>OX578237.1:2436000-3654000 GCA_951216915.1 Tetheella fluctuosa
GTGAGAGACTCGTTCTGTTTGATATGGTTGTACATACTTTGGTCTTACGTCGCTTTGATTCATTAATCAAGAGATCATATTTTGTTAATGAATGAGTTTTAATGACAGTTTGTAAAACAAAAAGTTTTCGAACTGAGAGTACATTAGCTGTCTGATACAGGTCTACGGTAGGATGTAAGAATGGAAGGAAATAACAGACTTTGAGGACTGCTCTCTGTGCACGTTCCAAGTTTATAAGTGTTGATTTGCAGGCACCTCCCCAAGACGTAATGCAGTAGGTCAGTATAGATTGGCATAATGCAAGGTATGTTAATTTTAGGACTTTTTCATCAGATACATGGCGGAGATTTCTAAAAATATAAATAAGTTTACGTGTTCTAGAGGTGAGTAAATCGATATGGGCTTGAAAATTAAGATTTTTATCTATAACAACTCCGAGGTATTTCATTTTATCGACATGCTGCAGCTGTCGGCAAGAGCAGCCTGGGATGAAATCTGAACAGGAGTGAGCTAGGATGTGAAGCGTTGATTGATAGGGATGGTTCCTGTTGCTTAGAGCAAAGGCTATATATTTGGTTTTGTCAACATTAAGCGTAAGGAGGTTGATGTTGAGCCATTTCGTGACTAGATTAAAACCGTTTTGTGCGTGTCGATAGACCTCCTCCCAAGTATCACCCCGAAAGAGAAGTGCCGTATCGTCAGCAAAAGTGATGAGTCTACCATTAGTTAGCTTTAGTTGAAAGAGATCATTTATGTAAGCCAGAAACAGCGTTGGGCCCAGAATACTGCCCTGAGGCACACCAAAAGTGACAGGAAGGTCATCCCCACACACCCCGTTAAGCTGAACACACTGCATCCTCCGAGAGGTAGCTTGCAGAGAGCCGCAGTTGTGTACCACGTATTCCTATCCGTTGCAACTTGTCAAGTAGAAGTGGGACAGAGACCGTGTCAAAAGCTTTTGCGAGATCCAGAAATATAACAATGACCTTTTTCTTAGCATCCATATCAGTGACTACCGTGTTTGTAAGTTCATGAACGGCATAACTTGTTGATTTGTTCATACGAAATCCAAATTGAGAACTAGACAAAAGGCTCTTGGACTCTAAGTAGTTAACTAGTCTTTTATTCATAATTTTTTCTAAAATTTTTGAGAAAGCTGGTAGTATGGATATAGGTCGGTAGTTATTGACACGATCCCTGTCACCGCTTTTATGGATCGGATGGATTAGAGCACGTTTAAATGCCGAGGGAAATACTCCCGCTGTAAGAGCCAAGTTACAAATATGTGTGAGAGGTTCCACTAAAATACTTTTATATCTTTTAATGAAATTACTGGAGATATTATCCAAGCCAGGGGCACAATCACTTTTTAGGTTTGAAATTGTTCTTTCAACCTCATCGGCTTCCGTAAGGAGTAAGCTAAAGGAGTGCGGATGAGATGTGGTTTGGAAATGAATAGTCGAGTAGGTTGATGACATGACATTTGTAACCTGTAAGTTTTCTGCCAATGATCTACCTGTATTTACAAAGTATCGGTTCACAATATTAGCTGTTTCAAGGGGGCTGTTATTGACAATTAATTCAGTGTTTGTACTTTTAATTTTGCGTGTGTGAGTTATTGTTTTAATTACTTCCCAAAGTTTTTTGCTGTTATGTTTGACTTTGTTAATTTCTGCTTTTTCGTAATCTCGCTTAACTTTTTTAATTATTGAGTTACAGAAGTTACGATAACGGGTATAGGTCAGTCTAAGAGTTTCGTTGTCCGGTTGTTTTTTTGACTTCGTGTGCAGTTTATCTCGGTTTCGCATACACCTCAATAAGCCTGAAGTAATCCAAGGTTTCAAAATCTGTTTACGTCTAGAAGTTGTAATTATTTTTGTGCAAATGTTGAGCTGGTCATTTAACGTGCAAATCAAGAAGTTCACTGCCTCGTTGACATTCTTCATCGACAGGATCGAGGCTAGATCTGCTTTAGAAAGAATCGTGTCAAGGGTTTCATAATCAATTCTTTTACTAATCCTGGCAAGATGATCAATATAAGGAAGCATGTCTAGGCTTAGTATAACGCTATAGTGATCGGTTATGGTAGTATTTGCCACGAAACATCGTGCTGGTGTTTTGGTCTTAAGTATTATCTGGTCAAGACAAGTGTGAGTATGGGTTGGTATATAATGTGCTGGCAGCATACCGTGAGTGGCTAGAAGGTTTAAATAATTTTGCGCTCTATGATCTTTCGAAGAATTTGAAATATCTAAATTAATATCGCCAGTTAAAATAATGTTCTTAAAGGAGGCCAAATTAGTTAGAATGATGTTTAGTGATTCGAGGAAATTAGTTGTGTTTTTTTCGCCAGGCGGACGGTATATAGCAAGAATAACTGTGGTAGTGTTTACTTTTATCATTAGACAATTAGCATCTAAAAGGGAAGGTTCTGATATAGTACAAATGTGAAAGGATTTGTAATATACTACAACGCCCTCATTTTGTGTGTTATTGTTTGTAGTGAATGCATGATTATAACCCTCCAGTTCAGGAATATATTGGTTATTACGAAGCCAGCACTCGGTTAAAATGATAAAGTCCCAATATACTTTAGAGCGATATAGCAATGTTTGGAAGTGAGGGAAATTACATTTGATACTTCTGATGTTTTGTACGATAATATCCAGAGACTTTGTTTTATTTTTCTTACTAAGCAGACTGGGGCAATTATCTATGTCACAAGTGCTACTATCAGCTAGTGCTATATTGTCTAAATCAGAATATAAGTCATCCTCATTATTATGCACTTTTAGTGGAATTATTAATTACATTTCCTTGATTCGGGGTTACAAATTTAAGGTAGTATATTTTAATTACTAGAGAGGCAGTATGCAATATTTGTATTCTAAGTAAATAAGTCAAAAAGTATATATTCTTAGATATGTAAGTTGGCCGGAGAATTATTATGTATGAAATAAGTGTGTAATTTTTGTGACAATATTAATATTGTTAACAATGGAGTCAGTTGTTTGTATGTATCGGTGCTTCTTCTTGTAACGTAGGGGTAAATAAAGAAAAACTACCTTTAAAAGAGTAAAATAGGTGATCTCAGGTTATTATATATTTACTAGCTTTTCGCCCGTGGTTTCACCCGCGTAGCGGTATAAAAAAAATATTTATTATTATTATTATTATCTCCTTTATTTATTTTTTTATCTTAAGACTACTTTTTTTACAACATTAATATCAAAATCAAAAACATTATAAAAAATCTAGCCTAAAAAGAATACATTTTTTACAATATTTCTAAACAAAAATAATAATATTATAAAAAAAAACCTAATCTTAGTACACCGCCAGCAGCGGGGCAGGGCCCAAGCTACCGGTGGTTAGGGCTGCAGAGTGAGGAACCTCCTAACAATCCTAGCCGTGTCTAGGATTACTGCCTTCTGCATCTGACCCTTGATCCAGCTACCAAGTGAGAGCCTCTCAAGATGTTTATCGAGGCTCTTTGCTATAAGCCCGTTTGCCGACACGACTATCGGGACAATGATCGTTGAGTCCACGCTCCACATGGCGGTCACCTCGTGGGCTAAGTCAAGGTACTTACTTAACTTGTCCTTTTCAGCCTTCACGAGGTTCTCATCATGCGGAACAGTGATGTCAATGAGCATTGCCAGGCGCTGAGACCGATCTACCAGCACAATATCAGGTTTATTAGCAACAATAGTCCTGTCCGTGATGATAGAACGGTCCCAATAGAGCATAGCATGACCATTCTCGAGAACTGGCATAGGTGCGTATTTATAATACGGCACCTCTGACTCGATAAGGCCATGTCGAAGAGCAAGTTGTTGATGGATAATCCTGGCTACTTGGTTGTGCCTATGCAAGTACTCGCCGTTAGCAAGATGCGAACAACCAGAAATTACATGCCTGAGAGACTCACCAGGACGGCGACACGCTCGACAGATGTCGGGAGTGCCATCCTTCAGGATGTACTTCCGGTAGTTGTTCGTCTTGATAACTTCGTCCGCAATTGCACAGGCAAAACCCTCGGTTTCTCCAAAGAGGTCACCAAATCGTAGCCAGTTTATCGACGCGGGTAAGTCAACATCAGTCCCTGTTAGGACCCGATAGAACCGACCGTGCAACTCTTTGCCCTTCCACACGTTCTTACGGTCCTCGGCTGTAAGTACCGCCGGTTTACGCCAGTTCTCTTTAGCTAAGGATAGCGGTGTGAGATTTCTATCAACTGCTACCACATCACAATGCATCCCACATTCGTTGTCTAGGAAATACTCCCTAAGATTGCACACCTCGCGGTTGTGAAGGGTTTTGACATTTAAAAAGCCACGACCCCCACATTTCCGTGGGATGTACAATCTCATGACAGACGAGCGTGGGTGGAGCATACGATGTGACGTTAGCAATTGACGGACCCTCCTATCCAGGGCGTCCAACTCAGTCTGAGTCCATCTAAGTATACCAAAGGTATACGTGAGTAGAGGCACAACCCAACTGTTGAAAGCACGTGACTTGTTGCCACCTGACAAAAGACTATTTAGTACTTTTGACAGGCGAAAAAAGAAACGCTCTCGCACCAACTGTTTTATGTCTCCATCGACGATACCTAAAGCCTCTGATATACCAAGATATTTGTAGGTTTCTACTTCGGAGAGAGATCTAAGAGTCATTGTCTCTGAAATCTGTAAATTCGGTGAATTTACAACTTTCCCCCGGTGAACATGCATGATCGCACACTTATCTACACCGAACTCCATCCTAATGGCACTACTGAAAACTTCTGTGGTTCTCAGTAACATCATCAAGTCTTGAGATTTCGGTGCAAACAACTTGAGATCATCCATGTACAACAGGTGGGAGATGATCTCACCCCTCTCCGAAGCCGATAGCCTAGTCCTGAATCCTTTAATAGAGTGCTAAGAGGATTCAGGGCCAGACAAAACCACAATGGACTAAGACTGTCACCCTGGAATATACCTCGCTCAATCCTTATCAGACCATGCGGATTAGACGGAATCTCGCCGCTACCCGGATGACGAAGGACCGTGGTCCATTGTCCCATACATGTGCTCAAGAAGGATCTCAGGGTCGAATCAATTTTATATATCTCTAAAATCCTTTCAAGCCATGAATGAGGCACGGAATCATAGGCCTTCTTATAGTCAATCCAGGCAGCAGAGAGAGCCCCTCTACTCCGACGAACCTGCCGACTAATGGCCATGTCTATGAGAAGGAGCTCCTTAGTACCACGGGACCCAACCCTACATCCATTTTGAGCGGGGGCCAAAATATTGTTTGCAACAATGTGTGTATTAATTTTTGCGCGCAAAATAGATGTAAGGAGTTTATATATCGTAGGTAAACACGTGATGGGTCTATAGTTCTTTGGCTCCGTGGTACTACCTTATTTGTAGAGCAAGAAGGTAATACCAGTGGTCAGAAAACTTGGAAGGGAACCAAGCTCGAGAGCAACCTGAAATTGCCCTGCCAAGCGCGAATGCGAGCTCCGAAACCATTTCAGCCAAAAGTTGTGCAATCCGTCCGGTCCAGGACTTTTCCAGTTATGGGTCGAACGGATTGCCCAACTTACGTCATCTGGATCAAACTGAATGGCTTCCATGTCTTCAATCGACTCACAACCGCGCTCAATAACGTTCACCCGACCAGATGCTGCGCCAAAACTCGGTCATGGCACTCGCCTCTGGCGGCCTCCCGTCACCCACACGTTGGTTGATTCCCTCCCAATCTCTATATACCTTCCTTTGGTCACTTTGGAAGAGGCGATTCTGTGTGTATCGTTTTACACGCTCCTTGTAACGGCGAATACGGTTCGCCCAAACGTAAACTTTCTGCTTCAGATAGTCGATGCGCTCCGTGACGCAGGTCATAAATTCTTGGGATCTAATACCAGTGCCTGAAAATGCCTGAGACACGTAGCGCATCACACGAGGACGATGGTTGCCCTCTCTGAAGCAGATTAGTTTTGCAATGAGGGTCCTGGCCGTACCAATACGTCGCTCAATTCTCAACTGCCATGCAGGTGTAACAGCGACGCCACGCATAGCTCGGTCAGTGTCCGGAAACTTGACACGAGCCACGCAACACGCCGCAATAGCACCGCAATAAAGAATCGAGTGCGTATCAACAAGGTCCTCACTATCTTCTAAGTAAGGAGCTAGCAAAGCGTCCAGGGCCCCCATTAAGGCCAAATTACGTCTATGAGTGGGCAAACGCGGTAGTCGCGGCCTAGAATTGGATACATCACGGTACTGTTGAATCGCGTCCTCCAAAGCCCTCCTCAATTGCTCATTGGCCTGGGTACTTACGCTCATAGTCATATAAACCTCCTCATCCGCTAATGGATGAGCCTGAGTTGGCACCAGCAACGGAGTTTGAATCAGTGCCGGGGCCACTAACGGAGCAAGCGGGTTCTGCCCCGGGACGGTGGTCACACGAGTAGGATGCACTTCCAGGCGCAGCCGATCAAGCGCAGACTCATCCAACAGTTTGCACCGTTGTATAGCCCGCACCTGATCCGACAGTCGTTGTGCGGAAACAGTAACATCTGGTTCAAGGGCCCTAAACAGAGATAGCATCCTATCACGGTAGGTAGTCAGGTTAGTTCCCCCCTCTGTAGCCCCATAATAGGCGCGCATGCAATTCTCATTATTTGTTTGAGTCCATCGCATGCGGCGCACTACACCACCGGTAGCGGGGGCCGAGTGCAGAGCAGAATGCCCCACAGACCCCAAGCGTGCCGGCAGCGGAGGTCGCCCCCTTGGACGTCGCGCAGGTGGTGATGGCGGCGGCGGAGGCGACGGACACCCGTCCTCGTCAGTTGACGCACTATCATTGAGGGGGGTCACGTAGACATCCCCCGATGAGGTCGACGCCGAGCTCGGCGAGGCGGGTGGAGGTGGTGGGCGTGCGCTCAAGTCGACCGCTGTTTTTTTCGATCTCGATCTCGTTATCATATTTGAATTCAATGCAATTTTGTATCCATTTGTCAGACGTCAAATAGACATCCCAATGATTTGGTATGTTTTGATGGGAATATTTTAAAATATTTCGAAATTCAGACTTATTTCAATACTTTTGGTTGATGCCATGATTTTAATAAATATGTAACTGTAATAATATGGATAGAAAATTAGTAAAAATTTAAATTTATATAACTTTTTCAAAAACCGAGGCCATCAGTGTTTTTTTTTTTTTTTTTTTTTTATTTGAATGAAATAACAATACCTAACTCTCTCACTATTCCTGTAATCAACCCCTTTATAAATTGGTTTACTATTTTCTATAGCTAAACGACCACAGTAAGGATTTAAACCTATTTTTTACATAGGTAATTCCTTCACTTGACATCAACGATTGTTCTTTTAATAATATAAAATAGCACTGTGCACTGTTAATAATATAAAATGTGCACATTATTTTGATGTTATACTGTGCGTAACAGTAATGATTCACGACAGAGCTAGACTTTTACTGGTATTATTATGATCAAAACTTCCTTTAAAGTAGTTGATGCGATATATATAATAATAAATAATAATGATATGAGAGTAATAATGAGAGTATAACTAATGAGAGTATAACTGAACGTTGTATACTTAGTCACAATTAATAAAGCAACTAGCCTATACTGGCGGCTTTACCCGTAGGTTTTGTTTATGTAATTATTTGGTTATGTCTGATTTATTAAATTACTAAGTAGTACTAAAATTAAATTCTTTAGTCTAAATGCAAACAACACCTTTCTAAAACCTTACGTTACTTACGAATGTTACTTATAAAGAGAATATCCTACTATCCTACTAATATTATAAACTAACTTTTCCGCGCGGTTTCACCCGTGTACCCGGGATAAAATAAAGCCCAAGTTAGTAAAGGATAACGTAGCATTCTATTGGTGAAATCGGTCCAGTAGTTTTTGAGTTTATTCGTTACAAACATACAGAAATACAGTAATATTAGTGTGGAAGTTTGTGAAGATGTATGCCAGGATTATTGGATTGTTACTATTTCACGCAAAAACTACTGAATGGATTTGGATGAAATTTGGCACACAGATAGAATATATCCTGGATAGTTTATAATATTACTAGCTTCCGCCCCGTAGTTTCACATGCGTTCTGGAGGGATCTTACGAGGATAAAAGTGCCTTATGCCATTCAGCTGTGTAAATGTATTTATATGTGTTTTTAAACTGCAATGTTTTAGATTTGCAGTATTTCAGATGCAATAAATATTTTAAGTATAAATTACCATGAATAAAGGGTACAGACTGATGTAATTACTCACCTCACTTGCTTGAGGGTTCCATTGTTATAAATTATAAATAAAATAAATATTCTGGGACATTATTCCTCACACACGGTCATCTGACCCCAAACTAAGCAGAGCTTGTACTATGGAAGCCAGATAACTGATATACTACATATACTACTTTTCTTTTGTAAATACATACATATATAGATAATTACACCCAGACACAGGACAAACAGACATGTTCATGCACACAAATGTTTGTCCTGAGTGGGAATCGCACGACCAGCGGCGTGATAGATAGGGTATCTTACCAACCACGCCAACCAGCCCGTCAAATTAAAAAATAACAATCAATAATAAGTTTATTTTCTGTACTATAAAAGGTAGTTTATTAATAAAATCATAAACTATGAGATAGCTTAGAAATTACACAGGTAACTAATTTATAACTTATTTCTTTTTAGTTACGGTTAAATTTACACTGAACAGTTTGCCACCATAACTGACGATTTGTTTTTAATAACAAAAATAGAACATTTATTAAAAGAGCTTGAATTAAATAGATTAAAAGTGTACATACATTTTTCTTAGGACTATCTGGCATAAAATATGTTATAAAAATTGTTATCAAATAAATAGTGCCGCTCATTACGAATATTAGAGAAGCGAATTGTATCCGACGACATATGTCAGACGATCTCCTAAGATCGGTACTTTTCAACAAACACCACATCACTCTTATGTAAATATAAAAGTTTACGAGTAAGGGAAATATCATTAAAAGCCCACAAACAATTGACGATATTGTTATTATATATATATTATTCGTTTGAAGCGCCATTGATCCAATAACAATAGATGATGCAATTAATGGAATACCCCAAGCAAATAAAGCGCTCTTTAGGTACCTCCTTGTAATATCAGTACCAAATACATTCACTATTTGAATGTAAAACATAATGCATATGACTAACAACCAAAAATTGAAAGAATTGAATAAATAAATCAAAAAGTAATTGCATATATAAAAATGAAATAATGTAGCAGGCTTAATAGGATCAGTTCGGATGCATGAGAACATAATATTCGATAAGATAGCATTCAAAAATGCATAATTTCTGAAGTGACGAAATTTTTGTAATTTTATCCATGATATACAACCTAAACATATTATTATTACAGATATAATTAGATTAATTGCTAATAAGATGAATGAGACTTGGAGAATAATCGTGAGCTCTTGGTCTATTTGGGGTGAAATAGAAGAATCTGATGTTTCCATTGTAGTAGAATAAAGTAAATTTTGAAACGTGATCTATTATGACGTATGATGTGAACTGAAATAAAATATAATTATTAAATAACGGATCAATTAAAAAAAGTTAAGTACGAAGCTCTCTCGCGAGTTAT
The DNA here is from genome assembly GCA_951216915.1 of Tetheella fluctuosa. Lineage (NCBI taxonomy): Eukaryota > Metazoa > Arthropoda > Insecta > Lepidoptera > Drepanidae > Tetheella > Tetheella fluctuosa. The sequence goes on from OX578237.1 coordinate 2,445,694, forward strand.
CTATTTATCTAGGAAAATGTGGATACCAGGGATTTCACGAAATCCCTAGGGATACCACGAAATTACGGTAGATGTTGGATACTTTAGGTTAGAAGTGTATACTTCGTGGTTATTTTTTTTAACTACACTAAATTCGCTTTATTGACATTTCACTAGATTTTGTGAAATATCACTGACATTATACTAGGATTTTAACATTTTTAGCGAGAACTCGTAATAAACAAGAATATTCGACATCGACGACATCTACCGTGATTTCGTGGTATCCCTAGGGATTTTGTGAAATCCCTGATATCCTCGTTTCCCTACGACATATATATAATAATAAAGTCGGGTTAGTTACACCATTTATAAACTCAAGAACTGACCCGATTTTTATGATCATTGATTTGTTTGAATTGGCTCCGCCTCGAATAGCAGAATAACTATAAAATATTTTTACACCAACTAGATTTATGTCTATTTACATTTACTTTGCTTTATTTAAAAAACAAACAATAACATTTTGTATTTTTTTTTAAAAGCTTTTTTTATTTTATAAACGGTGTCAACAAACTGCACTTCTAATTATTTATCTAATTATCAAAATTTAAGTACAATACCTTATGTACCTTTTCTTAAAGAAAGCTCCCTTTTAGTTCCTTATGGCAGTAGATAACACAGTGAAAAGGGTTACTACAGTTTAATTTTATATAATCACTACTATTATATATTATATTTTATTTACATATTTACAATTAATGTAAAAAATACAAACTATGATACATAGAAAACAGTTGTATCACCACAGGAGAGTACGTTTGACGTTACGTATTACTTGTACTAGGTATGAACGTGAAGTGACGTGTCAGGACAACTGGCCACTGTTAGTAAATGATGTCATTACACATTATCGTGCTTTGGTGAAGTTTATTTTATCCCTCTCCTATATTAGAGTGAGAAAGGGATAAAATATCAATTAAAATTTGCCAATCTGTTTATTTGTTTGTAACATATGCGCTCCTATACTTTTTATCAGATTGCATTTGGTGATATTATGCGTAAGCCTGAGATGGTTTCTGACAAAAAAAGGAACGTAGTGATTATATCTTCTTTGATAGGTCATTGCATCTCCCCCATTAGCTCTATCTCAACAATGTACAATAAAATTAACAGGAAGGTTGGTAAATCCTACTATCAATGATATTAAGCGGCACGTTAAAATGTGGCTAATTAGCCAGTCATGACCTCAGTGTCGCCTTGCCCGCGTCGTACCGAATTATTAGGTATTTATGTGTGCGTTAGTGTGCCCTTTTACCATCTACACCTTTTTACTTATAATATCATTGACTACTATGAATACTATCCTATTTCCTACTATCCTATAATCCTACTTCCTACTAATAACGTATAATATATATAATAATGTATAGAGATAGATCATACATTGGAATAACATATAGGGTAGGTAATTTATATCCCGGGAAAACATAAGATCCCTCGGGAACGCGGGTGAAACCTTGAAGCAAAAGCTAGTATAGATCCTAACTAAATCAATAATAATAATGATGATAAACAGTACAGCAATTTATATTATTCTCGTGTTCGAAATTGCTGGCGTGTTATTTCATTGCGAACCGATAAAGACGATTGACGAATTGTTTTTTTTTTAATAATGAAGCAATTTCCGAGCAAGTAGGAGAAAAGTATATTTTGTACTGTAATAGATTTCACTAAAACTACTACCGCACAGCGTAATTACATACAGTGGTCTATCGCGTTTGAAGTCACGAAAATGCCGCTTTGTATAAGCATTCGTAATTGCTGCATTGTGTCCCAAGCGAGTGTATGACACCTTGGGCTCGCTCTCACCCCGCAAGCCCCGCACGATTGCTCTGTCTAGACGTGTCCGTTGGCCGACTGTAAGAGTTACATAGACTGTGATACTAGTCTGTGAATCTTGGATAAGACGAGTCAAACTTAGCTTTACATACCTTTGCCTAACGTGGTTGTACTTTTTTATGAATAAAACTACCTGGGTGACCATTGCTCAACGTTTTTTTTTTATTTTCTTAGTAATATCGCGTTTTATTTCACGACTAATACAAACGACAACGAATAACAAAAAAAAAAATATTATGCCGTTTCCGAGAAATAAAATTCGTTTAAAGTTGTAAATGATTCTATCTAACTTTTACATAAACAATTTTAGAATCTAAAACAAACAAAAGTATTATTTAACTACTTCTAAGAATTAATGAAGGTTTACTTAATGTCTCCTAAACCTATTCTTAATCACTTGACACCATAAAATACGATTTGTTTTCAACGAAGCAAAGTAAATGTCAATAGAAATAGTTTGTAAATAATATAATATCATAGCGTATTGTGTGTACTCATCTCTCATGAAATATATAATATAAATAACGATCAGCATCATACCTCCACTCAATACAAATATCAAAGACGCAGACTGTATACGTTTGTTGATCTCCGACGATCTTCTTACATCTGATCTTTTTAATATAGAATACAAAACTCTTACGTACATCAACAAATTAATTATTATTGGAAAAACTAACACGAATAAAGATGTATATATTAAGCATATATCAAACAAAAAATAAAATGTATTATTATTTATATCTATTATTATTATTATTATAGTAATTGTAACATTCACTATGAATACCATTAAAGGAATGCCCCAAGCAAATAATGCGCTCTTCAGATATCTCCTGGTAACATTACCACCCAACACTTTCACTATGTCAAGGTAAAACATAACGCATATAATTAACAACCAAAAATTAAAAGCAGTCATAGAATAAGTAATACATAAGTATGTTATTATCAATTTAAGAAAGTTATTATATAAAGTATATGAAAGTATACTAATTAATGACAAAAAACTAGCAAATATTGTATTCAAAAATACATAATTTTTGAACTGTCGATATTTTGGTATAATCAACCAGGTTACACATATTAAAAATATTACGATACTCGAGGTGGTTATACTGATGATCCAGAAATATATTGCAATCACTCCGATGTAGCCATTGCCTTTATATTCATTTTCATCTTCATATTCGTAATCGGTATAATTCAATTCCACTACATGTGTATTATTAACTGTTTCCATTTTTTATTACAATTAAAATACTTGTTAATAAATATAATGTTATGTAGTAGATCATAAAACCACAATGAATGATCCGACAACAGTGCAGTGGCGCCAGGGACATAGTTTTGATAACGTTAATTATTATTAAATTGTTTATCGCAATTGTGATAGAAAAATAATGAACTACCAATCTATGTATCGTTAATCAGCTAACTTTCGCCCGCAGTTTCGTCCTGATCGGGAACGGATACCAATGCACGGCATTATTACCGTACTAGCTTCCGCCCCGCGGAATCACTCGCATTCCCGAGGGATGTTGTTTTCCCGAGATAAAAGTATCCTATTTGTTATTCAGAATATGCTCTATCTGTGTGCCAGATGTTATCCAAATCCGTTCAGCCGTTACGGAGTTGAGTGGTACCTAACAAACATCCTAACATAGGGCCTGGGTGATCGAGCTTTACTCGGCGTGTTTTTCTTTCGTTAGTTTGTCTTATTCTATTTCGTGATTGTTTTTGCTTTTGTTTTGTTAATATTTTTTTTAACGATATCAAATAATAAGATCGGAGAAGCAAAGTCAAAGCCATTTATTCAGTTTAGTCGTGATTGTTTTTGCTTTTGTTTTGTTAATATTTTTTTTAACGATATCAGATAATAAGATCGGAGAAGCAAAGTCAAAGCCATTTATTCAGTTTAGGCTCTAGAAGGGCACTTATGAACGTCGAAGCTACTGAAGTTACTACCAGTTTGGAATTCGCCTTCAACTGAGAAGAACTGGCAAGAAACTCAGCAAGGTTACATTTTTTTTAAATATTTTTTGTTTTTTTTGGACAGTCTGACAATGTTGGCTTTTCCATTAAATATTTAGCTATAAAATAAACTCTTAATCCTTTTCAACTTTGCCGCTGTAGGGTAAGAAACATTGACTTTAGTTTTTGAATGTACTATAGATCATTGTTTATAGAACTAATGGGACTCGTAAAATTAATATATTAGGCATCTAGGACTATGGGTCTAGTTTTACGAGTTGCCTAAGCCCCCAGAGAAACGTGCTTGTACAGTACAATAGCTTTGCCTTTTCGGAGAAAGTTAGAAAAATTGCTGACTTACCTAAGCACCCGTACCCGTCTACGTGAAGAACGAAGCCAGGGCCACAGCCGCACTCGTAAGTACCATCGTGCAGCTCACTGCACAGTTGCTCACATGGACTACCTTCTCCGCACCTCCCTGTAATAGAGTAATACCTACATTAAAATTCGAAAAAAGACCTCGTCCCACTCTTGTAGCGAGGTGATTGAGCGATCAGAGTCCATTTAAAAGGAAATATCTTCCACCGGGCTAGGTTTCAATGTCCGGGGACTGCAGTAACGTTTCAAATCGTATAGTACCTATGTGAAGTCCTGAGGAAACTTGGTTAGTGCGATGTAGGCATTTTAGGGTGGTAACCAGCTAGGGTGCTAAGGTTTCCTCACAATGTTTTCCTTCACCGAAAGCTTCTTGTAGAATACTGACCCGAGGCTTTCGCTGCCTTAAAAAATCTGTTTGAATCCAGCACGTCAGCAAACTTCTTCAGTTTAAAAGCGACTTAAATGAATCGGGGCCAAGGTAAGTTTTCTCGGTGCAAAAAAAAAGTAAAGTTTCTTACGTTATCACGCGATGACGGATGACAGAAAGGAGGCAATGAAAAATAACAATATCATTTAAATAAACGATTTCTTACCTCACTTGAACTTTCATACATTTTTCTTCGTTTCCTCTCATTTTTAAGGATGGTACTTAGAAACTAATGTTATACAAGCCCGGGATTTTCTGGGATTAGAATCTTTTAATATATCAAATTCAATTTTATGATTTCTGTAATCATTTATAGTTTCAATATCTCTCAGTTGGGTTCCCTTGTGTTTCGACTCACACACTGTCCATCCCTTCGTCCGTCTGTCAGTCTGTCGCGTCGGTCACCAGCATATTTGACTAACGCTATCTATTCATGAATATTTTCTGTTTTCCGTTAGAACTTTAACAATTAGCAAGGATTTTCGAGTATATTACGTCTTAAAACTAAATAGTACCTGGATGACCGAGCATTACTCGGTATTTTTTTTTAAACGACGTTTTCTAAAAATGAAACCTAGCTAGATCGATTTATCGCGCCCGAAACCCCCTGCATACTAAATTTCATGAAAATCGTTGGAACCGTTTCCGAGATTCAGATTATATATTTATATATATACAAGAAATGCTCGTTTAAAGGTATTAGATTAGATTACAGGATATTCAGGAGTTTTTTAGATATTATCAAATATCCTTCACAAACATACTTAGTTATGCCGTTATGCGGTACAGTTATTAGATTAGTTTAACCACAAATAAAGCCCAAATTAAGGAAATTCCAATAACAATAGTGATTGTGTCATAGCACGAATGTACGTCATAGTGCGAATAGATACTTACTTTACCGAGTCCAAGGAATGTATGGAACCCTCGGTGCGCGAATCCAATTCACACTTGACCAGTTTTTTATTACAACTACGCAGTATGGGCTACAAAAAAAATTGCACGTATCTATAGTCTGTATTTATAAAATAAAACCTATATTTATTTTTCCATGTGCACCAGTTTTTTGACTCTGGCAAAAATTCGACAAAATCTAGTCTCATTAAATGTGTAAATAAAATCCCGGCATTCCAGGATCTTCGTATCCCGTTTCAAACCCATTATTAGAGAGCGAAATAACTTTTGGTCGGTAATTTGACGGGACCCTTTTGTAAGTCCGTAAACGCATTTTCGTGTCGTAAGAATTTGAGTGTCTTGCAAAAATACGATATTTTTTCGTTAAATTTTTTTCAGATAAGGGTGCGGCTTCTGTGACAGCGGTGATCGATGTGCAGAATATATTACCAACTTGTGAGTTATGAGTGCTTGTGATTTCGTTACCATTTTTTTTTGTTTTTACGAAACGATAGACTTAATATCACGAAGTAAATATTGAAACAAAAACCAGCAAAGTGCGAGTCGTGTTCACGCTTGAAGGGTTCCGTTCATCTTACTCCTACTAATATTATAAACGTAAAAGTTTGTGAGGATGGATTGAAGTCAGGATGTTTGTTACTTTTTCAAGCAAAACTACTGAACGGATTTGGATGGTACATAGATTGATTATACCCTGGAATAATATATTTTATTCCGGGAAAACTTAATATCCCTCCGAAACGCGTGTAAAATCGTGGGACAGAAGCTTGATTTCTATATATTATAGTTTGTATTTTATAATGATTTTTCTTCAATATCAAACTTCTATTCGGAATTAGGGAGTTGAGGCACGACAAAAAAGACAGCATCTAAGTACTTTGTACCTACAAGTTTAATTTCTACGCATTTAAATCAGCAAGTATAGTGTAAGACTGTTGGACCGTTGTGGGTTCGAATCCTTTAATGAGCTCGAGCTTTCGGTGAAGGAAAACATCGTGAGGAAACCATAGTATGGTGTTAAGTTACTTTGTAGTACCTACCTGGCTGGCTACCACCCTCAAGCTGAAAATCTGTCGCCAAACACCTATTGGTGTGTTTTGGCAACTGCACTTGGGAGCCAGTTCTAGGCTTTGTTTGCTTACCACCTTCGGCCACATTATCACTTACCATAGTGAGATTATGGTAAAACAAAAGCCTATTATAACCATTATGATCTGGAGGGGCAAACAAGCATCTTTCCAGCAGTGAGCTGAAAATTGCTGATAATGATATTACCATATTCAATTAATTTTATAATACAGATGACTGGCATTTATTGTAAATCGTTAACGTCATATATAACCTACGAGCAACCCACACGTGTTAAACGATTCAGCGAGCGCGTTGATTTCATTACGTTGCTCGATCTTGTTCAAGTCATAAGCGAATCATTCACTTTATTAGAAGTAGTCTTTAATTACAGGTTTATTTACCTTCTAGGCTTTGTGTGCTTACCATTTAAGTGGCTTAACATTTCTTGTACAGTTTTAAGAAATTTCTACTAAGAAATTCTACTGTTTTAAGAAAATGTGAAAGTATGTTTGTTGGTTTGTCCTACTTTCACGCAGAAATGGATTGCTGTAAAATGATATAGGATACTTTTATCTTAAAAACACTGGGTGAAGGTCTCTATATACTGGAAAATATCAGCTGTTTCATACAAAAATTCAGTACCTACTCGACCAAAATGTACGAAGCAACCGTTTTATTTTACGCGATATCAGAGTTAGTCCCATAATAAAAGTTGTTCACATTGATGAGTACTTCCACCCCTGCAAGTATTGCCAGTGATAAAAATATCACCTGTATTTATAAAATGGTTTACTGACTGACTGGGTGATATATAAACAGCCCAAAGCACTGGACCTAGGGACTTGAAATTTTGCACAGAGACCTTATACAGTGTAGGCATCCACTAAGACGGATTATTCTAAGTTCCAGCGGTCTTCAAAACTTGATTAAAATAATTTCGCTCGATGAAAAACAAACGCAAAGTAACACCTTTTTTTTTACTTTTATCGCGTTGTATGGCTATAATAAACAGTATTTTGAGAAGAAAAATATATTACAATGATAGTCATACTATAAATCTATCATACCACGATTTTATTTTATTTTTTCACTTTAACACAAATTCAAAATACTTGTGGACTCGCGGCCTCGTATATTGTAGGTGGACCCGCTCAGTCACGCTACAGCGCCTTAAGTAAGTATAGATAACTTCTAAATCAGAAAACCAGCGCTGCAGCATCACGCGCTGCAGCATATGCTGAGATAGGTGCCTTTTTGGCCTCACACAGTTTAATTGTGTAATGTTTGTTTCTCTTTTATCTATAAGCTGTTGCTAATGTGTGAGTCTAAATAAATGTTTTTCTTTCTTTCTTTCTTAAATTGTACCACATCAGAAAGCGATACGTGAATGATGGTTTTAATATAAATCCTTTGATCCTTTACCAGGTCTACTACGTGGTCGCTCTTTTAACAATATCGGCGTTTATATTGGTACCTAACTATGTGCGGTTGGTATCTTATTTAGGGGAAAGACCAAGTTTTGTTATGAAATTATTATGATCTTGTTATTTTACAAGATATATCGTAATTTTTGTCATTAGAATTCTTACATTTGACAATTAACTACAAAAACATTTTTAGTGCCTGAAATGTGGTACATAGAGTTCAAAAGAACAAAATAGTTATTTATTTACAACTAGGGCTTCGCTCGTAGACTATTAAATATCTATACATTCTGTTCGAATAGAATTTAAGCTAAGTCAAGTCCCATTATCGTGTAGAAATTCCATGAAAATTATTTCAGTGGTTTTGGTTTTACATCACTAACACTCCATTTTTGGTAAAAAAAAAATACATAATAAGTACAATCTATGTACACAAAATTTCCTCGAGGCTGCTGCTGTGTTTTTTTTCTTTGGACGGCAGCCCGGTTTCCCGAAGCTTGGATATACCCGAAAGTAATAGGCAATCATATACAGTTAAAGCACCAGTAGATGACCGGTAGGCGATAGATTTTCAATTTACATCGCGATGGCACCAAGGCAAGCGAGTACTACTACCGAAGGTACTGTACTATCATGTTGCGTAGATTTATTGTTATTTTCATAATCGTGAACGTAAAAACAGGTTTTAAAAACAGTAATTGCTGACTTTATAGCCGGCTCTTCTCAAAGAATGGAATTTTCCTAATCGTGCGTTAGAGTCAGATTATTCATAAGTGCTTGTTGAAGGTATTTGAATTGAATTTTGAGATGAATTTGAATAAAATACCTATAGACAGATAGAATAATACTCATTTGTTTCTCATAGTGATGAAGAACCTATATTGTGAGCAACGATATTTTACTATAACCTCTTCTAAAAAGAAAAATAAAATAATACTTACACTCTACAATAATAATATTATTTTCTCTTTTTATAAACGAGTAAGTACCTACATTAAAATTAAGTTAAACTTTTTACTAAAGTAATATATGGCAAAAGTAACTCAATGTGCTCTTGAAACGCGACGCGAAAAAAAATACACAATTAATGAAGAAATACAAGAGAAGTTTATGAACCATTCGTGGCTACCGCCATTAACGCGGGAGCCATTTTTCTTTCTGAATTTTCAGTAGTCGATAAAGCTGAAGCCTGACTTATAGCGGAGCGATAAGCGGAGCGGTGATTGTTAGAATAAAATATACTTTATTTGCACACCACATGACACTACACCACATACAGGAAAAAGTTGTAAAATGATTACTAGCACTTTCTTCTACACAACTTTTAGAACAGTAGGTACAGTATCCGTATTTTTAGAATGCAGACTGATCACCTGATCGTCAGTGGACATCATCGCTTATGGATGGACATTAAAATGACCAAGGGGATTGCTTATTTGCCGACCATCTACAAAGCCTAGAAGGCAATTTGGCAACAAATTTTCAACATGAGGGTGGTCTTCTCAGTGAGTATTGTAAACTGGTGGTGGGGACTTACTATTAATAACTTACCATCAGCTTGCATTGGGACCCCACAACAAACTGCTTATTTAGGCCATTCTCGAGTATTATATCGTTTACAATTAGTCCCTGTCGACGGGATAATGCTAAGGGTTTACTTTGCATTGAAAATATACGGTTTCGGATATTTTTTTGGTTTTTATATTGTTTAGGTAGGTTATCTACACAGAATATTTCAGCAAGATTTATCTGCGACCTACTCAATTTTTTCCATCAAAAAGTGTTTATGTTTCTTAATGAATTTTTACATCTCCGTAAACAACTCGATAACTTTATAGTCTACTAGCTTGTCCCCGCGGTTTCACCCGCATTACGGGAATCCAAAGTAACCTACAATCTTCCTCAAGAATTTGTGCTATCAAATGCACAAAGAATTTTTCAATTACAACTGGTAGTTTCAGAGACTATTGTCCTTTATTACATTAGTATAGTGAAAATCAAAGCCATTTATATAGTTTAAGCCCTAAGAGGGCACTTATGAACGTCGAATTTACTGAAGTTACCATAGATGAGGATTTTCGATAAAATAAGTAAAGATCTCCATTTTAATATTTAAGCTCCTATTAAATTCCTATTTACATTCTAATTATAAACACAACAATTAATATTATGAATAATTATGACAAAATTTCAATTCAAAGGGCTTAACATCACCATGTAATTAATTGAACTTGAAATATAAAATTAACGAACATAATTCTTAGCGGCTGCATTTAGCCGACTTCACAGTTCAGGAATTTAACAGTGGGACAAGTCGAAAATGGGACAGGATTGATATTATTAAACTATCGGCACATTATGATGACCGTTATGACAGCCCAAACAAATCCTTATATGTGCCAAAAAGAGACAAGCATAGCGAGACAGTTGAGATACTCTCATGTCAAATCGGGAATCATAAAACGCTAGTACCATTATCATAATTGTTTATGTTCACACCATGTTGAATAAAATACTGAAGTTATTGTGAATCACGAGTTTATTTTTAATTAAATTAAATATATTAACATGAGATTGCTAGCGTTGGGCACACTACCAACTGGCAGCGATTTAGATCAGCTTTTCTTTTTGTAAATAGTTTTAAATTAAGATGTGTATTTTTTGTTCTTGTTTTTATTGTAAAATATGGTATTAAATATGTAAATATTATAACATGAGATTTGATTAATATAATTATAGTTTATATTAATTGATTCTACAAATAAAAATAATTTATAAAATAAAAAAAAAACCGACTTCAAAACTGAGAAGAAAAATAAATATTTTCTTTCTACATCATTTTGAAGTCGGTGCCTGAGTTAAAGTTGAAATTTATACCAGATACTGAGGTCGGTTGTTCCTATTAGGTGTATAAATATCAAGGTCCTGAGTCAACACGATAAAAAGATATGGGCAAATTTAGAGTAAGTAGCAAAATTTACCTTAATATTCATTTTTTTTTATTTTTCGGAATTTTTGCTTTACTTGTGCTGTAAGACCTTACTTTTAACCAAAATAGTCAATTCTAGGTCAACCGGAAGTACTATTACGGGGCGGGTCAGTTAAGGCTTTTTAAAAAAGGTTTTATTCTTTGCTAAAGTTTATTTATTGGAATAAATTTAATATACTACAACACAAAAGCCTCCTACGAAGTTCAATACCGGACTAATTAAAAGAAATGGAAATTGGAATAATGTGGGAACGCGGAAACTAACTACTGACAAACAAAAGTTTCGCATTGCATTGACGTCAATGCAATGCCTTGCAAGCGATATAATTTTTTATGGATAACCGTGAGAATTCAATTATAACAGCCCCCCGATTAAAATTGAACATCATGGCTATCTATAAATGATGTGAAATTTGGAAGAAAACAAATATTGAACTTCGTTTACAGAATGAATTAAAACTACTACAACATAAGATAAAGATAGTTCAGAAGATAAAAGTACAGATAACCTAACTTCACACAATTAAAACAATCTAGTTAAATATTACCATCACCATTAATAAGACCAATTAACTAATCAATAAGATTTAAGAGGAGGTTGAATATAGCTTACAACATGAAATAAAAATTGAAAATATAAAAAATCAAGACTACCTAGTATAAGATATTGTATAAAACATTGTATATAACAATTAGTATATAAGACTTAGTGTATAAGATATAGAATATAGGACATAGAACATAAGATATAGTATATAAGACGTAGAAATAAGATTTAGTAATTATGGTTATTTCTAAGACATACAATTATGTAAAAATATTTCGTCTTGATGGAACCGGAATGTTACTGGAACTGGCATCGTCTAACTCTACATCTTCTATAACAGTAGTTGTCACATTTTTGGACTTTCTGGTGTTACATTGGTTATATATTTGGACACAATATGAGGTTGGTCCTCTAGGACATAATAGCTTTCCACTACGATACATTATGTATATGAAGACAAGAACAGTAATAACATAAGTCAACGAAAGATAATGCGTGCTATATTTTTGAAAATGTGTGGGGCTTTCTATCTTATTTAATTCCTTTTCCAACTCATCTAAATGAATACTAGCGTGTAATAAGGAATCTAAATTATTGGAATTCGATAACTTTACAAACGGTAAATGACTTAACGTTTTATTGTTCCTGTACTTTAAACAACAGTCGTCTTGTACAATATTAAAATTAGACATTTGAACAGAAACATTCGAAACAAACCGAAAAAAACATCACCAGAACTTAACTGTAAAGTTTTAAAGAAAGCTTTACAGCTCTTTTGTAACGATAAAATGCCAGTGCCGAAAAGAACTTCATCATACGTATTAATATCGTTATCACATGTAACATGACACTTACCCGGTTCCGACTGGACGAATATCCAACGACTTTTACTTATCTTATGGAAAACATCTACAGACCCATGAATAAGTTTAGTCTGACATAAACTTGGTAACTTACTAACTACTTCACTAAGTAAAACCGTCTCACACATCGGATTAGTAATAGTAGAATAAACGTTGTTTAGTTCACACACGTAACACTTATCACCAATGAGTTTGCACTTGTCTATATTGTCAAACAAGGAATAAAACATCCTATCTACTGTTAATGCCACGTAAGGACTGTTCGGCGCGATGAGCACGTATGTGTCGGGTTTCGACACATCATAAGGAACAGGTAAGGGAACGACGTTGTAAAGATTATATATTTGGGGAAGGACCAATGGAATTTGAATTATAAGGACAATCTTGTCATTATGATAATAACAATGCAACTTACAAATATCTATTATGTTATGGACATTATGCAATGACAGACTATCTGGCAACTCGTAATGTCTAGGCAAATTGTTTACGTTACGTTCTAGTTCATTATAAAGTTGATGCGGACTTAGTACTGTTGGATGCAGAATGTTCATTTTACTAAATAGAATTGCATTATTTATGTCATCGATATCAAAGGACAGTGAAATGATTATACCTTCTATAGAGTTCAATAAGGAGTTTAACTGCGACTTAACCTCGAGTTTATCATTTAGATTACTTAACTGTTCAAAAGCTTTCTCAACAATATCTAAGTTTTTATTTAATCTTTTTTCATTTTCATTGACCTTTGACATAGTGTTATTAAAGTTAAGGATAGTAGACTTAATTACGTGAATATTGTCTTTCATCAAATGAGTTAAGCGTTTTTCATCCAACTGTACTTGGTCGATTGCATCGGAGAACTTAATTGCGTCATCGGCGTCTAATGTTCCAAAGAATGTTTTTAATAATGAACCGCCGGCGTCGATAAGACCACGTTTGACACGTGTCGGTTCTTGACCATTGACTAGATAAGAAATGGATGAAAACTTTTTAATATTATTAGCATGTTGACTTTGCAGAGAGCTTAGAGAGTTAATACAATCGATCTGGACCTTGGAGGATGAAAACGATTTACAAAAGGTAGAAATTCTTTCAAATAGAAATTCAACGTTACTTAAGTGAGGTTGTATTTGGCTTACATCTATGTAAGTAACGATATTCCAATTATCGTTAGTGAACTTTACGTCGACCATTTGGTCAAAGAATAGGCCAGGACTTCCAACGATCGATGTTATGAAACGACTCTGACAGAGCGAGAGCGTTGATCTGTAATTAAACGATTAATTGTTATTAGCTATTTTGAATTCGTCATAGTGATGACGTACGTACTTACGGTTTATAAGAAGAGTGGCAGTGTGATTACCGTTTAGCTTAACTATACGAAAGGGACCTTTCCATACTGGAGATAAGGCTTTGTTTTGCTTATGATGACAACGTACATATACAAGATCGCCAACACTATAAGGTTTGGGTTTCGACTTTGAATCATAATACTGTTTGGATTTTTCTTTAGATAGATTAATGTTTTGTAAAGCCTTTTGTCTACTATAATAAAGTCTATGATTCAGAGCTCGAACATAATCATTATAAGTGTTATTTTCTAATGAATCTATACTTTGTGGAATGTATGGCTTGTAGCCAAAGAGAAGTTCCAAGGGAGAAAACCCGGTTGTAGAATGGACGTTTGAATTATAAGCTATCATAGCTGTATTTAAATATAGATCCCAAGTATGTTGGTTTTCGTCAATAAATGACCTTAAATATTCCTTAAGAGTGGAATGGCTTCTCTCAAGGGCTCCGCATGTTTGGGGATGATACGGTGATGCGAATATATGTTTAATACCGAAAAGTCTTTCTAACTGTTTAAAAACATCTGAGCAAAAGTTCGTACCTTGGTCTGTTATGATCATTTTTGGGATACCGACATGGGAGATGAAATGAACAAGCTGGCGAGCCGTCTCGTCAGCAGAACAAGATTGCATAGGGTAGGCTTGGGAATACTTGGTTAGATCATCTTGTAACGTTAAGATAAACTTGAACTTGTGATATGTTTCTGGTAACGGTCCTACGATATCTAGGAATAGTTTTTCATTAGGCCTAGAGGCAGTGGATGTGATGATCATGGGAGCGCGATTTATACCCCTTAAGGGTTTATTTATCTGACACGATTTGCAATTCTTTACATACGCTTCGATGTCTTGACGCATATTTTTCCACCAGTATGCGGACTTTATCCGTTCAAACATACGATTGACACCAGGGTGGCCTGCAGACGGTGAATCATGATTATCTCTAAGTATTCTTTTTACTTCATTAGGGGTAGGATAAGATATAGTATTTTTGTAAATATTGACCTTAATTTTAGAGTCATGAAATAAAAATGCTATCATGTTATAAATTCTTGTGTAAGATATTTTGTTATACGGATCTTTGAAGGCTGATATGGCAAACTCTTTTTCTTCAGAGTACCATGTCGAGATCATATCCCGATAATCTCGTAAGAGGTTGAATATGTCTTTATAGCTAACTTCGTCATAATGATGGACCCGAAGGAATAAATGCGTAAATAAATGTTTGTCATTGGATGTTGAATAAAAAGTGTATAACTCGCGTTCTATATCGCGTATGTTAGGTGAACTGGTAGAGAGTTCAATGAACTCTGAACAATATGGAATTGACTCGTCTAAGTCCAAGGATGTGGGGTAAGCTACCAACTTACATTTGGCTTTCAACAAGGACTCACAGTGTTCCTGTATGACAGTATCATACGAAACATTAGGTAGGCGGCTAGCCTGTAGATATTTTTCATATGTTTCCGAGGTTGACGGTTGCTCAGACTGACTCGGAGGAGAATAGGCTGTCGGTGACTGCGTCGGAGGAGGATTATCTACAGCAAGGATAGGGTTTCTTGATAAAGAGTCGGCGTTACAATTTAGTTTTCCCTTTTTATATTCGATTTCGTAATCGAACTCTTCTAATTTCAACCTCCAACGAACTAATTTAGAACTGGGATCTTTACAATTAAACAACCATTGTAATGGTTTGTGGTCCGTAACAATTTTAAATTTGTGACCATACAAGTAGGGACGGAATACTTTTGTACCAAAAATAATTGCGAGGCATTCTTTTTCGGTAGTTGAATAATTTCCCTCTGACTTATTTAACGTTCTTGAAGCGAAGGCTATGGGAAGATCCTTACCCACTTCACCTTGTGATAAGATAGCAGAAACGGCATAATTTGAGGCATCGGTCGTTAGCACAAAGGGCTTAGAAAAGTCAGGGTACTGAAGTATGGGTGCTGAAGTAATATTTTGCTTAAGGGTGTCAAATGCTTTCTGTTGTTCAGGATTCCATTGAAATTTGACATCCTTTTTTAGTAAACTGGTTAAAGGCTTTGTGATATGTGAGAAATTATCGATAAAGCGGCGATAGTAGCCGACTAAACCGAGAAAGGACTTGATATCGCGAGGAGTTTTGGGAATTGGGAAGTTAACAACACAGATAACTTTTTTAGGGTCAGGCGTAACGCCTTTATCAGAAATAACATGCCCTAGATATTGAACCTCTTTGCGGAAGAACTCGCATTTGTCAGGTTGGAGTTTTAAATTGTGATCACGTAATCTCTTGAGGACATTTCTTAGCATCTGGGAGTGAGAATCAATATCATGCGAGAACACTACAATGTCGTCCATATACGTGAAGCATTGAGTTCCTTGAAGGCCACTGAGGGCCACGTTCATTAACCTCTGGAAAGTTGATGGAGCGTTTCGAAGCCCAAAAGGCATTCGAGAAAATTCGAAATGTCCTGAAGGAACACTAAAAGCTGTCTTTTCAGTGTCTTTAACTTTGACTTGATGAAAGGAGGACGCAAGGTCAAGAGTGGAAAAGTACTTACTATGACCTAATTGGTCTAATATATCTGAGATATTAGGAATAGGGTAGGCATCTCCGATAGTTATCTCATTCAACTTACGATAGTCAATAACTATCCGCCACTTAGGTTTACCGGACGCGTCTTGTTTTTTGGGAACAACCCATATGGGCGCTGACCATGGAGACATAGAAGGGCGAATAATCTGTTGTTCTAGCATACCTTTTATTTGCCTAGCGACTTCCTCTTTATGACATTCCGGAAATCTGTAACTTTTAACGGCGACGGGCGTTTCTGAAGTTGTACGAATTTCGTGTTCAATGGTTTTCGTACAAGTAAGGGTATCACCTTCTAGGTAAAATATATCACTGAATTCAGAACAAATTTCTCTTAAACAACTTTCCTCATCATTATTTAAATGTTCACAACGAATAGAATTTTGGACCCGTTTTTCACGGTCGAACGAGACATGGAAGCTATGTGCTTCAGGAATTTGATCAACGTTGCAGTCGTTATTAGGTTCAGAATTACTTTCAAAAATCATGGAAACAGGTTCTAAAGTAAGTTTTAAGTCTCGTATAGTAACTTCAGACTCAGACGTATTCAGGACTGAAATATTAATTTTATTGTTAGATTTAACCTTGACCAAGCATTTAGAAAAATACAATTTAGGATATGCAGCGAGAGTTGTATTTAAGATAAGACCTTCTTGCAACTCTGGATTAGAAACAGGACACTCTATAAACATTTCGCAGCGAGGCGGAATGACGTAAATCGGTTCGGTAGTTTGTAACTTAAAGAATAATGTAGGGTTACCATGGAGTTCTAATATTTTCTCGGAGTATTTAATAGATGCTTTATTTTGCTCTAAGAAATCAGACCCTATAATACCGTCGTAGTATAGGTTAACGTCTTTAACTACATGAAAATAAAAAGGTATTGAATTTTCTTCATTTACCTTTATAGATAACAAAAACTTTCCTAAAGTTTCTGAACACGACTCAATATCATTAATACCTTTAAACTTGACTTTATGGTTAATGAGATCTGGTAAACTAGAAATACTACTGTTTTTAATAAGACATATAGAACTACCTGTATCCACTAACAAACGAATGCTTTCAGTCGTATGAGATGTTTTCACTTGAACAAAAGGTAAGTGAGATCTCTTACTTTGAGATATATCATAAACCATGGGACATTCTTCGGGAGGTGTTTCTAAGAGTTTGTCTAAGATTTCGTTGGGCAGATTAACTTCGTTATTCATGATATCGTCACAAGAACTGGCATCATTAGACTTAGTATCGCAAGATTTAGTTTCGAAAGGTATTAAGTTATGGTTGTATTGGTCACCCTGTTTACGACTTAGTAAAGATTTAGAAATATTGGGCTGACCACACGGCGAAGCATTTAACTTAACATCACAAGATTTAGTATTGTAAGAACTAGTATAAGATTTGGGACAAGATGTCGTATAAGATTTAGTATAAGGTCTAGTATAAGATGTAGAATAAGATTTAGTATAAGATGTAGAATAAGATTTAGTATAGGGCTTGGAATAAGATGTAGTATAAGGTTTAGAAATGTTGGACACACTAGTGCCTGAAACAGCAGGTTTTCGCTGGCACGAGGACGAAACCTGAGCTACTCGTTTAAATGATTTTGAGATGTAGATTGGTCGTTCAGAGACGGCGTAACATTGTCATCACAGAATTGCACGTGTTGTTCACGAGGAAAGAAACGATTCCCGTGATTGGGATGACCGCGATTATTATTATTATTATTAAACTGTCTCTTCCTGCATTGACTAATATGGTGCCCGGGATTTTTGCAGTAAGCGCAGAAAATGGGACCATTACGTTTTTGAATAGGGGGAATAGTTTGTCTGTCAAGTCCATCACGTTTAATAGGATTTGGAACACGAGTATTTATCATATTTTGGATTTTTTCCTCTTCTATAGCCGCGTTTGTAGCAGAGTTCAGAGACTTTTGATCTCTGCATCGAATGATGTTGCTTATTTTAGGGTGAAGCCCCAAAGTAAACGTATATAGAGCCAGATCCTCCGTCATTGCAATCCGACCCGAAACATCCTTCTTAAGAGATTCCGAGTTATGAATCTCGGACTGTAATGCTGTTAGGCAAGTTTCTACTTTTAAGGCGAACTGCGCGACTGACTCGTTTGTTTGTTGTCGGCAAGATTGGAGGTCTAATAACAAATGATTGTAATGTTTTCTTTCGCCGAAATGTTGCTTAAGAAAGTCCTTAAGTTCGTCGAAGGATTCAAATACTCTATTAGAACAGGCTATTTGGGCTTTTCCTTCGAGCTTAGAAATGATGTATTTTAATAATAGCTGTTTTTGACTTTCTAAAGCCAAATCTAAGGCATTTTGGCAATTAGTTAGGAAGGCAGCTAAGGTTTCACGTTCACCTTTATAAGAACTAATAAATTTACATAACACCTCAACTGGATATTTTTCGTAAGAAGGCATAGGAGCGGACTTATCGGATTTTATAGACATGGTGTAATTATTGTATTTAAATTAGTAATTAATGAACGATATGGCAATAACAAGAGATAGAATATTTAATAAAAAGCTTCACTCACAGTATAAGGACGCACTTCACGAACATAATGAACTGGAACGACGGCAGCGAGGAGTCTGGCAAGCTTATCACAGGTAAGTCTTACTGTCGCAGACTCGGGAAGAGGTCTCAGAAACTGGAGCAGGAACGAGCACACAACGAGCGTGCAAGGAGCAGTAGCTGGCAGCAACGGCGAGGAGTGACGGTAAGTATGGCGGTAAGTACCACCACGACGATTATTTGCAGGAACGACGGGCAACAGCAGGAACTAGGAGCAGCTAGGTCTTTGACCACGGATGTAGCAGAGCGGCACGATGAACCATAGGAGTAAAGTTACGAGGTGACTGGATTAGCAGGCTTACAACGTACAGGTAAGGCTTAACGGCACGACATAGTTACAGTCACCACGGAGTCACGGTTTTCACGAATTTCACTGAACACACACCGCGTTTTACGCGTTTCGGAATCTCAGCAGAGCAGAATCTTTACGCTGAGATCCCACTTCTGACACCACTATTACGGGGCGGGTCAGTTAAGGCTTTTTAAAAAAGGTTTTATTCTTTGCTAAAGTTTATTTATTGGAATAAATTTAATATACTACAACACAAAAGCCTCCTACGAAGTTCAATACCGGACTAATTAAAAGAAATGGAAATTGGAATAATGTGGGAACGCGGAAACTAACTACTGACAAACAAAAGTGTCGCATTGCATTGACGTCAATGCAATGCCTTGCAAGCGATATAATTTTTTATGGATAACCGTGAGAATTCAATTATAACAGTACCCTATAGGTTTTGGGTCGAAAACCTATGTGGTAATTCCCGTTGACCTAGAATCACGTTTGGCGGCAAAAAGTAAGGTCACACAAATAAAGGGTAAATTCCAAAAAATAAAAAAGTTCCCATACATTCATAGTTGACGCCAATTAAGATAGTCCTCTGAGTTGTATCGGCGCTCATACATTTTAGAGGTCTAGCTTAATTGGCTTCCATCTCAAATAAGGTAAATAAATAAAATTGTGCTGTTGTGTGAAAGAAAATAAAAGAAAATATTGTGGCGGTATAATGGGTAGGCAAGAAACCCTCGGCGCACGAGTTTGACCGGTTTTTTTACGTCAGAAGGCTGGCAAGTAGGCAGGCAGTGGTGGTACAACCATAAAACTAATGATATCATTACCTAAGTAGGTAAAACCCGTAGACAGAGAAACCAATTCTCTCTCTACGGTAAAACCGGTACCGAATCTGTTTACTTATTTGGTCTACTGTTTATGTATATGCTAGAGGTTTAATTATTCATTCAATTTGGCAAGATAATAGCCATTGTTGGCAACAATGGAGTGTGGCCAACAGAGCTTTCCCCGTTTTCATATTATTTCGCCTATTGTTTGTATTCAGTTTAGTTAATCAGCATATTCATTTTTAATTAATGGTTTTTAGAATGGATACGTAATTTAGTCATCTTTTCATTAGCGTAGGGCCAAGTGTACTGCCTTGCGGCACACCGTAAGAACGACTAGCTTTAGTACTAGAATGATTTACCTTTACTACCTTTACCTGGTTTCGTGATGTCAAGTAATCACTAAACCAGTCAAGCGCTTTCCCTCTTATACCATTATTTTGCAAACGCGATAACAATATTGGAATCGAGACCGTATCGAAAGCTTTTTGTAGGTCCAAGAACACTCCAATACATCGCTCGTTCTTATCTATACGGTGGGCTATTGATGAAGTCAGGTATAGAACAGCATCCTCAGTTGGACGATTCCTTCGAAATCCGTATTGATTGTAGGCTAGAAGATTATTTAATTCTAGATACGTGATAAGTCTTTTATTAACAGTTTTTTCTAGTATTTTCAAAGGTGTATTAAGTAATGTGATAGGCCTGTAGTTGTTGGGAAGGTTTTTTCTCCAGCTTTGAAAATTGGAACAACAATAGCGTCCTTAAATTTTGATGGAAAAACTCCAGTTTCAAAGCTTAAATTGATTAAATAATTAAGGGGTTCAATTAATAAGCTATTGTGAATTTTCAATACAACGGTACAAGTTTTAAGAGATAATATTGTATTCCTGACTTCAACAGGGTCAGTGGGGTAAAATAAAAACGAGTGCAGAGGAGCGTCTTTATATAGTGCATTATGAGCCAGTTTTGTTTCCGTTTTATTTAGCTTAGTTAAGGTTGAGCTTGCCAAACTACTGCCTATTGTGGCAAAGTAATCATTCACTATATTCAGAGAATCAGTAGGAGATTGGTCAAGTTGTAAGAGATCTCTAGGTGGGATTTGATCATGTTTTAAATTGCTAACTTCTTTTATAATAGTTATATAATTATAATGCTCCATCAAAACTCTATCTCACTTAGTTTAGGAGTTATAATTTTGAGTCAGTCTGACGGACAAATGGTCAGAGTTGCCACAACAACACGGTTCTATTCGAACCCTTTGTATGCGGATCCTTAATAACGAATAAAAATAGGTATTTTGCATTATTTATTTTTAATTTTATTATATTGTCAATTTGTCAAAAAAATCATATCAAACAGTCTATGTACCTATGTATATGAAATGAAATGAAAATATTGTTTTATTCAAATATGCATTCACAAACACAGTAACGGATCCTTTAAGGATTTTCATGAAATTTGGTAGGTAATAAAATATTCAATACTTTTGAGAAAACATAAAATCCTAAGGTAATGCGGGTAAAACCGCGGGACGTAAGCTAGAATAGTTACAATAATAAATCGATTTCTATAGAATGCTTTGGAGAAGAAATAGAGCTGAAAGGTAAATTTATATAAGAAGGTAGCAAATACGATGAGAAAAGATAGATGTAGTCTATTCAACGTGACTATGAATGCCTTTAGGGTGGGCAAAAACATAGCAATTTTCTTTATAAAACTAATGTTTATACAGTTTATACACAATTAATAATTAATTTACCTACAGTGCTTGGGACCAACAGAATATGAGAGAAAAAAAATCACGGATTCGTACCAAAGTTCAACCTTTTATGTAGTGTAAATTTCTAATAGCACACAAATTCTAAGGGGAACCTACAGGTAATTTATTCGGGCAAAAATAAAGACATACAAAGAGGTATAGTAACTCACATCGGGGATTAGTAGTTTATAATGAATTAGGATATTTATTGTTTTTTTTTCAATACATATTTTACTAAATTACTTTATACTAATGTCTGACATCAGGCGCGGATTTAGGCATAGGCCCGTGAGGCCCGGGCCTAGGGCGGCAAATTTTGAGGGGCGCCAAATGTTTTAAAATTAATCTGGCAAGTACTAAATTCTGAAATATCTAACAAAAAGATTTTAAAAAACTTTTTTTTTAATGCTAGCATATTATTTATTTACGAAATTAGTTTTTTTTCATATTTTTCATTTTATACACACACATATATGTATATATAGATTTATAATATATATACTGTTACGAAAGAAAAAGGGCGCCATATGGTCTCGGGCCTAGGGCGCCCTCAAACCTAAATCCGCGTCTGTCTGACATAACATAATAGAATCATTATGATTCTATTTCATTTGATATGAAAAAATAGTCTCTGAGATAAACGCTTATGATAGATAGACCGACAGACAAACACCGGGGTGATTATAGTAGTGTTCTGCTGTAAGAAATAAGGAACACTAACAAATTGAAGATATGTTTGATAAGTAACTAAATAAGAACATTGACAATTAGCACTATTCAGTTATCGTCAAAAAAGTATCTATAGATCAGCGCAGTTACCTATATTGATAGTAACAAGTATACACTTTTAAAAAATCTCAGTCATACATAACGCAAATTCTTCACCTTTTTCTGTCGACTCTCCTATAAAGACGTCGATCCAGCAATTTGAAATATTTAAAGAGCTGCTTCTACAGAACCTCTCAGCTCCGGCTGGCTCTGTGTGAATAGTAAAATGGGTCAAAGAATAAAGGACGTAGGTCCAATGTTATAACTTGGTACGGTACTTGATGAATGTCAAGATTGTCGGCCTTTTCACGACGGAGTTGTCTTTATTTGTGCCAAAGAATTCGCCGCGCGCTTTTGACGTGATTTTATTCCGAACTGTGATTCCATAGTCAAAATTTATACAAGATTCCTAAAGGAGGTTGTACTACACTAAAAAATATAAACCGATTCATGCATGTAGGGACCAGGGTCGCGCTAATCAATATAAAATAAATAATATTGTCACTAACCTAGGTTATAAGCAATTTTACTAACGAAATATGGATTTTTTGTCTTAAATAAATGATTATTATTATTAAGTAAATTGTATTCAAATAGACCTAAGACTAAATAAGAACAAAAAAAACGCTTTACAGGTGGCGAATGAGGTTTAATCGGTTCTTCTCAGTTGAAGGCGACTTCCGAATCGGTGGTAACTTCAGTAGTTTCGACGTTCATAAGTGCCCTCTTAGGGCCTAAACTGAATAAATGGCTTTGACTTTGAATCTTATTTATTTTTATTTAAAACTAGCTGTTCCCCGCGGTTTCACCTGCGTTCCCAAGTAACAAAAGTAGCCTGTAACCTTTCTCAAGAAACTGGCTATCTAACGCAAAAATATCGGTACCTTGAGTTCATACAAAAATCCCATACATTCAGTTTTTCCCGAATTTTCCAGGCAACTTTTCCAATTTTCTCTTCATAAGAACTTTCTTCGGACTTCAATGAATATTAAAAAAATATATAAAAATATATCAGAATTGGTCCACCCGTTCTCGAGTTTTGAGCTTAGCAACACATTTTGCCATTAATTTTTATTTATATAGATTTCATTTTGTTTTTAGAATAAACCGAATCCACATAATATCCCTTAAAATCAGAAATCTAACATTCAGTATTAAAACTTATACTCATATGGAGAATCTTTTATTAACTCGTATGAAATCTGATAATATCTAAGTACTTAGCTAATGAAAAACCTATAACTAAGCCACTTACCAAATTACCAGACAGTTCCATCGCAAAACATATAAAAGCTTAAAGGCAGCGGTTCTCAAACTTATTTTGTGGTACACAACCTATTCTCAAGCAAGCTTAGACATTATCATAAAAAATTCAACCCATATTTGAAAATTTACTAAATGGTTAGAGATTTTTTTTTGGACTCTAGGTTTCTAATTTATTGTTATACCTACCAGATTCTTAACACTACACACTTTTTCTGACATGTCGGTACAAAATCGGCACGGCATTATTTTGCTCAGTACCAAAATAATGACACCACGTCGGTGTGAATACTGAATTTTGTTGCAACGATTTCGAGAGGCTCGTGAGCCTTTTAAAGAACGGTAATTTTATGAGCGTGACAAGTCGTATCATATCAAGACTATCCCGTCTCGCTGCCTCGTGTCCTGGGCTAATTAGATAGAAAGGATTTATATAAAACTAGGTGTTATTAAGCTTTCTGTATCAAAATTCGTTTATTGATATCAATCCAATAAAATAATTTACATAAAGAAACATCAAATACCGGTACGAATTTGAACCGTACCAAATATGGTTCAAGAAAGTTTGAGAGCCGCCAGCATAGAGCAATAAAAGTGAATTATCTACGTTCTATTGAGGTACATCGCAAAACATTTACGATGGAGCGTCGAGTGTCTTTTATACCCCAATGAATTCTTTGAACGGCATGTATGATGTTCGGAAGATCCTTTATGGCTCTCAGTCTACTTGTTAAGTATTTATTTCAATTGAATTTGTCTGATATGGTTGTAAATTTTGCTGTGATTAACAGGGTTTTCTTTTGCACTTCGGTATATTTTCAAGTTAATCTTAATCAAATATATTTCGTTTCATTTGAAATTGACGTAAAATAATTGAATTCCTACTTAGTAGGTACTACTAGTTTTTGAAAGTGCAAACTAAGTACGTATATTATATTTTTTACTAGCTTTTCCCCCACGGCTTCGCTCGCGCTGACTTTATAAAATGTCTATAAGTTTTCCCCGTTAGCCAATTTGGACGAAACAAAGCCTATTTATTCTAAGCGCCAAACTGTGAAAAACCCGTTCGATGGTTTCGGAGATTAGCGTGTTCAAACAGATAGACAGACAGACAAACAAAAAAAAGTGTGTGTGTGTGCAAGTCACACATGGTAGAAGTGAAACTTCTGAAAAGTCCCTGATTAAAATTCTGACGGAAGTAACGCTTACTAAAAAACATGGCCATGGCAACCAATGTTTTTCGCTAGCTAACTTCATACCTTTAAATTTTAAGATTTCAGACATTAATTCAAAACTAAGAAGATAAATAAGATAAATGGCTAGGCTGTATGAGCTAGAACCCTTTGCCTTCCAAAATACGGGAAAACATAATAAAAGCAACATGGCGCGTAACCGAAAAACGTGACGATTTGCTACAAAAATTTCTCCCATACGTCGATAAAGAAGTTTCACTTCAAAAATCAAAAATGGTTGCTTTACAATTTGACTCTTCCTACATCAAACACACTCCATTTCAAGTTAAAAAAATAATGTAGATACACGCGGGTTCTAGATAATTTTCGAACAGTAGGTAAAAAAGTAAATTCCAAAAATTATTGAATGACGATTACTTTTTTGCAACATCCGATTTTATTTAAATGAAGCCTATATTCTGCTCCTTTATTATTTAATCTCAGTCTACCTGTGAAATCTATATGAAGTAGTTCCGGAAGATATGATTATTTTTCTTCAATATACCTACTGAAACACCGGATTTTACTGTTTTATTACCTATATGTATAGATAGCTTTCCGCCCCGCGGTTTCACCCTCGATCCCCTACAAAACATTCTTAGTACACCCCTACGTTATAAGAAGCCCCAATCCGTATACCTACACAAAGTGTACCTCCTGAAAAAATTATTACTTTTGCACCCCTTTTCGAGTGAAAAGAGAGAGATGATAATAAGAATAACCTAATAATCTCCTCTGAGCAATATTTACGCAAGATTCGTATTCCAACTACTTTCCACAATAAAGACACTTACAAAACATTTTCTCGTTTTTGGTTCTAGCCAGGAGCCCAAATATCCCGACAAATAGTACCTCCTTACTCCATTCTAAAAATTGTCGTTCCATAAAACTTTTGCACCCCATTAAGGTAAGAATTACCCTACCACCTTGCTTTGCTTTCTTCACATTTTTATCTTATCACTAGCTTCCGCCCCGCGGTTTCACCCGCGGTCCCGAGTGCTCCGATCGCCACCAAACCTTACAGGAACACCTGTGGGGCTAATGTGAAGATTGTCTGAAAATTTCATCGCGATTTGTTCAGCGGTTTCGGAGTCTATAAAGGACATACAGACAAACATTAATTTTTATATAATATATATATAGATTAATCTTCACACCTGCAAACTGTCTCTGACGACAGCCGGGTATATTAATTGCGTTTAACTAACTTAATTATTCTTTTGTATTGCGTACTTACTTGTTTACTTTAGGAGCGTTTTATTTCGAAACCCAATAAAAAGAAATTGCAACTCCTCTCAAGTCAAGCCCAGACAAAGCCACGGAAATAAAAGCCCCAACATAGTAAGCACTAGTGATCGAATAATAGTCGTTGAGAGACCAATTTCGCCTTTGATGTCTCAAGAATCAGTAAATCGAGTGAGCAATAGATGGGATCAATCAATTGTACGATTTATCTGACTACTAGTTTCCGCCCTGTGGTTTTACTCGTGTTTAAGAAGATACTAATATTTTCCTGGGATTAAAAGTACTTATGTTATAGGTACATCTAGCATTCTACCCTTTAGGGTGTGTATTTTGAAAAACCCTTTTTTAGTGTATATATTATATGAGGATTCTGACTCAGTCAGTTTCTATAGAAGGTTATTTATCAAATTCCAGGAAATTATCTATGTATTTAACAAATTCCATCTATATCCTTTCAGTACAGCGTGATTGTGTAACAAATAGATAGATAGATGAGAGGGATAATAATGTTAGAAATGCAATACGCAAAGTTTTGCATTTTTAACATTAGTAGGAATGTAAAAGAATATTTTGCTCTTATTTCACTGAAGTTAAGTCATTATGACTGAAGGTGGTAATAGTACACACAGCTTAAAAGGGGACTGGGGACGTAGGTACATGGGCTGAACTAATAACCTTAATCCCTCTCATCATCAGGGGGATGCAGAGATGGTATCTATAGTCAGCTGTCATCGCCATTAAAGTTTTGCCACAGATCATTACACAGTTTTTGCTCAGATACAGGTGTTGTTTTATCACTGGCAATACTTGCAGGGGTGGAAATACTCATCAATGTGAACAACTTTTATTATGGGGCTAACTCTGATATCGCGTAAAATAAAACGGTTGCTTCATATATTTTGGTCGAGAAGGTATTGAACTTTTGTATGGAACAGCTGATAATTTTTTCATGATTTCACAGTTAGTCCCATAATAAAAGTTTTTTATTTTGATGATTACTTCCACCCCTGCAAGTATTGCCAGTGAAAAAATCATCCAGTATATTACCGCAAAGATGCCAGCTTATAAATCTACTGCGTATCTTTACCACGCGTAGTCAGCTGCTGCTACCCAGTCAGTAAAATATTACTGTCAAGAAGCTACTTTGTTCGTAGACTTTGTATTTAATAATATTGTATATATCATTTTCAATTAAAATTATGTCGTACCTTGGAAGGCGGCCTCGAACAGCACAGGCTCCTGTGTGGGGGCGTGTGACGTCACTGTCACGAGTAGCGCGGCGAGCACGGCGAGAGGCGCGACCCGCGCAGACATTTCCACATTATGCCATGCCATCTCCGCCCATAGTCG
This sequence comes from Tetheella fluctuosa, assembly GCA_951216915.1. Lineage (NCBI taxonomy): Eukaryota > Metazoa > Arthropoda > Insecta > Lepidoptera > Drepanidae > Tetheella > Tetheella fluctuosa. The sequence continues at coordinate 2,473,420 of OX578237.1, forward strand.
TGGCGCACTTTTGTTCTGTTGAAGAAAAATGATCTATATTATATGCGAAATTGAGTAAGTATTTGCTAAGTTTATAAGAACTCATTTACATGATTTGGCAGAGGGGTATTTAGGACCCTGGAGATATAGAAAATCCTTTTTGTTTATCAAAGGAACGCATTGACGGATAGCTCGTAAACAAAGAACACAAGCTTGGAGTCGGAAGTGGGGAACAAATCGGAATTAAAAGATTTCCAAGCCATGGCCGTAGTGGTGCACAATAGAGTTGCTTGCTTCAGTAGTTCGAAGATTCACCTAAGTAAGATAGTGAAATGAAATTAAATGAAATAATTTATTCATTCAAATAAAAATTGAGCCTACACACATAGTCATCGCAGATTTCATACCTGACACCACACTCTCGTCATACAATATAAGACTTCACCTACCTACTTGTACGTTGGTTTTGTGTTCTAACTATACTGGCTGGATTTTTCGAAATGTAATTTTTTCAATACCTGTGCTATGATTCATGCTGAACAACAATTTCTATGGGACCAACTCCGAAATCACGAAAATAATATTTAAAAAAAGATACATTTTGATCGAGCTTGACCTTTACTATTCAGCTCCTTGGATAAAGCTAAAAGCTCCAAATATTTGGTTGAATAAATCTGCAAAAATATGAAGTGCAAAAATATCTCATGATCTCGGTTGCGAGAGGAGCGAGCAACAAGTACCTACTTTGTTTAATCCCACAATTTTGTAGCCGCTAGCCGGCGAGAATGTAATTAGGTATCCACTCCGTTGCTTTTTACTGCAAATATTCGAGAAATATTCCATACATTTCGATATTTGATTCTCAAGCAAATGTTTAAGCGTCGAACGTTGTTTTAAAAGATTTTTTCTCAATCAATGTTTACACAGAGATTGGATGTTCCTTAGGTAGATTTACGAAGGTCATGCGAGCTAGGCAAACTTTTATCTCCGTGTACATAATAGTTACTAATATTGTAATTTATAGGGTTTGTCTGTAAATAATAAGAGTATTTTATATGACTCGGTGATCAAAAAGTCTAAGAACTCAAAGTCGGGATAACGGCAACCCCTACTAGGGGCCTTCCATAAATTACCTACGTCACACGTAAAGGGGCGGGGAGGGGGTCAACGATGTATTGCTTTGTGTTTCAAGGGGCAGGAGGGAATCATAAGCTTTGTGACACGTCACTAGCTGTCCCCCGCGGTTTCACCATTAAGTAATATTCAGTAATAAAATAATGAAATGAAATAATTTATTCACTCAAATAGGCCTTCACAGGCACTTAAGAATAGTCAGACTCTAACGCACGGTTCGGAAGGTTGCTTTTACTGAGAAGAGTATAAAAATAATAGCCTACAACCGATTCTCAGACCTACCGAATATACAGGGTGTGGTTTTGCATTTCCGCCATATTTATAGAACCAATAGTAGATGATTAATTTAGTATTTTAAAAATATGTAATTAATTATATGGTAGATTAGTCAACGATTATTGATGATTTGTGATTAGCGTCAAATCAGAATAAGCACGAGTGCCCAGAATAGGTCTGCGATCCGGGGGCGAGGCGCGGCGAGGAGACGACCGGGTCACCGGGTCACCGACCGCGGCGCCTGTGTGGCGGCCGCGCCACACAGGCGCCGCGGTCGGTGACCCGGTACGTAGGTATGTTTTGCTGTTGCGTATCGTAGGTATCTGTTCTACATTTGCGCGGTGCAACCTTCTTTATTTTATTGTTAGAGTTGAATACTAACTAGGTACGAAAAATTATTGGAATAAAATAATTCCAAATTGACCTTCTTACTTTACCGGACTGTGAAACGTCAAAAATACCTACCTAGGCATGATAACTACCAAATAAAAACTATTTGGTAGTTATCATTAAATTTATTTTAAAAAAAAGTTTATTTACGCACCTATGTTACTCGAAGATACTGCTCAAAGTGTCCTCCCTCATTCTCGATGCACAGTTGAGCACGGCGTCGCAAGTTTCTTTTTAATTTGCGCAAAACATTTGTATTATTTTTAACGGATTCAAATGCCAACACAATTTTTTGTCTTAACTGCACCACACTAGATATTTCTTCAACATAAACAAGTCTTTTAAGTTCTCCCCACAAGTAAAAGTCACAAGGTGTTAAGTCCGGAGAGCGCGGTGGCCAGGGCACTGGGCCACCACGACCGATCCACTGGCTTCCAAACACTTCACTTAAATACTGACGCACTTGGAGACCATAATGAGGAGGAGCTCCGTCTTGTTGGTAAAACAAATGTCTGTGCAGAGCCAACGGGATGTCTTCCAGCATCTCATTGACAACGTGACGAAGCAGCTGTAGGTAGGTGGTGCTGGTCAGGTGGCCTTCAATGAAATATGGTCCTAGGATGTGATCGCCAATAATCCCCGCTAAATTCGACGTTTGAATAACGTTCCGTCATTGTCACTGTACTGTACGTTGGAGTTCGCGCGGTGTGAAGATTGCGCGTGTCACGCACAGTGCGTGCGCGCTCGCAGTCGGAGGACAACTGACTGACTGCGGACTGACCGTACATACATGACTACATACATCGGCGCGTGCGGAGTGCGCGGAGTGCGTAGTGGCGCCATGGCGCGGTGCTTAGTACACGCGAGGTCATTTTATAAAACAACTTAATGTGATTTTATTGGACGGGGGGATTTTTATTTTTACAAAAGTTTAAAAATAATATGTAATTTTAAGAGTACGATTTTATGATTGAATCGTGTTCTATACAAGGTAAATATCGACCTCCGTAAATATGGCGTAAATGCAAAACCACACCCTGTATACAAAAAAAATCATATGAACCGGTCGTGCTGTTTCGGAGGAGTTTGCAGATAAACACAATACTGGGTGATTTTGTGATCACTGCCTATACTTGCAAGGGTGGAAGTACTCATCAAAATTAACAACTTTTATAATGTGACTAACTGTGAAATCATGAAAAAATTATCAGCTGTTCGATACAAAAGTTAAATACCTACTCGACCAAAATGTATGAAGCAACCGTATTATGTTACGCGATATCAGAGTTAGCCCTATAATAAAAGTTGTTCACATTGATGAGTACTTCCACCCCTGCAAGTATTGCCAGTGATAACAAAATCACCCTGTATACTTATATGGACACGAGAATTTTATATATTAGATAATAGCTGTTTTAATTTATTTATTTCTAGATATAAAATTAGACGTACACCAAAAGGGAGTCTCACAGATGTGACCATCTGTGAAAAGGTTTTGTCAGTTAATGATTATTATCAATCATAATGCAATGATATTATATGTTACTATATGGTAAACATAATGTAAAAGCTTTCCAAAATAAAACTATCTAACTTAAAACAATTAATTTCAGTAATTTTGTTAAAACTAATAGATTTTTACTAAGACATTTTGCCTAGGTAGGTACCTACCACCAAGAAACAACATTACCTAAGTAACTAGTAGAGTAGTTACGTTTTACTTTACGCCTCTATTTAAGTTCTCAGTTGGATTACTTAACGATCCATGAATTTCAATCAAGACGAAGGTAGGTAAGTACCTATTTCATGTAAAAAATACCTAGGAGTAGCCAAAAAAAGCCGGCCAATTGCGAGTCGGACTCGCGCACGAAGGGTTCCGTACCATTATCTATAAAAACGGCAAAAAAATCATTATACATATACACCCTTAAATATTTATTTTAATCTGTTTTTTTAGTATTTGTTGTTATAGCGGCAACAGAAATTGTGAAAATTTGAAATGTCTAACTATCACGGTTCAAGAGATACAGCCTGGTGACAGACGGGCGGACAGACAGATGGACGGACAGCGGAGTCTTAGTAATAGGGTCCCGTTTTACCGTTTGGGTACGGAACAACGTATTTTCATATAAAAAGTATTTTCATTCCCGCCATATTTAAGGAGGTTGATATATTCCTTGAATAAAACACGAATCAATAAATAAAAAACCGGCCAAGTGCGAGTCGGACTCGCGCACCGAGGGTTCCGTACAAACTTCGTCCATCGTTCGTCCATCACGGGAAATGCACAATTTTATTTACTTACCTTATTTGAGGTTTGTGCCAAATAAGCTAGAACTCTAAATTGTATCAGCGCCCATACAACTCAGAGGTCTTTATTAATTGGCGTAAGTATTTATGTATGGGGACACCCATTAATTTTCAACTTTTTATATTTTGGAATTTTCCCTTTATTTGTGTTGTAAGACCTTGCATTTTGCCAAATTCCGTGATTCTAGGTCAACGGCAACTACCACAAAACAAATAAAAGAGCAAAAAAATCGCGTTTGTTGTATGGGAGCCCCCCTTAAATATTTATTTTATTTTGTTTTTAGTATTTGTTGTTATAGCGGCAACAGAAATACATGATTTGTGAATATTTCAACTCTCTAGCTACAGCGGTTCTTGAGATACAGCCTGGAGACAGACAGACGGACGGACAGACGGACGGACGGACGGACAGACGGACGGACGGACAGACGGACGGACAGACGGAAGGACAGACAGCGAAGTCTTATTAATATGGTCCCTGGTTTTTACCCTTTGGGTACGGAACCCTAAAAAATACGTGTGGCACTCGCGGACTGCCGCGGTAAAGCTATTACCGCGGCATATATAATAAGCTATAGGCATAGCATTTTTTATCAACTAAATTATTATTATTATTTTCTTTGCTATTAATAGATACCTATACACCTATATACTTTCTCACAAACAGCTGCTTACGTTTTCGTCCGATTTCAGAGCAGCTCGTCTTAGGTTTTATTTTCGTTACGGAATTTCTTGGTTCGGTCGCCGCGCTCAAAGCCCGCGATAAAGGCTATACAATAGCCTAAAATCTATGGTAAGTACTTATTTATATTTATTTTATTTTTGGTACAAATAAAAGCCAATTTGTTTTTCTACTAAATTCTTAATAGGTTAAAAATAATTCAACCTCCGTAAATGGCGGGAATAAAAAACAAAACCTATTATACTTTATTGGTACAGCACTACAGTAGGTACGACATTTTATAACCTAAGAATGAAGTTTTTGTTTGAGACGGCGGATTTAATTCAAATATCCGAAACTTTCAGCTACTCTCAACGTCCCTAAACCTAAGTACCTACATTATTTTATTATAGTTAGCAACTTTTATTTCTAACCTTTCCTTTCAACTTTCCCCTTGTAACGATAGCTAGGGGCCGGGGTCGTCGCTTCCCTGTTTGTTCCTTTACTTAAATCGGTCGAATCGAGCGCTGAAACATTTTTATTTCAAGCAGTCATAGACCACGGATGTAAAAAACCATAGACATTGAAATTATTATTTTAGAACTACGATGTCTCTGTCTACTGAAATAAAATTAAATACAACACGAAATAATACCTAATAATAATTGTCGGCAACTGGGCGCATCGTGGTTTTAGGTACCGTCTTCTCTGAATAACCAGAAGCATTCACTAAAATATCCAGTTATAGATATTGCGAGAAATTATTACTAGGTGAGTAGGTACCTAAGTATGTATAAACTCGTACCTATCACTGGCAGTAGGTTCGAGCTTAATTACCTGACCTTATCCTAGGTTACTAATATTATAAATGAGAAAGGTTGTATGCTAGACAAAACAGCAGATCCCTGGAATGCGGGTGAAACCGCGGGGCGGAAGCTATATTTAACCGATTTCACTTACTAAAATAAATGCATTAATTAAAGGTAGAAAGATGGACTATCATTTATAAACACTAGTAGGTACGTAGCGATATGGTCAATACGAATGCCACTTCTACTCGCTTTATTTAGATTTCGATCTGCCTAAAGTAGCCTGTGTGTACCTACGTGACCTCTTGAATTTGATGTGTCATTGTACCTAAGTGCTTTACGCCAGAGTCTTATTCTATCTATCAATTTTTTTATTATTATTTGGACATTACCTACCCAAACTCCTTGGTGATTCTAGATTTACCTACTCAATCTTTTAGCATTACCCGTGACATATACAAAAGCAATAAGATTTTTGGAACGAAGTTTCTTTATGGAGCTTGCGGTAGGATGGTTATATTCTCTTTGGTAGGAGTTAACTGGCAGAAAAGGGAACCGTAACGAAAAAGCGTTATATATAGGTACCTACTTAGAATAGCGTTATTGAAGTGAAACTTCTTTATCGACGTATGGGAGAAATTTTTGTAGCAAATCGTCACGTTTTTCGGTTACGCGCCATGTTGCTTTTATTATGTTTTCCCGTATTTTGGAAGTCAAAGGGTTCTAGCTCATACAGCCTAGCCATTTATCTTATTTATCTTCTTAGTTTTGAATTAATGTCTGACATCTTAAAATATAAAGGTATGAAGTTAGCTAGCGAAAAACATTAGTTGCCATTTTATCGACGTATGGGAGAAATTTTGTAGCAAATCGTCACATACAGCCTAGCCATTTATCTTATTTATCTTCTTAGTTTTGAATTAATGTCTGACATCTTAAAATATAAAGGTATGAAGTTAGCTAGCGAAAAACATTGGTTGCCATCGTCACGTTTTTCGGTTACGCGCCATGTTGCTTTTATTATGTTTTCCCGTATTTTGGAAGGCAAAGGGTTCTAGCTCATACAGCCTAGCCATTTATCTTATTTATCTTCTTAGTTTTGAATTAAATGTCTGACATCTTAAAATATAAAGGTATGAAGTTAGCTAGCGAAAAACATGCCATGGCAACCAATGTTTTTTAGTAAGCGTTACTTCCGTCAGAATTTTAATCAGGGACTTTTCAGAAGTTTCACTTCTACCATGTGTGACTTGCACACACACACACTTTTTCTATTCTAAGGGTACCTACATGTGTGTGTGAATTACAATTCAGACGTATACGCGTATGTCTTTTATAATAAAAGACAGACGTGACGTCACCAATTATGCCCCTCCATACGACTTTCTTGGCGGTTCAAGAATGATAAAAAAAATCCCAAAAAAAAATCTAATAATATAATAAAGCGAAGAGTTTTATGTTTGTTTAAAGGTGCCAATCTTTGTCAATGTAACTACTAGTCGGATTTGAAAAAATATTTTTGCATTTGATAGCCCAATTTCTTGAGGAAGGTTAAAGGCTATTTATTTATCAAATAGCTTGCAATTGCAATATTTATTATATACCTACTAATTTCCGCCCCGCGGTTTCATTTATGTTTTCGCGGGATAAAAAGCCTTCCTCGATTAATGGTCTATCAAACACTCAACCAGTAGTTAAAAGTAGTAGTCCTGAGATTAGCGCGTTCAACCAAAAAAACTCACTTCATAATATTAGTATAGATTGACATAACTTTCCGCGCGAAAATGCGCACTTTGATTGCTTATTATCTCGGCTATCTTTGCGAATATAAAAAGTAAAAATGCTGATGTTTTTGTATTTTCTTCTAGATTACTTCGGCATATCTAGAATAAAACATTGGTCAGGTTGATTGGGAAACTTAGTAAAATAAAAAAAAATGTTTTGATTCGTGACGTAATGATTGATTGATATGAATCATTTTGTCACAACACTAATTTTATTTTTCATCAGAAACTTGTAACACTGTCAGTAAACGTCAACATCAATTTACTCAGCCAGCCAGTGTTTGTTTATTTATTTTAGCTGTAAGTACATAGCTATTCTTCAAATCATTTCAATCATTCTCTAATAGCTGGCTGGCACGTACAATATATTGGAAATTTGCAATTGAGATTTGAGAGTGATTGGGAACACTATTATTGTATTGTATTTTTTCCTCAATTTCAACAAACAACCTCTAACTTACTTAGAGACGAAATGTTTTTACGCCGGTTGTTATTTTTTGTCTTTTTATCGATTTTATTTAATCAAGTGAACCTCTTGGAGAATGGTGTAGCAAGGACACCACCCATGGGCTGGATGTCATGGGGTTATTACATGTGTGCAGATCGATGTGATAAATTTCCTGAAAAATGTTTGAAGTGAGTCAAATCATATTTTATTCTATATCTTTCCATTACAAAATGCTTTAAAGCGTAGCGATTTGAATAAGCGAGACTTGTTTCTATTATTATTTACCTTTTTATGGAAAAGATAACAAACTACTACTCTCTGACCATTCAAGTTATTAGGTAACATTTTCAAACATTTCAATTTTAATGATCAATAATAATAGCTCTGCTCTCTGACTGATTCATTTAATGTTTATTTATAACGATATCAAATAGGTATGCCAGGCAAAGTAAAAGTACCTATAGTAGTATTTCTTGCTTTTATAACACATTTTTAAAAAAAAATCACAGTGAAAATCTAATTCTATCAATCGCCGATGCATTCTACCAGAATGGTTACCAAGAAGCCGGATTTGAATACATTATTATTGATGATTGTTGGTCGGAGAAAAAAAGGGATAAATTTGGGCGGCTTGTCGCTGATCATATTAGGTTTCCCAGAGGAATGAAGTATATTGCCGATTATGTGAGTACTTATTTACTTTTATTTTTACCACACATAGAATTATGTTTTACTACAATCTCAGCAATGGTTATGTAGTAGGATGTGGCATGCACATGCCAGGATGGCACAAACTCACTGGCCCAGGATGTAAATATTATTAAACAATTGTCAACAGACAATAATGAATAAAATATTTCAATCATGGAATTTATGCTCTTCCATTGTCCGATCAGGAGAATTTCCTTTTCTACTTTGATAAAAAGAATCATCAAAATTGTAGTTTTGCCAAAACAAACTTTCGCTGACTTCAACAGTACATTCGGTAAGATTAGAGTTCCTACATCATTATTTTATGCATTTTGCAAAGTCAATTTTTAAGTCAGAGTTTGAATTTAGAAACTATGTTGTAGTCAGTTACTTATCTCACTCATTTATATATTTGCCACGCTATTCTCGACTTAAAGTCGTCGACTTTGTTTTACAGATACATTCACGAGGTCTCAAATTCGGTATGTACACGAACATAGCTGATGTTACATGTATGCACTATCCTGGCTCCAAAAATCACTTTAAAGTCGATATTGAAACATTCGCCGAATGGGACATTGACTATTTGAAGGTAGATGGCTGCTTTGTTACTGAAAGTTATCTTGATAAAGGTTTGTACATAAATTCAAGCACATAATTATAAGCGAAATTGAGCCTTATTACATTTTCATCATACTCTTTTTGTGGAAAATTTGCTTGATGATATTTAATGGCACTTTTTATAATCTGTGTTCCATCATTGGGTCGGTTAGTTAGTCATAGTCCTAACACATATAACGCTAATATACAAAGGGTAGCTCTCTAGGTTGGGTTAGAGTATAGATCCAAAGAAATTGAATCTAAAGTCAACGCAATAGTACTCACATTCAAATGAATAGGACCCGAATGAAGCAGACATTTTTTTACAAGGGTACAAGATAAACCAAATTTAAAAATGCCAAAAAAAAAGTATGTAACTCAAAACTCTTTAAGGTAAGGTAGATAAATTAGTTATCAAAGCGAAGATTTTGAATGATTACTGTTCAAGTGTTCCAGTTTTAACCTTATGCAAAAGAAGTTAATGTTTAAAGTTGTATGTAGGTAATTAAGGTAGCTTGTACTACAATTCCAATCTAGATTTAAAAAAAATAAGTTCTAAAGCCATTTTTTTATTTATTTTTTATAAAAAAAATATTCTAATTAGAAAGCATTGTCATCGAGTTGTGAGCTACCCTGAAAGTTTCAGCCTGATAGCTAATCGGGAAGTGCTCGAAATTTGAGTTGCAAGATTCCATTCGGAAGGACAGACAAACAAGAAAGTGACTTAAAAAAATAAATATATAAATGGTAAATGTGGTAAATAAAAACTAGACTTAAGTTTTGTCTAAATTACTTAACACTAGCTTTTCCGCGCGGTTTCACCCGCGTTCCCGGGATAAAATATAGCCTATACGTTACTTGGTGAAGATGTAGCTTTCTAACAGTAAAAGAATTTTTAAAATCAGTCCAGTACTTTTTGAGCCAATTCGTTACAAACATACTTACATACAAATCTTTCCTCTTTATAATATTAGTATATATATAGATGTCAATAATTTCAGCTTACATACAATTGGGTCAATATTTGAACAACACAAGGCGTCCGATAGTATATTCCTGCAGTTGGCCATACTACAAAGTGTTCATACATAACCATACAGTAAGTAATTCTTAATAATTTTCATAGATGAAGAAGGCGATGATAACTCAGTGGTAGTGACGTCGGGTGCCGCGGTGAAGGGTCGTGGGTTCGAATCTTACAATGAGGTTGATGTGAAGGAAAATTGTAGATTACTTCATATTCCAAAATAACTTAATAATGTATTTTACACAATTAGTAAAAAATAAATATATTATTTTTAAGTTTCTTCTCATTCTCAGGTAGATTTTGGTGAAATACAGAAATATTGCAATATATGGCGGAACTATCACGACGTGGTGACATCATGGGAGTCTGTTAAATCAATAATAATGTATTTCGAAAGGAAATACATTGAATTGGAACATTACCACGGACCAGGACATTGGAATGACCCAGATATGGTATGGTAGCATATTTAGGGCCTTTTTACAGGTTACTGATAAGTTTCAGATAGCTTAACTAACAGATATCTGATAATGGAGTCCCTTTCTTTTGAAATTAACAGAATGAGACGGCCTTTAAAAATATCTACCAGATAAGTCTATATAGATCTAGTTATCTGATTTCCATAGTACCAAATAGAAATAGATGCTGCTTTGTATAGGCATTCGTCATTGCTGCATTGTGTCCCAAGCGAGTGCATGGCAGCTTGGGCTCGCTACCGCCCCTCTGTCACCTCGCAAGCCCCGCACGATTGCTCTGTCTAGACGTGTTCGTTTGCCGACTGTAAGAGTCACATAGACTGTGGTGTAACTCAGATCAGCGCGCCTATTACGTTCAATACCTACGGTCCCAAAGTGTAAGTTGTTTATATTGATGACAACTTCCACTTCTGAAAGTATTGCCAGCGACAAAAAAAACCTGTATATGCCTAGTGCTCAGGAAACTTTGATAGCGCGATGTAGAAACGTGTGGCGCCATCTATCCATGGGTAGCGGATAGATTTCTTGTGTAGGTACTTGATATATTTTATGTCGATACATATGTAAAGAAAATTTTCAGCTAATATTCGGTACAAACTCCCTGACAGACAGTCAGAGTCGGGTGCAAATAGCTGTATACTCTATGCTGAGCGCACCTCTCTTGCTAAGTTGTGACATGCGAATGATTAAAGAGTACGAAAGACAATTGTTACTCAATTTGGACCTTATTGCCATTGCACAGGATCCATTAGGTATTATGGCGAAACCTTACAGAGTGAGTTCTTTTTTTAAATTAGACTAGATGACCCCCGCGGTTTTATCCGTGTTCCCGGGATAAAAAGTCGCCTATAAACTACCTCGATAAATAGGCTACCAAGATAGGCTCGCGTTTGACACCATTTGATATGTGATGATGTGGCCGAAGGTGGTAAGCGTCTTGAAAACTGTCTCTCAAGTGTTGGAATACACCGGCTGGTGGCATTTCATCAGATTTTCAACTTAAGGTTGATAACCAGCCAGGCTGGTTTCCTCACGATTTTTCCTTCAATAAGAGCTCAAACTCATTGTAGGATTCAAACCCACATCCTCCGTCACGGCATTCGACGTCACTACATTGTTATTTTACTTTTTCAACCGACTGCAAAAAAAGAAAGGTTCTCTATTCGACCCATATGTCCGCGATTTTTTAATTTTATATTTTGCAATTGTTAAAAAGATATTGCCAAAATATAAAAAATGTAACCTTGCTGAGTTTCTTGCCGGTTCTTCTCAGTTGAAGGCTGAGTTCCGAACCGGTGGTAACTTCAGTAAATTCGACCTTCATAAGTAAGGCCTAAACTGAATAAATGGCTTTGACTTTGACTACGACGATCATCACCTTTTCACAGATTAATTTGAAAACGACAATATGGGTGAAACGCCACCTACCGATGAAAGGGGACAAGTATTATTCCGTCACTTTCGCTATCGTTAACTTAAAATCTGAGAGCGACACAGTTTCCTTTGTGCCTGGGGATTATGGATTAGATTCCAATGATAGTTATTCTGTTATGGTAAGAATTTTATCCTTACATTTTATGAAACAAAAACTCCCGCCGCGTCTGTCTGTCTTGAACACTCAAAAACTACTGAACGGATTTTCATGCAGTTTCCACCAAAAGACGGAGTGATTCATGAGAAAGGTTTAGGTAGGTATACTACTCTGTCAAGAAAGTACCGGGAATCGATCAATAATACACAAAATGTTAGTTATTCGTCCAAAGTTATTTTATCGCCTTCAAAGTATGCTCCTTCAGAAACGATACAACATACGCCAACGAATAATCCAATCATCAAAACATTTTTTAAACGCTTTTTCCGGAATTGAGTTCAGTTCTCGCCGCGAATTCCCCTTTATGTCTTCTACCGAATGAAAACGGGTGCCACGAAGTGGTAATTTGAGTTTAGGAAAAAGAAAGAAGTCGGCTGGAGCCATATCTCGTGAATAAGGAGGTTGCTCGATGGTATTTGTTGAGTTTTGGTAAAAAAAAATCGTTCACTATGATGGCCTTGTGCGAAGACGCATTAAAATCCAAGAATTTTCATTCCACAAATTTGGCCTTTTTCGTCGAATTTGTTCTCTGAAACGCCGCATAACGCTCAAATAATATTCTTTATTCAATGTTTGACCTTCCGGCAAGAATTCCGAGTGCACAACACCGCGATAGTCAAAGAAAACGGTCAACATGACGACTTTCGATCAACTTTGGCGTTTTTTTTTTTTTCGGTTTCGGTTCAATTGGAAGGCGCCACTCCGAAGCTTGTTGACTATTTGCATGTCAAACTCGTAAACCCACGTCTCCTCACCAGTAGCAATGTGTTTCATGAATGTTGGGTCGGAGTTGACTCGTTCTACCATGTCCTCAGCGACTCATGCGATTGAGTTTTTGGAGAATTCAGGTCTTTTGGAACTAGCCGAGCGGCAACATGTTTTATACCCAAGTGATTATTTAAACTGCGAAACCGCGGATCAAAGATAAAAAAAACCTTCAAAAGGAAAAAAAATGTATTTATATACGGATTTTTATTTTACAGGATACATTCACTGGAGAGTATCATAGGAATGTAACATTAAAGGATAGCATAAATGTGACAGTTGGGCCTGAAGGTAAAATATATCTTTTTTTTAAATATATATTTATATCTCCTACATGTCCTCGGAATTTAATTTTTAGTAAATTACGTTAAAAATTCACACAAATATATTATGGGCGGAAAGTGTATGAAAACCTAAAATGTAGTAAGCCTACAATGGGAATTGACTCTCAAGTAGTGTGCCATTAGGTGTATTTCGGTATTTAAAAAAAATATGCTTGGTGAAATTTGTTCATTTCTTTTTGTTACAGATGTCATTCTATATTCGTTATTTCCATTATGAGTCTATGGTAATTTAGTTATTTTATAATTTAAATTATTTTCAATGGAGAAATCATTTGAGAAATGATAAAGCATTATGTGTTGTCGCTTCGTTGACCGTGTGTCACATGTGGCTTTATCAGAAACCGCTAGTTTTTGAATAAAAATTTGGCTTAGTTATATTGTCTAGATAACAGCATTTGCTTGTTAATCTTTGTAACTATCATGTGTGTTTAATTTTAAACACACAGTTGGTGATATTTTTATGTTTTCTGTAAAAAAATAACAGTAGATATTATTATTTATTTTTGTATTGTAAATAAATGAATTTAAACAATAAAACTGACTTCAAAAATTATGTAAATGTTTCATTTATATGTAAGTAATCCCCTTAATTGAGATTCCGCTCTAATAAATGTAATTTCGACTTAGTGCAATGGTAGGCCTATAAAAAGTAAGATCTTAGATATTTGGTGTATTTTTAAAGTTTTGCGCGAATTTTGAATAATTCATGTAATTTTTATGTGGTCTACATAGCCTAGATCAGGGGTAACCAAATGGCGGACCGCGGTCCGGATCCGGACCACCGACCTATATTGTGCGGACCAAACTGACAAACAAAATTGTACACGTGGTTATTTTATTATTGGCGCACATCCAAACATACAATAAATTGATATATTTATTTATTTATTCAGTTGCATTCCATATTGTAATGTAACATTATAGTAGGAAGGAAAGGGTCTAAGTTTCGTCGCTAGTCATCACCAACCGGACAGCAATAATCTTTTATATTTTTTAAACGGACCTCTAATAAACTTAATTGGTGACCCCGGCCTAGATATAGACACATGGAGTCGCTGACAGAATAGCAGGCCGGCGGTCCATCTGATACTAAAGGTGGACGCGCACCTATCCGCGCCGTACGCGCCGCGCCGCACTCGTCGCATGCACCGCAGTCATCGCATTTTGCGATGGTCTCGCATTGTTGCCAACTTAGTGGATTTACCACTAAAACTGGTAGTTTTGACCCCCCCCCCCCCCCCTTTTAGTAGCGGAATATCGACTTTAGTGGCTGGTAGATTTTTCTAGTGGTTTAGAACCCAGTTTCAATTACTGAAAATGGAGATACTAAGCCACTTACATGTATATGTACCAATAAATACCTATAATATTTCATTTAATTTTCGGGTGTATTTACTTTTACTGTGCACTGAACACTGATCTATCAGAATAACAATAAGCGTGGATCCCCCGTAAAATATTTTTAATAATAGGTAGTTCACAATAACGAAGAATTTAATTTGGAATAAACGTTATTGAATAAATTTAAAGTTCCAGATGTTTTACTAATTGTTAATTTACTAATTGTATTTTGAGAATATTTTAGGGAATTTTAGGGATAATTTAAAGAAACTAGGGTAAAACCAAAATCTTAAGTGTAAACACTGAACTGTTTGCGGATGACGTCATCCACGCCGTACGCGCCGCCCGCACTCGCCGCACGCCCTAATGTAATCCGTATACTTTTCTAAAATGCGGCGAGTGCGGAGCGTATGGCGCGGATAGGTGCGCGGGGCTGCATTCTATTTCATACAAAGGTTTATAAAATGCGATGACTTCGGCGCGTACGATGCGGAAAGGTACACGTCCACCTTAAGTGACCACTATTGCTTACCGACATTAATTTAATTAAATAGCGACTGTTGCTACAACGCAATAAAGTGCAATTCAGCTTGCACAGCGCTGCGTGTCTAAAATTCCATTCACCTACACTAACACGTAAATCTTACCTCTTCTGATACACTGAATGTCCCGATGTAAGAACTTGTAGCTTCGTACCTAAAGTGCAAAGTGCGCCATGCCTGGTATAGGCCTACGCTGCCGGACTACATCGGTATTTTGGTCTTCAGTAAGGCGGGTACTACAAAGTACCTACTCTACCACCGTCCTATGGTTTCGTCCTTGAACAAGCTCAATCATTACATAACGTATTTAATTTAAGTGACTAAGAATAGAACTCTAAAGACGCCTAAAATTGGAGTAAAAAAAAGCTTAAGAAAATGGACGATACAGGTCAAATAGGAAAGGTCCCATTTTCCACACATAAAATATAATCCATGTTTTGGCTCCTTATCACAAGAACAGGTATTTGAAATGATTTAATAGTCGTTAGGGCATCCATGTTTTAATTATTTTTTAATTGCGTTAATTTATCAGTTTGTTTTGTACGGAATGTCCAGTAAATACGTTATATATGAGGTCAGGAAACTTATATAGCGCGATGTAGAATCTAGTGGCGCTATCTATCCACGGGTAGTGAAAGTCCCATTTTGTGCGTTAGATAGATGTCGCTCGCTACAGAACTAAGCGTACAAACATACAGACAGAAATAGCGACTTTGTTTTATACTATTCAAAGGTAATGCATCAAAACATTATGATAAACAGGTAATTAAATTCAATCAAATAACATAAAATCGATTAATTGTACCGTTCAAAAACCACATCGTTTAAATAAATACTATTTAAAGTGAACACGTAAACATGGACTGCAGTTCATTCGGTAAAAATGAAGTGGTCACTATCGCTGCTTTTAACAATTTGCGTGTACCAAGGAACGAATGGTGATGGATTTTTCGGGCTATTCGATGGAGGTAAACAAGTGCTAGAAGGCGGTCTTCAAGGGGTCAAAAATGTCTTAGGAAATAGTGGCGCGGTCCACCAAGCAGCTGAATTAATAGGACATGGGGTTAATCGTTTAGCTGACGAGGTTTTGGACCGCGATATATGCGAAAGAGATCTTTCTATGGACTTTAGACTAGCGATCGCTGATTTCACTACCCGATTGTACAAAAGCATTGCCGCCTACAATAACGATCACTTCGTCCTATCAGCTTATACTATGTGGTTATCATTAGCTGCCTTAGCCGAAGGCGCCGATGAAATCAACCAAAACCAGTTGTTCGAAGCTCTAAATTTGCCAGAGGACATGTGTGCCCGTCAGAAGTATTATCAAATGGCTATAAGCGCCGAATCACCTGGTCCAGACGTCAGTCTTGATAGAAAGCGTGCATTCTTCATTGACCAAGGAGTATCAATCAATCGCGTTTGGGAAAAATATGTGAGTGGCGCTGGAATTTGTGAAATCAGCTATGCTCCCATCCGGTCAAATCCTGCGCTGTTTTCTGATCAAATCAAGAAATCTATTCGGGCTAAGTTCATGCCTGTGGTATCTGGCAATTCGTTCTTAATTGACGCATTAAATTACCGAGGTTTGTGGACTACGACGTTCGATGGTAGTCTTATAGACCGTGTACCGTTTTATGATGACAGTGGCGTGCAATGTGGGATGGTTGACATGATGAGAATGAAGAAGCGTGTGCGCATGGCTCATTTTCCATTGATTAATGCCAAAATTATGGAGTTACCAGTCGGTAATGATGGTAGATACACAATGATCTTCACCATTGGCCTAGAAAACTCTTCACTAAGACACGCCATCGATATTTTTATGGGAAAAATGATTGTTGAGGTTTTGGAATTGTTGCAAATGAGTTTGATTCCGATTGATATTGCGATTCCTCGGTTTGCTCTTACATCTGAATTCGATTCTAGGAGACATCTCGAGGATATTGGCATCACCAGTATTTGGAGAGACCCAGCAGCTACAAGGTAACTTTTTTTGTGTTTGGATCCAAATTCATAGAATTCAGGTTGCTACGGGCCTTATGGTGTGTGACGGCATAATCGTCATACACATCGTATTAAAACTCCTACAATAAAAAAAAATTTGGTACTTGTAGTCTGAAAGGTGAATTTGTATATAGTTAGCGTCTTGCTCTATTTAGGCCTAGAAATATTCAATTGTCGTTCGATTCTTCCTTAAGAAAAGGCTATAATGCCCTCAGTGGTAAAGCGTCCTCTAGGCTTAAGACCTAAAGTTCAATTTGGCTCAGGTCAACGACGCTTTTATGGAGATTTAAAATGCACAGTTCATTCAAAAGTATCCTGTAGGTTTTATGTTAGACAGTAAAGTGAGATGGTTTGAAGCAAGTCATGTAAAACCCAAGTTTTAAGCCCCGTCTCTTTTTGTTATATGGCGTTAGGAACTGACATATTCTATTATAAGGGAACTTATGGCATAAATATATTTTAAGTTTAAATTTACTTCCACAGATACATTTCAGAACCTGCACCCATTCCCAGTGGATTCCTCCAGCGGGTTTCCGTCAAAATTGGCAGCGATGGAGTCGAGCCTCCACCTCAACAGGCTGATAACATAATCTCAGGGCTCGTAAATTTGGCCTCTGACACTGCAACTGGCCTCGCTGCTGCTGTGGGCCGGGACTTCATCGCAAATAGGCCTTTCATGTACGGATTGTATGATAGCAAGACGCGTACATGCCTATTCAATGGGGCCTATTCTAAGCCGACCTATGAGTTATGAGAATGTGAGGTTTATGAAGTAAAAGAGTTTTTAACTTGGTTTTTTAGTAAGAAATGATGTTACAATGGGCCGTATTTCTAATAAAATCTCATTTATCGTAAAATTTTGAATATAAATTGCAAAAATTTTATAGTTTCCATTAGCAAATAAAAGAGTATTTTTACCTACTCAACTTATTCAATAAACGATTACAAAACTAAAATATTATATTTGAATCTTACTGCGAAAAACCTCTCATTTCGTTTCATAAAAAACTTAGCATCTTCGATTATTATGCTCTCTGTAGGTAATCGAATAGAGGATTACACACAAAACATACTCGAAGAACCCAAATTACTATTTCGTCTTCATACGAATACGCTCTACGCTATGATATACTGGGTGATTTTGTTATCACTGGCAATACTTGCAAGGGTGGAAGTACTCATCAAAATGAACAACTTTTATTATGGGACTAACTGTGAAATCATGAAAAAATTATCAGCTGTTCCATACAAAAGTTCAATACCTACTCGACCAAAATGTATGAAGCAACCATATTATTTTACGCGATATCAGAGTTAGCCCTATAATAAAAGTTGTTCACATTGATGAGTATTGCCAGTGATAACAATATCAACCTGTATAAAGTAATACACACCAATCAACCAAATTATTAACTAGTTAAGTAATGCAATCATATCGGTTAACATCTGGGTTAACATCTTCCTAATTAGAGTCACAAATTCTGTAACTCGAATACACATTTTGTCGTGGCATAATCAGACATAAGGCAGAAATAGGAATGACAGGTAAATTAGCTCATAGAAATTGTAGGTACATTCGATTATTTTCTTGTGAATACGAAATAAACATGGTACAATTAGTAACATAACATAAGTAACTGAACAAATTCAAATTTACAAAACACTTGTACCATATCTGTACCTATCCATAAAAGAATGATTATGATATCTGGGATAGTTTTTTAGTTGCCCGTGCCGTATTTTCTTAGACCTATGAGAGTACCAAATTTTCCTTTTTCAACCTTCAGTTTAGGCAGCATTTGAATTGAACCAGGCAGTCAGGCACCTCTTGGTAAAGGTCAGTTAGTAGGTATATACCTAATAAGTTTACCCACATGACCCAAACCCTCTCAAATGTCACTGAATATGAATGACGACGGTCTTGATAGAACCTTTCAAACCAACAACTTAAATTACGCGGTCAACCGCAAAGTAAGCGATCTTGATTCTTGTTATAACGTAGGTAGAGATAGTGGATCTCTAAATAGTAGTACAAATTCGCTATATGCCTCTGTCTGTTACTTTGCTTACAAGAATTAAACCACGCAACGGATTTTTATACGATTTTCATTAATAGAAAGAGTGTTAAACGAGAAAGGTTTGTGTATTGCTGTATTTCAATTGCACCCGTGTGAAACCAAGGCGGGTCGCTAGTTTAATAATGCGGTTCGAATTCTACAATGAGGTAGGCCTAACCATAGTACGGTGAGCGCACTACCATACCCAAATTAAAAATCTGTCGCCATGCTGTTGCCAACAAGTTCCTTTCTAGGTTTTGCTTGCATACCACCTTCGGCCACATAACCTACTAAGGTGAGATTGTGGTCAAACACAAGCCCTTTCATGGTAAAAATCATAACAAGACTATGATGTTATTACGGCAAGATGTGGGGCATATCAACATAGGACGACGGGACCCGAACACAAATTGTACCTAGGTTCAGTGTTTGTTGTCGAAAGCCACAAATTTCACGTGCTAACTGAATTAAAAATAATTGCCGTTTAATCGAATTATTCTAAAAGCACTCCCCACACGCTTCATCAAAACCGTTGGAGAAGTTAATGAGAAAATTGCACTAAGAATTCCAAAATAGAAAAGATTTTAAATAAATATTTCACCATTAGAATGCTACATTATCACTGAGTAACATGAGCTTTATTTTATCCTGGGAACACGGGCAAAACCGCGCGGAAAAGCTAGTTATTAATATACAGTAAAAGCGTCTCCAGTATTCAAAGAGGGGTAAATTATTAAATTAACACGGAGAAAGCTTGGACGCGTCGTGGATGGGGTCCTTTACAAAATCGTAGCTAATTACCTTAGTGAGTAGGACGCTAAAGCTTGAGACGTTTTCATAGTAGGTAGGTAGGTACACAAAATTAATTATGAAGGCTTCTATTATGCTATGTAATTTCTGCCTTTGAGAAGCGTGACCTCTTAGTGTTTTATTTGAGAGCTGCTTAGTAATAAGATAGGGTAAGGAAGATAAAAGGCTACCTACCAAAGGGAAATCTCCGTTTTATAAAAAAAGTTGTCCTTGTCAGCTACTTGTATTTTTCCTAATAATATAAATTTTCTATACATACCAACAGGCGCTTAAAATATATTCTATTCTTTAAATATCTAATACACATAGGTATGATTTTGAAATACTCAATTATAATACTATTTTTTGCTATTTCATCCATGACCTAAGACACTATGGTCCGTGCGCTTTCCCTTTGCTTTTGATGTGCTCGCTGGAAAGATAGTCATGCTGTATACCTACCCCTATCCTTTTTCCTACTAGCTATCCTCATCATCATCATCTCAGCCGCAAGACGTCCACTGCTGGACATAGGCCTCCCCTAATGATCGACCAATAGGACCGGTCGTGGGCGGCCTGCATCCAGCGTTTTCCAACGACCTTTATAAGATCATCTGTCCACCTTGTAAGCGGACGTCCTACGCTGCGCTTGCCGGTCCGTGGTCTCCACTCCAGAACTCTTCGGCCCCATCGGCCATCCGTTCTGCGCACTATGTGGCCTGCCCATTGCCACTTCAACTTGCCAATCCGCTGGGCTATGTCGGTGACCCTAGTTCGTCTACGGATCTCCTCATTGCTGATTCGATCGCGTAGAGAAACCCCGAGCATAGCCCTCTCCATGGCTCGTTGAGTTACTTTGAGCTGCTTTATGAGGCCCACAGTGAGAGACCACGTCTCTGTGCCATATGTCATCACTGGTAACACACACTGGTGGTAGACTTTCGTCCTAAGGCACTGACGTATTTTGAACGAGAAGACATTTCGTAGTTTCCCGAACGCTGCCCAACCGAGTTGGATTCGGCGATTGACCTCTTTCTCAAAGTTGGACATACCTAGTTGGACTGTTTGGTTGTCTAGCTATCCTACTTCAGTAAAACTATTCCGTTATTTGGACCTGACATCCCTTAAGGATCCCCAGTTTACCTTTCAATCTTTAATAACAATGACCTGAACATTGAAACGTTCAATGCTTGCCAAACTACCACCAACATTGGTCTAGGGAGCATAAGAAATCCTAGTTACAAAGTTACAATACAAACATTTGGCTAAGAATTTGGCCCCAAATAACTCTCTAATTCCACAAATACCGATGATAGGTATGTGCTTGTACCTACGATCCATTTTACAAACACATATGTAGGTATATTGTATCTATTGTTCGTGTAATATATTGAAGGTATTAAATCAACTCGAAACGCAACGTTTAACTAAATATGGACTTTAGTTGGCATCTTGTCAAGAGCACTCCATGTAACCATTACTATTTTTTTCATGTTTATGATACACTCGAAAGCAATTCACTGCCAAATAGTATGTACCTACCAAGAGCAGACGTTCAGCTATAAGGAATAAGGAGACGTTCAGATATAACAGCACGAAGGTTTGACCTTGATGTTATATTTTTTTAAGTGAAACTTCTTTGGTCGCAAATGGAATACCTCAAAGTAAAATTTGAGTGAAAGTAACATTTTTTTTTACATGTTATATGTGACCACAGTGAGTAACGGACTGAGGTAACGGAAATGGAACGCTTTGTCACATAGCAACCCTATACTTTGACTTTTATTATGTGTACTGAATAGGGTATTTGCCTGTATTCAAAATAAATTATCCAACACTAACCAATGTATAAAACATCTAAAAAAAAGGGGAAACCACGATTATTTTATTAAATTTATCCTTATTATGATTTTTAATGACCAATCTAACCATAAAGAGTATGCTATATAATTATGACGTCACATGCTTGTATTTCATACAAAACTCCATATAAACCTATCGTTTCATTTCATAAAAAGTTGCTGATTTGAATGTCAGTCAAATACCCTATTGGTTGGTTCTTCTTTTAATTTAAAAAATTATCTAAGCTAGACGGGACGACATACACTTCCATCATTTCAACTTTAGCCAAACATTATGTCTGAACATATATAATCAGTTAGCCACTCAACTCAACTAAAGACAAGAACTTCTAAAGCAAGCAAGTTTGGTGACTCTATTACTTGTGTTTGTTTGGTGTGCCAGTCAGGGTATCCAGTCTCCACAACCGCCTGTTACTCATAAATATCATAATTACAAGATTTTAATTTAATTGATTAAAAATCTTGTACATAACATACAAACTGTGACAAATTCTCTTCATACCCAATGATTTTAAACTGACAAAGGTGAATTAAATTCGAGTTTTCAAAGTACGAAACTTTAAATAACTTGGTTCCAAGTAACAAGTAAGCAGTCTTGGCGGAACTTGGCCTATGTTTCCGTTAACTTACACACTTAACCAGTTGGAAATGGGATTTACTTACTCAATCATCTAATTTGTTAGAAATTCGGGATTAAGGAGAACCTGCTACATTCGAAATGCTCCCTGCGTTGATCGCTGTTAACAATATCTATACGACATTCTTTGATATCACTGTATTTGTACATATGAGCACGGACTTTGCGACCGTAAATTAGTACCTACCTATAACATAGGTATTAGGTAGGTAAATAAATAAATAACGGCATATTCTTCATATACAGTTTTTATTTACCCAAAAAAATACATCATAATAATAAACACACAAACAAGTCAGTGCAGTTTCTGTTTCCTGCTTGTTTACCTATTGAAAAAAAATAAAACAAAATAAGCCTTCAAGATCTATAGCTAATCTACTGCGCAACATAAATAGATAGATAGGTATACATAATGTGTAGAACCGAAATAATCGGTAGGTATATTCCATCGCATTTTCGAGTTATTTATATTCAGAGCACGTACAGACCGACAAAGCCTAGTTCTTGATCCGAACGACACGTGTTCACAGTATCATGTCATGTTTGATAAGGCCGGGGTACGGACTTGCGTTTTTTCGCTGCCTGAAAAAGTCGCAGATAAAAAAATCGCTGTGAAATGCTACGCGGAATCTATATTATTATGGTTATTTTAGTTACATATGAACCCCAGAATAGAGTAATGTTAAGCCGCTGAGGATTGGAAGTGGGTTATCCTACCTTGAGACGCCAGAAACGGCCTCTAGGAGGACATTGGTGGCATGCCCAAAGCCTAGAAAGGAATAAGGCGATGATAACTCAGTCATAGTGACGTCGGACAATGAGCTTGAGCTTTCAGTGCAGGAAAACACCGTGAGGAAACCATAGCACGGTGGTAGGGTACTTTGTAGTACCTGCCTGTTTGGCTACCACCCTCAAGTTGAAAATCTGTCGCTAAACACCTATTGGTGTGTTCCGGCAGCTACACTGGAGGGTCAGTTCCTTCTAGGCTTTGTGTGCTTACCACCTACGGCCACATCATCACTTACCATAGTGACATTGTGGTCAAACACAAGCCCTATACAAAGTAAAAAAATCTCTCTTAGCTATGTTATTCTGTACTAAAACTCGACGGTGAATTTACGCAGTGACTATTCTCTGTCTCACTCGTGAAACTCAGTACCTAATCAGGAGTTCACGAGTGAGACAGAGAATATACAGTAGCCGAAACATAAAGTACGATCTATTTATGACCTAATAAAGTTTATCCAAAACCTTTTACCGATGGCTAAAATGGCGTGATTGTAATCATTCAAACAACAAACATAAACACAAATGTTTTCATTTATAATCTATGTAGAATAAGATAGGATTTGTAAAAATCGTAAGTGAATCACAAGCCTTAGGTAGTCATAAGTTGGTATCTTTGTATGTGCAAATAATATGATCTCGCATAGAGCTAGTTAATCCAAGGTTTTCTACGCGACCGGATTACACAAAACGGAGTGTGTATATCATGAAATATTATGGAGGCAATGCCATGTAGAGAGGTACCATGGTTTTGCCCGCACTGCTGAGGTCCTACTTATTATATTGTTCCAAGGCATAATATCCTATCGACGTCATCATCTCATTGAATTTCCCTTCCTCTGGCCACATGTAGCTTGACTGTCCGTATGTAGCTCAAATTTTAATAATAGTGAAATAAGTAGAAAAATAATTTAGCCTAAATACTGGCACATAGTTTCAAATGAGCCTATAGCAGGGGTAGCAAACCGGTCGATCGATCGCGATCGCGGCTATATACTTCAGTTGATCGTGGCAAGGCCAAGAAAAATATAAGTTTATTCTACCTAATAATCTATCTAATATTTATTTTTTAAACGAGCAATTCTTCTATATATATAAATATAATATAATCTGAATCTCGGAAACGGCTCCAACGATTTTCATGAAATTTAGTATGCTGCGGGTTTCGGGGGCGATAAATCGATCTAGCTAGGTTTAAAAAGTTTACTGCGTACTGCAGCGCGTATCATCTTGTACCAAATTTTTTTTCAGTTCAAATTTCTTATTATTATATGTGAAAGTATGAGTTAAAATACGATTTGATGTTAGTTTTATGAAGAACTAGCTTTTCCGCGCGGTTTCACCCGCGTTCCCGGGATAAAATATAGCCTATGTTACTCGATGAAGATGTAGCTTTCTAACGGTGAAAGAATTTTTAAAATCGGTCCAGTACTTTTTGAGCCCATTCGTTACAAACATATTTACATACAAATCTTTCCTCTTTATAATATTAGTATAGACTACTGAGTACTAGTAAGTAAATAGTAGATCTTGGGTCTAATCAAGTTGGCCACCCCTGGCCAATAGAATATTTTAGAATATACCTATATATCTACCTACTAAAAGTATATTATTTAACCACTAACTAAACTTTTAGAGGAAACACTCATACTCACAATGTAACTATAGTAACTATAATTTATTCTTCGAACTATATTTCCAAACAGAATACCAACTAGTCTACTACATAGCTCTTATTCAGACCATTATGGTAGTTTGATGTACCCAGCTGCAGGGTTGTCACTCATCTAGATTTCCCGGGATTTGACCCCGTTGTGATTTGAGTGAAGTTGGAAACGAATAACGATGGGATAAATGACGAACAGTGACAAAGTCTTCTTCTTCTAATCGGTCCCTCATTACTGAGGATCGTGGTCACTGGACCCCTTTAAATGGACAAACTGCCTCCATCGACTCCGGTCTAAAGTTGCCATCACCGCATGCTGAAATTTGCTTACAGACGCAGCTTCTTTTACTTGGTCGGACCATCGTGTTGGCGACCGGCCTCGTGCTCTCTTTCCTTCAGTCTTTCTTTCCTTAGTGACAAAGTACCTACAGTAATATTATTCTTCTGGAAGAGTTCTAGAAAAATCTAGAATTCAATAAAGAATTGTTACAGAAATAAATACCTATAGTTAAATAAAATGATTAGGTACGTCACCTTTTCGTAGCATATGTTGGGTTCAACATGTTTTTTTTTTACTATGGTGAACCCAAAATACAGCGGAATCACAATCTCATTATATAATTGATGATGTAGCCAAAGGTGGTAAGCACACAAAGTCTAGAATGAACTAGCTCTAAGTGTTGAGGGTGGTAGTTTTAGTTTAACTACGTAAAGTACGCCTACTCATTTTCCTTGAAAGCCAACATGTTTCTGTAATTTAATCCGTTTGAAGAATAAAGTCTTGAATGTAATGGTTGTTAGTGAAAATAACATCATATTTTTTCACCAAGTAGGTTTCTGCAGATACAGACACGACGTGGACACGACCCTTTACTAGGAAAAGAGAAGCAACTACGTACAGTCAGCAACATATGTAGCTGAATATATCTAAATAAGTGTTTTGTTAAATGTATCTAAGATAGAAAACTTCATACAATAATTTTCTACATAATGTTTTATGTGTACTTTTGTACGTTTTTTTTTAAATTTTGGATCTGTCTAGCTACTTACGTTCTTACCGTACATCCACTTTCCGTCTCTTTCACTTGTATAATGCTGTCTCATGAGAATCTGCAGATTCTTGACGATAAAAAATAGCTATATTATTTATCTGCGCCGTTTATAGATTTATAGGTTAGAACCTACTTATTAATTAAATAGACAAATATTATTATCCTGTATATAGGCTTTGTGTGCTTACCACCTTCGGCCACATCATCAACATGGTGAGATTGTGGTCAAACATAGATACCTACTTAGAACATGTTTATCCCATAAAAAAACATTGGTATAAACTTTCTCATAAAGTGTACCAAATAGTACTGTATATACCAATAATACTGTAATTCCCGGATTTAAAATGTAATATCCCGGGATTAATTTACCTCAATAGGTATTGCAGCCCTAAACACATGTAGCCCTGAGGTCTGTCGGCGACGTCCTTTACAATCAAAGAGACTCAAGACGGCAAGTTTGCAATACATTTACTTTGACGGCATGCGGCATTCCTCACAGACATGTCTTTGAATCTGTACTATATATATAATAGATATATAATAGATGATCTATGTATACTGTGTATATATGTGTACTTTTTGTTTGGGTGAACAAAAAGCGTGAAACTCGCATCATCGTCACGCGTCACCGAACGCTTTCAAGGATTGGTTAGTTTTCACTTCTATCGGCAGTCCCCAAAGACTGCCCTGCGTGTTTTTTTTTCTACAAATGGATTGTCGGTCGGGAAGAGTAATAGAATGCAAAGAGATTTTTTTCATGTCTGTCTGTTTGTTTAAACATGGTAATCTTCGAAACCACTGAATGGAGTTTCATGGAGTTTAATTCGGCCTAATAATTTAATACAAAATTTATGTGTTGTTTACGAAATCCAGCTAATACTTACGATAGTATTGGCTGAATAGAGAATATACCCTAGCTATATTAAAACAAAAGTTATTTTAGCCTGCAATAACACTATATTCCTATGGAACGCGGATAATTAATTATCTCGAGTTTATTTTTTATAGAAATGAGAACAAATTTTACCTTATTTTATCTCAAGAAAATCACATCAAAAGCAATAAATTAGAAGTGAAAATACGTAAGTCTATAGTAATAGTCAAATTCAAATTCAAAATTCAAATTCAAAAATCATTTATTCAGTTTAGGCCCTAATAAGGCACTTATGAACGTTACAAATGATTCTACCACCGGTTCGGAATACACTTGGACTGAGAAGACTCCGGCAAGAAACTCAGCAAGGGACATTTTTTATAGATCTTTGTTCTTTTTTATTTATGTAAAAATTTAATTACTAATAACAACTCCATCGATCGATTATCGTCTACCGATCGATTCACTTAAAATAGTATTATATGTATCAGATAACATACCATTCAAAATTGTACACGAATAATTTCGCACGCAATATATTATTAATAGAATGGAGTGAAACAATATGTCCCCTAATGTCCGGGGTCTGGGGAAACCGTACAACTGTTGGGGGTGTAGCTATTATCTGGGGTGAATGCACTGGGGCGAGCTTCTAAACAAGAATTATTATAGGTGTTAGGGGAAGGTACATAATGAATTTTTGGGGAATCTTGAAGATTGTGAAACAGTTATTTATGTTTTTGGCACCGCCTGTTCTCTTTGTCTGGAGGAAATAATTTGGGTCCTCGCTATACATGCTCTAGTGAAGAAATTTCATTGAAAACTGTGTAAAAAAATATACATAGAAAAAATGAAAACTCACTAATGACGGCATTCAGAGACCTCAATCAAGTAGGTATTGACTGATTTTATCTTTATAGCCTTACCTTTCTATAGCTGTTTATTAGACAAAGAAGGATTTACTTTAATTCTACACCTCTGAATACAGTAGTAAATAACAGCTGTACCTAGTAGTTGTATTTGTTCTGTAGTTAGGTATAACTGTATTTTAAGCTATTGTATAGCTGGCTTGCTATCACGGGCTTCGGGCTTTGAGTGCGTAGACCGAATCAAAAAAATTCGTAACGAAAAAACTTAACACCTCCCACACACACATACACAGGGGAAGACCGGGCAATGGGAGTCAGCGGGCAATGGGAATCACCCACATATTATAGTTTTTGCGCCGCGTCGATGTAATTTTTCAACCACTCAAAATAAACGGTAGTGGCACATTTGTTGATCTATTTGCTTGTAATTTTTATACACGTTTAGCCGGACATTCTAAAGTATGATGAGAAACCTAAATCACGTGTCATACTAATGTGTATTATTCAATTTTTTTTTGTCATTTTTGTTGTTGTGGGTAATGAGAGTCAGGCAGGTTTCAACAAGTAAATAATGCATGTAGCTAGATTAAATTACTTAAATAATTTATACTGTTTTTATTTTTGTTTCGATGCCAAAAGTAAGTGTGAGAACTACCAAAAGTCGATTCTGCCAAAAGTTATGTTTGCGATTTATGCTAGATTTTTTTTTACTCTAATTGCCCACACCTCGGTGCAATGAGAGTCAAATCTGTTTTTTTTTCCAACTTCTTTATTTTCCAAAGTTGATTATCAAAGTGATTACTATTGATCTCAAATGATAGCTAATTAAGTAGATTTTGTTATGAAGCAGTTGCATAAAGATTTTATTGTGTAATAATTTGTTATTTGCATTTTCGCTTAAGTGACTCCCATTACCCCATTTTACCCTACACGTTAAGTGTTCGCTTAACGCTTATGTGTGTGTATGCTGTTTGTGAGAAAGTATATAGGTGTATAGGTGTATAGGTATCTATTAATATTAATATCAAAGAAAAAACTTGAATCAATATCAAAGAAAAAAAATCTGCCTAAATAAAAAATAAATAAATAATTATAATTGCATAAGTTGATAAAAAATGCTATGCAATAGCTTTACCGGGGCAGTCCCCGAGTGCCACACGTATTTTTAATATAAAATACCTTACATTTTATTCTTACATTTTAAATTGCGATCACTAGGCTTCTATTAGTGAAAATGAACAAACTATTATCAAGTCTACAACTTCATTTTTCCCTGCCTGACAGTTTGCAATGTTTTTACCATGGCTTTTACCACGGAATAGGTAAATAAGGTTTTTACCTATTCCGTTATATTAGGTTATGAATCTTGAGGTAAATATAGAATATTTTTTTGCCAAAAACGCAAGTAAAACCACAATATTATGCTATAAATAATAATAATGCATAAGCTCGTGCCTACATATTTCGGGTCAAATGTATTAGGAACATATGTCGCTGATATGATTGCGAAAGAATTTCGTCCAAAACGTGCTGTTCTGTATTTCAAAAAAAATTGTACAACGCTCTTCAGATTTCCTTATTTTCCTTAACTATTTTTTCTTCGAAAAGCCTGTGAATGAAGTGAATGGCAAATATTCGGAATTGTGAACTTCCAATGAAATTCTCAAGCGCAAGGAATTGGGATAGCTTTGGAATTGTTGAAGTTATTCAGTTGTGATCAGGGAAATATTATAGATAGATAGATATTATATACTGGGTGATTTTGTTATCACTGGCAATACTTGCAAGGGTGGAAGTACTCATCAAAATTAACAACTTCTATAATGGGACTAACTGTGAAATCATGAAAAAATTATCAGCTGTTCCATACAAAAGTTCAATACCTACTCGACCAAAATGTATGAAGCAACCGTATTATTTTACTCGATATCAGAGTTAGCCCTATAATAAAAGTTGTTCACATTGATGAGTACTTCCACCCCTGCAAGTATTGCCAGTGATAACAAAATCACCCTGTATATATTCTGGGTCATTATTCCTCACACACGGCCATCTGATCCCAAATATGGAAGCCAGATAACTGATATACTACTTACATATACTACTTTTCTTTTGTAAAGAAAGATGAAGAAGAAGGCAGAAGTTGTCGGTGTTAGTTGTAGTTGCCTATAACTAAGTGAGCACAGGGCATGCAATTTCTGTAGCACCTTTTTTAGTCTTAGTTATGTGTATATTTTTTTGGCGATCCCTAATAAAATAAATATATACTTATATATAAATAAATAGATTAATATTATAGATAGATAACACTATATTTTTACACCATATGATTGGAGTAGTGAAACAAAAGATTACGTAGGTACCTACATCATCATTTGCTATCTATTTGTTAATTAAGTCACTCATCATTTTGTTTCTTTTATTTTTTTATTATAACACACATACATATATATTGTCAGTGAGACTAGATAAATAATTTAATGTAAGTAATAAATCTGAGTTGGTTTTGAAAAGAGTAATTGCTGAGTTTCTTGCCGGCTCTTCTCAGTAAGTCAGACTATTCATAAGTGCTTGTGAAGGCCTATTTGAATAAAAAATATTTTCATTTCATTTTCATTGTTGTTAATGCGTTACAACTTACAATGATATATCTAAATATGAACTTGTTATTGTAGTTTCAGTTCCTAAATAAATTCAGGACAAACAGACAAGTTCATTCAGACAAATATATGTCCTCAGAGAGAATCCAACCCATGACCTATCGCGTGATAGGTATCTTACCAACCACGCCAACCGCTCCCGTTTGGTTTATCCTATATTTATCTAGCTGTCCCCTGCGGTTTCACCTGCGTTCTAGCCGTAGCCTATAATCTTCCTCAATAACTGATTGTCTTAAGTTCATTAATCCCATACATGCAGTTTTTCCAGAATTTACCAATTTTCCACGCAACTTTTAGGGTTCCGTACCTAAAACGGAACCCTATTACTAAGACTTCGCTGTCTGCCGTCCGTCTGTCTGTCCCTCTGTCTGTCACCAGGCTGTATCTCGAGAACAGCGATAGCTAGACAGTTGAAATTTTCACAAATTATGTATTTCTGTTGCCGCTATAACAACAAATACTAAAAACAAAACAAAACAAATATTTAAGGGGGGCTCCCATACAA
The DNA here is from genome assembly GCA_951216915.1 of Tetheella fluctuosa. Lineage (NCBI taxonomy): Eukaryota > Metazoa > Arthropoda > Insecta > Lepidoptera > Drepanidae > Tetheella > Tetheella fluctuosa. The sequence continues at coordinate 2,504,354 of OX578237.1, forward strand.
CAAACGCATTTTTTTGCCGTTTTTATATATAGTTGTACGGAACCCTTCGTGCGCGAGTCCGACTCGCATTTGGCCAGTTTTTTCTCTTCATAATAACCTTCATCGGACTTCAACGAATATTTAAAAAAATATAGCCGAGTTTTGAGCTTAGCAACACATTTATATTAGGTATAGGTATAGATTCTATAGCATACAAATGAATAGCTAATCTACTTTTATTTTATGCGATATCAGATTTGGTCCCATAGTAAAACTTGTTCATATTGATGAGTACTTCCACCCCTGCAAGTATGGCCAGTGACTAAAAAATCATCCAGTATAATATTCAGAATAAATAATTTATTTCTGATTGGTCTAATCCTAGATTTGACACTCAATTGTCGAGTCTAGTCTCACAATAAAACTGTTTAAAGTTCCATAAATCAACCTACTATCTGTCGATTACTGGGACGGAAATACCTAGTCACTGTACCGGATATGACGCGAGCTGCCTGACAGTTAATATCCTGTTATGCATTGCTGTCATCTGTCATTTTGGACTTTATTTTCAGAATTGTATAGATAATTTTCGTATTGCATTTTTAAATCGATAATGTAAATCGATAGTGAATCGGTTATGGAAGCTTTAACATTCAAATGAAAAGGTTGTCTTCATGTTCGGAGAAATTTACTTCTTTTATTAACAAAAAACACTAAATAAAGGTATAACCTACTTAAAGGCATAGCCTAAAGGTGACGATGATTTAAGAAAGTAAAGATAGGTACAGTTAGCAACATAAGAACAGAACCATATTTACAATAATATAGAAAGGCAAAATAAACAGGCTTATTCTAAATATATACCTATAAAAACCTACATATTATAAAACTATCACATAAATAGATTTAGTGCACAAGTGCTTTGTAAATTTGGATCTGTTCAGCTACTTATGTTGCTCACGGTACGTTCCGAAAAAATGATTTCCTATCGAAAATAGAGATAAGCAAAAAAAAACTGAGAGGAGCAAGATCAAACCTTATATTTGCGTCTACCAATTTTGAGATTGATATACAGATAAATAAATAAAATTAACAACTTCACTGTTTACGACGTAACCAAAAATAGCAACACAAATGAGTTTGTTCAGGCTACAAACAAATACGGTCTGTTGGACCGACCGACGTTCTCTAACCCTGTAATACAAACAGCGGTGTAGTAGTCCAAGGTCATATGTCCGTCGGTGGACAACTTTATGTCCCGACCGCAGCGATTCAATCGTCATGAAATGGATTTACCATATGTTTTTACACCCCTTTTCGATGACGTCACTTAATACGTCATCAATGTTATTCATATATTACTGTTAGTAAGGCGATGATAAGTTTGTGGTATGGGGGACGCCGCCGTGACAGTCGTCGGTTCGAATCTTACAATGAGCTTGAGCTTTCGATGAAGGAAAACATCGTGAGGAAACCATAGCACGGTGGTAGGGTACTTTGTAGTATTCGCCTACCTGGCTACAACTCTCAAGTAAAACAATTATTGACAAGCATCGAACACACCAGTTCTGGTAGTTACATTTGAGAGCCAGTTGATTTCTAGGCTTTATAAAGGTCGGCAACATATTGGCAATCCCTCTGGTGCTAATGTCCATAAGCGACGGTAGCCACTTACCATCAGATGGACCGCCTGCCTGCTTGTCAGGTTTGTTACATATTTAACATGAGGGTATCTCTACTGTCTCGCTAGCCTTGTCTCTTTTTGCCATGTGTACATATGGGCTGTCAAAATGGCCATCATAGCGTGTCGCTACTTTAGTAATTATTAAACCGTGACAACGTAATACAAATTCCAAAATATAATTTTAGTTTATCTCAGATCTCAATTTACCTTCATAAAAGCTTTCAGCTCATATTAAAATTAGGTAAAATTGTACATTATGATCATAAAAACAAAGAGATACGGCATAATGTGTTAAATACTTCAGATTTAAATATTGATAATTTCGTCAGGATTAAGCGAAGATACAATTACCTGAAGCAAGTCTTCGTGGTGTAATGGTGAACGCACCGACATACAAACATGAGGGTGCAGGTTGAAATCAATAAACCTGTACGTATTTAAACTTACGTACGGATTAACTAATGGCTTTTCAGTCAATGACTATACGAATACGTTGCGAGGAATCCTTCATGTCAGAAGTCAATTTCTAAATGTGCAGTCTGCCAAAGGTGATATGATATCAATCCCCCTCGTTTTTTGGAGTGGTCATGCATATAAAATTAACATATATAAGTCTCACAATACTAAAACTTTGTTGTATATCAAAAAGTACATTCCCCACTCACCTTTATAATAAAAAAGTTTTTTTAAGAAAATACTTCATTATTTTCATGATCCTTGAGAAAAAGCGACCAGCTCTTTTGTATGGAACTCGTAAACCGTTTCCCTGCTGAATGTAATTTGCATATTAAATAGTATAATGTTATTTTGTTGTTACATGAAACTGGGATGTGTGGGCTACTTGCTTTCGGAGTGGCTTCAAATTGAGTTTGTAAAATGAAGAGGTTTTTTGTGTTAATCTATTAACAAACGTATACAATGATATCTATCTAACAAAAGATATATTATAGTGGTCGAGCGGTATAACGCTGGCCTTGAGACCGCCGGGTCGATTCCCGGGTCGGACAAGGTACAAGTGAAGATCGTTTGTTTCGCGCCTGTTTAGAAATGATTATCTGTAGCCCGGGTTGACGTGAGACAGCAACAATGCTCATCTCACGTTGATACTTAATCATCTATCTTCTATCTTAGTATGAAATTTGGGTCTCGGTACTTTGACCTTTGTCTACCTCTTCGGGGATAATGACTGTCTCGTGGCATTTTGGGACGCATTTGCGTCGGATCTTTCTGAACCGAACTATGTAATTAGAAATAAGACCTTACGCTGGACGTGCTAGGCGCTATTTGCCGAGATACATTTGACCTAGAACATAAACTTTTATACCTACATTTTTGATACATCTTCACTACATTTTTGATACATCTTGCATACTTAACACATCTTTGATACATCTTGGATACATCTTTGATACATCTTAGATTATATTTTTTTCTTCACAGTAGACACAAGTTTGATATGGTATGGGACTTAAAAGCCTTTGGTAAAAGTCAGATGTATCTCTTCAGCGATAAAAATCAATATTTTTAATCAATCAAATAATCTTGAAGCTATATTTGGCTCCCATAAGTAATTATAGGGGTATAACATAAAGACTCACAGAGCTACAACTAACATCCCGGCATGACTATCTACTTCCGTCCAATATACGAGTAGGTACTACTGAAATTAACTTACTGTTATTTGGGTCACGTAAATATACGTTGGAATACATAACGGCATAACACGTTCCGTTTCGGGAAATTCAACTTTAGCTCCAAATAAATAGAGAATGTATAGTAAATTGTTTGTACATAATAGGGAATGTTAGAGAAACTCGTATCTATTACAATTTAGTAAATAGCTTTTGCTCGCGGCTCCACGGCTCCGCGTGGATGAGTTTTGTTTAACTTGTTTCACTGAAATGACTAAAGTGGTCACTATTCAGTTTACTTTAGTCACAAACCATATACCTAAGTGTACGTATATGTTACTTTAAAAACCGCAAATCTGTATCACAGGCAATCACAGCGTAAAAAAAACCGGCCAAGTGCGAGTCGAACTCGCGCACCGAGGGTTCCGTACAAACTTCGTCCATTGTTCGTCCATCAAGGGAAATGCACAATTTTCTTTATTTACCTTATTTGTGTATGTTGCCAATTAAGCTAGACCTATAAATTGTATGAGCGCCGATACAACTTAGAGGTCTTTATTAATTGGCGTAACTATGTATGTATGGGGACACCCTTTAATTTTCAACTTTTAATTTTTTTTAGAATTTTTCCTTTATTTGTGCTGTAAGACCTTGCTTTTTGCCAATTTTTTTTTTTTTATATTTGAGTTGATTGAATGAAAGGTAAATTGCGGTTTCCGATTTATGACGTATTAAAAAAAAACTACTTATTAGATCTCGTTCAAACCAATTTTCGGTGGAAGTTTGCATGGTAATGTACATCATATATTTTTTTTAGTTTTATCATTCTCTTATTTTAGAAGTTACAGGGGGGGACACACACATTTTACCATTTTGGATGTGTCTCTCGCGCAAACTATTCAGTTTAGAAAAAAATTATGTTAGAAACCTCAATATCATTTTTAAAGACCTATCCATAGATATCCCACACATATGGGTTGGATGAAAAAAAAAAAATGAGTTTCAGTGTCAGTATGGAGAACCCCCTAAATTTATTGTTTTTTTTCTATTTTTGTGTGAAAATCTTAATGCGGTTCACAGAATACATCTACTTACCAAGTTTCATCAGTATAGCTCTTATAGTTTCGGAAAAAAGTGGCTGTGCCATACGGACGGACAGACAGACATGACGAATCTATAAGCGTTCCGTTTTTTGCCATTTGGCTACGGAACCCTAAAAACATACAGTGGTCTATCGCGTTTGAAGTCACGCGAAATACCGCTTTGTATAGGCGTTCGTCATTGCTGCATTGTGCGAGTGTATGGCAGCTTGGGCTCGCTACCGTCCCTCTCTCACCCCGCAAGCCCCGCACGATTGCTCTGTCTAGACGTGTCCGTTGGCTGACTGTAAGAGTTAAATAGACTGTGTCTATATCGTGATTGTTCCACATGCAAATCTAGCTTAAACCACCACGCGGTTTCACCTGGGATCCCTTATTTTATCCTAATTTCGGAAAATCCTTTTCTGGGACATTATTCCTCACACACCGCTATCTGACCCCAAACAGAGCTTGTACTATGGAAGCCAGATAACTGATATACTACTTTTCTTTTGTAAATACATACATATACAACGTGTTACAAAATATCCCGTAAAAAATATAATTAATTATCAAAGCCAAAAATTTTGTCAACCCTAGTAAGCTGTCATGTCAGGGAACCAGATTATTTAACAGAAAGGCTAATACCTAATATTATATTATTACCTAATATTTTTTCAATTTTTCATTCATTAATGTTTGCTACCTCAATACAAGGATGTCATTATACTCAAGTACTGGCTTCAAAAAATGTCAAGTTGGAAAAAAATATATGTTGTCATTTTACGGTTATTATTTTTGTCGTTCCGCGAATTAGGTAGAAATGTAGGTACATTCTGCGTAGTTTACTCTTTAATTTTACTGAAATAGGGTTTAAACATCAGTGAAAATAATAACATTTTTTTTTTTTTTGGGGTATGTTATACAGCGTTACTACGGTTCTCAAATATTGTAAATGGACTCGTTATAAGGCCCCATTTAACCTCCTTTCGGCTTTACGGGTAGTTTTGTAACACCCTGTATAGATAATTACAACCAGACACAGGACAAATATACATGTTCATGCACACAAATGTTTGTCCTAAGTGGAAATCGAACCCACGACCTATGGCGTGATAAATAGGGTATCTTACCAACCACGCCAACCGGCCCGCCGCACGTCTTTTATAGTACACCCTTACGTTAAAAAGGGGAGTTTAGGCTCTGCGATGGTTAATACCTGTCAGTCAATCAGTCATGACTTTTTAGGGTTCCGTATCCAAAGGGTAAAACGGGACCCTATTATTAAGACTCCGTCTGTCACCAGGCTGTATCTCATGAACCGTGATAGTTAGACAGTTGAAATTTTCACTGATGATGTATTTCTGTTGCCGCTATAACAACAAATACTAAAAAACAGAATAAAATAAAAAACTAAGGGGGCTCCCATACAAAAAACGTGATTTATTTGCTCGTTTTTGCTCGATATTGGTAACGGCAACAGGTAGACTCTTAAAATATTCACAGAATATTTAGTTATATATTCACATTAAAAATAAATAATTAAATTAAAATAAAACAAATATTTAAGGGGGGCTCATACAAACAGACATGATTTTTTTGCGGTTTTTATAGATAATGTTACGGCACCCTTCGTGCGCGAGTCCGACTCGCACTTGGCCGGTTTTTCTTTTATTTATATAGATGAATAAATAAAAGGCGTTGCGATTTATACTGCCACCAACTGCAACTACCGGAACATGTGACTGGAACCACACCAGTTAGGTACCCGACGACAAAATTTAAACTTGTGGGTGGTAGGCAGCCCGGTCGGTAGGTAGGTAATATAAAGTAACTTATCAATACCGTGCAAGTTTAAGTAATGCTTGAGATAATAGAGTAGATACGTACGGCATATCTATACTTCTATACTAATATTATAAAGAGGAAAGATTTGTATGTAAGTAAGTATGTTTGTAACGAATTGGCTCAAAAAGTACTGGACCGATTTTAAAAATTCTTTCACCGTTAGAAAGCTACATCTTCACCGAGTAACATAGGCTATATTTTATCCCGGGATCGCGGGTGAAACCGCGCGGAAAAGTTAGTATATATGTATATTTTTCTTTTACATAAGGTCTGCCAACAGTTTGTTAGAATGATACATACTTATAAATAATACAATTTAAACTAAAAGTACAACCATTTACAGGCAAACACGACATGACATAAATAGAGAATTTATTTGTAGCATAACATAATGTGAATAAAGTAAAGATAATGATAATAGGAACAAGATAATAATTTGAAATACTAACAAATAACATTAGGATATTATTAATATATCAGTGATATTATCAGTCATTATCAAAGTCAAAGTCAAAAGTCAAAGCCATTTATTCAGTTTAGGCCCTAGGAGGGCACTTATGATCGTCGAAACTACGTTAGTTTGGGATCTGGCCATGACGTGGGAAGAATTACCGTAAGAAGTACTCTTTCTTCTTTTAAGAAGATTCTTATCTTCGGCAGGTGTTTTTCTATTACATATTTGTGTGTGACAAATAAATGTTTAATTTATTTAATAGATAACTTATATTATTAAGCTATTATAATGTCCCAGAATATTTATTTATTTTATTTATTTATTGTATAGCTTTTATCGCGGGCTTTGAGCGCGGCGACCGAATCAAGAAATTCCGTAATGAAAATAAAACCTAAGTCGAGCTGCTCCGAAATTGGACGAATACGTAAGCAGCTGTTTGTGAGAAAGTATATAGGTGTATAGGTAACTATTAATATCAAAGAAAAAAAAATACTGCATATATAAAAAATAAATAAATAATTATAATTGCATAAGTTGATAAAAAATGCTATGCAATAGCTTTACCACGGCAGTCCCCGAGTGCCACACGTATTTTTTTTATTACTATCTATACAAATAGGAGGATAAAAATAATAAAGGAGAAGATAATTTTTGTTTGTTTGTTTGCTAACGTTTTTTTGCATCGGGCTATCAAAGCCCGCTCCTTGTAGAAGGCTTTTTCATGCCGGGAACGCGAGTGAAACCGCGGGGAATGGCTAGTTAAATCATATAAGATTCAAATGTGATACTATTTAAAACAAAATCTAAATCATTCAGTAAGTAGAATCCTGACTATAAATACGAATTAGCTCCCTCGAACTCGCTTTGCTCCGCTGGGATTCTAAATAAATACGAGTTGCTTCACATATGCATATTTAAAGGTTTTCGCATATTCAATAATAATTTAGTTTTTCCGTGACCAGTTCTACTAGAATGTAAATTTATAAAAAAAACTCGACTGGATTTTATAACCACGTCAATCTTAGTGTTTTAAGGCGTTGATAGGTCAGTGGTAGTGACGTTGAATGCCGTAACGAAGGTCATTGGTTCGAATTAAACTATGACTTGAGTTTTTGGTGAAGGAAAACATCGTGAAGATATAGCACGGTGGTAGGGTACTTTGTTGTCACGCCTGGCTGGCTACCACCCTCATGTAAAAAATCTATCGTCAAACACCTACTGGTGTGTTCCAGCAGCTGCACTTGAGAGCCAGTTCAGTTTTTAGACTTTGTGTGATTACCACATTCAGACACATCACTTTCCATGATACTTTATAATCAAATACAGTAATTAAGTTATTTTTTTCTATACATAGTAAAAATAGCACCTGATACTCGTTTGCAATACGAACGCGTGTGAAACCGCGGGGGACAACTAGTACTATTATAATATGAAAGTTTGTGAGGATGTCTGGATGTTTGTTACTCTTACACGCAAAAACTACTGAACGGATTTAGATGAAATTTAGCACACACATAGAATATTTTCTGAATTTAAACATAGATACTTTTTATTCTGAGAAAACGTAGCATATCTCGGGAACGCGGGGTGGAAGCTAGTTTTCTATAAGCCTATACCTAAAGTCTGACCAAGACAGATACACAAACCGAGGAGAATATAATAAGAGTTAGAGAAGGCATATATCAATCAATTAACCTGTACCCTGAGTGTAAAGAATTTTCGTGAATAAACGCTTACTATCACGTTTGCGTTTACTAAAAATTTGTATGGACGAAATTAGTTCCATGAGTATTCCGCGAGAGGCGCTGTGCCGATTCCTATAGAAAAATGTCATAAACGCTAACGTGATAGTAAGCGTTTTCTAACGTCAATTGTTTACACTCGGGGTACTGTTCAAAAACTAAAAGTCAAAGTTATTTATTCAATTAAGGTTAATATAACATTTATTTATACAGGTCAAAGTTACTGAAATTACCACTTCAAAATAAAAGTTAGCTAACTATTTAGTTTATTTATATTATATTCTACAATAGAAATAAACTAAATAGTTATAAACTAATTACCTACAAACAGTTTCGTCTTCGATGCTATCTGATCGAAATAGTGTAAAATAATGAGATAATGCGAGGATTAATTAATTGGTGCACAGTTTCAGAAGTATATTAATTAAACTGTACGCATTTATGTATATACCTATTGTGAGATTAGATAGATAGACCGATATATAGAGATTAGATAAAACTTGGTTTACCTACAACTTGGTATTGGTTTACCTAGCACATGAGTAGGTAATGAAAAAAATAATGATGCGGGTGAAGATGGAATGCACACAAAGGCTATCAGGAATTATTTACTGTACAATATTATCCAATACCGCATTGTTAAAAACGCTACGACGCGCTCCGTTTGTCTACTAAAATTTTCATCCAACTCTTAGCTGAAAATCATAATTTCCCCACAGACATGAGAGCAGGTCAAGAGTTCAAAAAACAGGAAGGCAGTTCCCAAGATGCATCGTAAACATAGAACGTGGTGTAAAAAGGTGCAAGTATTTCATAGCAATACGTTTCAGAAAGTATGTTCGACCAATGAAAACGTCCGCTTATGAATTTATCGCTACCAACCGTGCGGTCGGTGAAATATATATGGTGCTGGTTCCAGTTGCAGCAGATATCCGATAGTGAAGGCTTGCGAAGCTACAGATATATAAAGAAAAGTTTGCTTAGATAGGTAAGTAGGTAGGTATAGATAGATATGATTATGGATTTGACAGAATTTGACTCATTTATTATTCCATCTCTAGCTTATAGTCAATGTGGGTGCAATCATTGAAATGTCATCATTTACATGCTTAATTTTAGTTCAGCACAATGGACAACTTTTACTATTCAGATCAACTCTTATATAAACTATTACAGAGAAACTACTCTGTAACTTAAAAATCTATTTCAGACTTACGGTAAGGATGAGAAGCGGCGAGCGCGTAGTGTTGCTAGAGTGGGGGCAACTTGCTCAAAGGCATCTTATGTAGAATTGCTCCGTAAAAATACGTGAAAAAAGAACAAATAAACTTTAATTTGCATTTATATGTATAAAGTAGCTAGCTCTAGCTCTAGGGAATTACAATACATGATCACTACACTTCACAGCTGCGTCAAGCTAGCATGGCAAATTCAGCAAAATTGAAAAAAAAAAATACCTGAATTTGTAGCTAATTAGTTGCTAATTAGTTGCCAAAAAACCGATTTTGTTGCTCTTGCCGATTTCGAAAAATCGGTATCAATGCTAGCTTGACAATAAGGTGACATGAATAATTGCCTGGAATGAGAAGCAGAATAAACCGAATCAATACAAATTTGTTGCTAATTAGTTGCTGTAAGACCGCACTAAATTTAATTAAAAAAAAAATTTTTTTTTTTTAAATTCAAATTTTAATAAAAAAAAAATTTTTTTTTTTTAAATTCAAATTTTCTTCTGTATTGCTTGCTTGAATGTCAATTTTTTCAACGATTAAATCAGTGACTCAACAAGAGTCAGCAACTAAATCAACTCATCGATAATCGGGTGTCTTGTTGACCGGTTGCTGACAAATCGGCCATGCTTGCTTGAATGTCAATTTTTTCACCCATTAAATGGATAATAAATTTGTTGCTCAACGTAGCATGGTTTATTGTCACCTGGAGAGTCAGCAACTAAATAGACACCTGACGATCGGGTGTCTTGTTGACCGGTTGCTGACAAATCGGCCATGCTTGCTTGAATGTCAATTTTTTCAACCATTAAATTGAAAATAAATTTGTTGCTCAACGTAGCATGGTTTATTGTCACCTGGAGAGTCAGCAACTAAATAGACATCTGACGATCGGGTGTCTTGTTGACCGGTTGCTGACAAATCGGCCATGCTTGCTTGAATGTCAATTTTTTCACCCATTAAATGGAAAATAAATTTGTTGCTCAACGTAGCATGGTTAATTGTCACCTGGAGAGTCAGCAACTAAATAGACACCTGACGATCGGGTGTCTTGTTGACCGGTTGCTGACAAACCGGCCATGCTTGCTTAAATGTCAATTTTTTCACCCATTAAATGGAAAATAAATTTGTTGCTCAACGTAGCATGGTTAATTGTCACCTGGAGAGTCAGCAACTAAATAGACACCTGACGATCGGGTGTCTTGTTGACCGGTTGCTGACAAACCGGCCATGCTTGCTTGAATGTCGATTTTCCTTGTGTAAATCAGTAGAATAAATTTGTTGCTCAACGTAGCATGGTTTATTGACACCTGGAGAGTCAGCAACTAAATAGACATCTGACGATCGGGTGTCTTGTTGACCGGTTGCTGACAAATCGGCCATGCTTGCTTGAATGTTAATTTTTTCACCCATTAAATGGAAAATAAATTTGTTGCTCAACGTAGCATGGTTTATTGTCACCTGGAGAGTCAGCAACTAAATAGACACCTGACGATTGGGTGTCTTGTTGACCGGTTGCTGACAAATCGGCCATGCTTGCTTGAATGTCAATTTTTTCACCCATTAAATGGAAAATAAATTTGTTGCTCAACGTAGCATGGTTTATTGACACCTGGAGAGTCAGCAACTAAATCAACTCATCGAAAATCGGGTGTCTTGTTGACCGGTTGCTGACAAATCGGCCATGCTTGCTTGAATGTCAATTTTTTCAACCATTAAATGGAAAATAAATTTGTTGCTCAACGTAGCATGGTTTATTGACACCTGGAGAGTCAGCAACTAAATAGACATCTGAAAATCAGGTGTCTTGTTGACAAACAAATGGGTGAAAAAATTGACATTCAAGCAAGCATGGCCGATTTGTCAGCAGCCGGTCAACAAGACACCCGATCGTCAGGTGTCTATTTAGTTGCTGACTCTCCAGGTGTCAATAAACCATGCTACGTTGAGCAACAAATTTATTCTACTGATTTACACAAGGAAAATCGACATTCAAGCAAGCATGGCCGGTTTGTCAGTAACCGGTCAACAAGACACCCGATCGTCAGGTGTCTATTTAGTTGCTGACTCTCCAGGTGACAATAAACCATGCTACGTTGAGCAACAAATTTATTCTACTGATTTACACAAGGAAAATCGACATTCAAGCAAGCATGGCCGGTTTGTCAGTAACCGGTCAACAAGACACCCGATCGTCAGGTGTCTATTTAGTTGCTAACTCTCCAGGTGACAATAAACCAAGCTATGTTGAGCAACAAATTTATTTTCCATTTAATGGGTGAAAAAATTGACATTCAAGCAAGCATGGCCGATTTGTCAGCAACCGGTCAACAAGACACCCGATCGTCAGATGTCTATTTAGTTGCTGACTCTCCAGGTGTCAATAAACCATGCTACGTTGAGCAACAAATTTATTTTCCATTTAATGGGTGAAAAAATTGACATTCAAGCAAGCATGGCCGATTTGTCAGCAACCGGTCAACAAGACACCCGATCGTCAGGTGTCTATTTAGTTGCTGACTCTCCAGGTGACAATAAACCATGCTACGTTGAGCAACAAATTTATTTTCTATTTAATGGCTGAAAAAATTGACATTCAAGCAAGCATGGCCGATTTGTCAGCAACCGGTCAACAAGACACCCAATCGTCAGGTGTCTATTTAGTTGCTGACTCTCCAGGTGACAATAAACCATGCTACGTTGAGCAACAAATTTATTTTCCATTTAATGGGTGAAAAAATTAACATTCAAGCAAGCATGGCCGATTTGTCAGCAACCGGTCAACAAGACACCCGATCGTCAGATGTCTATTTAGTTGCTGACTCTCCAGGTGTCAATAAACCATGCTACGTTGAGCAACAAATTTATTCTACTGATTTACACAAGGAAAATCGACATTCAAGCAAGCATGGCCGGTTTGTCAGCAACCGGTCAACAAGACACCCGATCGTCAGGTGTCTATTTAGTTGCTGACTCTCCAGGTGACAATTAACCATGCTACGTTGAGCAACAAATTTATTTTCCATTTAATGGGTGAAAAAATTGACATTCAAGCAAGCATGGCCGATTTGTCAGCAACCGGTCAACAAGACACCCGATCGTCAGGTGTCTATTTAGTTGCTGACTCTCCAGGTGTCAATAAACCATGCTACGTTGAGCAACAAATTTATTTTCCATTTAATGGGTGAAAAAATTGACATTCAAGCAAGCATGGCCGATTTGTCAGCAACCGGTCAACAAGACACCCGATTTTCGATGAGTTGATTTAGTTGCTGACTTTCCAGGTGACAATTAACCATGCTACGTTGAGCAACAAATTTATTTTCCATTTAATGGGTGAAAAAATTGACATTCAAGCAAGCATGGCCGATTTGTCAGCAACCGGTCAACAAGACACCCGATTTTCGATGAGTTGATTTAGTTGCTGACTCTCCAGGTGACAATTAACCATGCTACGTTGAGCAACAAATTTATTTTCCATTTAATGGGTGAAAAAATTGACATTCAAGCAAGCATGGCCGATTTGTCAGCAACCGGTCAACAAGACACCCGATCGTCAGATGTCTATTTAGTTGCTGACTCTCCAGGTGTCAATAAACCATGCTACGTTGAGCAACAAATTTATTCTACTGATTTACACAAGGAAAATCGACATTCAAGCAAGCATGGCCGGTTTGTCAGCAACCGGTCAACAAGACACCCGATCGTCAGATGTCTATTTAGTTGCTGACTCTCCAGGTGTCAATAAACCATGCTACGTTGAGCAACAAATTTATTCTACTGATTTACACAAGGAAAATCGACATTCAAGCAAGCATGGCCGGTTTGTCAGTAACCGGTCAACAAGACACCCGATCGTCAGGTGTCTATTTAGTTGCTAACTCTCCAGGTGACAATAAACCAAGCTATGTTGAGCAACAAATTTATTTTCCATTTAATGGGTGAAAAAATTGACATTCAAGCAAGCATGGCCGATTTGTCAGCAACCGGTCAACAAGACACCCGATCGTCAGATGTCTATTTAGTTGCTGACTCTCCAGGTGTCAATAAACCATGCTACGTTGAGCAACAAATTTATTTTCCATTTAATGGGTGAAAAAATTGACATTCAAGCAAGCATGGCCGATTTGTCAGCAACCGGTCAACAAGACACCCGATCGTCAGGTGTCTATTTAGTTGCTGACTCTCCAGGTGACAATAAACCATGCTACGTTGAGCAACAAATTTATTTTCTATTTAATGGCTGAAAAAATTGACATTCAAGCAAGCATGGCCGATTTGTCAGCAACCGGTCAACAAGACACCCAATCGTCAGGTGTCTATTTAGTTGCTGACTCTCCAGGTGACAATAAACCATGCTACGTTGAGCAACAAATTTATTTTCCATTTAATGGGTGAAAAAATTAACATTCAAGCAAGCATGGCCGATTTGTCAGCAACCGGTCAACAAGACACCCGATCGTCAGATGTCTATTTAGTTGCTGACTCTCCAGGTGTCAATAAACCATGCTACGTTGAGCAACAAATTTATTCTACTGATTTACACAAGGAAAATCGACATTCAAGCAAGCATGGCCGGTTTGTCAGCAACCGGTCAACAAGACACCCGATCGTCAGGTGTCTATTTAGTTGCTGACTCTCCAGGTGACAATTAACCATGCTACGTTGAGCAACAAATTTATTTTCCATTTAATGGGTGAAAAAATTGACATTCAAGCAAGCATGGCCGATTTGTCAGCAACCGGTCAACAAGACACCCGATCGTCAGGTGTCTATTTAGTTGCTGACTCTCCAGGTGTCAATAAACCATGCTACGTTGAGCAACAAATTTATTTTCCATTTAATGGGTGAAAAAATTGACATTCAAGCAAGCATGGCCGATTTGTCAGCAACCGGTCAACAAGACACCCGATTTTCGATGAGTTGATTTAGTTGCTGACTCTCCAGGTGACAATTAACCATGCTACGTTGAGCAAAAAATTTATTTTCCATTTAATGGGTGAAAAAATTGACATTTTAGCAAGCATGGCCGGTTTGTCAGCAACCGGTCAACAAGACACCCGATCGTCAGGTGTCTATTTAGTTGCTGACTCTCCAGGTGACAATTAACCATGCTACGTTGAGCAACAAATTTATTTTCCATTTAATGGGTGAAAAAATTGACATTCAAGCAAGCATGGCCGATTTGTCAGCAACCGGTCAACAAGACACCCGATCGTCAGGTGTCTTTTTAGTTGCTGACTCTCCAGGTGACAATTAACCATGCTACGTTGAGCAACAAATTTATTTTCCATTTAATGGGTGAAAAAATTGACATTCAAGCAAGCATGGCCGATTTGTCAGCAACCGGTCAACAAGACACCCGATTTTCGATGAGTTGATTTAGTTGCTGACTCTTGTTGAGTCGCTGATTTAATCGTTGAAAAAATTGACATGCAAGCAAGCAATACAGAAGAAAATTTGAATTTAAAAAAAAAAAAAATTTTTTTTATTAAAATTTGAATTTAAAAAAAAAAAAATTTTTTTTTAATTAAATTTAGTGCGGTCTTACAGCAACTAATTTGTATTGATTCGGTTTATTCTGCTTCTCATTCCAGGCAATTATTCATGTCACCTTATTGTCAAGCTAGCATTGATACCGATTTTTCGAAATCGGCAAGAGCAACAAAATCGGTTTTTTGGCAACTAATTAGCAACTAATTAGCTACAAATTCAGGTATTTTTTTTTTTCAATTTTGCTGAATTTGCCATGCTAGCTTGACGGAGCTACACTTCACTCTGCAAGCTTACAGGTGGGGCTCGAAATGAACACGTCAAAAACATAAATCATTACCGACAGTATACAGAAACCTATACACGCTAATAATATACCACTCGAATATGTAAAGGAATATATTCATTTGCTAAAAATAGCATCTTACTGGAAGTTGAACGAAGAGTTAAACAAACATGGAATAAATATTGGAATCTAAAAGAAGTATTCAAAAGCGACCTCCCGGTAGAGATGAAGAAAAAGGTAATGGATTAAAACCTCCTCCCATGCCTAACATATGCATGCCAAACATGGAAATTTAACCACATTGTTAAGAACAAAATTATTTCATGCCAAATGGGAATGGAGCGCAGCATGCTGAACATAAAAAAACAGTGTCCGCCACTCAAAAATCAGATCGAAATCAAGAGCAATCGACGCCGTTTCACACGCTCTTAGACTAAAGTGGAAATGGGCAGGCCATGTAGCAAGTCTACAAGACAATAGATGGGAAAAAAAGTTAGCTACCTGGATGGGTCCGATAGGTAAAAGGAAACGAGGAAGACCACACACACGCTGGGAGGACGAGATCGTACGTCTGGCGGGATCACGCTGGTTAGAGATAGCGAAAGACCGAGAAAAATGGCACTCTCTGGAGGAGGCCTTCACCTCAGGGGTTTCCCTAAAATAATTAAACGATATTAACTAAGTTCTTATTGTAAAACTTGGGAAATATAAGGCTTTTTTATTTATTTTATTTTATTATTTATAAAGTAGGCAGTCTACATGATCAAGATACGCTTTTATAATCATAAAACCCAAAGCATTAATTCAACGCAATTCCTAAAGCTAAACAATGAAAACCACACACATGGCCAACAAAAGCGGCGAAAGAACAAAATGAGCGCGCCAATCAGCGCACACTGAACAAATTTATAGCCAATCAGCGCTCAGCAGCGTCCGTTGCAGTAAATTGTGAATGGTCGCAATTAGTACTGTCAACCTGCGGGGAGAGCGTTGCGTTTTCGTAAATTTGACGCGTAACTCGCGTAACATTTAGGAGTGCCTTTGTTTTTGGAAATTGCCGGGGGAAATTCCATCAGGGCCCCAGAATTACGGTCAGATGAGGGTAGAATTTGGATTTACGCATCTTATTTGAATATTTTTATTTTGTGAAGGACACTATGACTCAATAAACTTTCTTTCTGCCTATGTTTGCTTATTACTTTATGGAAAAGAATTTACTTTATGGAATTTATGGCTACTTTGAAAAAACTCAGCTAAATAACTTTCAAATCGCGCAAAAAAGTTGCTGTGCCAATAGCGATTAACATCGAACTTTTGTATGGTATGGTAGGTACCTATCGTTTTTTTTTTTCGTGATTTGATTCGTGCCTATCTCTTATAATAACTAGGCACATCATTTTGTGACAGCCTGCACACCAGTAAAAAACATAATTAAGCCCAAGTGCCCCTCGCTACCATTCCATTAATTTAAAACCGACTGACGAGTCAAATCCAACGCGTCAAACGCGTCACGGAAAACCAATCTCTCACACCAATCGCAGATTAAAACCATAATTAATCAAACATATTGTTTATCCGATCATCGGATTCCATCCATCGGTTCGGGTTCAAGTGGCCTGTGACGTGAGAGCTGTGATTGGTTGTATTACGCTGAATGGAGGGATATTGACAGCTGTGCGTTCGGTATATGTTTGAAAACAAGGTTTTCATATCAATATAATGTTTATGATATGGAGTTCTTAAAAAAGGGCGTAAATAGAGCTTTTCTAGGTTGGCAACACATTGGCAATCGTCCTGGAATTGCAAATACACATGAGGGCTACCTACTATTAGCTGCCATCTTTTGAACATAAATAATCTGGCAGATTTAGCTGAAATTGCGTTTAGAAGGCAAGAAAATTACATCTTGTAAAGGACAAATTTAATCGAAACTATAATTCTCCGACGAATGCGTTTTTTATTTAATAATAATGATTGATAATTATATAATGTAACTAGCTGTCCCGACAGACGTTGTCCTGTCCAACTCATACACAAAATTTCATCCAAATCGATCCAGCCGTTTATCCTATCTCTCATGTTGGACCAGACTGCTCACGGTGTGCCAATTTAATTTAAAATCGGTTAAGTAGTTTAGGAATCCATCGCGGACAAACATCGTGACAGGAGATTTATATATATTAAGATATGATAATGCTTCAGTACATGTGAAATTTATTAAACGCCATGGTAAAGATAGTGTGTGTCAAATCCTACAGTGAGCTTTCGCTTTTGGTGAAGGAAAATATACTGAGGAAACTTTACTTTACGGTACTTTGTAGTACCCACCAGGCTTGGTACTTATATTCTAAATCTATAGCTAACCACGTACTGGTATGATTCCATGAATAGATCCTTATTCATCGCCCGGTCTGCCATAGACTACCGACCAATCGTTCTTGAGTGGGGGCTTCGCAGGCTGAATGTACCTACTGTGGCTAAGTACTGGATGTATAGGCTATCGATTGATCCTAGATTCTATCGAGGACCTTTTCATAGCAAAAGCAACCATCTTAAACCAATATTAGAGTCTAAACTGCTTGTGAAAGCTTGTTTAAATAAAATACATGGGCGATTTTTGTAAAATCTCGATTATTTTTCAGGAATGACGCCTATAGATAACTTAAAAAGCAAAACCTTATCTTAATACGAAATTAAATCCAAACCATTGGAGGTATTTCCGATATACACACAAAATAAATTATATTATATACAAGTATTGCTCGTTTAAAGTTATAAGTTAAGATAAGATATATTGTAATGTGGTATTTTGAAATAAATAATTTTAGAATTTTTATTTTTCACTAACTGTCCCCCGCAGTTTCACCCGCGTTCCCGAGAAAAAAAGTAGCCCATGTCCTTCTCCATACCATAGGCTATCTGCGAACCAAATTTTTTCGCGATCAGTTCAGGAGTTTAGGCGTAAAAGGTAACAAACAAACAAACTCTCATTCGCATTTATAATATTAAAAAGTAAGGATTATTATTAATTCTATATTACAGTATAGATATTCAAACTCAAATATTTCTAAAAGTTTATTATTTACCTACGACATTTTGTCAAAGAGTATTGTTGTTTGTAATTATTTTCTCTGTCAATTGGCGTATATTTCATAGGTGTACATCAAATCACGTTATTTTAGGTACTTGCAACTTTATTTAGGCATGCCAGACTCCATACAAAAAGGTTCGAAGATCAAAAATAAAATAAAAACAGCTGTCTGCTAAATTCACAATCATCAAACGCGCAAACCGTCAAACGCGCGAAATAAAAATATTCGTTAGTTTTCTTGAAATTTTCCAATTTTCTGCGCATTTTTCTTAATTTTTTTCCGTAAGAACCTTCTTCAAAATATTAGAAAACTTTAAAAAAAGATGAATAAAATCGGTAAAGTCGTTCTCTAGTTATGGTGGAGCCAAGGGAAATAGGGATTCATTTTTATATATAGCAGATAAGTAGGTATCGTCCATTTAAATATTTATATTTATAGTTTTAGTATTTTAATAAAGAAAAAATCTTAGATTTTCTACTTGTTTTTTATTCTCACACAGCAACCAATCCAATCCATATAATGGGAAAATGTTTATTTATTCGTTTTTCATCCCTAAAATTATATTATTATTATGGTTATATTTTCAATTTTACTTATATATATACATACACGTAGGTGGTTCCGCGGGGTGGAAACTAGTATGGGTGGAATCTTAAAAATTAGTTAACATAACTAATTTCTGCCTCCATTCTAAACTCAATTTGTATTCAATATTTTATATTACTTTGTATTCTAAGAAAATTGCTACGACTTGCTACAATCGTAGAGCACCGTAGCTTGTCGTAGCTTATTCTTATACTTTAGGTACTGAGTTTTTCCAAAAGATCTAGAAAATCTTCTATTATTTCTAGTAAATTATTTTATAGAATACGAAACCTTATTCCTTGTATGTATTTGAGTATTTTCATGTTTTCCCTTTTTTGTGCATATTTTGACTGATTAAGTCAAATAGAAAATAATTATATTTATTTAATTAGGTTAGTTTATTATTTTGGAAGTATTTGAGTAAATAAAGGCGATTACAAAATAGTTTATCTTTAGAGACAAAGGTATCTCGTACAGAATTAATTCACATTAATTTATCATCTTCCACAAGGCCAGCTGCTCACACAGTTTGGGACCTTTTTACGGTCAGTCGTTAAGAAGTTGCCGAAATAATGCAAGCGACAGTTTTGTTATTCGTTACTGGTTGCAAAAAATAAATGTTCTAAGTTTAAACATAGCTAGGGTTGTGCAAGCAGCTTCTTACGTAAGGGCTGCCCTCCGAGACTTATGTTCCAACAAAAGAGGTAGTCAACCCCTCAAGTTCTGGGGAGAGGCTTCATCCTCTTTTGTGTTAGATAGGGATGTACTCGTATATGTGCAAATAAAATAGATTTATAGGTACCGGTTTCTTTTAAACGGTTATTTGAAAAAAATACATTGATGAATCTTGTTTCTTTTAAAGTCGGTTATTTTTTTTATTTATCTAGGAAACATCTTTCCAACAAAAAAGAAACGGTTTTTTAATGTGAATATTCTTTAGGCGAGATGAGAGTAAAATTTCAAAGGCAAATTTTAGTTCAACGTTTTATATGAATACGTGCAAAAAGTACAGAAAATTGTTACTTTGCTCTAGCCAAGTAGTTATTTTCTAACTAGAGTAAAATATAATCCTATAGATTAACTGCTGTTACGTGTACTGAGTTGCACGTGTTTTTTTTAGTATTTTCAATTTCAAATTTCCATTCCAATTTAAGATTAGCAATATTAATGCAAGGACCAAAAACATCACAACTTTCTTATTATATAATTTACATTAGCTAATAGAAATTAAAATGAAATCATGACGATGCAAATAATTAGTACTAAATGGTTCGAAACTTTTTTAAATAACGATTATTAGGTTGTTTAATATAATAACCGGTTTTCCCTTGGAGGCAGTGGGCAACCCTATCGCCCTTCGACACCTTCAAGAGGTTGAAAAATTATGGATTCCGTCCGTTTTTATTTAAGTTAGCGTTATTTTATTGGGCTGTAGTGCCGCCGGTACCTTAACTTGGTTATAAAAAATGGCGTTTTTATTGCATACCTATTTTATAAAACGAGGAGCATCGAAACAAAAACCGATAAATCACATTTTGACATTTTTTTATGATGCCAATTGATATTCCTACATTATATTTCTCTATCGTTAATGTTAACAGGTGGAAAACTGATAAATCCGCTCTAAATCCAACCACGAAATGCCCGGATCTGAACATAAACCGATAATTACGTCAATCGTACCTACTAAACGATGATTAAGAAATACCTAAGAAAATTATAATTAAAGTATGATGTGATTTTAAATAAATTTGTTTGATAAGAAATCACCTAATCTGGCTTTAGAAACACTGAACATGTTCAGCCGCATTTTATCAAACGCCTATATTCCTACCAGCTTTTTTTTTTATAAAATACCGATATAATTCCAGTTGGTTTGGTCAATAACCGATATATCCATTTTCTTTTTTTATTACTCCACAGGAACCACATTCACGAATGCAGAATTAAGGCTTCCAAACAGTGATTCCAACACCAATAAATTGATAGGTTTTGTTCAATTCTAAATTAGATTTTTTTTTCAATTCTCCACAAAAAACACTAAACACAGTGATTTATCAGTTTATGTTCCGACGCTCCTCAAACAATCTCCGGTGTCCAAGCATATAAGTACCGGCGGGACTACATGAAAATGGCTCCCATTTTCTGGAATTCCGTTTTATTTATGAGACACGTGAATATTAAACGAATTAATTAAACATTTCATTGCCTCGTTCGGTACCTCACGTCGGGTATAAACATTATACAATTCCAGAAACTAGAGAGCCAAATTCAATGATTAAGCTAATAGTAATGAATTCAGTTCATTACCTTTACTAATACATACTAAAGGAGAAACTTGCTTGATTACTTAAAACATACCTATAATGTTAACAAACAAAAAAATCACTGCGTAAAACTAAATTCACCGATAAAGCAAAAAACAAAACATTCTAGGATCACTAACCATTCTCAAAAGCTCCCTAGGTAACTGTAAAAACTGCATCAAAAAACTGTGTAGCGATTCTTGAGTTTTATACGCATTAACGAACTAAAAACTTGCCAACTCTACATTTACCCATTACAACCGATCAAGTACCCGCAAACATGGTTTCCTCTAAACAATATTTATTACAAATGGGATGAGAGCCAAATAGTATGGTTTGCCAAATATAACAGTTTTATTATCAGTTGTTTAAAAGTATATTTATGTTGCTGTCAAACTAAAGCTTTCGGTGTTTTATGTGGGAGGTTTATTCGATGGTGTGGTTTGAAGAAGTACCCGCCTGAGTTGTTGTTTGAAATTCTGTTCCCAATGTTGCCATATTTATTGTGATTCAGCTCACTCGCACAAAGTTAATGTGAACTAATAGTAATAATCATTATAAATAGATTTTTTTTACGTATTTATACCTAGATAATAAATATATCACTGATACTCAAAATATGTTTGAAGTTATACTTCTTTTGGCGCGATTGGGAAAAATTATGAGAGTGAATTTTTACGATGCGCGCGCACACCGACAGAAAAAAGCGACAGTATGAAGTTAACTGCAAAAGCGACAGTATGAAGTTAGCTGCTAAATTTTTACTGTATAGTCATATTTTTACATTACTAAAACCTCTTTTATTTAAACAAAATCTTTTTGATTCATTTTAATATTTATCGTTGATCACTACTGCATTTTAGTTTCTTTTTTTTTTCATACGCCAAAGAAGTATAACTTTTAGTAAGTACACACACTCTTTATTTATAAAGTAATTGGGAAATTTCTAAGTAATTAAAAAAAAATGTTTTGATTCCCGACGTAATGAGTGAGTGATTGATGTGAATGATTTTGTCGCAGCACAATTTTTTTTTCATTCGAAACTGGCTTATAGACTTTGTCATCACCACTTTACCACCATGAGATTCAAAAACAAGACTATCAATAAAATAATATGTACTAATTATAAATACCTTGCCTATCGACAGCAGCGAGGGCTTTGAGGATGTTTTCTATATATCATAGTTTGTATTTTTTACTTTAATTGTAAATATGTAAATAAACTGAATTTATAACATTTTGGTATACAATAAAACTGAGATAGAAGATATTTAGGCTATGACATCCCAATTATAATCTTTCTTTACTATTGAGCTCGAGGCATGAACCTTTATCCAATTGATTCAAGTCATCGGAAGAAAAGAATCAACAACATCCAATCAAAACTTACCCTCATCACTTTTGTACAAGTCCTATTGTCAGTGAGCACATTATATTGACATAGCAAAAGTAAAATAAAGCTTCTAAGAATACGTGCTTTATTTCAACAAGCTAGGAATTTTAACGTCGCTCACACAATGTCGATAGCCGGTTTATCGATACTGTAGAATATCTTTTGGAATTCAGGAATGATATCTACTAATTGGAAGCTTAAATGGTTTTTATCGTTTAATTTAAAAACTACAAATATATTTCTTATAACGTACGTATGTACCAATTATAGTATCAGTTTCAATTAATATGTGTAGTGGAACCACAAATCGATTCTCAATGTCGGTAAAATTGGAATTTCTTATTTTAAAGAGGTCCTTTTAATTAATTATTTTGTGTTATAAAAGTTAACCAATCGTGTTATGCAATAGACAAAATAAAGTCAAAGACATGATGAATTCTTACAATGAATTTCATTTCGTTCGCTTTAGTCATTGTTGAGAAAAATTGGTTTCCTTGCAACCAAATGATGTAGGTACGCATTGAAAACTAGGCTTTCCTATTTAGCAATTACAACATTAGATTATGGGAGGTAGGTTAACTAGAATTTTGATTTCATTCTAATTCCGTCAGTCATTACAGTGGGATTGAGTAACAAACATCCACACGATCAAACTATCACATATATAGGTATCTATACAAATAAATAAAATTGAAGTGTCTGTTTGTAATGTCAAAATAACAGCTTATTACTAAATGCATATGAAAGTATAATTATTTTATAACAAACATTTTTATTTTGTCTGTCCGTCTGTTCTGTTTGACGGGACTTTCACTGGCAGATATTCGATTTTATAAGGAGTAACTTTGACTACTTTTATTGGTTATAGAATAATTTTAATCTCAGGAACGCGGGTGAAACCACAGGACGAAAGTATATTATTTTCCAAACCATAACGATCAATGTTAATTTTTTAATTTAAAAACTATTTTAATGAATATCTACTATCCATTTGAATAGCTATTCAGAAACTAATTTATATGAAAAAGCTTTTAGAATTCCTTAACTTAATATATGTCTAACACGCAATTGAGAACAATTTCAACAATGAACTCGAGTTTTCGGTAAAGGAATGATCCATCATTAACATAATTAATATAATATACATAGTTGGACGCCCTATTTCTCTTGGTTACGCCAAAACTTGAAAACGAGTTTGCCGATTTCTATCATCTTTTTTTGTAATGTTTCCGAAAAAGGGATCGCGGGTGAAACCGCGGGGTGGAAACTCGTATTACATAAATAAATAAATAATAAGCTCACTCGTGAGCAACTGCCTCTTAATTTTTTTTCACATTGTATCTTATATTAGGTTTAATTTGTTCACAAAAAATATAATATAATGCTAGAAAGTTCCTCAACCCAAAGAGATTTCCTTTGACAACATCCGCGTATATAAGTGGGGTTTGTCTCCATACTTATAGCTGTAAGAGCCAACTGTTACAGGAAATACTGCGGATTATGTATGGCGCAAGTTATAAGAGGCAATGCCACTCAGTTTTCAATTAATCTTAAAGAAGTGACTGATACTTGCAGTACCTTTTGACTCATAGAAATAATGTTATAGTTAATTACTAACATTATAAATTTGAATGTTTGTGTGCTCCTTAAACGGATTTTTATGAATGTAACTATGTGTCTCATGTTGAAAAGCTGTCGTCAAATACGGTGTGTAGTACAAATAATATTGGTGTGTTCCGGCAGCTGCACTTGAGAGCCAGTTCCTTCTGGGCTTTGTGTGCTTACCATCTTCGGCCACATCATCAGTAACCATAGTGAGATTGTGGTCAAACAAGCCTATACGACGTCAAAAAAAGTACTATAAAGGTACATTGAGTCCTGGAATAAAACGTAGGATACATTTAATACCAGGAATATGGGTTAAACCCCGAGGCAAAAGGTAGTTATAATATTTTTAAATGACTACGATAATAAGTTCATCAAATAAAAAAGATCGAGGAAATTTAATATTTAAATTTACTTTGCAATTGAAATAAAAATATTATTGAGCCAATTTATTAATCCAAAAAATTACCAATAAACAAGAAGGTTCAAGAAGGGTTTATAACTTAGAGATCCATTCCTCTACGCAACTTTGAACGAAACATAATTACTTTATCCTCCTTTTTTAAAGTCGGCTAAAAAGTAACTGAATATTCCGCTATATCTTACAACTTAAAACAAAACAAACAAGTGTTACAACAATGACTGTTTTCCCCGGGTACGGGGTAATCTTTCCTGCCTCACGCCTTCTTCAAACTCTGTTATGTGAACAAGAAATTGGGTCGGCAATTATACGGAATATTATGTTTGTTCGTACCTCTTTCATTTTGCCGTGTTAAATGAGCGATATAATATGTTTGTAGTTAACTTTCACTTTACTTTACGACTTTGTTTAACCTGGGAATTAGGGAAGTTATCATTTTCTTGAGAAAATAATATGCTGCCATTGTTTTAATGCAGCCTCTCATCTGTGATCTGTCGTATTATATCTTAATTTGTTCTATGAAACTTCATTAATGAGTCCAGAGAGTGATTTTTTTTTATGAAATTGTATGTATATAAGGCTATGAGGACTCAGGACAAGTGGAGCAAAACCCTGACAGTATAGGTACCCCTAGAATAGCCCTTAGAAGTGGGAAACGAAATAGAGGTCGACAACGTGAAAGATGCGAGGACAAACTTAAACTCACAGTTGGCCCAAACAGGAAAAAAAATGCAAAAGACAGAAAGCAATGGAAGTAGTTGGAGGAGGCCTTTGCCAAGAGACTGAACTCCGAGATATACTTTAACTGAGTTTCAGGATAAAAGAGCTATTTAAATTGAGGACAATGAGAACTCAGTGGTAGTAACGTTGGATGTCGCGGCAAATGTAACGGTTTAAAATTTTCAAATCCTACAATGAGCCCGAATCTTGAGGAAGCTATAGCACGGTGGTAGGGAAGTTTGTACCTGTAGTACCTGCCTGGCTGGCTACCACACTCAAGTTGAGATTCTGTCACCAAGCATAGTGGTATGTACGAATTCAGAGTTGTTCCCATCGTGAATTTCGAAAATATATCATGAAATATCCACCTATATATTAAAATCTACAAACAATGCTTTTAACTTTGAAAAAAAACGCAGGAAGTTCAACTATTCCCTCATGCATTATTATAAAGCCTTATGTTTACAAAACAAAGGATGATTCGCCTTAACAGGTCTCACAGGGGATTTATCGAGTGAAAAATAAAATGGCGCTGAACACGTAAATATTTATGAAATAGTGTTGAGTGTCTTTATTTATTCACAAAGACAGGTTTGTTATATACTGGGTGATTTTGTTATCACTGGCAATACTTGCAAGGGTGGAAGTACTCATCAAAATGAACAACTTTTATAATGGGACTAACTGTGAAATCATGAAAAAATTATCAGCTGTTCCATACAAAAGTTCAATACCTACTCGACCAAAATGTATGAAGCAACCGTATTATTTTACGCGATATCAGAGTTAGCCCCATAATAAAAGTTGTTCACATTGATGAGTACTTCCACCCCTGCAAGTATTGCCAGTGATAACAAAATCACCCTGTATATATATATATATATAATATATTGTAAGGTTTGGTTGTATTTATGTTTGGCTTATGAAATGTGTTTGAATCCTGGATACTTTTGTTTTTTTTTTTTATCCTTGTACTAGCTTTCGCCCCACGGTTTCACCCACGTTTCCAGAATAAAAATTATCTTATATGTTATTCCAGGATAAGATCTATCGACGTGCCAAATCTCATTTATTATATCCATTTAGTGTTTAAGGAGCTGAGTGATAACAAACATAAACCAAACTTTTATACTGGGTGATTTTGTTATCACTGGCAATACTTGCAAGGGTGGAAGTACTCATCAAAATGAACAACTTTTATAATGGGACTAACTGTGAAATCATGAAAAAATTATCAGCTGTTCCATACAAAAGTTCAATACCTACTCGACCAAAATGTATGAAGCAACCGTATTATTTTACGCGATATCAGAGTTAGCCCTATAATAAAAGTTGTTCACATTGATGAGTACTTCCACCCCTGCAAGTATTGCCAGTGATAACAAAATCAGCCTGTATAATTGAAAATCAAGCCAAAAATTTTTTTTTAAGAAAATGCAGTTTCTTGCCAGGTGTTCTTAGTTGAAGGCTGACTTCCGAACCAATGGTAAATTTAGTAGCCTTACTTTCATAAGCTGTACCTTCATAAGGTATGTAACCTAACTTACCCACCTACTTTATCAATACTCCATCACGTGCAGAAAATTTTTGCAGGCTACACGATGCCTTTGTACCTGTTAGTTTTCAATAATACCTATTCTTATGACGTTTTCTCTCACTAAAAAGCCAGTGGTAAAACCTTATGTAAAATTCAGAGAGGGCCAGAGATTTGGACTTATTATGGACTCTAATTAGTGGATAACCGGCGTGTGCTACTACGCTATAAAAAAATATATATAAAATACGTGTGGCACTCGGGGACTGCCGCGGTAAAGCTATTGCATAGCATTTTTTATCAACTTATGCAATTATAATTATTTATTTATTTTTTATTTAGGCAGTTTTTTTTCTTTGATATTAATAGATACCTATACACCTATATACTTTCTCACAAACAGCATACTGTGGGAGGTATTGTACAATAGCTTAAAAGGTCTAGTACCATCTTCTCATTATTACCTTTCTAACGAAACCGATTTGGGGCACATCGGTTGGATGGTTTCAAAGCCTGTAACGGACATAGGTAAAAACATTTTTTGTGTTTTATATATATAGATAGATAGATGAATTCTGCTTTGAGTAACCATGAAACAGTGTGTATTTTTGCTTTGTCGATAATATAACCTTCAGACTCCATAACTAGTACAAATATATGTCCCTATAATTAAAGAAACTCAATTACAAGTGACAACTTTTTACATCCCAATAATTTATAACCATTACTAGCTTCTATTGAAAGAAACACAAACCTTCTAATCAGGATATTAAAAATGATTTAACTAAAGCAAAAAAAGTTGGTGCACTATTTAGTTACTGTTCAGTGACTCAAGTTATACAATACCATATTCGTATGCTACGAAATTGCTACGACGTGCTACGAACGTAGCAACAATGCTACGCTTAGTACACATTTCTTTTTCTACGATTTCTTTTATACATGTTTAGTCGAGTTATAGACGATGAAAATTCGACGTTTTTTTTTTAGTCTATGTCTAGTATTAATGATATTTTATCTATACATGATGTGCTATTTCCTTATATCATTAGTTTTTACGTAAGTAACTTAACTACTATTTTTACTATTTTGACGGGCCGGTTGGCGTGGTTGGTAAGATACCCCATCTATCACGCCGCAGGTCGTGGGTTCGATTCCCACTCAGGACAAACATTTGTGTGCATGAACATGTCTGTTTGTTCTGTGTCTGGGTGTAATTATCTATATATGTATGTATTTACAAAAGAAAAGTAGTATATGTAGTATATCAGTTATCTGACTTCCATAGGTCAGATAGCCGTGTGTGAGGAATAATGTCCCAGAATATTAAAAAAAAAACCTAGATTAAAAAAAATCTAGTATGCGATGAACAGCGAACATAAAGCTTTTAGCGATTAATAATTTCTAAACAAAACTGCAATACCGCGTGCTTTCTTTATTTTTTAAACTCGTGAATTTCTCATTGTTATTCTAATTACTGAAATATGAAATCCCGTGGTATGCCTTGTTCCACGGGATGCATTAATTAAAAAATAACGATAAAAAGCCCCTCAATATTCCTGATCTAGGGGATGTTCCCGTTAATCTTATAAGCTTATAGAGTAGACTGAAATTATTAGGAGCAGGTAGAGTTAAATATTTTCAGTCGAACTTTAATGAATTAAGAGAAAAGTTTGGGGTTCCATACTGAAATCGGAAAGCTCTAGTATAATTGTTGACTTTGTATAAGTTTGTGTTTGACCATAATCTCACCATGATAAGTGATGATGTGGCCGAAGGTGGTAAGCACACAAAATCTAGAAGGAACTGGCTCTCAAGTGCAGCTGCCGGAACACACCAATAGGTGTTCGGCGACAGAATTTCAAATTCAGAGTGTTTATTACAAGTAAACTAGTTTCCGCCCCGCGGTTTCACCCGCGTTCCCGAGGGATCTTGTGTTTTCCCAGGATAAAAAGTAGCCTATGTGCTATTCCAGACTATAATCTATCTCTGTGCCAAATATCATCCAGATAAATTCCTCGATAAATGGGCTATCCAACACTGAAAGAATTTTTCAAATCGAACCAGTTTTCAGAACCCTGAGATTAGCGCGTTCAAACAAACAAACAAACTCTTCAGCTTTATAATATTAGTATATAGATATGTAAAAATAGAATTTAAAAAAATTACAAACAAACTAACTTTCACATATACAGGGTGATTTTGTTATCACTGGCAATACTTGCAGGGGTGGAAGTACTCATCAATGTGGACAACTTTTATTATAGGGCTAACTCTGATATCGCGTAAAATAATACGGTTGCTTCATACATTTTGGTCGAGTAGGTATTGAACTTTTGTATGGAACAGCTGATAATTTTTTCATGATTTCACAGTTAGCCCTATAATAAAAGTTGTTCACATTGATGAGTACTTCCACCCCTGCAAGTATTGCCAGTGATAACAAAATCACCCAGTATTTGTTAAAATGCAATATTTATTATACTGAACCCACATTCCATAGGGCAAAATTCTCTTAACCAAATTTTTATTGCACATATAACTGACCCTTAAGAGAAGGACATAACCAATTTTCTAAATGTACCCTCATCTGAGATACCCTTGTGGGCCATAAAGGCCTTTTAGGGCCTCATTACGGACAACAGATTGTTACCATTTCTGACACGAGGCCCACGGTACAAGGCTACGGACATCCTAAGGTTATACCAGAAATTGCTTTATTAAATTTGTAATATAACTTTACAAGGTGCGGCTCCATGGTTTTTGTCGTGATTCAGTAAACATTTAAGGCCGTATCCGAAAAAAAAATTTTTTAACGTAACCAAAAATTAAATTAGATTTAGGAGCATATTATATACCTGTCTATATAAATAAAAATGTAAGGCTGTTTGTTGGTAGGCGCATCACTTAGACCGATTCGACATGTTTTTTAAAATCTATTAGGAATAAGATTTTTAGGGAAAGAAAAATTGGAAAGTTTGGATCAAGGAGAGAATCAAAGGGCAAATTAAATTAAATCCCTGGAAAACAGGCGGAACTGCGAGAAACAGCTAGTCAATCGATAAACCGTGCGGTATACCGAAAAATATATAAAATTATAATTTTAACAAAAAAAGGTTTTCTATTTAACTAAATGAATTCATTTTGTTTCCAACATAGCTTTTTCAAATACATATTTCATCGCGAATTCATTACATAGCATATCATTGAAAATATCATAAACAAAACAAATATTCCGTGAACAATTTCCTTACACGAAAATTTGCAAGATACGACACGCAAAAAATAATAAGAACAGAGTTTTTTTGCTCATTCATATCTGCCCCGGGGTAAAAATGACATTTCATTTTGCAAAGCCAACCTTTGCACGAATGTCCTTTTGTGCACTACCTACGTACTGCGAGACGACACGGGGAAAATGAAAAAAAAAATCCCTTAAACCTGTGGATGATGAAAGGGTTTACCATGGGGTTTTTTTTTCATTATAATGTACTTATTTTTATGGAATTGCGTAGTTTATGGTTTATTTTTGCCGTCCTGGCAAGTTATTTGATGTTCTATACTGTACTTTGTCTGGTTGGTAGTCAGTCTTTATATATATATATATGTATATTATATATAAATGTTTGTTAGTTTGTTAGTATTATTTTATACAATTCATCCATTTGCGATAAATCTTTGGTGAGATGTTAGGTGCACGCTCCAAATGGTTTCTAACAAAAAAGCGGCCAAGTGCGAGTTAGACTCGCGCACCGAGGGTTCCGTACAAACTTCGTCCATCATTCATTCATCACGGGAAATGCACAATTTTATTTATTTACCTTATTTGAGGTTGGTGCCAATTAAGCTAGACCTCTAAATTGTATGAGCGCCCATACAACTCAGAGGTCTTTATTAATTGGCGTAACTATGTATGTATGGGGACACCCTTTAATTTTTAACTTTTTTAATTTATTAAATTTTCCCTTTATTTGTGCTGTAAGACCTTGCTTTTTGCCATTTTTTTAATATTTGAGTTGGTTGAATGAAAGGTAAATTGCGGTTTACGATTTATGACGTATTAAAAAACAACTACTTGCTAGATCTCGTTCAAACCAATTTTCGGTGGAAGTTTGCATGGTAATGTATATCATATATTTTTTTTTAGTTTTATTATTCTCTTATTTTAGAAGTTACAGGGGGGGACACACATTTTACCACTTTGGAAGTGTCTCTCGCGCAAACTATTTGGAAAAAAATTATATTTGAATCCTCAATATCATTTTTGAAGACCTATCGATAAATACCCCACAGGTATGGCTTTGATGAAAAAAAAATTGAGTTTCAGTTCTAAGTATGGGGAACTTCCAATTTTTTTTGTTTTTTTTCTATTTTTGTGTGAAAATCTTAATGCGGTTCACAGAATACATCTACTTACTAAGTTTCAACAGTATAGTTCTTATAGTTTCGGAAAAAAAGTGGCTGTGACATAAGGACGGACAGACAGACAGACAGACATGACGAATCTATAAGGGTTCCGTTTTTTGCCATTTGGCTACGGAACCCTAAAAAAGAGGCATGCAAGATAGGTACGCCGGGGATTAAAAATTCACAAAGTCTTTCAAATTTTATAAAATACATAATTATCCTATCGCATATCGCCTACATTACCATAATGAATTCTCAAATACATTATCAAAGACAACTCAATTTAAATAATAAGCTATAAAGATGGGAAAAACAAAGAATAAGAAAACTTGGGAGCTTTAAAAAAGCAAAAACGTGTTGGTAAATTCATGGTTACTCGTGGTCTCCAGTCAATGAATAAATTTGTGTAACAAAACAAGTTATGCTTCACCTTCCCTGTACTTTGAATGCATAGTACGAGATCAATGTTTGGTTTAGTTAAAACTAGCTCTAAGGCTTTGAACGAGTGCAGTTGCTGTTATGTAATCCTACTATCCTACATCCTATTATTCTACCCAACAAACATTACAAATGCATAAATGAGTTAGTTGGTTTAAACTCTTGAGGCCACAATGATAGAACCAACGGTGATAGAATTTGTTACACTGATAAATATATATAGGATACTTTTATCTCGAAAAAATAACCCACAGGAATGCCGGTAAAACCATGGGGCGGATTCTTGTTGTATAATTTACACAAAACTACAAATCTGATTGATGTTTTAGAATTATAGTAACAATATTTTCAGTATTATTGAAATAGATCAAAGTGTGGTTAGACCATGACTGGGGAACCTCAAAACTAATCTAGGTAACAAATAAGCTAGGATTAAATTAAGTTTTCGTCGAAAACCACATTAAGAGCAGTGGTTTTCAAGTTATAAGTTGTTTTAATCTTAAGATAAATCTTAGAACATTTGATATAAAGTTCGTAGGAATTAAATTGATTAATATTTATCATAATGAGTGCTTAAATGTTCAACTATATAACTTCCCATGTATAGTATATCAGTTATCTGGCTTCCATAGCACAAGCTCTGCTTAGTTTGGGGTCAGGTGGCCGTGTGTGAGGAATAATGTCCCACCCAGAATGTCCCAGAACATTCCAAGAAACCCCTACTTTCAAAATGCCTGTGCATCTATCTGTCATGGATATTTTACCCACAGAATATTATTTTATTCATGATATAAAGCTGTAATTGCATAGTTATACATACTAGAGGTCGCCCGTGGTCAAAATTCAACCATAACTAAACAAAAGAGTATAGCTCATACTACGAATGTCATGAAAATCACTTCACTCATATATACGAACTTTTTTCTTTAAGTCTGTCATTGTCGCGTTATCGACAAAGCACTGACAGTGGTATCATGTGTATGGGTGTGTGTCAAACGCATAGTAGTGTGTGTAATATTTTTTTATATTAATATATTTTATTTCTAATGCATATTATATAAAATATTAGCTTTCGGCACTCCTTCTCCATATAAACTAACTGTGTAATTCAATTCTGTGTAACATTTTCTTACTCCTCCGTCCACGTAAAAAGGTGTACCAATGTTTTTGCTTCACGTATTAATATTATAATTGATGGCCTTCAAAGTAATAAATAAATTGTAGAAATAATAAGAAATTTGAGGTACCTACATAATAATATAAAATGGAGAAATTTTCGTGAGTTGTTTTTACTTGCGTGGGACTAAAAATATATAAGGTTTAAAAATATAGAGAGTTATCATTTACATTTCTTTGACATGAATATCAAGCTTAATTATTAATGTTGCATACTTTAACAGTTCAATTTCTAGTTCTAATAATATTAAATACTAGCTTCCGCCCTATGGTTTCACCCGCGATCCCTAAATTTCACAATTCCTTATTTTCCAATTTTCTGCGATTTTTTCTTAATTTTCCTTTCCGTAAAAACCTTCTTCAAAATATTAGAAAACTTAAAAAAATCCCATACCTACCTATTTTCAGTTTTTCCCGAATTTTCCAATTTGTTGGGCAATTTTTTTTCCGTAAAAACCTTCTACAAAGTATTAGAAAACTTTAAAAAAAAGATCAATGGAATCAGAGTGCAGTACCATTTTATTCTTCTCAATATTTCTGAGATAAATCGTACGGTATTCCAACACGAGCTAAGCCGATTTTATTTTCTTAAAAAATCCTTTACAAATTGAAACAGTTTCAAGTAACTGACAGATAGATTTACGAAAAAATCTTTTGAATCCTGGGCCTTACACGATTAAGCTAACATACTGTATAGATACCTATATGTCATGAATATTTGAGGTGCCTTTCGATTTCAACGTAGAGGAGAGAAGCGAAAAGAAAATGACACTTAGATTTGTTTAAATTGAAACACACGTTAACATGACGTTATTTCGCTCCACATCTTCGCGGAATCAATATTTTTGTCGACCTGTCAGGTACAACTTATACCAAATGTTAAAACATCATCTGGTTTTAAATGTGCCTTTGTATTTTATACAAATAAATATATATTGCTATTATTTAGTTTCTTCTTCATATTCTCATATATAAAATTCTCGTGTCACAGTGTTTGTCTGCAAACTCCTCCGAAACGGCTTGACCGATTCTTATGAATTTTTTTGTGCATATTTGGTAGGTCTGAGAATCGGTGGTAAACTATTTTTTTCCTCCCTACGCGGGTGAAACCGTGGAGAACAGCTAGAGAGCTAAACTTATAAATTGCATTTTTAAATAAAATTAGGATAGGGGACTTTCTCACTATACGTGCCGTCTCCAAGAGCACTGCCTAACTTGATCCAGCCTAACGCGAGCCTCTAGAGGTGTTATTATAATTATTTTACTGTGGACTATTAATACCCCTAATAACACTGAGATTAGGGATGATGTGGGAGGAAATAAACACACAAAGGCTAGAAGGGAACCCGCTTTTATAAACAGCTGCCGGAACACACCAGGGGCTAGGCGCTTGTCGACGTATTCAACTGACGATGCTAGCCAGCCAAGCGGGTTCTTTTAAGTAACTCTATGATTACTACACGGTATTTTAAGTCAGCAAAAGCTCTTTATTATTGTAGATGTCGAAACTGCGACCTTCATAACGGTATTTGACGTCATATCACTAGCGTTAAGTGAAGCTCTGGCTTAGTCAATATGGCACTGATCCCAGTATGTTGATATTACATCATTATGCTTGCTGCGATTCGTGTATCCCAACCCCCATGGAATCAGTAACCCCCAGTTTCTGAAAGATTAATTAATATTGTCATTGATTAAAAAGCCTGTCTCTATTAATGTATAAAAAGATAAAGATGGCAATTTAGTTTAAATCATGGATTTCGGTTTCAGAAACTGGAGTCTATAATATTATTTCTGGTAGGTATTACTGAAAAAATTTAAGCAGATAGTTTAGTAGATGGATCCAAGTAGATCCCAGTTTTTGATTGAATAGTAGTAGAATTATATCGTTGATTTATTGTAACATACAAGTATGTTATTGCGTTCTAAATATTTAGATTTTGTGCTTTATTATGTCACATTATTAATATGCATTTAATAGATTAAATATAAAAACTAATATTAAGCCAAAAGAAAATTCAATAAACTAAGTATACAGTCATGATTATAATTGTATACTTGGACAGCTCGGCTTAAAATTTAATAAAATAAAAGCAATGAAGGACGTAATATCATCTATAAAATCGTCGAGGCGAGCACGAGGACTCGAAAACTTTCTAAAATCAATAAACTGTATAAACATTCCAAGTAGACATTAATGTTTCTTTCACACACACACACTGCGCTCTCGTAGTCACGCACACACACATAAAAAATAATCTTTATCTACGATCAGAACAGCCATTAAAAGGCGTTTTTTCAACAAATAACTCCATTGAACTACTCACGTTTCACTGGAAGCAGTTTGATCCAGAAAAATCCGGTTTACACTAAAAAAATCTGATTCTAATAGTCACTTTGCACTTGATAGAAACTGTAGTCACAATTACACTAAAACACTAGTATTTTTGGGTTTTTAGGGTCGAGAAAACTGGTGGAAATGGCACGGCTCGAAAGAAACGCGATACGCGGCGGCGTCAATACACTGACTGAGCAGCCATGACAGTTTTAGCTGGGGTTCCCTGCGCATGCGTACTACAAACCACCTTAAGGTCATTCCCTATTGTTCGGAGGGTAGCAGAATTGATGCGATCTCAAATTGGTATTGAAGAAACCTTTTTAAGTTTCCAAATCCCATTTGGAGACGGACGATTTAAAATGACGGCGGTCGTTATGGAGTTTAATCTTGTTTTATGATGAAAAATGCTTTTAAAATTTTAAGTTCTCCACATTAAAATATATTTAAAAGTTTGGTTAGTAGCTTGAAAACATACGCGTCACCTTACCTTACTCAGTAATTAATTACTGAAGCAAAGCTACTACCGTTTTCATTGATAAATTATATTCTTGCAATTTTTTTTATATGTTCATCTCCACTGAGATGAAATAAAAAAAAATATCGCTACTTAGGGTAACCAAATAATTGATGATCAAGTAGAATCGATGAAATAAACGAGTGCAAATAAATAACAAGTACATAAACATTTTTAAAAAGGTACCCATGTCCTATGTACTAAGATTTAATATCTGACGACGGAAGTAACCACACAGAATCTAAAAGTATCTGGCTTACCGAAAATTGGCTGCAGCGCAGAAGATGTCCCAATATTGACAGATTATTTTATTAGTATATTAGTGTAACGCTCGTAGTTCTTAACTGGCCGGTACCTAGATGGGTGACCGCCTAGTGGTAAGCTTTTCCGTGCATCGGAAGGCACGTAAAGCCGTTGGTCCCTGTTATCACTTAATTGTGATAATCGTTAGGATAGTTGGAGACCTCCTAGGTGGCTTGAAAACTCCAACAGTAGGTTGACCACTAGTCTACCTCCACCAATCCGCAGTGGGCACGCGTGGTGGATTATGCCCATTCCTCTTTCACCCTTATTCGTGAAAGGAGGCCTGTGCTCAGCAGTGGGCAGATATAGGCTATAATTATTATTTTATTACTGCTAGCCTATTTAGACTGTGTACTCTCTTACGTCATCTGTATTTTCTGACTTCAACAACTTGGTGATTTTCAAGGCTTCTTCTGGGAAAATGCTCCATCCCCGGCCCTGACATCAACCTCTACGGTCGTTCTGGTGCCAAATGCATACGCAAACTCATGTTATTTGTATATTCACTTACCATCAGGTGTAATCTGCCAGATTGTCAGCCTCGTGACATATATTGCTTGGACTGATCTAGCTCATTACTCTGAGAGCTTGTTTTACAGGTTGCCAATTTATCTGATAGATTGTGCTGACACAGTGATTATATGTGAGTTTTAATAAATATGTAATAAATAAGCTATCTGAAATTATTTGTTAATATTCTGAGAAATAGATTTCTACTATAATAATTTATTGTTTTTACATAGTAAATATTATGGTACCTCGGTGAGGCATACGTAGGTTTTTCATTCCAACATAAACCTATGTTCTGAATATAAAAATAAATAAATCGGCTACAGACATAAGGCTGTGTGAAACGTTCCTTACTCCGACTTACCCTGGCTGTGAACGCCCACTTGTACCTAATGCTTATAAATAGGGTTGGCACCTGTCATTTTCCTGAGCTTATTTGCGCAACTCATAAATTACCTGTAATTATAGAAAATAAATTACATGTTTTGAAATTATAGAGATATTTTGTATATTACCGATGTCAGAATAAATGGTAACGTTTACAATTTACCTGAGTACTTACCAATAAACTAAATAAATGAGTTTTAAACTTGAGTAGGTATTACATGTTGGAGTTTGTATGATTATATAAGAAAACGTTAAATAAACCAACATTTTCGATATAACCGGGTCTGAAACTATGAACGAGTCGCTAAAAAGTTGTCGCCATACATTTTACACTCAATTCTAGTCATCAGACTTGTTTGATATCCATATTAACATACTCATATTGCGTACGAGTTGATTTGGCAGAAAGGCTTCTTACGACTTAGGTACCTACTGCCATACTCAGAGACACCCATTAGAATTGAATGATTAAAGGATCCATCTTTGTTTATTGAATAGCTAAAGAAAGGGACAGGTATTAGATAATAACTCATTAAATTTAACTGACGTTAGTTGACAATCGCGCGCTATCTTTTCATCTAAACTCTTCGAAAAGCCATTCATTAGAGATCTCTCGCTGTCTCACTATATTTGTCTCTTTCAGGATACCGTTGTTATCGTTGCAACAATACGTTTGGTTGTCACGCTAAATAATAACTGTGAAACCGCGAAAAAAATATACGAGGAACTTTACTCGTAGAGTAACGAAATTATGACATCGGGATTTTATTTCTCTATGTTGTGACCAAAGGTGGTAAGCACACGGAGCGTATAAAAAACTGGCTCTCAAGTGCAGCTGCCAGAATACACCGGTAGGTGTTAAGTGACATATTTTCAACTTGAGGGTGGTAGCAACCACCATGCTATGGTTTTTTCACGATGTTATTCTTCACCGAAAGCTAAAGCTCATTGTAGGATACAAACCCATGACTTTCGTCATGGCAGTAAGTAAAATCAGTAATATATCTTTGGACATTCCTCACACATGGCCACACTAAGCAGAGTTTGTACTATGGAAACCAGATAGTATAATTTGTGGCAGCCCTAAATTAATGAAGAGTACACAGCATAGGCGCAACGCCCGGAAGTGGGATCAAATTTCGCTGGTGAATAGCTGCCGGTACGGGGCTATCGTACAACAACGTATGACGTCATTTACTTCGGTATCGCGATTGAGAGAATTAAATTACTTCGGTAGAATACTAACGATATCTGTGTATTGCTGGCTTTTGAGTTAACCTGGCTTAGATATTTTAGGAGAATGCTAGTAATTAAATTTTAGCTTGAGATTGTCCTCACATTTATTCGTTACATTTTTCACGATAATTCAGCACACACGAAAATATAGCTTAAAGTACGTATACAATCTGTGGTTTTTGAAATGTTAGAGCTTGTTTTTTTCATGTTATTTAGATTGCTTATAAGTTTACAATCTAAGAATAATTTTAAAATGCTCTCAGCCGTCATTGTTTCAGATTTCGTCACGTCTATCTATTACTTTTGAAATTTTAAGACAGTCAAAGTAAAGTATTCCTTATTGCTTTACGACGATGTTCAACTATATTAGATCTAACATAAACCTTATTTTCAGGTAATACGGTAAATTTTTCTTTGACATTCTTAAACGTCAAAAGTCGTCTTTAATTTGTGGCACTATAAGTTAGCTTACATTTGCCTTCTAGGCTTTCGCAGAGTTACGAACCTTACTTTCGTCCGTTAGTGTATTTAGAACTGTGTAACTAAATCCTACAGGGTTTAGGAGTATTATACTACATAGCTGTACCAGCTCAGCTAACCTAAATAATGATGCACCTGTCTGTAAAGTTAGGGAATCGATCTCGCACCCGCACCTCTGAGTTTTGCGTACAGAGATTAATCACTGACTCAGCTGTGATGGAAAGCGTGTGGAAAGGCAGGATAAAGTTTGGATGCATGGTGCTAAGAACAAATTAAACGAGGCTTTATATTTTCGTATTACCGCGGTACAGCAACATATATATATGTAGATTGAGATTGAGATAAAAAAAAAAAAGTTTTCACTTCTGTGTCGGCACTCCAGGAGTGTAATTATTATATAATTTGAACGTTGGTCCCATTGTTCATATTGATTAATACTTCCACCCTCTAATGCACTGCAGATGAATTACAAGCAACCCTATATAGGATAGTATTATCAGTTCCCGAGATAAAACTTAACAAATAAAACAGTAGATTTTCATGTAACCAATTCATGTATCGTATTTAGGTAAGTTACTTATGTATAAACCTAATACGTAGGATATGGTTTAATATATATTTTTTTATGTTACATAATATAAAGTATATACCTACCTATACTTTCGAACATAAAAACCTACCCGACCAATTTAGATCGACTCTGTTATCTATATCAACCAAGTTACAAACAAAGTTTTTTAATTTACCGTCTTATAGTTAGTTTGTAGGTTAGCCCGAAGTGTGAGCTCAACACATAGGTACAAAACTTGGTGCTAAAAACTGTAGTTTAATAGTTCTAACTATAGTATAATACGGTATTAAAGTCTAGACTACGTGAAGTGACAGCTGTTAGGTAACACTTGATCATAGTACATTAATATAATAGTGGATTAAGTTTAAATATACTTTGAGCTTTGGCCGTGGTTTTCCCAAGAAATGACA
Organism: Tetheella fluctuosa; assembly: GCA_951216915.1. Classification (NCBI taxonomy): domain Eukaryota; kingdom Metazoa; phylum Arthropoda; class Insecta; order Lepidoptera; family Drepanidae; genus Tetheella; species Tetheella fluctuosa. Next base: position 2,544,205 of record OX578237.1, read on the forward strand.
GCGTGGGGTTCTTCAATATGGGTGTGAAGAGATTTTTCAGTATTGACAATGCATCAGTGATTCCCCTGGTGTTCCAAGCATCAATAGGCTACAGTAACCGCTTACCATCAGGCGGACCGTATGCTTGTTTGTTATCTTCAACACTACATAATATATTATAAAACGAAGTCCCCCCCCTGCGCCTGTATGTCTGAACGCGATAAACTCAAAACTACTGAACGGATTTTCATATGGTTTTCACCAATAGACGGAGTAATTCATGAGAATGGTTTAAATGTAAAGGTATTTTTAATAGTACTTACGCCTGAAATGTATTTTTGGTTGCATTCAATTTATTAATTGCCATTTATAACATGTCTCGCTATATCAAGTCAAGGCAATCCAAACTAGTAGGTAGGTACTACTGTTCCTCACGTAACTGTGACATCACCTTGCAACCTAGGGGTCGTAGCGTGCACCCTTTTGTGCTTAAACAAAAGACTTTGATGAAGAATCAGCCTACGTAGGAGGGTTCTTTACCTGCATATATTTTAGTAGGTATATGAAAAAGTATGAGGAACCTTTTTACTCTAATTAAAAGCCAAATCTAGTTTTATAAATAAAAATTAATGGAAAAATGTGTTGCTAAAGGCATAACTCGAAATCGGATGGACCAATTCGGGTTTTCTTTAAAAGAGAGAAAAAATAAAAAGTTGCCTGGAAAATTGAAAAAACTGAAAGTTTGGTATTTTTATGAACATAAGACACCGATATATTTTTGCATTCGATAGCCAGTTTATTGAGGAAGATTATAGGCTACTTTTTATTTTGAGAACGCAGGTGAAACCACGGGGGACAGCTAGTTATTACTAAATACAAGATGCATTTACACGTAGTGAATCCGTGTTCTGGACTAGTTGAATTCTGGGTCATGGTTTACATAAACGTATGGTTTCTCCGCTGGCGCTGGTGAAGGAACAGATCGTAAGGACTTTTCCAGGGTCGACATCGCGCGTGTAACCCCTGGTAATGCAAGTGTCAATAGGTTATCGTATCCGCTTAGGTGGTCCGTATGCTTGTTTGTTACCTTAGTGGTATAAAAAAGTGAGAAGTAATGTATGAACCAAAACTGCATATCTCTACTCGTCCTGCGACCTTTTTAACATAAGCTACGGCAATGAGCATGTTAAAATGTCTGATTAAAAAATCAATAAAGAAAGTTATTATTAAGCTTCCTTACGTTAGAGCGCATTGATTTATAGAATTAAGAGTGTGCAGTCAAATTGTTGGTATTTAATCATCTTTATAAGGAAACTAGCTTACCACCCCGCGGTTTCACCCGCGGACCCCTATTCTTTCTTAGCGGATGCCTACATCATAATAGCTATCTGTATGCCAAATTTTAGCCCAATCCGTCCAGTGGTTCGAGCTGTGCGTTGATAGATCAGTCAGACCTTTTCCTTTTATATGTATATACACAGAAGATATTTTGCCTTTGTGAACCAATAAATTGAAGAAATTAGCTTTTTCGGAATTAGGTATCTACATCAACGTATAAATTTAGTATTTATGTATCGTTTTTTTTAAGAATATGCGATTGTTATTTTGAGATCAAATCACTGGCGCTACTGACAAACTTCTTCTTATGTAGGTAGCTACCTACTCTGTAAGATGTATTGAGAATGTCATCTCTTATTCATACAACTAGATATACATAATAGATGACTTTATTTATGTATAACAAGTATTTACAATCATTGTATAAAATACAAACTATGATATATAGAAAACATCCTCAAAGCCCTCGCTGCTGTCGATAGGCAAGGTTCCCAACAGGCTGGCAGCTTATGTGTAATTTAGATAATATATCCTACTGGCAACACCCTCTCTAGTTCGTGTGGCAAAAATTAATACTTCTAACCATACACTATCATTGTTTAATTTAAAACAAATGACTGCAACACAAGACAATATTATTCTATCTACTGGTTTTTAATCTTATCCATTCTTGTTACTCGCAGATGCATGCAATCGTCTTTCAACCCATCCTATTAGATTAGCTATTAGGTATCTTATAAATATTTAAACGTAGGTAAGTACATATATGTAGGTAGTAATTCTTACATCCTACGAAGGCAAACGCCCATATCGTTACAAATTCAGCTCGATTTAACTACGCTGAGTCACGCGAAGACTTATTTATTACATATTACTACTATTACTCGGTTTAAAGGTAATAAATTTTGCTTGGTTTATAGCAGGTAATATAGCTTCTAAAGTAATGTCGGCCTATTAGGTAATTTACTTCAAAGTCAAAGCCATATTCAGTTTAGGACACTGAATGTTGAAGCTAATGAAGTTACGACCGGTTAGGACGTCAGCCGTTAATTGAGAAGAACCGGCAAGTTTTTATTTTTTTATACATATTATTTATGAACGCTCGCTGCGCTTCGAAATCGGCATACTTTGCACGGTGGTAGGGTACTTTGTAGTACCCGCCTGGCTGGCTACCACCCTCAAGTTGAAAATCTGTCGCCAAACACCTATTGGTGTGTTCCGACAGCTGCACTTGAGAGCCAGTTCCTTCTAGGCTTTGTGTGCTTACCACCTTCGGCCACATCATCACTTACAATAGTGAGATTGTAGTCAAACACAAACCTATACAAAGTAAAAAAAAAAAAAAAAAATACACTTCTAACCTAAAGTATCCGGGTCGTTTATGAAATGGAAAAGATTTACAATGTTTTCACATAATTATGTAAGTAATCGCGATTTGGTGATCATTTACTAAATTTGGTGATCAATTTACAAAATTTGGGTAATTTGAGGTTATGGTCACAACGATCTTTTTGGTGGTCATTAATTTATCCCCATTATTATTTACTCAAAACTTCTTCTTTTATACATACATATGATCTAATACACTAGCCGTGCCCTACCCCCACTATTAACTACAAATACACGCCCATAAATCTGTCTGTGCACTCAATGTAATAAGGGCCTCCCTTGGTAATACGGTGTGATGGCTCGGATTATGATAACGTATGCTTTTATACGTATGGGTATTACCGGATAATTAATTAGAATTCAAGGGTTTGGAATGCGGTCTAATTAGAATGTAAGAGATTTTAATTCAAGGAATGTAAATAAAGGTACTCATGTATAGACGCGTTTGCATTATTTTATGCATCGTCCTAGTTCCTTACTACTAGGAATCATGGTAATCTTCCAACGTGGCAATGATGCCAGCCTTTTGGGCACTTTTCCTGTTGACAGTGATGCGGATGATTTTTTCAATGCCCTGTTAAGTTATCACACTTTAAGTTGTATAAATAATATTAGTGTATAGTAAAATAATATAACTAGGATTTTATATGGCCGTTGTACAAACAATATCTAATTTTAATAAACGTCCTTTTGATACCTTTAAATCTGATTTACCCTACTACCTACCTACTAAATCGATAACTATAGAAAACTAGATGGCCCCCGCAGTTTCACCCGCAATTCTGAGAAAATAAAAAACCTATGTCCCTCCCCTAACTTCCTAATCCTAACTGCGAAAGTGAGTTTGTTTGATTGTTTGTTACCTTTTCACGTCTTTTTTATCATTTTAAATGTATGTTTAATAACGTAATCCGTTGTTGTTATGTATGTCTATCTTATTATTGTTTTTCTGTATTTATGTGTGTCATTGCATGCTGTCAAGTATTTCATGATGTCACAAAGGGTTTGACTGAAAATCAGTTCTAGGGTACACACCACATATCTTGGGGTATGCTGAGTCGAATCCTTTTCGGCATCACACAATATTATAGCAGTCTTTTTATTTTATTTTGTAATCAGTTTATTGTAATATTTTATTTTACTTGCGTATTATACCTAGTCTTGCCATAAATATTGTCACAAAGAAAAAACATTTTTTTTTTTATTGCAAATAATATTTATTACTTTTACAGTATGTTAGTTTAATACATAAATAAAAAACAATTTAAAATATAAAAAGCTTATTCGAAGTGGTCTCCATTGGCTGCAATACAGTCCTTTAAACGTTGAGGCCAGTTATCAATAGAAGCACGCACTCTTTCCATGGAAAAATTCTTCACTGCCAATCGTATGGATTGTTTAAGGGACTCCAAATTATCATGGCGTTTAGAGCAAGCCGTACTCTCTAAAACTGACCATAAATCATAATCCAGCGGATTAAGATCGGGACTAGACGACGGCCAGTCTTCAGCTCTGATGAAGTCCGAAACGTTTACTTCCAACCAAGACTGCGTGGACCGAGCTTTATGACCCGGCGCCGAGTCTTGTTGGAAGGACCATACTTGGTTATTGAACATGGTGTTGTTAAGGGGCTTAACTACCTTCTCAAGAATGGTATCTTGATACACTTGTGCCGATGTTTTGATACCTTTTTCACAAAAATATGGCTCAGTCACTCCTTCATAGCTAACACCCCACCAAACCATCACTGAAGTCGGATAATGCCCACGTTGCACTCTGTCGACTAATTGGGAAGCTTCCTTAGAGCTTTGAGCATAAATACGATCATTTTGTTTGTTAAAATGTTGCTCAACTGTAAAAATTTTCTCATCCGTAAACAAAATTTTTCTGTGACCTCCCTTTGCGTACCGCTTCAGTAGTTGTTTCGATTTTACCACCCTATTCTTTTTAAAATTATCAGTTAAAAAATGACCAGTGCGTCTCTTATAGGCTGCAAGTCCTAAGTCATCTTTTAAAATACGCGACATGGTTCTGGGTGCTATCTTCATCTCCCGAGATAAAATCTTTTGCTTTCGGACAGGATTTCTTCGAATTCTTTCCCTTACTGCTTTAACCACCTTTTTCGTACGAACACTACGTGGACGGCCAGATCTTTTTCTGTCACAAGCAGAGGAGGTCTCATTGTACCTATTAATAGTCCGGTACACAAACATTTGACTAATACCAAGCGTATGGAGAGTTTTAAAAATTGCATTTGGCTCCATACCAACTTTGTGTAATGCAATCACAGCGATTCGGTTCTCTTTATCAACCCACTCCATTTTAATATCGCAAAATATTGTCCAATTGGCGCCAAAATTAGAAAACCCAATGAACAATCGTATAAAAATGACAGATTCCAAATTCAAATGTAATATCTTTCTTATTTTTAATTGTAACAGTATTTATGGCCAGACTATGTATTTCTTTAACAATTGTAAACCATTTAATGAAAAAAAGCCAACATTGTCAGATTTTCCAAAAAAAAAACTAAATACAGGGTGATTTTGTTATCACTGGCAATACTTGCAGGGGTGGAAGTACTCATCAATGTGAACAACTTTAATTATAGGGCTAACTCTGATATCGCGTAAAATAATATGGTTGCTTCATACATTTTGTACCAAATAAAACTAGGTTTTAATATACAGAACCAATAGATTTTTATCAATGAGGTATCACGACACAATAGGTGACGTGTGGACAAACGCGGCAATAAAAGATTTCGAGGTTTAATATTTTTTTTTGGAGTACCTATATTCCTATTTAATAATATATTTAGTGCTATACATAGATTACTATTTCACGTAACCAGAAAAAAATGTTAGAGCATTATAACTATGATTTTTAGTACCGATTTCATCGATGCCACGCAATTCTTAGTCCCGGGATATTCGTAACCTATTTGAACAAACATCTAAGATTTCTTCAAGAAACTGTATTTCTTGCAGGACATTCAGTCTTCCTGAGAAGAAAATAAATGCATCGTAGCTCAGACGCTCATAAAAAGATGGAATCTTATAAGAATTTTCATTGCCTTTTTACAGCGGACAGATAAAGATTTTTTCGTGCAATACCCTGTTCGACTTTCATTAAAATTTGCTACCTTTATAGACAGTTTCGTAAAAAAATCACAAAGTATTTATTCATCAGACTCATTTTATTTTCGTAATTGAAATGAATTCTTCGGAATACCACGCCATAATGTAATGATTCCATAACCGAAATATTTGAGATTAAATTTATTTATTTTTTTAGGTATACGCACAACAGATTACAATCATTTTATCATTAAACTGATCTTAACATAGATTGAAACCCAAACAGTGCATACACAGCATGACATTCATGTCGTAAACAAAGTTAAACATAATGTAATAATATCTAACTACTGCTATATACATATACATATCCCGAATATACATACCTTGAAGACCTTCAATATACATACATACAGAAACAACACAAGAGAACGAGGTAATATTGATTTACAAAATTTAAATTGGAACATTATTAATAAAAACATGCAAGGTTAAAGAGATGTTCAATTGAGGATATTTCGAATTTGATTTCTAAATTTTAAGTAATGGTCATTAAAAATGTAAATTCTTTATTCACAATAATAAATAAATAATATAAGTTCAGTTCTTAGCAGCGCATTATTATTGAAATAATGAGGAAACCATAGCACGGCAGTAGGACTTTGGAGCATTTGCCTGGCTGGCTACCACCCTCAAGTTGAAAATCTGTCACCAAGCACCAATGTCTATAGGCTAGGGCCACTTATCACCAGGTGGACCTGACCTCTATTGTCTTAATTTTTTTTTTCATACCGTTTTAAACCGTAATTTTCTTAAATTCTTAGTAGGTAAGATGAACTTTAGAAATTTGAAAATTATGAACAGTTGAGTATTATGATGAATGTGCCCATAAACTTAAAAGTAAATAATCATTTCATGGAAACATAATTTTAAAAAATTCATACTAAACCTAAATCCCAACCGTCAACTATATTTCATGTCGGTCTACAGACACGTGCTAACAACTACAGCGACATAAAACATCACCGAGACGACAGGTCGCCAAAGCAACAAGTTCAACTTGTTTGGATCAATAACTTCGTATCCTTTTATCATCTACCCAAATTAACTATTCAATACATTCGTAGCCAGTGTTCTGAGGTGAAATATCGTTTAACAATGGTGGGATTAACTAAAATGAAAGCAAAACAGGCGTCAATTTACTTTGGACATCCGTTCCAGTTTTGGAAAGTAAGTTAATTGTGAATATTAAAATTTGAGTTGGTAATAAAGTATGAACCCTTATGTAACATAACGTTATTGTTAACAATAAATTATTAAAATTTATCTTTTGATGATTTAATCTATATACCTAAATAAAAATGAATCACCGAAATGTTTGTACGCGCATAACTTCCAAACGACTCCACCAAATAGGATAAATCTTTCTTTTATGTGTTCGTTATTGTCAGGAGAAGGTTTGTATGAAAGAAAATATTTGACGGAAAAATATGTATACCGGGAACGCGGGTGAAACCGCGGGGAATAGCTAGTATTGAATACTTACTACCTAAGACCTATATATCTAGGCGCAATCACCACTATGTTTTATAATAATCTATCTATCTATAAATGAATCAGCAAAGTGTTTGTACTCGCATAACTTCCGAATGACTGCACCTATTTGACTAATTCTTTTTTTGTTGTGTTTGTAATTGTCAGGAGAAGGTTTGTATAATATAAAAAATATACCGGGAACGCGACTGAAACTGCGGGGAACAGCTATTATTATTATAAAACAAAATCCTCCCGCCGCGTCTGTCTGTCTGTACGCGATAAAATCAAAAGCTACTGAAAGAATTTTCATTCGGTTTTCAACAATGGACGTAACGATTCATGAGAAAGGTTTAGGTATTATAATTCAATAAGGTTTGTATTTATACGATATGACGATGAATGTTGAAAATTTCGAAAAAAATCATGCTGACTAATGTATGAGTATGCTCTGCTACCCGTGCGAAGCCGGTTCAGGTCGCTAGTATCCTATAATTATGTAGTAAGAAAGCCTACGACAAAATGAAAACGAATGATAAACAAAATCATTTCAGAAACCTAGCTAATATAAGAAATGGTACCTATTTACTGTAATAAAATAGTAATTTAGTCATCAAGTAAAAAAAATACAAACACTATAATGTAATATTATATTTATTTTATTTTACAGGATCGTCAACGCATAGAGATGGAAGCATTAGTAGACGTTGATGGGATGAAGAAGATATCTGACCTCGTTGATTATGACTCCTTACATTTACAAAAGTAATATTTTTTTAAGAGCAGATATTTTTGTTCGATTTATTTGTAAAAGTTAAATTAATTGGTAGATAGGTATAGTCATATAATTTTCACAAATCACCAGTACAAACTTTTATAGGTTTTTTTTTATTATGATTTTTGCTAGTTCTTATTAGGAGTCAGCCGTGCCTACGGCGATAACAAGCTCATGTTATACGAGTGTCTACTTTTATCGTTCAAAAAATCATGCTCATTATGGTTATATCCACAGACTAATAGTAAATAGAGCCGAAGAAAAAGTAAGAGAATTGCTTAAAGAAGATGATTTAATACTATGACAGAGAAGAGAAAAACTCAGACAACTTCTAGAAAAGGAAGAAGAAGAATTAAATCAAGAGCTTGCAAGAAAACAAGCATTGATAGAATGTGGATATTGTAAAGAGAAGGATACTAAGAGTAAGAGTTATGTAGAAGGACTTGAGAAAGAAAAAGTTGGAGAATGCTTAAAAGCTTTGGAGAGAGAGAAAATGTAAGTAAATATTTTTAGACTTTTGAATGACACATACCAAGCAATTAATTTGATTTTAGGCAGGTAACCTATGTATAAAGCATTCTATAAAATAGAAATGTTGATCCCATTATGATTGGCTACGGTGAAAAATATGAGTTAATGGACGTGAAAAAAAAAACCCACAAATTTTATTTTTTTCTAGAGCAAAAGGCATGCAATGTACAAAAATAGATGAGGTACATCTGAAAGAACTACAAAAACTACAAATGGAAGAAAAAAAGAAGATGGAAATGGAAGAAGAAGATTTGGATATGATGTGGCATCAAGTTCTTCTAGAGGACGTAAGGAGAAAGGTAAGTGCGCCTCTTAGTAGGTATACAGAGGATGTCTATGAAGAATACAAAGATTTCTTTGATCGACTGAGATACTAGACAGCCTATTCAATGTAAAAGTATATTTTCATCGAAAATCTTTAGATGTATATAAGACTAGCTTTTCCGCGCGGTTTCACCCACGTTCCCGAGGGATCTTGTGTTTTCCCGGGATAAAAAGTAGCCTATAGCCTTCCTTGATAAATGGCATATCCAACACTGAAAGAATTTTTCAAATCGAACTATTAGTTCCTGAGATTAGCGCGTTCAAACAAATAAACAAACAGATTCTTAAGAACTCTTCATATTTATAATATTAAGTATAGATAAGACTGAGTGTAGATAGCGAGGAGCTGAAGAGTACACAGTGAGTGTGGCATCAATAGACTGTCAAGGGCTGATGGTGTTGTATAGCTAACTTATAAAACGATGAGCATGATTATTATTTTCCTGATCATTATAGGAAGAAAAGGAAAGAAAGGAAGCTAAAAGAAGACAACAAGAGATGTTAGACCGGCGGCGAGCTTATGATGAACAGATAGCGAGTGCTAATAGACAGAGACAGGAAGCTATAAGAGAAGAAAGGGAAAAGGAGAACATAAAATTGGAGAAGATGAAAAAGAAGATGGAGTTAGATCATTATGATGGTGTGTATGTAACATAGTGTTTTTTAAATATAGAGGGGTACAAGAGCGTACCCAAGGGGGGGCAGGGGAGGGCAGCTGAGAATCAGCTGACAAACTTTCCACCGAGATACAGCCAGCTGACATTTTTAATTACCTATTCACAATATCATATAAACTGTCATCTGGCAAATTTTCAATTGAGAGGAAATCACTGAATAATTTTTTTTCATTTTCGGGTGACCAACTGACGTATAATCCATCACTTTATAGTCAGCTGACTTTTTTTGTCCAAGATTTTGGGTTAGCTAAAAATAATGTGACTTGCCCCCACCTGGGCCAGGAGGCCAATTCTCACGCTGGTAGAGATTATCTCTAAATAGACATTATCTCTAATCATGAATGTCTAAGAAAAATGTCACCAAAATGTCTACTAAACAAAAAAATTGCATTCTCAGTTACAATAGACATTATTACCTTCGACTTTGCTGTAGAGATCATAATAACACGTTCCGTTTTATCGATTTTGGTAGTATATAATCGAGAAACTTCGTCATTACAGATTTATAAAGTTTAAAAATATGAGCATGGTGTAAAAATAAATTACTTATTACTTCAAATACTAATTTATACCAACAATGTAAGCTACGATGGTTTTAAAAAATATTTTTCAAGTATGCGTATACTATGAGAAAAGTTTACCCGCGTGAAATGAAATTAGTTTTTATTTTTGTCTGGCATGACCGTCAATTCAATTGTCAAACACTTATTCAAAAATAAATGTTTTAAAAGACTGTTAAAGCTTGTTTTCTAGTAATGCTTTGTTGATTAGTAGATATCTTAGACATGTTGGTATAATTAAAAGACTGTTGCCTACTGTGATTTTACTAGGCTATATTGATAAGTAGTTACTATTGTAGTAAAATTGATATTAAATCTTCCGTTAATTCCTTGGACAAACGGAAATTTTTCTCAAAGGCTCTGTCGCTCAATTCCATAGCATTTTTACGCCACAAACATTAATAATAATAATAATAATAAATTTATTGTTTACAAAATAAAACAATTGAAAATAATCATGAAGCCCTGTTTCCTGTGCTAGTTATACAATAACTGTGTTACAGGCTACAGTGTCTTCCCCCTTATATCTAAACAATTATGAACAAGTTCTAAGTGAAAAGAAAGGAATTTAACAAACAAGGGATAAAATAAATTGCTAATGAGGTGATTAAATAGGTAATAACAATGATAGTTTTAATCCTACAATTTTTTATCTGGTTGTGTATGTGTGTGTGTGTGTTTGTGTATGTGTTTGTGTATGTATGTATCTTTGCGGGTGCGTAAGTGTGTATTTGCGCGTGTGTGAGTGTGTGTGTGTTTATGTGCATGACGGTGTTTGTGTTATGTATGGCTTTTATTTAAGTGTCGTTAAAAGATATTCTGCTCCGTCATAATCCAGATCACTAAGCCAAACGAGGACTCTCTTTTTAAATTCGTGGGAATTACATGGCTTTAGTTTAGTTTTTGAATTGATTTTATTGTACAACAGAGGGGCATTATGGTGATAATGTCTTTTGGCAAACTGGCTTTTACATGCTGGCATAGTAATTCTATACAGTCTTTTCTTTGACTGCGGTAGTGTAGGGACAGTGACTTGGTGAAATCTTTGTAGGCACTGCAGTATATATAGTTTCCTGATCGACAGTACATTACATTTTTTATACAAGTCAGTTGTCGGGTATCTATACGGTAGTCTTTTGATAACTTTAAGAAGACTGCGCTGTGCCCTCTCCACTTTAATAAGATAAGTTTTCGCGGCTCCTCCCCATGATCTTATACAATAAGTCAGTAGACACTCTGCTAATGCTTTATATATTTGCATAAGTAGTTCTTCATGCATATTGTCTCTAAGGTTCTTAAAAACATATGTAAGTTTCCTGATTCTACTTGCTATGTTTGATATTTGCAACCCCCAAGTCAATTTATCATCTATAATGACGCCCAAATATTTAACGTCATTCGCATTTTGTAGTAAGGCACAATTGCAATTTGTAATATTAGTGAGATCTCTGTTACATGGGTATGTATGAATTTTGAGATTGAATTTATTAGGTTTACTGGCATTCGTTTTACAGAAGGTAAGATACTTAGTTTTGGCAATGTTCAGTGATAGTAAACTATCCTCTAGCCAGGCAGAAATTTTTCTTAGTCCCGTTTCTGAAATTTTATGAACTGATTCCCAGCTCCTTCCTCTAAAGAGCAGAACTGTGTCATCAGCAAACATGACGAGGTCGGTTCCGTCAAGTTTTTGGTTACAAAGGGAATTAATGTATAGTAAAAATAAGGTCGGTCCAAGGGTGCTACCCTGTGGCACGCCGTATGTACACAAGGAGCTATTACTACGATGCCCATCAACTCTAACACGTTGATTTCTGTTGGTTAGATAATCCTTAAACCAGAGGTGAGGTGTTCCCCTAACGCCACAGCTCTCCATACGTGCCAACAGAATTGGAATTGATACAGTATCAAATGCTTTTTGGAGATCCAAAAAGACCCCCAGACATTTGAACCCTTGATCCAGGTATTGTACTATTGTGGAGGTAAGATGGAGAACTGCGTCGTCAGTGGATTTACCTTTCCGAAAACCATACTGGTTATCAAATAGAATGTTTTTAGTCTCCAAATATGAGATGAGTCTTTTGTTAACCAACTTTTCTACAATTTTAGAAAGCGAGGTAAGTAAAGATATTGGTCTATAGTTAGTGGGAAGCATTTTGTCTCCAGCCTTGAAGATTGGTGTAACAATTGCGGTTTTAAAAAGTGAGGGAAATACGCCTGTTGAAAAACTAAGGTTGCACAGATGAGCTATTGGTTGAGCAAGAACATATTTGCATTCATTTAAAACTTTTGTGGAAATGTTATCCCAGCCGGGGGCACTGTTTTGCTTTAGACTTGCAATAGTACCGATCACTTCATATACATCTACAGGGAACAAAGAGAAAGAAAAACTAGGAGAGTCAAGAGACAACGCCTTGGCAGCTAGAATGGTATCAGTTGTTTTTAATTTTATTAATGCACTATTTGCAAGCGATTTTCCAACGTTAGTAAAATAGTTATTTACTTCGTCAAGGGACTCATTTTTTGAATGCTTGAGATTAAGTAGGGCCGTCGCTGGTTCAATCGTTGTATTAAGGTTACCTATATCCTTTATAAGCTTCCAGGTTGATTTATTATTTCCGGAGCATTTGATGAATTGTAGTTTATAGTATTGGGATTTCAGAGATTTAATAATTTTATTACATATGTTTCTATATTTTTTGTAGGTAGATTTTAGTAGGTTATCGTCAGGAGAATTTAAAGACCTTTTATGCATTTTGTTTCTATTTCTTATAGATCTTATTACCCCAACTGTGATCCACGGCTTTATTGGTTTTTTACGGCAGGGCTGGTTGGTAGATTTAGTGTGACAATCAATAGTAGACTGTAATTTATCTATCAATGTTTCGGCAGCGATGTTAGTGTCTTCAATCATGCAATAATCGTTCCAATTAGTCAATGCTAGTGATTCTCTTATGGCACTGTAGTCAATTTTGATTTTTATATGGCTCGACGACTCGACTATTTTGGGCTAGTGACGTTTTTGTGTTATCAATTAAGAGTACTATCGGCGAGTGGTCTGTTAATTCATCAAAAATGAATGAATTCCAGCGTTTTCTTGTTTTTATCATAAAGTGGTCTATACAAGTTTTCGACATTGCCGCCGTGGAATTTCGACCGCCGCATTCTCTGTGGCCTCAACTAAATTGTTTATAAAAGCTACAATATATTCTTCGGACATTATTTATGATTATATTATAAACGTAAGCAGAGTAGATATCTAAACAGAGATCTTTAAATTGAAATATATGTTCTTGACAACAGTGACAAACATATTAAAATGAAGTCAGTGACGTTTAATGTCAATTTGTCATTCGACATCGAAATCTCTACTGCTCCGGACCATTCGTGGCATCTCGAAGGAAAGGGTTTCGACATATCTCTAGCGTGACATCCCGAGAATACGAAAATTGGTTTTTATTCGACATTCGCCATTTTGTTTCGACATATCTCGAATTAGAGATCATCTCTACAACGCGAGAATTGGCCTCCAGAAGCCGAGTACGCCCTTGGAGGGGTAGGTATATACTATAACCACAACTATAACTGTGCATGCAGAGGCTAGCACACGAATTGTATAACCCTTTCAAATTCAAAGTTGAAGTCGATTTCATAATAGGTTTGTGCTGATGGTTTCACGTGTGCCCATCAGCACAAAAGGTGGATTTGGCTATGCTTTATATTTCAAATGTTTTTAAGGCGAAGAACTTGGCCAAATTTAACAATAATTTATTGGTGTTATTTATACCTATTAATACATGTATATTAGTAGAATACTAACTCCTAACCTACTTACCTACGTATTTCAGCAATAAAAAGAAAAAGAGACCAGCAGAAAGCAAATAAGATCAGTTACATAGAGGGTCATGAAATGAAGGTATCCAGACTCCGAAGTGAGAAGTTAACAGAAAGAGAGATAGACAACGGCACAATAAGAGTAGCATTAGAAGAATTGAGAAGAGAAAAAGAGAGGAAGCGAATGGAAATGGTAAAGGCTTTTCATTGGACAATTATTAATGAAGTAATAATATAGCATGATGATGAATGACGATGATTATTAAAACTTTTTCAGCATAGTCTACAAATGGAGAAAAAGATATGCACGGAGAACTTCAAGCTTGAGAGGAGAAGAGCTCTTCAAATGGAAGCAGAATCAGACAGAATTGCACAAGAGTGGCAACTACTGGAAGAAAGCAAAACTGATGAATATTTGAGAGGCCTTGAAGATGAGAAGAGAAGTACTAAAGAGGTAAAAACTAGATTTACCATAATCTTAATATTGATGTATGATTGGCCAATATGCTATCGATAGGCATAACAGAATAACAAAAAATGGTTCGAGTGGAGTTAAGCAGGTACCTACGGTATATCATTAAAGATTGCTTATTTCCATTATTTTTAGAGAGCAGCCGAAGAATACAAAAGGCACATAGAGAAGAGAAATCAAGAATTGGAGCAGGAGAAGCGAGTTAGATGCGAAAAAATGGATAGAGTGAAAAGGACAGCATTCAGAGAGTTACAAAGATGCTTAGAAAGTGCCAATGATGAGCTGAATAAGCAAATAGACTATAGAAATACCTTGACTTATCAAATTAGAGATAATCAAAGGTTTATGGTAAGAAGACAGGAATTTATACATACCTATTTGAGATTGTCCCACGATCTACCGCCATCTAGTGATAGTCATCGGAGCTACGGCTGAACAAATTTTTAAACTCGTAAGGTATTTCACTGACTTTCTTATTTTTCAGGAAACAGAATCGAAAGAAATAGATATCAAAGACAGACCTTTTACAAAAAGAGCTGACATGTTTAAAAGCATCATGGAAAAAAAGTTTGATAGTTCTCCGGGTAGAACTAGGTAGGTTAAATTATCAATCTTTTTTGACTCGTTTAGTAGGTAGGTACCTAAAAATAACGTCAAAACAGGTCAAAAACTTCATACGATACTTATTATTATTATTTTTTGACAGTACAAATCCTGTTCATCCCTTCAGGAGAATAATGGAAACAAAAGAAGAAAAGAAAGCGATTCAACTGCCAATTATTGGAAAACGTACCTACATCTAAAATAATAATTATAAATTTACAATAATTAATATTATTATGAAATACCAACCAAATATTCTTGTTTTTATTTTAATTATTAGCGAGCCACAATAAATTTATGAGTGCCTCCTGCCTGAGCTCCTGCCTGTCTGCCATGCCATCTGTTGTCTAAGTTTAAGTTGTCTTGTTAATTGAATGCAGTGTTGCCGTTTTATAATTTAGAAAAGGGCCAACTTTTCGCCAGAAAAATGCTTAAATATGCTAAGTACCTATATAATAAAATGCTAATTTAATTTAAAGTATTTATTAATCAAAAACCAAAATCTTAGTCTTCTATTTCAAAGAATACTTGAAGGTTAATTATTTATTGATCAAAAAACAAAAGCTTAGTCCTCTATTTCGAAAAATATTTGAAGGTCATCAACATGTTCGTCTTGTTGTGGCGTTGACGAGCCACTTTCATCAGTCACTGTATGTTCTTTAATTAATACTCTTAATGAGTTGCAGTACGTCATCAGGAATATTATAGGAATGACAAAATGAACTGAACTTAAACATAAACAATCGACTAAACTGAATACCGTTAAATCGAATTACACCAAACTATCGGTCGAACGTACAAGGTGATATCTCTGAACGATGCTTGGGATTTCCCCATAAAGTGTTGCCATAGACGATAGTTCAATATAACATATTTGTTTGGTTGTTATTATAAAATTACGATTTTAAACCTTTAGGTTGCTTCGCAAACAAAAAATGCTAAAACAATGCAATAAGCTAAGTTAAAATTTAACATGCAAATTATGGTGAAAATATGCCAAAAGGATTAAAAATTAAAAATGCCAAAACGGCAACACTGTTTGAATGCGCTTTGTTAATGTGTTTCGTTTCACAGGTTTTCATTATCAACCTTCAAAAGTTTGCATAATATCAATAATAATGAAGTCAGAAAACAGCTTGTTTTTATGTAAAAAATATTAAATTGATTTTCATAAATATTTTTACAAACCTTTCAATATATAATGTCAATGTGAAAATTAATTAAATTATACACAAACAATATTTTCCTACAAGTTGCGTAAAAAGTAAAAAGGAGTGTTTATTGGTAACGGTAACACTAACCATTTTTTTTTTTAAGTTCCAAAACATCGCACAAAACAAACGTATATTCCTGAAAAAATAAAATAAGGTAGCTAACTTAATTATTATTAGAGGGTAAAATAAATTATTTGTGTCATTCATGATCTTACCGCACTGAGTTTCATACCTTCCTATTGCAATAAAACGCATGATTTCGAAGTTTTTATGCCGGCCGGTCGCACGCGCTTGAAAACTTTATAAAAATGGAAGAAAATAATACTTTCACTCCTCAACGATTGGAAATGTGTACCTATCGGTATTTACAACAAATTTCGAAGAAAATGGGGTTACCGTCTAATGTAAAGGCAAGTACATAATATAAATTATTAGTAAATAATGTAACTATACCTACTTCCTAAAATATGCACTGAAAAAGTTAGTAAAACTAAGCCAGCTGTACGTTTCAATAAGTATGGGGTACCATAGTCTGGCATGTGTTGGTAAGAAAGTCAAGTTATTTATTTTTCTTTTCACTAGAAAGTTTTCCACAATCTCACTGTGATAGATAAGTAATGATGTAGCTATAGGTGTAAGAATTAAGTCTAGAAGGGTACTGGCTCTGAAACACTGCTTCTAGAACATTTGTAGTTGCTTGGTGATTGATTTCTGAATGGTGGTAGAGTGGTGGAAAATGTATGTTTGTTTGTTCCCGGCACCAGTGCCTTGGGGGATAAAACTTCTCAGATACAAAACATTCTAGAGCTGCTAGTTTAATATATAACTGAGCTAAACTAGTGAAAACAATAATTGCTTGCAAAACAAAAAAATCCTTTAAAAAACCTTGCCTATAGTGCTCATAACTAATGGCTAGGTTTGCTGCATAAATAATGGTAATAATTATTGTTTAGAGTAATTTTAATGGATGCCCATAGACCAGCTCAATGGCTAGGCTATGTAGGCTCAAGGTGGGCAAACAGTGGTATCATTTAGGTAGATTAGAAATTATAAAATTTTTCAGAAAGTTCAACTTATTGCTTTGATCCATGCAAAAAAATCTCGTACTCCTGAAGAAGTGGAAACCATCATTCAGCGTGTGAAGCTAGAACGTCTGCGGCTTTCACAGGCTAAGAAAAATAGGAAGAACCGCAAGAAGATACGATTGCAGGTCTTTGACTATGATGACAGTAATTTATGTGTATGTCAAAATTAAAAAATACCATACCACATAATAATATTATACTTCCTTAATTTTGGCAAGAAATAGTATACAATCTTTATTGTGTCCATCAAAAAATAATTTAAATTTGCTGTAATTTTGTAATTCAATATTTTTATAGGGTTTATCACTTGCTATAATTAACTAAGTATAGGTACAGATTTAAGGTGCTGTACATGATTCTTAATGGGCTTAAAAAATAAGTAAGAATAAATATTTAAAAATAAAATATGCTTGCCCGGATCTAGCCACTTGATACTCGGAACAAATCTCAATTAAACCTATGATAGTAGTATCAATTTCAATAATATATCACACAAATTACATTTCCAGGGTACAGAAATATCATCTACAAGCACAATCCAATCACCACCCATAACCATAACACCAAGACGTCCCCTAGCTATCCGATATAGCCCGGATCATCAAATCATTAGATACAAGACAAAACCAACTGTTTTAAACTTGAATAAGACCTTAATTCGAAAAACTTATCCATCACCAATGAAAAGTGTTGGAAGTGATAGAGTACTCCGTAGCTTTAATGGTAAAGCAAATTATGGGACAATGAACTCTGTTATTGGTGTTATCAAAGCACCTAATAGCATGGCGAATCAAGAAACGAGAATTAATATACTTGGACAAGATGGTAGGACTCAAAGGGTGAATGTGACTGCGATTGTTAGAAAAAGGCCAGTAATGAGCAATTGTTTAGATTTAAATAATGAAAGATCAGTGCAGGTTTCCAGGAATATGGTAATTATGTTTTAGTACTTATAACTACCACGTTTGGCCACATTATCCCATAACGGCGGTGATAACTCAGTGAAGGCGAAGATAGCTCAGGGGTAGCGACGTCGGACGCCGCGGCGAAAGTCGAGGGTTCGAATCCTACAATGAGCTTGAGTTTTCGGTGAAGGAAAACATCGTGAGGAAACCATAGCATGGTGGTAGGGTACTTTGTAGTACCCACCTGGCTGACTACCACCCTCAATAAGAAAATCTGACGCCAAACACCTATTCGTGTGCTCCGGCAGCTGCACTTGAGAGCCAGTTCCTTTTAGACTTTGTGTGCTTACCACCTTCGGCCACATGATCACTTACCATAGTGAGATTGTGGTCAACCACAAACCTATCAATAGTTTAAGAAAAACACAGTTTTTCAGATGCTTTACAAGAGATTTTCAACTAGAGATGGTTAAATCATTACCATAATTTTATTCGATTTTAGATAACTTCAAACCCAATAAAGCGCCAACGAGCAATAAGTGGTATATACCCCCTTGAAGATATCTCCAAACCTAACCAATACTTGAAAAGTGTAGTCCACAAACAAGATGATAGACTATCACGAGTTAACACGTACTTACAACCAAATTATCACCTGAGAAATGATGTGCATGATACTGATATAACTGTACAAGATATCATTGACTCAAATGTCAGTCAGTCATTATTAAACGATGATTATAACTTTGATAGTCATGTAAATGAAATGAGTAAAGATGATCAACCATTAGTATATTTTCATAAGAAGATCAGGTCTGAACAAGTTAAGAGTCAAGTGCAAAGGGGTAATGACTGGACTTTGCCGAAGATAAATGATGTTTTCAGCCAGTTCAATGATGTTCATAGAAGAGATTTGTGTCAGCCAATTTATGTGCAAGTTAGCGAAGAGTCAGAGAGGTGTAAGTACATTATATTGTTTATAATAAACTAGCTGTCTCGAGAGATTTCAGCCGCGTTCCCGAGTCAAAAAAGTAGCCTATGTCTCTCTCCATACCATAGACTATCTGTGTGCCAATTTTCGTCGCAATCGGTTCACCCGTTTAGACGTGAAAAGGTAACAAATAAACAAACAAACAATCTCACAATTGCATTTATAATATTACATTATACTTAGGATTAGGAACTATGGATGGAAGTATAGTATGGATTGCGTGAAAACATAACCCTGTCTTTGCTGTCGCACAATCGGGTAAAAAAATTACTGGATGGTATTCATTAAAAAGTGAACATTTTTATCATCAAATAAATAAATATTCTGGGACATTATTCCTCACATACGGCCATCTGACCCCAAACTAAGCAGAGCTTGTACTATGGAAGCCAGATAACTGATATACTACATATTCTACTTTTCTTGTGTAAATATATACATATATAGATAATTACACCCAGACTCAGGACAAACAGACATGTTCATGCTAATATAATGACTAATATAATGTTTCATCTCTTTACAGTACATAACTACCCTCTGTATATGGTAAATCCTAGTGTAAACAACACAACAATGCTAGAAAGCTTGTACAATTTCAAGAATCAGTTCATCTTGAACCGTCCCTTAATCCAGGTCGCTACAACTAGTAACACTCAATGTGTTTTTAGTACACCTACAATCGCTACTCCGTGAGTATTGTTCTATTTTTTTTTTATATTGCACGTGTCTATGCTTTCCAACTGGAACTTATGCTTGGGTCACATTCTTATTGTGCCTATGATATATAATAACTAACTTATGTGTTATACATATATTTGTTGTTGTTTTTTAATATTCTTTTGTTTTCGTTTATATTACATAAATTTTAATGATACGTATTTTTTTTATTTGCACATGAGAAGTATGGCAATAGATTAATGTATTAATTATGCATTCAAAACATTTTTTTAAAATATTTTTTAAGAAACATGCAGCAACAATACTACATAGCGAAAACAACAGATTTTAACTCATCTACGCTCTATGAAATGTTGTATTTCTTATCACAATTAAATTATTTTAAACTTTTTAGTTCTTTTTATTAACAAGTAATAATAAAATGTTTGAAAAAAGATTCTTTAATTTTTTTCTGGTCGAGCTATAGGCTATACATATTATGGGACCCTATTTATTTGGATTCTCTTGTTGTTTTTATTACTAATATTTATTTATTATTATAATAGGCAACATACTGTTTTTGTATGCAAAATTGAGCTTACAGGGGACTCTTTAAGCTATAAGTGTTATTCTCGCACGCCTATGATTATTTAAGATCACCTTCAACACTTATTGTATGTAAGCACAAGTTATTGTTCCGCCCGCGGTTTCACTGTCATCCCAGAGGAAACTTAAGGACATGAATTAAAAAAAAAACTATAATATAAATTATCGACCTTTTCATATAAAATGCTATTTAATTTAAAAAATGTATATAAATAGGTAAATAATGTCACAATGTATTTTTCTTATAGATTTCTATTACTAAATTATAATACATAATAGAATTCTGTTTAAAAAAAAAATAATGTTTGCTATGATCTATGATTTGATTGTTTTTATTATTAACACTGGATGCAGGCCGCCCAAGGCCGGTCCTTAGGGGAGGCCTATGTCCAGCAATGGACGTCTTGCGGCTGAGATGATGATGATTTGATTATTTAAACTTTATTTTCTATTAATTGTTTCTGTGTGAAACCGCTGGATGGAACTTGGTAAATTTTTCGCACCATTCACTTTTCACGTGGTTTATGGCTGATACCTGTCGCTTGCTTATTTTTGCATGTGTCACGGGCTTGGCTTACAGTATGGCTCAGCCGTCGCACACTGTCGTTTCCAACGAATATTACCAGAGCTGTAAGTTAATGCTTCCTATTATTTTACTAACCACTTCTATTTTCTTCTTTTCGTTATTTTAATGGACCAAAAAAGAGGTTCTATGCGGCTTAACCGATTTGGTTTAAATACCGTTTGGATTTTGATTTTAGATATGAGGCAACATTTTTAATCAAGGATATCTGTTATTCCCCCTTATTCAGACCCATTGCCATTCCGATCGCAAAGAATGGGTACTATAAAGTACGCTATCACCGTGCTATGGTTTCCTCACGATGTTTTCCTTCACCGAAAGGTCAAGGTCATTGTAGAATTCGATTCGATTTAGTGTGTGCACTAAAGAGTATCGGGGTAATTCAGACCTGGTCGGCTGTGGTCCCGATCGGGTTGACAAACCGATTGAGTAGTCTACTGAATAGGATAGCTCCTATTTTCTCATTTCTGAATTTCATTTGGAATGAGGCAGTCGATCGGTACACGATTGTGGCAAATGAATTCTGCGATTAACAAAGCATCAGCCTAAATTTAACGAAATAAAATCGTCCTATCCGATCGGAATGGCAACCGAATAAGGGGGAATATTGAAACACTAGCTTCCGCACCGCGATTTCACCCGCGGTCCATAGGAAGTTTATGTTTTCCCGGGATAAAAAGTAGCCTATGTGCTATTCCAGACTATGCTCTATCTCTGTGCCAAATTTCATCCAGGTCCGTTCAGCCGTGGCGTGATTGAGTAACAAACATCCATCCATCCGTCCAAACTTTCACAATTATAATATTAGTAGGATTAGTAGGAAGTAGTAATAGTTGTATTAGTATACTAAATTTTTCGTTTGAAATAAATACATTAATATATAACATAATGCTAACATTACCAGCGTGCGAGCGGGATAGCCTGCGTCAGTACAGTACAGATATAGAAACGACGCCGAGAATATACGACTACTTTCGATTGACCGAACAGGAGATGGCATTGCGAAGGGATTTCAGGTGTAATGAAGGTACTTTTATATTTCTAACTAGCTGTTGCCCGCAGTTTCACCCGCATTCCCGGAACAAGCCTATAACCTTCCTCAAGAATTGGGCTATCAAATGAAATTTTTGTTTTTTATCCGACTGGTAGTTCCAGAGATTAGCGCCTTTAAACAAACAAAAAAAAGCAGTTAGACCTCCGAACAAATGTTAGTATCACATCCCTACATATTAAAACAATGTCGTCCCCCACTGCGTCTGTCTGTCTGTCTGAACGCGATAAACTCAAAAACTACTTAACGGATTTTCATACATCATCATCATGATGAAATGATGATGATGGTTATTATTATTATTTTATAATCAACAATATATTTCACTGATAAACTTTATTATAAGAAAGAAAGCTTAACTTTTCTTTGACATAATTAAACGTCAAAACGAAATTCTTATAGCTTCTACCATTGTCAATGATATTTTAATGGAAAGACAAAAGGGACAAAGCAGCGCAAAAGCAAGTATATGAATTTGTGTTTCCAGTATTGAGCACATCAAGTTCTTCGTTGGAAACTGGTGTGGATTCATCACAAGAGTTGGGTGCTACCGTCACCATACCCGAAATGGTAGAAGACGCATTGGAACTTATTAGTCAAGACGGGGTAGGTATTTTATAATTATAATTATTTTTAAGCTATTGTATAGCTTTTATAGCGGGCTTTGAGCGCGGTGACCGAATCAAGAAATTCCGTAACGAAAATGAAACCTAAGACGAGCTGCTCCGAAATCGGACGAATACGTAAGTAGCCGTTTGTGAGAAAGTATATAGGTATCTATTAATATCAAAGAAAAAAAAATACTGCATAAATAAAAAATAAATAAATAAGTAGGTAGACGCGCCTTATTTTTTATTACAACGTTTTTATTTTATTTTACCACGTTTTTATTAAGTCACCTTCTTGTTTGTCTGTCGTTCCGGGTGGAATGTTGCAAATTAAATTTCGAGCACTTCCCGATTAGCTATCAATAAATGTCGCAGTAGGAATGACTGTTTACATTATTTTTATATAAGTTTTCGTTCCCCAGGACTACATGGAGCGAATAGGCATGGATCTGAGGATGCAGTGCGTCCTGTGCGCCTGGGCCGGGCCCAGGATCATACTCGAGTACCACCTTAGAAAGGTAAAGCTACTTTTATATACAGCTTTATATCATTCAACTCAATCAAGAATGCTAGCCAAACCTTAGCTGACATAGTACAAAAACAATCTATCTCCGGCGGCTGCACTTGAGAGCCTGTTTCTGGGCTTTTTGTGTCTATTGTATACACCTTCGTCCTATTTACCAACCATGGTGAGATTGTGGACAAACACAACGCTACCAGCCTTCTGGGAACCATTCCCATCGGCGGTGGCATTAGCTTTGAGAATTTTTATTTTACCACATTGTCGGCAAACAAGCAAACGGCCCGCCTGATGGTAAGCAGTTACCGTAGCCTATGAACGCTTGCAACACCAGACGTATCACTCGCGCGTTGCCGACCCTTCCCCCCTCCCCGATGAGCTCTGGCGACATTACTCACGCGCAGGAACACAACTATAAGTTATTTGGCTGCGGTATTCTGTAAGGTGGAGATTCTTCCCCAGTCGAGCTGCTCTTTGAGCGATATATCGCTATGATCTACCTCTCTCGCTCTTTCTATTTCAATTGTTGTAAATATTAATAATTTTATCTAACCCAAGATTTTTATATCTTACAGGACCATTCAAACGAAATACAATGTCCAAATAAGAACGAGTGCAATATAACGTACACAGTAGGCAGGCTGGTACAGCATAACTTGTGGCTCAGTCGAGTCATAGAGTACGACTCTATACTTTATGTGCTAAGCGCCAAGTACGAGGACCCCGACTGCTTTATGCTCAATGTTTCTGTAAGTTATCTATCTCACTCACACACTACAACTAGTACAATATAGCATAACAATGTTGCTGTGAACTATATGTCTCACTCATTCTCCACAAATTCACTATTCGAGTCTCTTCTTTCCCAGTAAAATATCGGCACACTCGTTTCGCTCGCTCGCCTCGCCTGCGTGTTTATATTATTTACTAACTGATTGCCCCACGGTTTTACCCGTAATATAGGGAATTTTATTTCCTTTTTATATAGAAATTTCCGCCCTGCGGTTTCACCCTCGTTCCCGAGGGATCTTATGTTTTCCTGGGATAAAAGTCCTATAATTAATTATGTTTATCCAGAATATATTCTATTTGTGTGCCAAAATTCACCCAAATCCGTTCAGTCGTTACAAAGTTGTGTGGTAACAAACATCCAAATACAATCTTAGTAGGATAATTTCTATTTTTATTTACAGATGATATCCCAAGACACAATAACACCAAAATATGCCAAAATAACGTTATACAACAAAGTGACAGGCGAACCACATTCGTGGCAAGGTGAAATACACCAAATATCACCATCCATGCCGTATGAAAGCCAAACAAACTGTCTGAAACTAGAGCTGTCCAAATTAGACTTACTACCTAATAGTGCGAATTTAAAACTGTTGAATAGACAGCTGGTAATAAAATCGCCGGTTAAAGTAATAGTTGGACAGCCAGAGTTGGATAATATACATATAGTTGTGTTTCTTAGGTTCTTGAACTATTTATAAATTAGTGAGGTGAATTCCGGGATTGTTGTTTTGAAATCCCGGGATTTTTTGCTGTTTTTTTTTGTCTTTGGCATGAGATGTTTCTTATTTTTTTAATTCAATTCTTAAAAAGTAAATATGTATTTTTTAGAAAAAAAAACATTTGTGTTATTGAAATAATGAATGTCGTGCCAAGCTCTTTTGCTAATGAAACTTGTGTGTATATTTTTTTGTTATTAGATTTGTATTGAAATTTTGTTTTGACAGATCACTGTGCCTTTATAATTAAGTTTAATTCAGTACTAAATTGTGTTGACTTGTTTTAGACTTAGTCATAATCTTCTCAACTAGATATAAATTCATGCTTTAAAATGCTCATTATTTTCTATATCAAAAATTACTTTTGAGCGATCTCAAACTAATACAGGGTAAAGAGAAGAGTTCAATGAGTGTTATTTGTTTTAATTGTTATTTGTTTTAGTGTTATTTTAGTTTTTTTTTTTTTATCTTTACTTAACTTTAAGAATCCCAAACTCTAATATTTTTACGGGATAAAGTACATCACTTAAACCTATCAGTATTGAATAAGACTAAGAAATTTTAACCAGTGTTTATACAGGGTGTATATTTTAAAATAGCATATTTGCAAAACCTATGCTAGAGTCGTTATAATGAATAATTTTTAACACGCTTTCATTAGCTTCACTTGTAACTAACTAACTATGTAAGAAAGTCTTGGAAGTCAAATTTGACCCACTTCCCGGTTTCTGAGAGCTGAAATTTTGTACTTTACATGTTTATTTGGATAATAATAAAATTACGTCACACTAAATTCAATATAGCAGACGCGCTACGATTTTTATTTTTTTATTTTAGTATGTTTTCCAGTTTTTTTTTAACTATAATTAGTTTTATTCTATTGTGGAACCGACTCTGAGATAGCGATAAAACCTTCGCGATTTCAAAGTTGGTCTCATAGTAAAAGTTGTAAACCTAGCATAGGTTTCGAAATGCCATCTTCAAATATCCACCCAGTATTAAGTTTTTTTAATTTTTTTATTCTTTAGTTGTTGATCTATTTTTATTATATTATGAGACTCAGTGGTGATATACACAAAGAAAAGAAATGTGCGGTCGGGGAACTCCCGCCAGGAACGAAGTTCAAAAAAAAGTTTTTTTTTCGAGACAGAAAGTCGCATAGTTGGTGACTTCACGTCCGTTATAAAATCGCTCACACTCGTATATTATAGAAAGAGACAAACGGAGAGAGAGAGAGAAAGCCGTAACGCTTTTTCGTTACGTGGCCATTTTTGCCAGTCAACTCCTACCGCAAGCCACGTAAAGGAACTTTGTTCCAAAATAAATCTTATTTCCTTATCATCAGAGTTTCTTAATCATCTTTTTGTTGATTATATTTAAGAACCAAAGTTTCTATTAGTTTTAAGTTTTTGATTACAAATCATGATGAAAGTGAGATTTAAATGTGTTCATTTTAGTAAGTAAGGAACATGTTTATAAAAAAAATAGAATTAAGCACTTTGAAGATTGTTTTTTTTTTATAGTTAAGCAGTAAATAAAAAAAAAAAGATAGCTACGGCTAACACTGCTCTAAACTTTTGTAACTAAAGTAAAATTTTGCGTTATTTTTGCTAACTTCACTGTTACAGTATCTATTTTTGTGAAAACCTAAATTAAGTACATTGTTTCTAGATTTTCTATGTTTTCGTTTTTGATACAAGATTTTTACAAGCATAATCATTCCACGTAGATATGTTTTTGGATCTCAAATTAAAGTTTATATTTTTAAGGTTGATTGAAATAAAAACCTGTGAATCTCTATGTTTGTTTTATTAAAGTACTAGTTGTTCCCCGAGGACTCACCCGCGTTCCCGATATTAAAAAAAAAACGATGTTTAGTTATTCTGCTATTCGCGGCGGAGACAAGTCCAATAAATTAAAGATCATAAAAATCGGTCCAGCCGTTCGTTCTTGAGTTATAAATGGTTTAACTAACCCGACTTTTTATATTATACTAGCTGTCCTCCGCGGTTTCACGTTCCCGAGGAAAAAAGTATCCTATATCCCGGGTATATCATGGGCTATCTGTCAATTCTGTCATTCTCACACACTTTTTTTAGATGGAGATTTTTAACCCATTTTTTTAATGTTTCCGTACGATTTTTCACATGTTTTCATTCATACAAACCTTGTCTTGACAATTACAAACACAACAAAAAAAGAATTATCCATATAGGTGCAGCCGTTCTGAAGTGATCCGCTTACATACATTCGGCAATTGATATAGATTTAGTGCATTTGCCTAGCAGGTGGTTTCAATTGTGTTTTTATAAAGTCTGCGCGGGCGAAAAGCTTGTTTCCACCTTATTATGTTTGATTTCATTAACGTTCCAAAATGCCTCAAATATTGTATGTGAATTTTCAATTAGTTTTGATATTGATAGGAAAAATCTGACTTGTATTGGGAGTGCTTGAAAATCAAATCAAAACTCTTTTGCTATAAATTTTAAGATTGTTTTTTCTTAACATTTTTGTGTCAAAAAGAATGACATATATTTGTCCATCACTCGTAAAATATATTGTGTATTACCTTATTCAACGTTTTTCTTTATAACTATTATATAAAATGACGCAACCACCTCAACAACCGAGGCAGACAATACCAAAAGACGGTCTTGGACCGAGAGGAGCTCCAGATTGCTATTATGTATGATTTCTCTTATTTTATTGAGGCGATAATTCTCCGATGGGGACTAAAATGAAAAAATGTGTAGGTAGCAACGCGACGAGACAACGCAACACCCCTTGCTACTCTCAGATGTGGTAGTGACGTCGGATGCCGCGGGCAAAGATCGTGGATTCGATTCCTACAATGAGCTTGAGCTTTCTGTGAAGGAAAATATTATAGCGCGATAGTACTTCATTGTACCCACCTGGCTGGGTTGGTTATGTTGAAAACTATCCCCAACTTACTGGTATATTCCATCCGGCAGTTGCACTTGAGACCCAGTTGCCTTTTGCACTTTATAAAGGTTGGCAACAAATTGGTAATCCCACTGGTATTGCTAATGTCCATAGGTGATGGTAGCCACTTATGTGACTGATATGTTTAAAAAAAACTACTTAAAAATAAACAAAGTAGTTATTACTTTTTAGTGCATAGCTATACCTATATTTTGAAGTCGGTTTTATTTTATTTCTCCACCAAACTTACGACCACCAGATAAAGAATTTACGTTAGTAAACGCTTACCTTATCACGTTTGCGTTTACGAAATTACTCTATAGGAATTGGAGCAGCGCCTTTTGCAGAATAATCATGGAACTAATTTCTCCCATACAAATTTTATTTTTAGTAATCGTTTATTTAAGTTTATTATTTACATGTCAAATACAATTTTTGTTTTTGTAATGACATTCAGACATCCAGAGTCTTAAACTCCACATTCCGCTACGTGAAATTCGTAAAGAAACTACGGGCCCAAGAGGAGGACCAACGAAAGGGACTGGAGACCAAACTCAAAGAACACAAAGACTCTACAATCAATAGTTTTTTTGCTAGATGTGATCGCAAGTATGTTGCATTATTGTTAGTAGAAGTTAGTAGTCCCTTTCTAAATCTTAGTAGATACTAATTAGTGAGTTAACTCCATTGTGACGTAGGTAAATGAGAGTACCGGCGCGCACGTAAAACCGAGCCGGTCTACTGCAGATGTCGCGAGCAGGGGGGATTATATCATTCATCCCTTTCTATTCATCTCCTTCATCCCTTTCGTTACTCTATTAGGCGGATAATTTGACCCATTAAGTATGTATTTATTACTCTAATAAGGTAAG
This sequence comes from Tetheella fluctuosa, assembly GCA_951216915.1. Lineage (NCBI taxonomy): Eukaryota > Metazoa > Arthropoda > Insecta > Lepidoptera > Drepanidae > Tetheella > Tetheella fluctuosa. The sequence goes on from OX578237.1 coordinate 2,572,849, forward strand.
AAAGGAGAACGATTGACTATGTACATTAACACGTCCCCTGTCCGCTATCATAGAAGCTAATTCAGTCCGTCAAATCAACTGCTCTTGGTTCACATTCTATCCCCTATAATTTCAGTTTTTTTAAGAAATGACCGTAGGTACAAAGTTTAGATGACTTTCGTATGCACACGTCCAAAATAAAATCCACGCCGAACTCGCAACTCTACAAAAAGTATCAGTAATTTGACTCCATCGATATTCGTGGACTTGTGCCGCAGAAACAATTTGAGACTACAAGTGGAGTCGCGGAAAGGCAAAAGATTGGTTAATTAGACACGTTCGTTAAATTTTCACAATGACGTATGATATTATTATTCAACATCCGTTAATCACTGTGCGTTGTTTCATAACCTATAGAAGAATGAAAGAGAAAGAGCATTGGTGGTTGGTTAGCGATGGTTAGTTAAGTTAATCTTTAACATTTACTAGTATGTACTTAGGTACAAACTAATAAATTGCCCATTGTTGAGGCATATGGCCTTTTTATAAATAGGTACATTTGTTTTGACTACTTTTATGCTAAATTGTTCGCTTGTGTTTTCGAGATAGCCGCTGATCACTGCACACAAAGGTAGCCTAATGATGGACATTTACTAAAATAGCCAAAAACGTTTTACTAAAATCATCCATTTTTAGGTGGATTGTTTCAATTTATTTTGACGTAGGTACAGTTGACAAACTTACCTTATTGTCTTTATATTAGTTAAGTGTAGGTATCAACCTTTTTGACTTCAGGAGCCTTATTAACAATGTGGCGAGACGTGTCGATCTTTGCATGGCTTCTTACCAAGAAGATCTCAAACGGAAAAGGACGAGGTATTTACAGTATCTACCTACCTATTATTGCCATTTTTTTTTTATTTGCATTGGGTAATTTAGCGCCTGCTGGTATTTGTAATAACCCTGATTGGTTATCGTTTTCATTTTCTGTAAGAACCATAAGACTTAAGATTTCCGTTTTATAAAATTTCATCATCATCATCAACCTACATCAGTCCACTGTTGTACAATTCTTGTAAAATTTGAGTGACGTCAATTTTTAAGACGCAAATTTTTCAACTTTTTAATCTCAATAGTTACGCACTTAATGGGGTGGAAATGCTTAAGTTTCGTATATTTTCTATGAAATCTTACGATGTAAGTACCTACTACTTTAAAATTACAAAAAAAACATATTTGTAACTATTATCATAACAAGTCCATTTATTTGATACGGCACACAATTCACTTAATGATTTGTACATTATGATCTAAGAAATAAGGTTCAGTTTCGTTCCACAGATTAATAGACCTGTTCGCGGTTGAAGAAGAAGCAAACATACGTGAATTCGTGGTACAGGGACAGGCGGGTATTGAAGCTGTTTGGCAAGACAAACAAAATAGATTACAATACTTATTGGCCAAGAGAAAGAAGGAGCACGAGGAAAAGTATAAAGATCCACCTCTGTAAGTTGCTTTACAATCTTTAAAAATCTAGTGATGATCAGAACTCAAACTCAAACTATAGAGAGTTTGAAGTAGTGAGGACTATCCATCCAATAAATTTTATTTGATTTTTCTTTTTTTTAATGGCCTGTTTGAAATACCTACTCACTGTGAAATTTAAAATGCATGTCTAAAGCTAGAATTGGGCCCCTGTGATTATTGTCCTGGTAACAGAACGTATTCGCCACTTGAGCAATTTCATCACGTCTCTAGCAATCCCTGATCTGTGTCAAGAAAACTGACTTAGAAGTTACATGGACTGTTGCGTTGTGAAAATAATAATAATAATATTTTTTAGGTCAAAATGTGTCCATGTACATCCGTGCGTTTTTAAACTACGTGCAAAAGAGGCAGAATTAATTCAGTTATATCAAATCAAGGAGAAAGAAGCAAGAAAAATGGCAGAAATTGAATTTGATAAGATGTGGTACGAAGTTGCTATGAAGGAATCTGATGCTTTGGTTTGTGGAACGTCTTATGAGACTCTCGGATGCTCGATGTTCTTGTGTTGTAATTGCTTTTATTTACAAACGATAATATAAAGTTTTATACTTGGAGCATGTTGAAGATTTTTATCTTAATCTGCTCAGTCTCGTTTAGAAAATAAGAATCCATCAGTCTTATCATGCAGTTTAATCTCCAAACATTTCGCTTAGGTTGTTTGTAAATTAAAGCGTGAAGAACTACGGGAAGAAAATGGAACTCCGGGGGCCTCTTAATATCTTTTTGACTATGATCCCAAGGGATAGTCATTTTTTCTCTTTGTTTAAATTTATATTTCATAGCAGCAGTTTGTAATTTATTTAAAATCATAGGCCGCCCGCATGGAAGTAGATGCTATAGAGCGCTTTCGTAAAGACTTGGAGTGTAAGCAGTTTGGAGACTATCAGCTGGAACAAAAACGTATACAACGGGAGAAAGAGAGGGAGTTACTTAAACAAGAGACGCTGTGGTTCAAGTCTATATGGGCGCAAGATTTGAAGAATGAGGAAGAAGGTTTCATATTTCTATTTTTGTTGCATTCCTCGTTTTGAATAGAGCAAAGTTCCTTCAAGGCTTTGTATGCTTTCCACCTTCGGCATGTGCGGATGTGTATCATTTACACTTCAAGGTCGGAAACACATTAATAAACCCCCTAATATTCTAATATTACCATTGTTCATAGCCGATGGTAACTACTTACCAAAATGTGAGCCGTCTGCTTGCCTTAAGACTCTTGTTTCGAAGAATCTACAATTTACAAACTTTTTTCACAGCCGAACGCAAACGCACAGAGAAACGTCTAGAAACAGTCCGGGATATGAAACTGATGATAGAGGATCGCCAAGAGGTGGTTCGTAAGCAACAAGTTGAAGATAAACTGATCGCTGACACTTGGGATTCGTTGACTGGTCAGGGCATTGCTGAGGTGAAGGCGAAGGAAGAGTTGAGGCGACAGAAGGAGGTAGAGGAAATTAATAAAAATATTAAAGTTGGTGATTTGAGTGGCATCATTTGTTAAAATTGGCTTAGGTACGGCTAATATGTAGGTACTTAATTAATATTATTTGGTGCTCATAGTTTTTTTGTGCATTGGGGTTGTTTTACAGCGAGAACTAGACGAATGTAACAGAAAGCTCATACAAATGAAAGCCGAATATATCAAGTATGAGATGTCCAACGAACCAGCCATGGAAGAGGAAGCGAGACGACAACAAAAATTAACCGATGAGAAGAGATGCCAATACCTTTCATGGTCGCAGAAAACTAATAGAGTATGTCATGAGAAATCTATTTTTACGCCTATATTTATGTGCCTTTCTTTCATACAGTATCTTGGATGAGCAAGGACAATAGAAAAAACTGCTATTTCAGGCCCATTCTTTTTTAATTTAATTTTTCCGAAAGCCGTTTTTGACTATATCTAAAGGTAGGAGTGCAGTTAAGTTTTATGTGAACCTATCCTAAATATATTTTGTACTTTATAATAATACTGGAAAAAAATGGATCAATTATACGTACTGAATGAATTGCCCATTATTTTGTTATTTATTCAATACGATTCCTTATATTTTTTCGACATATTATCGATGCATCTTCAAAATGATTAAATATTTACAGGACGTCCGCAAAGCAATGATAGATCAAATAAAAGATCGTCAAGAAGCGCGGGAGCGTCTCAAAAAGAATATAGATGAACAAAACGAGTACCATAGACAACTGTTCGCTCAACTACAAGAGTTGGTCGGCCATAAAAAAATGGTAGATGCACAGATGAGGAAAACGCATCAGAATCAACTTTTGGAACAAATTGAATACAATAAATTGTTGAAGGTGAGAACTATTATGATGTGGTAAATTAATAAAAGTGGTATTTTAATAAAATATGGGACCTACTAAAGATAACTTTCAAATAATCTGCTGATTCTTAGTAACTCCAATAGTTAGGTATGACGAGGCCGTAGCAAGGTTGTCCACAAAATATATATTCACCCTAGCTTTGAAGATATCGAGGTTGTAGATGTCAGAAAACATGATTCAAAATTTGAGGACGGCTAAAAAGTCAATGGGAACACATTTGGCTAGTAACATTATGGATCTAGATTTGATTTTCGAACCGACGACCTTGTAACAGGACTGTTCGCTGCAGCAATCTCTGTAGGAGACCTATGTTGGGCAGTGGACGTTTACAGTCTATCAAAAAAAAAAAGCTAGTATTAATGTCCCAAACATACGGACACAACGTTTTCCATCCTCATTTATAATGCTTTTTTTGCGTCTTTGTATCATGACTCCTACAATCTACGGTTTCTTTTGGGTATGAGTGCTTGATCTTTGACTTCGTATTTGTCCTCTATGGGCGGGTCGGTGGTCAAACGCAAGGAATTTTAATTCATACACACATGTATAATTTGGTACGCAGATAGCCTATGGTATGTTAGAAGGACATGGGCTACTTTTTCCTCGGGAAAACGGGTAAAACCGCGGGGCGGAAGCTAGTATATAATATAACTAGCTTATTCAATTAAAATATTCTGGGAATTTAAAAAAAATCGTTCTTTTCATGTTCTTTTTAGCACGGTGGTAGGGTACTTTGTAGTACCCGCCTCGCTGGCGACCACTCTCAAGTTGAAAATCTGTCGCCAAACACCTATTGGTGTGTTCCGGCAGCTGCACTTGAGAGCCAGATCCTTCTAGGCTTTGTGTGCTTACCACCTTCGGCCACATCATCACCTACCATAGTGAGAGTGTGGTCAGACATAAGCCTATACAAAGTAGAAAAAAACAAAAAATTATATAGTTTATGGGCCTCTTTCTAACGAACTTTGTTATTATTAGGAGAGAGCGAGACAAGAAGAGTTGGAGCAGATAAAGAAAGGTCGCATCGTTGCTGAGGAGTATGAGCAGGAAATTGAGAAAATGATGTGTCGGTATGTAATTCCATATTTCATTCTTTTAAAATGATCTCTGGCTAGCAAAAGCAATAGGTGCTGTGCATTGAATTGTTGTACAGCTTGATTCAGACTTTATTGTGGCTCGGAACATGAGGCGAGTCGCTGCGCAGCGGGGGTGACGGGTGGGGTGCCTACTGCGCAGCGAGTAGCACACTTCAGAGCCGCCATAAAGTTTGACGCGCAAGTACTATAGGTACAAGATTTTTGAACTGAAACTCCTTTGGGCGCGATGGGAGTAACGATCGCGCTCTTTTTTACAAAGTTTTTTATAATGTTAACTAACTCTTATATTATGAGACTTTTTGTCATACATAATGTCATTGTTTCCTTCCAGTAAATACTTTAGCGACGACGTACATCCATTCCTGAAGCAAATGGATAAACCTTTGCAGATGAGGGAGAAGTGCCCATGTTCCAAACCGGATTATTGCAAGTGATCTTTTACTTTCTAGTTATTATTTTTTCATATTATTTGTTGAATAAATTGTTTGGTTGTTTAATTTAACTTGGATGATTGTTTTATTTTACTTGGATTTGTGGTTTTTTTTAAACTTGCAAAGTTATAAAAAATGGAGAAAAACATTAATTGGTTTAAAAAAATAGAAGTTTTAAACTTTCCTGTTTTACAAATTCCGCATAGTTAAAATATTCCACAATATTGTCATTTTTAGACGGTTTTTGAGCTCATATCGACCATTGCCGCGATATATATTTATTTATTAACTAGCTTCCGCACCGCGGTTTCACCCACGTTCCCGAGGGATCTTATGTTTTCCCGGGATAAAAAGTAGCTTATGTGTTAATCCAGGGTGTCGGCTACCTCCATACCAAATTTCATCAAAATTGGTCCAGCCGTTTGAGCGTGAAGAAGTAACAAACATACAAACACACACGCACAAGCTTTCGCATTTATAATATCTATATTAAAAGTGTGATTAATTATAGAATTTATAACATTTCTTCCGGCGTTCTAGATCAATCAAATTAGGTAGGTATATTATTTTTATTTATCACTAGCTTCCGCCCCGTGGTTTCACCCGCGTTCCTCAGGGATCTTATATTTTCTCAGGATAAAAAGTAGCCTATGTCCTATTCATTACCATAGGCTATCTGCATACCAAATTTCATCGCATTTTATACAAATCATTCCATGACTCTGAAGGTTTTTAGTATAGGATGAAGATTATGTCATTTAAATGGCTCTACCCAGGTGTAAAGTACATAATAATGATTACCTACCTATACCGCTACCTCCGCTATTTATGTCCGAGAACGTACAAATCGGTCCTATTTTTAGAGCATCTTTTAGGTGTTGATAAAATAATATTTACAAAATTTATTAAAATTTTCATTTAGGTAGGTTAGGTTAGGTTGCTTGTTTTTATCAGCCATAGGTATGTATGACCTTGACGACAAACTGAAAACCGAACAACGGGTATTGTCTACAAGCCTAACGAGCGTAGATATATCTTTAACCATTCATTCGACACGCTCAGAGTTGCTAAAGTATATAATCACTAAGATGAAGTATCTCGGACAGTCGCAAAAGTGAAACACGTTTGATTAGTAAAAAAAAAATTGTATAAAAATAGAAAAAATTGAAGAAAGGAAATTTTACTGTAAGACTTTTGATTTAATTTTTTAAAATAAGTACCTACTTACAAATGCATTCATAGGCTTTTTTGCTTCTATCTATCTATCTATGTATATGTCACCGGAAAATAACAAGATCCGCGAGTTTATAAATTTACTAGGAAATTTATAAACTTACGGATCTTGCGGAGTTTGATATTATTTTTAAGAAAATATTCTATATTATCCACCGGTTATATTGCTAAGTTCATAATAATCGAAGCTTATGCTATGATAGTAATTTTATATTTTGTATATCATAGAATTATTTATGGAAAAGGTCTAATATATCTTATCTATATATGATTTTTTTATTTGTGCATGGATGGACAAATTCATCATGACCAATGTCGTCATATTTATCATTACACAATCCATCTCTTTCGGTCTCTCTCATCCCGTATACACATATCTCTTTCATATTAACACGACTTTTATCCCTTCTCATAACATAATAGGCAAACGGTTTTTTCTTCTACAACATGACTTATTCAATATCTCTACATTTTGTAATACAGTCTTTCATCTTACTATTTAACACAATTTTGCTTTCTATCACTTCAACAATAATACAACTTACAACCTTTGCTATCCCGGTCTAATTTCACTTCGTTTCCTGCAAGCATGCTACAGATATTCTAATTAGAATTACTAATTTTGTGATGAAGAATAGGTACAAGCAATTAATGGAACGCCTATTTTGGCGTTTTTAAACCCTAAGGAGAGAAACAAAAGGCAAACTAAGCATGGACAATAATATATTTTCATTCAGATTTCTTTGAATTTTGAACAAATTCCAAAATTCAAAGTATTATATGTACTTATGATAAATTTAATTTCCAGTTCATGCGTTTGAATTGAAAAATCCAATCATATCAAAATGCAAGAATTTAATGTATATAAAGTTCCTGCTGAAATAGAAGGATATATAAAAAGTATAATAGATAAAGAAGAGTACATATCATACAATGTTAATACGAAACATATTATAATGAATGGTCATTTTATGGGACAATTATACACAATTGATGTAGATGGTAAAACTATTGACGGTGATAAAGAAATTAATTTGTTTATCAAACAAATTATCGATAACAAAGATGAAATGAAAGTATATACCGTGAGTGATCTTTATCTAAAAGAATACATCGCATATTTGGAAGTTTTTAAATTATTTAAAGAATTACAAGATGAAATGCATATACCTGTAAACGAAAGATATACCACACCGATAAGTTACGATGAATCGACACAAGAAACTATGATTCTGGAGAATTTAACCAAAAAAGGTTTTACAACTTATTACAGAATGGATATTGTACCATTAAAGTATGCAGAGTTATGTATGCAAGAAATAGCTAAGTTCCATAGTCTCTCATTTGTCATTCAGAAGAAAAGACCAGAGTTTTTTGATAAAATAATAAGTTTTAAGCAGCCATATAATTTTGGTGAAGATTGGTATGGTTATACTAAGAATATGTATAATGTTACTATCGCATATTTGGAAGATGATGTGAGAGACAAAGTAGCACAGAAAGTATCGGATATAGTTGATAAATATCCTCTGTATATGACCGATACGACGTCTGTATGTACTTTATGTCACGGAGATTATAGACTAAGTAATATAATGGTTAAAGAAATGGTAAGTAGAAATGGTTATTTTAATAACTCTGTTACTGTATTTCGACTAGAGGTCAAGCATGCTCGAACAAAAGTATAAGAATATATACCTACTTTTAACAATACAAGGTATTCGGAAAAGATCCTCATTAACAAAGTCAAATTATATTCAACTAGTTTTCGCCCCGCGGTTTCACCCGCGTTCCCTAGGGATCTTGTGTTTTCCCGGGATAAAAGTACCCTATGTTCTTCTCCACACCATAGGCTATCTGCGTACCAAATTTCATCGCGATCGCGATTTAATTTAGAATTTTTGGATCTTTGCCTTTATATATATGTTTTTTTATGGTAGCAAAAATAATTATTAAGTAGAATCTATCAAAACTCTAAAAATCTATCTAAACAAACTTGAATTCCAGAATGGCGAAGCATCAGAAGTGATACCAGTAGACTTCCAATTAATGCACTACGGAAATCCAATCCATGATGTCATATACTTCATATTCTCGTCAACCGATAATAAATTCCGAGAATCACATATGGAACACCTCAAAAACATGTATTATCAAAATCTGAAGGCATTTCTAGAACACTTCCAAATCGATGTCGAATCTGTTTACCCTAGGGAACACTTTGAAAGAGATTTTAAAGAGAAATTAGATTTGGGGATGATGCTGAATGTTTTTAATGTTCCATTAATGTTCTCTTCTGAAGATGATGTACCAGATATTACAGCTGGAGAGCTGACAAATATTACTTTTAAAATCGATGAGCTATTCAGAGACAGATTCAGAGGGACTGTGGATGATTTTATTAAGTGGGGCTATTTGTGATTTTTTTAAGAGAGTTCTGCTTAGTATTCTAATATGTATAACTTATGAAGTTAATAGTTAAGCTTAGATTTATTTTAATATAAAATTTAAGGTGAGGCGAACACAATTTTGAATGATTTTAAATCTCAAAATACGGACGTGTGTCCTAAATAACCTACTCGAAATAATTATGTAATATTTGTTTCTTACAAATATTTTTAGTTAGAAATTAGTATAAGCAGTTTAATAAAAATTGGTCATTTCAAATCCGTTCCTTTATTAATGCAATACATTATAAAACTAAAATATTTGTTTGATGTTAATATATATAACTAATCTTATCAGCTTTTGTGTCCCGAACGTATCCGAAGTTACACGATCTTTTCCGATGTTATTTTATTTGTGGCTGACATCACTCAGCTCAGACCGGTCGACGCACTCTGTAGCGGAGTACGTCTGATTTGTGTTTTATGTTACTGTGTTGGTTTTAAACCTAATTTAACTTCACTCGAGGTTCTTGGAATATATTTTTTTTATATGTAGTTTAGTTCCTTTGTGAGCCCAAGGTTTAATCGAACTTTTTCTCTGTGTTTCATAGTTAATAAGGTGATTTGTAGCTAAATATATTAATATTGCATAATATTGTGAAATAAAAGGTATGACAGTCATATACAAAGTATTTTTGTTTGTATACTTACCTAAAATCTTATACATAGATAACGTTTTAGTGAAAACTATGTACTTACCTAGTTATGGTAATTTCAAAATAATTTCTGGAATATGATTCTTATAAATTGAAAAAAAAATAATGGTAGATCTCAGAAACCTATATTTATATTTAGACTTCAAAATAACATCTATTTTTTTATTTCCAGTCAGAAAAGTAGATTTTACATAATCCCAATTATTAATTCATGCGTTTGTCCCTATAAATATAATATTTTATTTATATTACTATCCATTTGATAATAATGAGACTTCTTTGATTTTAAGATAACGTGGTGATCACATACATTTTCAAGATTGTATTGATAATAATCGATTGGAACTATTAAATTGTATCGAAATGGTAGATAGCGTAAATAAAGTGCCTGCTAAAATAGAAGGATATATAAAAAGTATTATAGATAAAGCAGAGTATGTAACATACGATATTGATGTTAAAGACCTTTCGTTAGATGGTGGACATTTTATGGGGCAATTATATGCAATTGACGTGAAAGATAAAACAAATGACGACGATAAAGAGATCAATATGTTTATAAAACAAATTATTCATAATAAAGATGAAATGAAGATATATAGCGTGAGTGATGTTTATCAAAGAGAATACTTCGCATACTCGGAAATTTTTAAATTATTTAAAGAATTACAAGATGAAATGCATATACCTGTAAACGAAAGATTCAACACAGCAATAAGTTACGACGAATCAACACAAGAAACGATAATTCTGGATAATTTAACCAAAAAAGGTTTTATTACTTATCATAGAATGAATGTTGTGCCATTAAAGTATGCAGAGTTATGTATGCAACAACTTGCTAAGTTTCATGGTCTCACATTCGTCCTTCAGAAGAAGAGACCAGATTTTTTCGACAAAATAAAAAATATGAAGCAGCCATTTAATTTCGGTCAAGATTGGAACGGTTTTGTTAAGAATATGTATAATGTTACTATCACATATTTAGAAGATGATTTGAGAGGTAAAGTAGCACAGAAGATATCAGATATTGTAGATAAATATCCTCTGTATATGACCGATACGACAACTGTATGTACTTTATGCCACGGGGATTATAGACTAAATAATATTATGGTTAAAGAAATGGTAAGCATTTGTTAACTTTATTACTATGTAGTAAGAAGCATTTTGTCACGACATAAATTTTATTAAACGCCCTAAAGATGTAGTCAATTTGGATCTCGTTTTATATAACAAGATCTGTTATTTTTTACTACGAAGTGATTCTTAATTCCAATTTGCATTTTATTTTGTAATTTATTTTAAACTGACTTCAAGACAAAGCTGCGAAGCTTTTTAACTTTATAAATTGTCTATGTTTTTTTTTTAATAATAATGAATTAAGTAGAACCTATCAAATAAAATTAAATAGTCTGATCATATTTCCAGGATGGCGAAGCATCAGAAGTCATTCCAGTAGACTTCCAATTACTACACTACGGAAGCCCAATTCATGATATCCTATACTTCATATTCTCATCAACCGATCACAAATTCAGAGAATCACATTTGGAACACCTCAAAAACTTATATTACCAAAATCTGAAGGCTTATCTAGTACGCTTCCAAATCGATGTCGAATCTGTGTACCCTAGGAAAGACTTTGAAAGTGATTTTAAAGAAAAAATGGATTTTGGAATGATGATAAATGTTTTTTTTATGCCATTTGTATTCTCTGCTGAAGATGATGTACCAGATGTTACTGAAGAACTGTCAACTATTGCTTTTAAAGTTGATACGCGATTCATAGAAAGGTTCAGAAGGACTGTTGGAGATTTTATTAAGTGGGGCTATTTATGATTCCTGAAAATGAAATACAGTTTTTACTGTAATGTTTGTTTGATGATTTTATTTAATTCAATCATACTTTAACCTCTCACCCCCCCCCCCATTTCTTACTAGGTACACTACATTGTAACGACTATTTTCGACAAATTTACGACTATTAATGGGAACAAACAGATTGTCTCTCCATATGCCTCTACATCTGCGTACCAAATTTCATCGCAATTGGTTCAGCTGTCTAGTAATGAAAATGTAAAAAACAAACAAATTCACTTTCATAATATTAGTAAGGTTTCGGTATAAATCATAGCTGATGATCATAATTACCAACTTTTTTTTTTTTTTTTAAAGCATCTATACCTATTTTATACAAGGTATATTTTAGATCTTAGTCACTCAAGATCTTAGAGTATACATAAGCAAGCTTTAGATCACGCCTTACTAAGTATGAACCGAAAGCTCAAGTATGAACACAGAAGGGTCTCAAAAGAGGTTGCGGGAGACGCGGGGCGGGTGCAGACATTTCGTTGTGCATGGAACATCGCTATAAAAGCGCTATAGCTAATTATCTATAATACATTTGCTTACGATCGGCACAACGGACCGAAGCGATACTGTTACTCTATATCTAGCTTATGTATGTATTAGGTATAGGTAGGTATTCTAAGGTCAAGATTAAAGATTTGCATTTCTTGAACGAAGTCGCAAGTAGAACGATAAACAGGAACGATGTATTAAATCACCAAACGTTTCAAGTTTCGACAGCCCTATTTTAAAGTTTGAATTAACATTTATACAAAATTACTTTCATTCGAAACGTTATGTAAATTGACGTTTTATTCAAATTATTTCCTTTCATTGATTCTTCGTTGTTACCTTTTAAACGTTGATATATTATTTTAAACTCTACAGGTTTTGGTGAAAGGTTGAAAACTCCTTGTTCAATAAAGTGTACAAGGTTTCGGCAAATACAAATAAAATGGTACATGCTCAAATGTTTTATTCAAGTTAACATTAACATAAAGGCTGCTAAAAAATACGTGTGGCACTCGGGGACTGCCACGGTAAAGCTAGTGCATAGCATTTTTTATCAACTTATGCAATTATCTTAATATATATATTTCTTGTGTGCGTGTGTATGTGACTGAACTCCTCCTAAACGACTGGACCAATTTTGATGAAATTTTTTGTGTATATATGAGTGGGTCCCTGGATGGTTTTAAAATACAATTGGACCCGGTAGATGGCGTCGTAATCGAGTTTGGACAGGACAACGTCTGTCGGGACAGCTAGTATATATATATATTTCTTTATACTACTAAACCCGCGATAAAACGACCGATTAACAATCGAGTCTACCGGGTGTTAGGATTTTTCGTTACGGATTTTTTTCGTTACGGAATTTCTTGATTCGGTCGCCGCGCTCAAAGCCCGAAGCCCGCGATAAAAGCTATACAACAGCTTAAAAGGCTCCCTCTAAAGTATCTCGCAAAAAAGGTGACTGCTAGCTTTGCCCCTTTTGCGGCAAGAACTAGTTGTCACCCGGGTTCTTTGAATCCTACGCCCATATCTAGGGTCCAAGCTGCCTAGTACTATAGTGAAATTAAAGACCTACTAGTAGCTTAATTTCCTTACCGCGGTCGAACTTTTCAACGCCATGTAGATATAGCAGAAATATGGTCGACATGATGTATTCACGGCGCTTACATTGAGCTGTGGTATGAAGTTGCAGGCAGTAAGGAAAGAGACGCTCTCATGGTGTAGCTTGATTAGCCGTTCTTAACACATCGGCAAAGTTAAGGAACGTTCGGTCAGATCGGTACCTGGATGGCTGACCACCAAGTGGTATTTGAACTTGAGCTTTTCCATGCTTCGGAAGGCACGTTAAGCCGTTGGTCCTATGTCATCACTTAATTGCGATAGGCTAGTGCCTACCTCCACCAATCCGCAGTAGACATGCGTGGTGGAATATTTGCACATTTCACTTTTCACCCATAAAAAGGTTATAAAGAGAAGGAGGTAAGAGACCCACTCCTCCCGCGTCCTGCAAAACTGCCAAATTGATAAAGCGCGAGCTCTAATTAAAGAAATTGTTAATTGTAGAGATACATAAACTGGGCTGCTACTCTGCTTTATTAAATTCTCGGTAATTAAGTCATAAAAACGTAAGAAACACACATACATACTCGCTTTTACTTGTGTAGATACTATTAGTAAGTATAATAAAGTTTTCTATTATAGCTTGAATATTTTTTTTAATTGTTGACATATTATTAACAACAAGTATTTACAATCAATGTATAAAATACAAATTATGATATAAAGAAAACATCTTTTATTAAGTTTAGGTATTTTGAATATGAATTTCATTATAATAACAGACCAAACCGCTGAAATCCAAACCCAACCGAAAACCTGAGTTTGTTTGTTTGTTACCTTTTCACGCTTAAACTACAAAACCGATCGCGATGAAATTTGGTATGCAAATAGCCTATGGTGTAGAAAAGAACATAAGCTACTTTTTATAATAATACTCATTGAATAATGTAGAGTAGTTTATGATTTTGTGTCTATCCGTTATTTAAATTTAATGCAAAAAGTATTATGTTATGAAGCCTTAATCCACTCACTGCGAAACGAAAAAATGAATGTTACATGCTCAGTCTAGTGTATTGTATTTTGAGAAAAATAAAATTAACTACAATTCTAAAAACCTATTCGCCATCGCTCACTAGTATATGTAATAATGTCCACTTGTGTTCCCGGGATAAAATGAGTCTTAGGTTTTCTTCCATGATCCAAGCTACCCCTTTATCAAAATTAATTGAAATCGGTTCAACCATGAAAACATAGGTAATCTTTAAAAATTAGGTAGTGGTTGAATTTTAGTAAATCTTTTTTTAATAGGTTTATCTATATTTGTATCGTATCTATTTACTTCCACCAACTTTCGAGATAATCGGCTAGTGCAATATTTATTATTTCCATAAAAACATAAATTGTGGAGCCAAGGGGATGGCTTTAGGAACCAATATTGAATATATATGTATTTTATTTATATGGATATGCAATATGTGATGTGTTGCTTTATTTGCTAATGTAATATGCCGTTTTGCAATAAATATTATATGGCTCGATTATGCATTGGATCAAAGCCTTTACACCGCGTAGCACTGAGTACGTGCGCAGTCCCTTTTCCCACCAATTCAACCGCTACGGCAGTCCGTAGCGGTACCTCGTAGCACGCGCCCGGCTACGAGTTTTCGTAGCCATATCTTTTGTTATTCTTTACCCAAATTTCTTTATTAAAAATCCACCTTAGGTTGATAATTCGGGTGTAATTAAATACTACAGTGTTCTAGAGTACGTTTGAGATGTTTTGATTATTTTTAACTAGTGATTATTTTTGTGCTAAAACAAACTAAACGTTGGGATAATCAACGCGTGAGATTAGTATTTTTGTGGTCATCTTATTTTGTGTTGTGCGTATTGAATGTGTTATATGAAAATGGATTAAAAATGGAGCGTGAGTATTCTGTTTTGTTGCTCATTATTATTATTATTGTATTTTTGTACAAATGTAACAGTATTTCATTGATTACATCATAAATTATATGGTGATAATAATTTCCCATACTATCAACGAAATTTACTGTCGATAAAATCTATAATACCCGAGTGAAAAAAAAATAGGTTTGGCTTGCCATGCATCTTTAAAATATCTAATGATCGAAAAATCCTTATTTAGTGACCTAATTTTCTATTTCAAATTATGTTACGTCCCCATGAATTTTCAATATAAACGTTCATTCAATTTTATAAAAAGACTCCATAATGGAGACATTTATTTGAAAACAAAGGCCATAATCATACCGATGAAGGTTTCTTACTTACTTATTGCCACGTACTGGAAAACCATTGGTGGGACAACTCCTAGGAAAGCTGAAATCCTAGTTAGATGGTAACTGTGGTAAATACATTACCTTCAACGATCATAAGTGCCCTCTTAAAGCCTAAACTGAATAAATGGCTTTGACTTTGAAATGCTAAAAGCCACTGGGATGCCCATGGATTTGGGTTCGAAACTTTTTTTTAGCAGGCTGGCAAGCATGCAGGTGGACTACCTGATGGTAAGTAACTACTGTCGTTTATGGGCATGAGCAATACCAGCGTGCTTGCCTATATGTTGTCGACGTTTATAAAACCTTTATAAACCTACAATATTAAGCTTTCGATGTTGCATTATATGGTGAAGAAACCGTAGTAGGATGGTACATTCCGATTCAAGATCTATTGCCATGTATCTAGTGTACTTTTTTTATTATTTAAAATGGGCTTACGTTTGGCCATAGACTGACCGCAGAATGAGTTATGACGAAGCTGAGGATGTAGCACGCTTGACCAGAAAATCCCTATTCACTCTGGCCTTGAAGACATCTAGATGTCTTATTAGTTTAGGATAGTGTAATCACCACCATCGAACGCATAATTATTTACTACGGTGAGTTTGTAATAAAAAAAACATACTGAAGGCCTTAAATTGAAAGGAAATTTATCATTTTGGGCCATAATAGGCAATATAACAGCGAAAGCTACCATCGGTTCAGAAATCTACCATCAAAATCTTATAAAGAGAATGGATAATTTCAAAGAACAAAAGACATTCGTAGATTTGTCGTTTGGGAGAAAAAGTGCTTAATAAAAGAACAATGCACAGTTTAAAAAAAGCTTTACATTATATATTTCTATGATATACGATTATTCTTGGGGTACCTCCTTACCTATCATTTATCATTGCGTACACCAGCATTGCCTTAATAATTTGCATTTGAAATCCTTAGAATTTTTTATGGAATTATGAAATAAGGGTGATATTACAATAGTTTGTATTAAGATATGTAATTGTATGACAATGTAATCTATACATTGTCATACAATATACCGTTACAGTGGCCTGCGTGTCTGTACATTGAATATAGCCAATTTATTTACCAAAAATTGATTTTAGGGTGAGGACCCAGGGTGTCTGTCCCTTTGAACACGCTTATCTCCGAAACTAACGACCCGATTTTCATGGAGCTTTGTTTAATTGAAATTGGAAAACGGGAAAAAGTTATAGAAATTTTATAATCTTCGCGAGCGAAGCCGCGGGCGAAAAGTTCGTCAATATTAGGAAAATACTTAGCGTATTATGAGTGAGGACTTTAATCACGTACAAACAGACAGCGATAACTTATTTAAGACAGTAATAATACTGCAAATTTCGTGATGTGGTGATTCCTTTTGTTCAAAAGTCACGTTTACGAATTTTATTAAAAACTTCACCTCTGGCAGAGATCCCAAAGGAAAATTCCATTTCGTCACAAAAGTTTTAAACAAATGTACCTATGTTTTATTTATAGTCGACTAAAATATAAAAGTACTTGCTTCTGCCCCGCGGTTTCACCCGCTTTCTCGAAGTATCTTATGTTTTCCCCGGATAAATAGTTGGTAGGTACCCTATATATTATGCCAGGGAATGATCTATCTATGTGCAAGTTTCATTCAAATCCATTCCGCCGTTTATGCGTTGCGTGATTGATTCACAAACATCCAAACATACAAACATAACATTCACATTTATAATATTAGTAGTAAAGATATAAAGTTATTATTCAATTAGTTAGATTGGGACAGAACAATAATTGATCAATTTGAGGATTAAATTATTCCATGTTATAAATTCGTGGTTAGAGCAGGATAAAATATAAAGGTTTGAGTGAGATGAAGATATATTTATTTATGCGTCAATAAAAGTAGGAGTAATGAACTGACGGAGTTTCAAATATACAATTTAAGCATTTTTTAAGGAAATTACTTTGTTTATGATATATTTTTTTGGTAAAAGATTAGAGAAGTGTTTCAATTAGAGCGGACAAGAGAGGGAGTCGTTCTCCTCTCGTTCCTAATATTTCCAAACGACAATCCTAACTAATAATATTATAAATGTGAAAGTGATTAATATATAAATGCGAATGTTTTTTTTTTTTACTTTTGTATAGGCTTGTGTTTGACCACAATCTCACTATGGTAAGTGATGATGTGACCGAAGATGGTAAGCACACTCAAGTGCAGCTGCCGGAACACACCAATAGGTGTTTGGCGACTGATTTTCAACTTGAGGGTGGTAGCCAGCCAGGCGGGTACTACAAAGTACCCTACCACCGTGCTATGGTTTCCTCACGATGTTTTCCTTCACCGAAAGCTCAAGCTCATTGTAGGATTCGAAACCACGACCTTCGCCGCGGCGTCCGACGTCACTACCACTGAGGTATCATCGTTTGTTTGTTTGTTACCTTTTCACGGTTAAACCGCTGAATCGATCGCAATGAAATTTGGTACAGAGATATTTTATAGTATGCAGAAGGACATGGGCCCGCCCCACGGTTTCACCGTCTTATTTGTATGCACAGATTATATCGAGTATACATTTTATAGACGCGGGATATAATCTAGACTCTGCATATTTAAAAATGTATTGTTACCCATTTTTTTGTTATTTATTAGGTACTAGCGACCCGCCTCGGCATTGCACGGGTGCAATTTATACATACACAAACCTTACTTGTTTATCGTTCTCTCTATTAGAAGAAGTATCAAAATCCTTTGCGTAGCTTAGAAGAAGTAAGTGGATAAACAGACAGAAGCAGACAGCGACTTGTTTTATACTATTCAAAGACTTATGTAATTTTAATCTTTACCCAACAATTTTATTCTCCATTCGAATTTTGACTTACAATATTGACGAATTGCAATTCAATTGCCGAGCTACCTACATATCTCGGCAATCAATTAACGTATAATCATAAAATTTGAAAACACTCAATCACGCGACCATAAATCTTGTTGTGAATGTTGGACGATAAATTTATTAAATTGAATCGTTGGATCACGAATCTATCGCCATAAGTAATTTATTGACGGTTACCGTGGTTGGTACCCCACCTATCACGACACAGGTCCTGGGTTCTGTTCCCACCCAGCTCGGACATTTGTGTACATGACCATGTCCGTCTGTGTAATTAATATTATAATACTTGCTGTCCCCCGCGGTTTCACCCGCGTAGTGGTATACAAAATAATAGCCTACGACCGATTCTCAGACCTACCGAATATACACAAAAAAAATCATAAGAATCGGTCGAGCGGTTTCGGAGGAGTTTGCAGACAAACACTATGACACGAGAATTTTATATATTAGATGAAAAGAATATATATATTTAGAAAAAATGTAGTACCTTTATAATATAATGTAATTAGTTTTGTGGATCCCATAGTACAAGCTCTGCTTAGTTTGGGATCAGATAGCCGTATGTGAGGATATTCCGGCCCAGGATATTATTATTATAGGCTTTTATCTGCTAACTTTCAAGTAAACTACAGCATTCTGTTCGCAAAAAACGATGGATATTTCGGTAGTATCGCTTGGTATTTCCGTATAAATGGAATGAAATGGACAGAAAGTGTTGCGGCGACGTATCGAAAAAAAAAACACAATACTGAACAGCTGTGTGTCCGAGCTGTTATGTCACAAAATTTATAAAGTTCTAGGATCTCAGGCAATTTTTGACGAAGAAGCTTGTTGAGATAATATTTGGCTATTCCTTAGCCTTCACCCGCTTCTCTTCACGATGACAGAACTTAATATCTTCATTATGAAATTTCTTATGTAACTGTGGATACAGCATCATCTATGCAGAGGTTCTTTAATTCTAAATGCACTAACAGATAGACATTGAAACATTTTAATATTTAAGGAAAGGAATGTATGGAGGAAAAAATCCTGCAATCTGATGTTTCTTGTTTGGAACTCGTCCCAAGCGAAGGTATGGCAGCTTGGGCTCGCTACCGCCCCTCTCTCACCCCGCAAGCCCCACACGATTGCTCTGTCTAGACGTGTCCGTTGGCCGACCGTAAGTATGTCTTACGTGACTGTGCTTATAGCGTGATATAGTTTTACTGTAGCTTTATCCATATTTATGTTACTTTATTTTTGTGGTTTTTCTTTTATTGTCTTATCTATACAGGGTTACTGGTAAGTCCTGAGAATTAGACTATCAAATGCAAAAAGAATATTTCTAATCCGACTGATAGTTCCATAGATAAGCGCCTTGTAACAAACCAACAAGAAACTCCCCCCCTTTATTATATTAGTAAATATTATTTTCTTTAAACCTTAGTAAGTGGAGTAGGATAATCCACGTTTTTATAAATCCTAGCTCCTCCTCCTCCGCCTCCTTAAATGGAACATTGGAAAACATTTAATTGATCTTTCGTGTTGCAAAATGAAACTGACTTCAGTTATAATAATCGCTTGAATATATTTACTTTAATATACACCAGAGAGAGGGCCAAGAGAGGTCAGACGCAAGTTTTTACATAAATGGAATTTATTTTTTACTCAGAAAACTTGGCTTTGGTAACTTTTATAAATTGGAATAAATTATATGGGAATGTTTCGAATGCGAGAGTTGTTATTTAATCGGTAGTTAGTAGAATAATTCTAAAGTGACCCGAGGATGTTATCTCAGTGGTAGTGACGTGGAATTCCGTGGCCAAGGTCGTAGATTGGAAATCTGCCATGAGCTGACTTGACTTTTAGTGAAGGAAATTATAAATGGTATATAGAACCTACAAGGCTAAACACTTACCAGTAGGTTCCAACGACTGCACTTGAGACCCCGATCCTTTATTTATAGGCTTTGTGTGCTTACCACATTCGGCCACATCATTACTTACAACTGTAAGATTGTGGTAAAACACAAGCCTTTCCATAGTAATTAGTAGTTAATTGATACGAAACTTTCATTAATAACTTTTAATCTAATTGACAAAATTGGAACCAATTAATTTCAGTAGTTTCGAAGACAATTGCGCACAGACAGACGTATTGACGTTAATTTGTAATATTTAGTGATTAGTATAAGGTTATGGTGTTTTATCTATCTATACTAATATTATAAAGCTGAAGAGTTTGTTTGATTGACCGCACTAATCTCAGAAACTACTATTTTTGTGTTGGATAGCCCATTTATTGAGGAAGGTTATAGGCTACTTTTTATCCCGGGAAAACGTAAGATCTTTAAATATACAGATAAAGATGAACAAAACATACATTCAAAGTCAAAGCCATTTTCAATAATTATCATTTATTCAGATTTGGCTCTAGAAGGGCACTTATAAAGGTCTAATTTACTGAAGTTACCAACAGTTCGGAAGTCAGTCTTGCTGTAGGTACTACATTAGATTCGGGTCTAATAGTTTTTTAGATAAAAACACTGGACTCTAGTAAAATTTACTTTGTAAGAGATTTAAGTTTTGTCAGTTATTTATCCCCAAAAAATAAGAATATTCAATAGGCTTAGTTTTTAAACAGAAATCTTTAAATATTGACATAGTCACAGCTATTTATTCATTTTAGGCCCTAGCCTTTTTATTATTTCTGAAATTGCTACCACACTATATTTGTTCAAGGAGCAAACAAAACGTTATTATGTTTACCGAAAATTAATATTGTTATAGAATTTTAGTTAACTTTCAAAACATACATACAAAAGTTTCTGAAATGATTTTAAGGCGATGGTAGCTCAGTGGTAGTGACGTCGGACGCCGCGGCGAAGGTCGTGGAAAGGAAACCATAGTACGGTGGTAGGGTACCACCCTCAAGTTGAAAATCTGTCGCCAAACACCTATTAGTGTGTTCCGGCAGCTGCACTTGAGAGCCAGATCCTCCTAGGTTTTGTGTGCATACCACCTTCGGCCACATCATCACCTACCATAGTGAGATTGTGGACAAACACAAGCCTATACAAAGTAAAAAAAAATAAAAAAAATATCTGCAATTTAAAGTAGCCTAATTTTGGCAAAATAAACCCGTTGCATTTTCACTTGAACTTTGTCAATATTCCGCAAATTGAAACAAAACTTTTTGCTTTAACTTTTTCCTAAAAAAAATAACATTAGAATATACAATTGAAGACTGTGTTGGAAAGTTGGAACTTTTAAAATCACAAAGTAATATTAGAATAGGCTCTTTGATCAGTGCTACATCCACAATCTAAAGTAAGGCGAGTGAGCTCTGCCCGGGTGAAAATAGAGAAAACGAATTTTCCCAGATATAAGACCTAGCTTAGATAGATTTTTCGCTCTGTAACACTGCAACTTTCATTGAAATCGTTAGAGCCGTTTTCGAGAACGTGATACAAATATATAGGTATTAGGTACTATAGATATAAAAATATTGCTCATTTAATAGAATATGGTTATATGACTCATCAAGCTAAAACGCTCTACTAATATTTACTGGATCTACAGATGGAGTATGGCCTCAATCCCCCTTATTGGTAGGGGAGGCTATTAGACTTATTTTTTGTTTCAGCCAGTAAAAAAAAAACTTAGCCTCTTAGTTAAATATCCTAGAAAAGGTTCCGATAAAAGATGATATAACGGTTCATTGCTCCAAATATTTTGGCAAGGCTTCCCGTTCTGCCTACAGATGAGCAAATAAAAAAAGGTTCGATAGAAAGAGATAGAATATGAAGCCAGAGTAATAGCAGATGTGAAAAATATTGTTGAATGAGAATTTTCTTTGATTAAATTAAATCTGAAATAAAGATGTAAAAATATTATTTAAATAATGTAACATAGCAATATTGTCAAAAAAGAATTGCATACTATATTTTGTCAGATATGACAGCGCAGACAGCAGTCTATCATGTGCTAATGAATAGTTTACTGTATAGACAGACAGAGCAGTCAAATGGCTCTTATTTAGTTTTCCATTACGACTTACAACTTTTCTCTTTGTACAAGAATTAGAAGGTATTTGCAAGGTAAAACTTTTCATAGCCATAAATAAGCCCTGGATAAATGGTTTTTTAAAATTTACTTAATTTAACAGGCTTAGCGGTCTTTTTAATTTAATTTACTATCGTTCTTTACTTAAAGCTTTAGTGGAGCTGATGATGATGATGATTATGACGTATAAAATGCGTAGTAAACAATTTTCCTTAAGGACAATACGTCAGTGTAAAATACAGGTGTTAGTTAGCAATTTTCCTTAACTCCACACTATATAAATTATATACATTAAGATCTTGAGTTAGTTTTACTACACAATTAAAGATGTACGCTACATCTATAATTTTGCTTGCTTTGACAAGTATCGTACTTAGTCTAGACGTGGAAGTTGGTTCAAAACGTGGAGTTAAAATATTTGACGAAAAACGAGAAGCCAGTCCAGAGTTATGGAAACAAAAAGCAGACGTGATAATACGAGTTAATGAATCCAATATTATAAGTGGAATAGTCATTAAAGATGCGAGACTAGACAAGGACGGAGAAGCAAGAATAGTCAACGGTGGAGTGGGACAACAAAACGTCACAGTTGAACTAAAAAGCCCTTCTATCTTCAGAGGATACGAGTTCCATATTGAAGTGTACGCTGTACCTGAAAATGAATACTTGTTAATTATTAAAAATAAGAATAAAACTACTTTCACAACTCCTAATCCTGCAGATGATAAAAATAATTTAGAAGGCAAAGATAATAAAATCGTATCTCCAATTTCTCATGATGCTAATATACATGAGGTTAAAGAGGGCGATGCAACTAATCCTATAGTCAGTTCTTTAGATGTTGGTTCATCAATCGCAGCTACCAAAGTGAAGTCGGAACATAAAAGAGATCTGAAGGGTAGTTTCATGCGATTTGGCAAATAAAGTCATTAAGATATTGGAATACTTCAACATGAAAATAATGTTGTCTCATTGCCAGTTGCAGAGTGATGTGCATGATTAATAAAATGATTATAATAAACGGTAGTTAAAGTAGTACGTAAAATGTATACCACTATATAATTTATTATATACATATTTTATGTTACTGTAAAAAGTAAACGTAAAGTACGTAAGGGACGCGCGTTCCAAAACTACATATAAATAAATAGGATTCCAAGAACCGCTAAATTATTAGAAACATACTCATAACTTCATTTGTGTTAAACTTTTTCATTTTATTTTAATCTTATTGCAATTTATTTGCGGAGCAAGATATTATAAAATGCCGGTTTTTTTACCCTCCCCAAAATGCGTTTTGCGTTGGAATGTCTAATGATACGATCTGTTGGGATTTATACATCAAATAAATGAATTCATTTGACATATTTTATTTTATTTATTAAGTTTGTTTGCAATTGTGATAATGTGAAGAATGTAGCTGTCAATAATAAACGACGAAAAAAAACATAACTGTACTATCATATGCATGTCGTGTATAACCACAATGTCAATACGGTAAATAATGCTGTGGGTAAAAATACAGTTTCAAAGGAGCATCCTACGACGGACGCTTAGGATGTGGAATGAATTCCCCGCCTTGGTTTTCCTAAGGAAGTACAGCATGGGATTCTTCATGAAAGATGTGAAGAGATTGTTGCAGGGTCAGCAACGCGCATTTCTCCTGGTGTTGCAAGCGTCTATAGGCTACGAAAAGTGTATGCGTGGTAAGCACACAAAGTCTAGATGAAGCAAAATATAACTGAAAGGGTTATTGGGACCTGCAGGTTTGAAAAGCATCTCTTCTTTGACAGGCAACATGTACCTAATTATAAAATCTTTTCATTCATCTTTTCCATCATCCATTTCCATGTGTAAAAAGGGCATACCTTTTTACACAAACTTTTTTGATTGAAACTTAGTTTATATTTATTATCTTTATTTTATTATATTTATATATATTGCCATAGGCATAGTTCTTAATATAATAGTAGGCGAGAGCCCATAACCTTTGTTGTCTCATAATCTAACGATTTTATACGGTTTTGGTCGTGGGATCTTTAACTATTTATATGATTTCTATAAGATTATGTTTTATTTATTGACAAGCTGTTCGCCCGCGGCTTCGCTCGCGCAGACTTTATAAAATTTCTATAACTATTTTCCCTTATAGATAACTTCCTAACAGTATCAAAGTAAATTCCAAAAATCTTTAAATGACTACCTATAACTTTTGTTGCAACATCCGATTTTGATGAAACAAAGCCTATACTGCTCCAAATTAATCTCTGTCTTCCTGTGAAAACTACATGAAAATCCGTTCTGTAGTTTCAGAGATGTGCGCAAACAAACAGACAGACAGACAGAAAATATTTCAAAAATCGCTGGTTTATGTTCTATTACCCTTGTTTTTGTTACCCCCTTTCTATTTTTATTACTTTTCTTTAATGTACTGACACACCGGTCTCAACTGTTTTATTATATGTAATAGATAGATATTCAAAATATATAAACGTACATACTTTTGGAGCTACCTCGCGATTATTATCTCTTAACGTCTATATAATGTTTTACTATAATATCTAGGTCAGACTATACCAACATTATTTTAATAAAGGAGACTCGCCAGATTTTGTAAATTACCATTATAATAAATCGTTTTTTCTAGCACATTCTTTTCATTCAACATTTTGCGTAATATTCTGAACGACTTTATCAAAACTTTAGACACTTCTGTCAAAAATGACACCTACTCGACACGATAACTTTACCAAGGCGATACGCAAGTGGTTCGTGCTCAGGGCTCAGTTCACAAAGTTTCCGTTGGAATTGCTTTTACAATTTTAATTGTAATAAAATACTTTTAATTTTGTTATTACTCTGCAATAACATGTATAAGTTTCGTAAATGACCATGGTTATTAGAATTTTCACAATTTGTTATGTTGTTGTACCTACTAATTTATTTATTTATAATGTTAATCGAAATGTAATGTATCGAATATTGATAATGAATCCATTTAATTATAACTGGACAGAGGGTACTTGTTTGAGCCGTTTGGGGTAGAAACTCTCGGCCCGTGGGGGCCAGGGGCACACAGTATATATAAGGACTTGGCGGAGCGGTTAAAGGAACACACGCGTGACCAGAACGCTGGCTTTTATTTCGGTCAACGGATAAGCTAAGCTATCCAACGTGGAAATGCAGCCAGCATTCTGGGCACGCTCCCATTTGGTGACGGTCTTCCTTTTTAGTTGTTAGTGTTACCCTTTAAGTAATTGTGTATTAAAGCAGTTTATGCTGTAGATATATTCTATTTAATTTTGTACATAAATAAACATAAATTAGTTCGTCTAGCTAAATGCTTTTGCTTAGTACAACACTAATGAAAAATCTACAATTGTAGGCAGCTAACATTATTGTAGTGAAATAATAACATAGTAGAATAAAATTATATATTTTGCTGTGAAATGCCATTTTAATGTGGCTAGAGATTGCCATTATAACTTATTCTTAATTCATAATAATAACTTAAACTAGTTCTGTTTCAAAAAGGAAACGCTGAAAATAGGCTGTATATAACCTTGCCTATCGACAGCAGCGGTAGCTTCGAAAAAACTTTCTGTATATTGTAGTTTGTATTTTTATTCTAAATATAAAATAATTATTACCTAGTTTTAGTGTGTAAACTAATTAAATCTGTTACTTAACTTATTTAATTATTGAATGAGTCTCAGGTCACCTATTTTGTTTTGAATCAAACGTTGTCAGAAATTGTTTTTTTCTGTGTTTTTGCTACAATATTTAAAGTATTATTTTCTTTTCTTGCGCAGCGCCATTAGACAGAGTTGTTGTTAAAAGGTCAACCATGTAATAATTTTCCGGTATAAAAGTATTCGATATGTCAATCCAAGATTTGATCAATATATTAAGCTATAACTGCTTGATTGACTAACAAAGTTTAAAATAGACTCCCATTTCTTTATATCTTCCGCCCCGCATTTTCATCTGCTTTCCAAAAGAATCTAAATCTGTTCTATCATAAAAGTATTCTATAAATTAATCTATTATGTGTACCAAAGAGATATCCTCACAAACATATAAGCAAGATTCGTCTCTGTTATGTAAAATTACTTACCAAATTCCGACACCTTGATAACGCAAACATTTTAAAGTTTCCTCCCTTCATATAACTTAAAACGATGTTATAATGAAATGCCAGGATTATGCACTTAATCTTAACGATGTTTTAAAAGCTTATCACGTCTTAGCTTAGGTTTAAGTTTAAGTAATTCTTTCTGACCAGATTGTGGCCACAACTTTCCTCGTATTGTATGAATAAGTAAACTTGGGGCGTATTTGTGAGAAATGTTACTTTGCTGCTAATGCTGGGAAAGATTGGTCAAATAGAGTTTGTTTTTCTTTATCTCGGGATTACGTTTTTGATGTATTTGTATTGTAATATTTTTTTCCACGTTCATGTTTGCAATTCTATTTTGAAAAAGTATGTAGGCTTTGAGTTTCAGAAACATATTTATGGGTAAGATCATTTTTGTGATTTAACTATGTTTTTTTAAGTTAGTAGTCAATAAATTGCGCAAAATGCTGATTATCTTGAAACAAAGCCATTCATTCCATTTTCTCAAAACCATGTTTTCCCTCTCGGTAGGTAATATTCTACTCGTATTTTTCCCGTTGTTTTTATACTCGTATTCTCTGAATAAAAATTACTATTACAGACAGGCGGACATTACGAAACTATACAAGTTCCTTATTTCATACTAGTTTAAAATAAAAAACCAGCCAAGTGCGAGTCGGACTCGCGCACCGAGGATTCCGTACTAACTTATAGGTATGTAAATAGTTCGTCCATCACGGGAATCTTAACGATAAGATATGGATTGAGGGACAAACTTAACTTTGTCGTTGGAAAACTGTTGTCCTCATACATCGCATAGTGTAACGATCTTCACTGTAACGGTGTTTCTTTACTGTACAATGTTCTGCGCACAAGAGCATAATATTGCAATAAATATTTTCTTTCACACAATAGCACAATTTTATTTATTTACCTTATTTGAGGTTGGTGCCAATTAAGCTAGACCTCTAAATTGTATGAGCGCCCATACAACACTATCTTAATTGGCGTCGACTATGTGTATGTATGGGGAATTTTAATTTGCAATTTTATTTATTTTTTGGAATTTTCCCTTTATTTGTGCTGTAAGACCTTGCTTTTTGCCAAATTTCGTGATTCTAGGTCAACGGGAACTACCATATAGGTTTTCGACCCAAAACTTATAGGGTACTTTCGGTTGACCTAGAATTGTCAATTTTGGTTAAAAGAAAGGTCTTACAGCACAAGTAAAGAAAAAATAAAAAATGTTTGAAATTAAGGTAAATTTTGGTAATTACAAGTTTTCGCGAAAATGTAAATTTACCCATATCTTTTGATCGTGTTGACTCAGGATCTTGATTTTTACACATCTAATAGGGACTATCAACCTCAGTATCCGGTATAAATTTCAATTTGCTAGGTCCACCCATTCCTGAGAAAATTGGTGGTGACACACGGACAAGAATGTGATCTTATAAGGGACCCCTAAAAATAACAATATTGTGAATATCCTGTATACTTTTACTACTTATCAATAAAATAGGAATACCGCTGCAGTTTTTTTTAACCCAATCCGTATTCCCGAAATACAAGTGATCCAATTAATCTGATGAAGGTGTTTACTGACAGAATTATTATTGGCCCATCCCTGTCGAGACCCAACTCATGCCCACCCTTGTTTTTGTGACGGATTGATCACGTAAAATAAGCAATGGGAACCGCTTGCATGAATGTTGCTATCATTGAACGTATTTTGATTTCTCAATTTTTTATATTATTCAGTTTTTCAATATGCGTTATTTAAGTTTAATTAAATTTTCCTTGTTTTGGATTTTATTTTTGTTATTTTGATTAATACTAGGTGTCCCCCGAGGTTTCACGCACAAAAAAGTCGGGTCCAAAACTATCCTACCTTTCAGGCTAGACCTAACCGTTCACACATTAAAATCAGTCGGTTGGTTACGGTGATTAGCGTGAACGAGCACAGTGACACGTGGTTTTTGAATGATTATATTTGAATGTTGTTGAATATTATCTTGAAGTTTAATACAATGCCCTATTATTTATCAAAACCTTACAAGTGGAGACTTAAAATAGTGGGCTTCTTTTGAAATACTTGAGTACATAATATTTTATCAACACTTAGAATATTTTCTCCAATTTTATAACAACCAATTGTAAGTTGCACAATTACATCGTAATCCTAAATCCCTTTAGTATTTCTTTTTATGCTCACAACGGATTGAGATACAAGTATAAACATAAAAACGGGACGTGTCTACCTACCTGTCCTTTCGACCTGAATAACCAATGTAACATGAACTCTAAAGACTTTTGCAACTACAAAGACGCGTTGGCAAAGTAAAGATCTTTGTAAAATGGAGGTTTTGAGACTATAGCTATAAAGTCCCCGCAAACCCTTCAATGCTATAATGATAGTTATTATAGGGGATGTCTTTGTAAGGGATCAGCTATGGTAGTGAATTGAATAAATGTTATTTAACGTCGACAATTTTTAAATAATCATATTTTTATAGACCACTTATGATTGTTCAACATTGTGATGTCATCATTCAAACAGGTTTCTTTTTGTAAAAAATTGTATACATTAAATAGGAATGAGGATAAAGAAACGATTGAAAGGAAACGTTAAAATTGCCGACAAAAATTGGTGACGGTACTTATTAAAATTTATCAGAATCGATAGAGAAATGGTTAAAAACGTAGCTTAACTGGAATGGATGCGGATGGCAAGGAATTTAATGATGTAGCCCTTGAAAAAGCTGTTAATGACATTCCAACAAAAAATCATGATGTAGGCACCAGTAAAGATTTTTTTTCCTTTTATTTACAGAGCCTTAAAATCTGTGAGCTTCCATACACATCCAAAGTTGATTCCCAAAGATAACGACTATAATATGAAACTTTATCCAATAAGTCTTTCCATTAAAACTATTTCATACCATCGATCCCCCAAAAGTGTCCTTAACTTTACTGTCAGAACAACACAATAACTCCGCTAAAACTTGGATTGCCTTGAAAACTTCACGTTCGCGACTTTCAGATAATTTACGTCTTACGAAAAAAAATAGTTGTATCCAAAATTACACTAAAGGAATTAGATTATGTTAATAAAAATGGTATTGACGGATCACACCAGCAAACTTACTCTTGATTTTAATGCCGACCGATCGACATTCGGATTTTCACATTTGCTACTCTCGAATGAAACACTAGCGCCAAACTATTTCAAGTGGGATCGAAATGAATTGGAATTGGTTGGGAAATGCTACTCTAGAGTTTATTTTTACAGAGTCAATATAACAGAACAAAATATTCTACGCGTTGTACAGTCAGCGGCAAAAGTATCTTGGCACTTTAGTACCGTGTCACATTACACAATTCATAATTTTCATACAAACTGTCAAGATAATGTCAATAGATTATTATGAAAGGGTACTAAAATGCCAAGCTACTTTTACCGCTGACTGTACATTTGGTAATTGCGACAAAGTAATTTGCTTGCTAAAGACGTCTCCATATGGCTGCTTAGAAACAGTTTTTGTTATTTTTTTAGATACAAGGATAGATGCTACAATTCTGCAAACGCTATAACTCTCCTAGAAGTTACAATAATTGAAAAATGTCCATAAGTTCGCTTCATTATCAATTCAGAGACTCAACTAATAGCATTACATTGTGAACTAATGACAACTATTGTAGCTGTATAGCTTAGACCTATTCTTCAGCACTGTAAATATACCCCTTAGCTCATTCAGTATGAATACGTTCATAAGTGTCATTCAGAGCTGCTCGGTTGCGGTCCCGATTTCGATTACGAACCGATTGAGTAGTTTACTGAATCGAATCGGTTCCTGATTTCCAATTTTAGATTTCCTTTCGAAGTTATTGGTGACCGTGCACGATAACCGTTAACAAAGACTGCGTCTAACACAGCCTCGTCATAAATTATATGAAGTCGTTCCTACCTATTGGAATGGTAACCGAGTACCGACAAAAAGACTAAAAGAAAGAAAAGAAATAATGATAATATTTAGACCACATTACAGATTAGATTAGATAGTATAAAAAATAATTTACAAAACAACATTATGTCTATAAAATAGGCAATATACAGGTGATAAGTATACAGACAGACAAACGGTACAGGTATTAGTTACTATGGATGTTTCCAGATAGATAGGCGACCTGGTCATAGTTACAGTTCGTTGGTGGATTCTAGTAGCACAGGACCATTTATTGTGGATCTATGAAGAGAGGCCTATACTCAGCATGGCATAGGCCTCTCTTTCTCTCTCTCTCTCTGGATATAATGATAACGATAACACAATTATGTAGAACCAACTATAAATTTAATTCTTAGTGATTACTTACAACAATATGTAAGGAAAAGCCAAAAATAAATTAAAAGTATATATGTAAATACCTTTTACCTTCATGAGCTGTGTGTGGCGGTTTCGTTAGTGGTTGTTACGATTGTTATCGCCTTATTTCTATACGTCCAATTACATTAATCGGAACGTCCATTTTCTTTTATTGTTACGATTTCTACTACGACGTTGGTTATTTACTGGACGTACATACAGTAATGATCCAACGTTTACTAAACGTACATACAGTATATTACTGTAATATATCGTAACGTAATATCACAGCGTAATTAAATACAGTGGTCTATCGCGTATGAAGTCACCCGAAATGCCACTTTGTAAAGGCATTCGTAATTGCTGCATTGTGTCCCAAGCGAGTGTATGGCAGCTTGTGCTCGCAACCGCCCCTCTCTCACCCCGCAAGCCCCGCACGATTGCTCTTTCTAGACGTGTCCGTTGGCCGACTGTAAAAGTTACATAGACTGTGGTAATATACTGTAATTCACAGTAATCACAGTAATAGTTAAAAAGATCATAAAAATCGGTCCAGCCGTTCATGCTTTCTTGCGTTATACATATAAGGTATTTGTTTAATCATAAGAAAGCTATTTATATAATTAACAATGAAAACGTGGGTGTATGATCATGTTATTGCGATATTTATTATGCAATAACGTGCTCTTACATCTACTACTCTCATAGTAGGCATACCTAGGATAAAATATTAGTTGTAATGAGCGTTATGCCTATAAACTGCATTAGCAGTTTGGCTATGTTATAGTATGAAGTTGGTGATGGGTATAAATAAATAAAAAAATATATATATGTATATAACTCGCAAAGTCAGTAAGTCGAAATCACGGTTGAGAGCCCTAAGCGCTCACCGATTGTCCGCGTAAGGGTGGTCGAAGTTCTGGACTCACGACCTTCGTGTCCCGTCAAAAAATAGGCCACGTCACTTGAACTGCTGGGGAAGAAAGGTTCTTCAAAGGTTCTTAAGACTGAGAGACTTGAGAATAATAATCGTGAATATATTTTAGCTGAAGCAATTAGCAGTGTTTACGAAATAAAAAACTGGCCAAGTGCGAGTCGGAATCGCGCACCCCTCGGTGCCGGTTCCGTACAAACTTCGTCCATTGTTCGTCCATCAAGGGAAATGCACAATTTTATTTATTTACCTTATTTGAGGTTGGTGCCAATTAAGCTAGACCTGTATGAGCGCCGATACAACTCAGAGGTCTTTATTAATTGGCGTAACTATGTATGTATGGGGACACCCTTTAATTTTCAACTTTTTAAATGTTTTTAGAATTTTTACTTTATTTGTGCTGTAAGACCTTGCTTTTTGCCATTATTTTTTTTTGTATTTGAGTTGATTGAATGAAAGGTAAATTGCGGTTTACGATTTATGACGTATTATAAAAAAAACTACGAATTAGATCTCGTTCAAACCAATTTTCGATGGAAGTTTGCATCATATATTTTTTTCAGTTTTACCACTTTGGATGTGTCTCTCGCGCAAACTATTCAGTTTAGAAACAAATGAGGTTAGAAACCTCAATATCATTTTTAAAGACCTATCCATAGACACCCCACACTTATGGGTTGGATGAAAAAAAAAATGTGAGTTTCAGTTCTAAGTATGGGGAACCCCCAAAATTTATTGTTTTTTTTCTATTTTTGTGTAAAAATCTCAATGCGGTTCACAGAATACATTTACTTCAACAGTATAGATCTTATAGTTTCGGAAAAAAGTGGCTGTGACATACGGACGGACAGACAGACAGACAGACATGACGAATCTATAAGGGTTCCGTTTTTTGCCATTTGGCTACGGAACCCTAAAAAGGAAACATGAACATGATGTTGTATTAATCAGATCACGTAGCGACAACTTTTAATTAAATTCAGCGCAGGTAGAGTCAGTCATGCACTTCATTGAAATACAAACGACTTCCGACTCTAAGCCCTTCAATTAAAAATTATTATTGGATAAACTTTATTGGCTTTATGAATACAAACTCGATATAAAGAGCAATAGAAACAAAAGATTCAATTTTATTCGAGTAAGTGGGTTTTAAATGAATACCTACATATTTTGATGGGATTTTAATATTTAGAAATTGAGTCACTTTGTTGGTTAGCATTTGATTTAAAATTGATCCAATTAATCATTCATTAATTGCTTAACGAGTAAGTATGTGGTTTAGTTAAATATGTTTGTTAATTTAATAATTATGTTAATAATTTAGGTTTACTAAGGATTATATTTTGAGGCAACTGTTGCTTAACGAGTGCCTGTCTGGCTGATATTTTGGGCGTAACAACATCTGGTGGATGCAAGATCGCTTTATTTTCACAGCTTAGCACATCATAGATCCTATTGGTGGATAAAACACATCCTTCACTACGCATCTCTGGTGGAAACCCAGCCTTATAGTAGAGTATTATAAAAATAGAGAAAGACCTGTCTTAGTTTGTCACAAACAGGCGAGGAGAGTTTTGTAAAGATAAACATGTCGTTGTATCAATGTGATATTCATTCATATCAAAAAGTACTACGGTATGTTTTAAAAACAATACGACAACAATTCTGTTTACGATGGGAAGCGTTGTCACAGCATCCGAGATAAGTTAAACAGAATGTGTCTATAGGCTGGGAAAGCTTATCTTTTGTCATAGATATCTAAAGATGTGAGTTCAGAAGTAGTATAGTTGCAATAACTGTATAGTTTGAATTCTGTTTTGTTATTATTCGTGTTGAAAATAGCGTGAATAAATAATTATGTTTAATAAAATTTACTTCCGATTTGACAGGTTTTGTAATGTAGCAATAATATTGTGAAAGTTTCAACAACTGTTCGGTAAAAAAAACACGTACCTACTAAGCATTGTATTCAATGAAATTTTGCAACATATGAAAATATAGTACAGCGAGTTTTTTTTTTTTTTTAATGTTTTTCTCTGGCATTTCAATCTAGACGGAGTTATGACAAAGTCACTATTTTCCTACTTAATTTTGTACCAACTTGAAGTAGCTTAATTGAATTTGTGACACTCGGTCGCGATGAAAATGAAGAAGGCAGTTCTAAACATATAATTTAGATCTCTATGTCATTCCGACATAAGTTACGTTATGTAAGGTAACGTTAACGCGAACTTTTGCCTTTTACCTCTCCCGGGGATAAGACAGGTAGGGATTATCTGCGTAAATTGTTACAGACTTAACAAATTATGACCTCCATATGTATAGTGTGTATCGTGTTGGTATACATTTTGTGAGTGGTATAATGACATAGCAGCTGTTTGAATGGATATTTTCGTCACCATTATGTTCATCATTTATTATGTATATACTATACAAGTTATTAGATGCTTTAAAGGTGCCAACAGTAAATAAAGACATTCGTAGAACTTACAGGCAAATGTTATAATAGGTACATCCTAACTTATAATATTATAAATGCGAAAGTGAGTTTGTTTGTTACCTTTTCACGCTTAAACCACTGAACCGATTGCGATGCAACTTGGTATACAGGTAGCCTATGGTATGGAAAAGGACATAGGGTAATTTTTATCCCGAGAAATCATAAGATCCCTGAGGAACGCGGGTGAAACGTCGGGCGGAAGCTACTAGATTAATAAGTGCGAGGGCCTTGGTACCCAAAAGTAAGTTAAATCTTACTTTGGGTACATGAGTTCAACAAACCTCTAGCATGAAAAACATTGTCTTCGACCTGCTGTCTGCGTTTTTTTTGTATATTTTTATGGCAATAAATATATTATTATCTCATTTATTCATATATTTCCTATTTTAAATTACATTTTTAAATAAAAGTTCTAAAAAAAAATACATTACTATTATTATTACCGATTTCTTCAACTGCCGGTGTGTTCCGGCAGCTACACTATGCTGAGACAGTTCTTTTTTTTTTTTTTGGCAGGAACAGACGGTGGTGGGTCCAGGGGACCTTCTTCCACCCTTACGCGGACTTTGCGGCGAGTGCTGAGGGCTCTCAACCGCTACTTAGAACTAAAAGATTTCGTTTGCTTATATACTACATTAGGTCAAGTACTTACCCTATTATTTATTATTGTGTTAAAGGCTTATTATTCTTCTGCAAATGTTCTGCAAATCTCAACCGATCTCTATGAGATAACTTAAAAAACAGAAAACGTAGTTATTCATTACCAGAAATTCGATATTATCTTCGTAAATCCAGTTGAAACCGTAAGGAATATGCTAGTGACAAATAAAGTCTCGATACGTTCCCATATGTATATGTAGGATTATCACAGAATACTAAACTGCTACTCTGACACGATTGTATCTTTCGTAAAATAAAGAATTCAACGCAAAAACTCCGCATTGAGTATGTGTTACATAATTCAGGAATGAATCAGGATCTGGATGAGTGTAAGCTGTTTCAATCACCGACGGAATGAGTTTTACATTGTATTTTTACTAGCTTTTACGGTTTTACTCGAGTAGTAGGATGTAGGGTTTATGTTGTTTCGAGATAAAAAAACGTATCTCATATAAAATATAGTTAGCCTGCTTGTCAAAGATTTAAAATAAAAATAATAATTTATACTAGATGACCAGGTGAACTTCGAACTACGTGAAATCGATAATATTGGCTGCATCATGGGTTTTTCCTAATCTATTTTTTCCTAAACTACCCCAATATTGAGGCAAATAAAAAAACAATCAAATCGGTCGAGCCATTTTCGAGTTATTACGAGACTAAACGCACGGCAGTTGATTTTTATACATATATATATCTATAGATAGATAGATGCGAAAGTGTGTTTGTTGGTTTATTAGTTTGTGTTCCTTTCACGCAGCAACAAATCCACATATTACCCCGGGAACGCGGGTGAAACCGCGGGTGAAAGCGATAAGTCACATCGGCCCGGCAGCGGCGCCTTTGACCCCTTTTCTTAGGAAAACTGCTTTTTTTCTACGATGGATCTTTAGAAACCACTTTCGAGATAAAGTTATAAAAATCTTTAGCACCTACCAACCAATAATTTCGGGATAAAATGTACTTTAGCTGATATAAATTGGATTTAACACTTATATAATTTTGGGTAATACTTGAACATCCCCCGGTGGTGATAATAATCGGGTTTCCTCATTTTTATGGATGGGATTTGATATCGGAAATTGTTAAATCAGATTTGGTACATAACAGTGGCGAGTTAGTTTATATCGATCTTTAATATTATTTTTTATTATTTAATGTTTATTGCTCGTATCATTGGAAGTTAATAAATAGAATTGTAGCTTTATGACTTTAGATAAAAAAAGAGATTCAAAATTAACTTTTTAAACGTCTAAAGAAAGTATGTAATAAAAAAATCTTCTATTTAGAACTATCTAATCCAAGATTCAATGTCCACTTAACATATATTTCTCACTAGCTTTTCCGCGCGGTTTCACGCGCGTTCCCGAGGGATCTTGTGTTTTCTCGGGATAAAAAGTAGCTTATAGCCTTCCTCGATAAATGGGCTATCCAACACTGAAATAATTTTCAAAATCGAACCAGTAGTTCCTGAGATTAGCGTGTTCAAACAAACAAACTCTTCAGCTTAATAATATTAGTATAGATAATACACAAAATTTTAGTGTACGTTCAAAAACTGGTAAATAGGAATACGTACATAAAGTCATCGACATAAACAAATATAAAGTCAAAGTCAAAGTCAAAGCCATTTATTCAGTTTAGGCCCTAAGAGGGCACTTATGAACGTCGAAACTACTGAAGTACGCTTAGTAAAATTCTAAACCTCGATTCTCGTGAAATAACGACTGCAACTTTGAGATAAGACATCATAATAGTCTATGTAAAATGTGCCTAACATCAATAAAATTAATCCATCCCTTATATACTGGGTATTTTTAGGGTTCCGTACCTCAAAAGGAAAAAAAAGGAACCCTTATAAAATCACTTTCTTGTCCGTCTGTCCGTGTGTCACCACCGATTTTCACAGGAACGGGTGGACCTAGGAAGTTGAAATTTATATCAGATACTGAAGTCCATAGTCCCTATTAGGTGTAAAAAAATCAAGGTCCTGAGTCAACACGATAAAAAGATATGGGCAAATTTAGATTTTCGTGAAAACTTGTAAGTACCAAAATTTACCTTAATTTTCAACGAATTTTATTATTCGGAATTTTTCCTTTACTTGTGCTGAGACCTTGCTTTTAACCAAAATTGACAATTCTAGGTCAACCGCAAGTACCCTATAGGTTTTGGGTCGAAAACCTATATGGTAGTTCCCGTTGACCTAGAATCACGAAATTTGGCAAAAAGCAAGGTCTTCAGCACAAATAAAGGAAAAGTTCCAAAAAATAAAAAAAATGATTCTATATATTTATGCTCGTGACTGTACAAATATTTGAGTTGAAATGAAAACCTTCAACATATTTGGAGGGCGCTGAAAAAGGACAATGAAATGCGAAGCGTAATAACAATATTAGCATTCGGTCTCAGTCAACATGTCTGACCTCGTTTTGTTTTTATTTTACCGTATACAGCATGTTGAAAGAACATAAACATTTTTGTTTAAGGTATGTTATTTACTCAATAATTTTAGGCATAAGTTTGTAGTATTTCTTGTATTTTGTTAACTGCGTTTTGATGTACAATAAAGAGTTAGTTTACCTTTCTGTCTATTGCAACATTATTTCTATCAAATAAACGATAATGCCCATGACTTTCCACGTAAATTGGTCATCTTCGTACATCTTCGAGTTAAGTTCCAAAGATTATTTGTTACAGGTGCCACACGCTAAGTGCTAAAGCGCAACACTGAGCGCACACAAACGCAGGATCTGGCGCGCACACGTGTACTCGATGATCGCGTGCGTGCGATGCGACAGCTGACATGACCTGAATGACGTCATGTCCACTAAGAAACACTCGCCGCAACCAAGTGAGTTTATTGTCATTTTTTTTTATAGGTGCGAACATGTTTACCAGAACTTTGCTATGGTTTATGATGATGAGGCCGGCACATAAAATTTAGAATTATATTGACATGGTCAGTTTGGACAACATGTGACAACTTAATAGGCAGGGTGTTAGACAGTCAGGCGGGTACTACAAAGTGTGTACCACCATGGAACGGCCTACGGTACATGGGACTTGGTTTAGGCTGTGCGTTGGCAGGCAGGAGAAGTCTTTTTGTATGTATGATAAACCTTCTTCTTTCCCTGGATCGCATTGTTTGGGGTGTCAGTTTTGGCAATTGGACTTTCTTGAGAACTCGTTCTATTTTGGACCACCAAGAGAATATGTAGGTATATATGACAAATCTTCATATATTGTGCTACATTTTAGCCCCGCGGTATCCCCTATTTTACCCCCTTAGGGGTGGAATTTTCAAAAATCCTTTCTTAGCGGATGCCTATATCATAATAGCTATTTGTATGCCAAATTTTAGCCCGATCCGTCCAGTGGTTTGAGCTGTGCGTTGATACATCAGTCAGTCAGTCACCTTTTCCTTTTATATATACACACACATACACAAGAATAAGATACAACTTATTAAAATAATTCTGAAATGAGCCAAACAGATGTATTCTACTTTATATAATTACTCATATTAATCCCTGAGCAAAACCAGTAATTTGCGAGATTCATTCGCTTTGAGCAAAAAATAACCTAATTACTTACGGAATAAGTACGCATATAATTTGAATATATTACGTTAATCTTTTATAGCTGTATAAATTATATATTGTACTTGCTGTTTCCCGCAGTTTCGCCTGCGTTTACATGATAAATAGTATCCTAGGTTGTATATAACATAACCCCCTTAAGGCTCCAGTCTCCCTAAAATCAGTGTTCTTGCGGAATTTATCAGAAAAGAAATATTGTTTTTTAGTCATCAGAAAAGCAATAAATGAAATATATTTTACGTTATTTTAAAGTGTGAGATTTGAAGTTTCCAATACATATTTTATTTTTTAATTTGACGCCACTTTTATTAGCTTTGTGAGGCTTTAAACATACCTCTATTTACGTTCCACGCGTAGAGGGTCTCATTCATGCACACGCTACGAAAAAAATATAACAAAAACAAGAAATGTATTCAGATTACATTTGTCGGCAAATCCTCTACAATAATTTTATCTAGTTACTTTTTTTCCAAATTGTCTCAATTTCTTATTTAAATTGCTTTAAAAAGTTATAAATTTCTGAATTTGACCCTTGAAACATATATTTTTTCTATTACAAAGTAATGGTTTAGAGAAATCACACTTTAACCACTCCGAAAACAACTACTTATCTGTCGAATAAAAAATATATGCATTCAAAAAATCATTTGAAATAAATTTACCGAGACTAAACATATAACACAACGAACGCTGTTAATTCCCAGCGAAATTGAATGGAAATTTTGATGCATTTTATGTTTTATTTGTTTAGTTTCGGTAAATTTAGTTCAAATGATTTTTTGAATGCATATATTTTTTATTCGACAGATAAGTAGTTGCTTTCGGAGTGGTTAAAGTGTGATTTCTCTAAACCATTACTTTGTTATAGAAAAAATATATGTTTCAAGGGTCAAATTCAGAAATTTATAACTTTTTAAAGCAATTTAAATAAGAAATTGAGACAATTTGGAAAAAAAGTAACTAGATAAAATTATTGTAGAGGATTTGCCGACAAATGTAATCTGAATACATTTCTTGTTTTTGTTATATTTTTTTCGTAGCGTGTGCATGAATGAGACCCTCTACGCGTGGAACGTAAATAGAGGTATGTTTAAAGCCTCACAAAGCTAATAAAAGTGGCGTCAAATTAAAAAATAAAATATGTATTGGAAACTTCAAATCTCACACTTTAAAATAACGTAAAATATATTTCATTTATTGCTTTTCTGATGACTAAAAAACAATATTTCTTTTCTGATAAATTCCGCAAGAACACTGATTTTAGGGAGACTGGAGCCTTAAGGGTTGAATTTTAGTAAATATTTTATTAAGTAGGTACACCCATATTTGTATTATTTCTTTGTGGTTATCTATATATATAAAATGCTTTGTCCTGAATGACTGACGAATCAACGCACAGCCTAAACCGCTGATCGTAGAGACCTGAAACTTGGAGGGTGTGATCTTTGTATGACGTAGGCAAATCCGATAAGAAGGGATTTTCCGAAATTCTACCCCTAAGGGGGTGAAAAACGGGGGCAAAGTTTGTATGGGACTACGAGATTCCTTGGTCCAATCTACTTCAAATTTTGCATAAACATTCTTGAACAGAATTAATTGAAGATAAGTTTCGTATTTTATTTAAACTCATCGCCTAACAGGGTTAAAAAGGGGTAGATAGTTATTTTGGGGAGATTTGCATCGAAGTTGATATCAATACTCCTTAGTGCTTTTGATTTAAATTACATTTTATTTTGACACATGTTTGAAAACTCAATCCGACAATCAATATTTTTCCGGCCAGATTTATTTGAAACTTGATATTAATATTAATTTGTCAACACAATGTCGGTGTTTTTCGAAATTGTTACCCTAATGGGGTGCAAAAGTTTTATGGAACGACAATTTTTGGAATGGAGTAAGGAGGTACAGTTTGTCGGGATATTTGGGCTCCTGGCTAGAACTAAGGAAAATGTGTTGTAGAATTAATCGGGGGAAACATATTTTGTAAGTGTCTTTATTGTGGAAAGTAGTTGGAATACGAATCTTGCGTAAATATTGTTCAGAGTAGATTATTTAGGATTATTATTATTATCATCTCTCTCTTTTCACCCGAAAAGGGGTGCAAAAGTGTGTATGGGAATGGGAAATCATTTTTTTTCCAGGGTATGTATGTGTAAAAAATATGTTTGGAGGTACACTTTGTGTAGGTATACGGATTGGGGCTTCTTATAACGTAGGAGTGTACTAAGAATGTTTTGTAGGGCATCGCGGGTGAAACCGCAGGGCAGAAAGCTATCTATACATATAGGTAATAATACAGTAAAATCCGGTGTTTCAGTAGGTACATTGAAGAAAAATAATCATATCTTCCGGAACTACTTCATGTAGATTTCACAGGTAGACTGAGATTAATTAATAAAGGAGCAGAATATAGGCTTCATTTAAATATAATCGGATGTTGTAAAAAAGTAATCGTCATTCAATAATTTTTGGAATTTACTTTTTACCTACTGTTCGAAAGTTATCTAGAACCCGCGTGTATCTACACTATTTTTTAAAACTTGAAATGGAGTGTGTTTGATGTAGGAAGAGTCAAATTGTAAAGAAACCATTTTTGTTTTTTTGTCTGTCTGTCTAACTGTTAGAACACGCTAATCTCCGAAACCATCGAACGGATTTTCGTGGGTTTTTCACAATTTGGCGCTTTGAATAAATAGGCTTTGTTTCGTCCAAATTGGCTAACGGGGAAAAAGTTATAGACATTTTATAAAGTCTGCGCGAGCGAAGCCGCGGGCGAAAAGCTAGTTTTATATACTATATACAATCTTTATATATAAAATTCCCGCACCACGATGTGGGTTCGCAATGAACTCTGAAACTATTTATCCGATCTTAACGTATTTTTTTTTCAAAATGTGTGATTTGTTCCAAGTTAAAAGATAGTATATATTTTATCCCGATGTTTTCTTTTTTATACCGGGAACGCAGGTTTTTAGTGCAAAATAAGGCTTTATTTATTGTTTAATTTAAAATGGCTACGAAAGGCTCATCTCGCTGCGGCATCTATACCACATTCATGTGACGTTGACAAATGCCACAAGTTCGTAGCACTTCGTAGCAAGCCCGTAGGTATATCGTAGTGGGTCTACGTGTAAAATATTGTCATGATACATGAAGGTACCTAACAATAAATAAATGGAATAAAATTTTCTATGGTTCATTTAATGTAAACAAAAGAAAGATATACAAAATACAGAGTTAATTAAAAAAAAGGAAGGTAAGTCCAAGAAGGGAAGATTATGTTACGGTACGTCACAGGGAAAAACACAGAGTATTTAGCACGGGTAGAGGATGGGTCATAGCACGCAAGGGACAGGAAAGGACCAGGTGTAGACCTGAGCACCTGGCACAGGTAGACGGAGTTCCCGGTGCAGGAGCCTCGGTGTAGGGGCCAAGGTGTAGGGCCTTAGTGCAGGGTCCAGGATGGTCCAGGTCAGCAAAAGGCAGGCAGTACAGGCAGGACAAGGAGCAGCAAAACCCGTCAGGATGAGGAGACAGGATAGTAGCTCAGGGTGGAGCCGACGTGACGTATTTTTAGATCGCGGATACTAAGAACTTTGCAACACGACGTATGTTTAGAACGCGGACACCATTATTTGAGCCTCTTCTGGCTTTGTTAACGGCGCGCAAGTCATGTAGAATTCCTGGGACTGCTTGTCCCAGGAATGGACTTATACTTCTAGATGCTTCTTGTTGGAAGCGTAGGAAGGAACTCACCTCTCACTGCGGATTGATTGCTAAAGAAACCTCTGTAGAATAATTTAGTAATTTTGAATTTTTGAATTTAAAATTTGAAGCGAATCAGTCAATAAATTAAAAATAATATAGATGCCAGACTCTTTTTCAGACTAATAAGATGATTTCTTTAGCAACCTCACCATTTAGACGTAATAAACGAAATAAAAATAATGACAATGAGATATCTCCATGACAACATGTCAATGGAAAAATAACAAGTTTTAGAAATTATTGTAAAGAAAAATTATAAATAATACATTTTAAGCCATTGAACCATAGAAAATGCTACAATATTGTACGTGGTGAAATAAGATTTCTTGCTTATTACTTACTAACTTCCATCCCGCGTTTTCACCCAATTTCAATTAAGTATTACCACCGCGACATTATGTGCCATATTCTTTAACCATTATAACATAACTTTTCTCTTTAATCCATCTATTTATTAGTCAAAGCGAAACAAAAATCATACAGTAGGTACTTATAGAAACAATCGTTCAAACATAGACAGTCAAAACCGGCGAGGGACATTGTTTCTATAGAAGTTTGTTGACACAATTTATAATTCCTGTAATGTAGTTTTATTATAAATTCACACGATATATGGCGTGACGAACTTAATTACGGTATATGCATTTAACGTATAAAGAATGACAAGTAGG
Organism: Tetheella fluctuosa; assembly: GCA_951216915.1. NCBI lineage: Eukaryota > Metazoa > Arthropoda > Insecta > Lepidoptera > Drepanidae > Tetheella > Tetheella fluctuosa. Next base: position 2,615,859 of record OX578237.1, read on the forward strand.
GAAATGTAAAAATTTGTTACTATGGTTACAGTTGACTAAAGTATAAATTTTGGCATGAAAACCTTGTGAGGCAACTTCAATTGTATCTTTATTGAAATAGGAATAATTTTTGAATGTGCAGTTAACATTTATAATATAGTGAATTTTTTAAGTGTGCGTAGATGGCCAATTCCTAAACTATAAGGAATAGCGGCAAATACTCAAAGGAGTCAAGAGCCCGATTTTGATGAAAACTAAAACTGCAACATTGGATTTTTGTAAAATCAATAATCCTAGGCAGGAATCGAACCCCTTGATTTTGAAATAAAAAACACACTGTATTATTACACCATCCGATAGTGTTGCTAATAAGGATCAATTTCTATGATATCCGGCAAACTGCTGCCATTTGGGGCGGAGACAAATTTTTAAGGCTTCATTTCCATTAGAAATAAAATAAAAATAAAATGTTTTTATAAGTCCATAGATTGTAAAATGCGTAGAGAGGAATGTTTTAAGCCGTCAATAGGATTGCTTCATTTTCACAAGTTACCAAGTCATAGTCTAATAAAATGTGAGAGTCCCTTGACAATCCCACTGGTATTGCTAATGTCCATAGGCGACGGTAGCCACTTACCATCAGGTGGACCGCCTGCCTGCTTGTCAGCCTTCTGATATAAAAAGCGATGATAAAAAGGCATGTTAAAACAAAATTTTCTCTTTGCATCTCTGGTGTAAAGTCACCCTTTAACACAAAAATAAATTAAAAGCTAAATTCAAATGACTCGACTACCGTTGCCTTTTCAATGTTATTTGTATGTATATAATATTCGGCGATGTCGTCGCTAACTGAAAGGCTTCCAATTATAATAAAATAGCACATTTAGACAGGCTTTTTGACCTTGTCTGAATTTTATTAATGTTAGATACTTAACAGGGTAGCTACGCAATACAAAAGTTATATAAACAAACGTGTTACTAAAGGGAATTTAGGTAAGCAATTTTATAAGGAATTCATAAAAATATCTGCTGCGCAAGGCTTTTGTTTTTTTTGTTTGACGTATGACTAAACATGACGTAGGTACTTAGTATATACTTGTAGGGGTGGAAGTACTCATCAATGTGAACAACTTTTATTATAGGGCTAACTCTGATATCGCGTAAAATAATATGGTTGCTTCATACATTTTGGTCGAGTAGGTATTGAACTTTTGTATGGAACAGCTGATAATTTTTTCATGATTTCACAGTTAGTCCCATAATAAAAGTTGTTCATTTTGATGAGTACTTCCACCCTTGCAAGTATTGCCAGCGATAACAAAATCACCCAGTATTATTATGCTGTAAACGCGCCAAGAAAATAACAGTTATTATTTCATATAGGTATATATTTTATGTATATTTATTGATATTGAAACTAAAGACTTTAATGATATTTAATTCAAATCAATTGACCAACTACGTAGGACCCACTTTATCACAGGGTTCAATGAAAGTAACCAGTATTGGGTGTTCAGCGGAGGGAAATCAACTCGTATAGAAAACCTCAATATTTCATTTTCATTCAGAAGACCACAATAAAAATCGTATAATTAACAAATGGACATCAATAGGTATTCACATATAGTTATATGTTAGCAGTAAGTAAGTACCTACATCAACACACGAAAGAAGAGAAAGACACTCAGAAAATAAAATCTATAAACATGCTTCAACCATTTCAGACCAGTTAGCACGTTTCCGCTTGGCAGAGATTTAGGGCATTGTTTTTATTTGTTAGCAGCTTTGTTTTTAATTTAATTTTATATTTAATTATAATACTCCATTATATCAAGTATATAGAAAACATCCACAAAGCCCTCGCTGCTGTCGATAGGCAAGGTTCCCAACAGGCTGGCAGCGTTCCCTTTTTGGATGGGCAAGCTTATGCGTTGGCGGAAAAAGCTCCCAGCCCGTCGGTCTCCCGAAACCTCGATGAGCTTGGATGATATTTTATTTTATTTATTTTATTTTTATTGCTTAAGGACAACCAGCAAGGCATTAACACTAACACTTTTTCATTTTTACATAATATGTATACACAAGAAGGTTTCATACATAAGTGGTGCCTCATTATTGGCTGCCACGACATTCTGATTCTAATGTGGACTAGTTATAACATTTAATATGATACATAACTGTTTGATCAGTTTCAAATTCATATAAGATTAAGATTAACAATAAGATTAAGTAAGATGAGAGGTAGTAGCGGAACAAGACGAATGAATGAATGAGACGGATGTTTTAATTTAAGACTTTGTTGGTTAAAAAAGTCTGATATAACCTTAATATAATATTCAAGTTTGAAGAATCTGGTTTTCGGTTTTTATGTTTTTGTTTAGTTCAATTTCAAGTCCAATTTCAAACAAAGCATAGCATATACTATGAAAACCAAATCTATACTAATATTATAAAGCTGAAGAGTTTGTTTGTTTGTTTGTTTGAACGCGCTGATCTCAGGAACTACTTGTTCGATTAGAAAAATGATTTCAGTGTTGGATAGCCCATTTATCAAGAAAGGCTATAGGCTACTTTTTATCCCGGGAAAACACAAGTTCCCTCGGGAACGCAGGTGAAACCGCGCGGTAAAGCTAGTAACTGACATAACTCTGTTTACAAGAAAAAAGCTTTCTAATGAAGTAAGCTTTCTACAAAGCATTTCATTCAGAATATGGGTGAATGAGAAGCTGTATACGTTAGAAAGAGATGCATGTACACACGTTATCTTTTATTCATGTAAACTCAGGTCTCAAATGAATTATATTTGTAGCCTCCTGTTTCATGGATTTTGTTTGTAATTATTTTAAAAATAAGGAGGAAATGTTTTGGAGTAAACGGCTGTAGTATTATAATAAAAAAAATCATTGATGTCAAATTTGGTCCCTTTGTACGTAATGACGACTAGGATTTAAAAGATTCCAGCGATTATTAATCTTAAAAACATCAACAATACTGGTACACAATAATAAAAAAAGGTGTGTGTGTACTTATGTACGCACGTAAGAAATTATACTTCTTTATTATTATTTTTTTTGGTACTATCTTCATGTTTTACTGTGTATGGGACAACCTGACAATGTTGACTAGCTAACTTCATTGTGTCGGTTTTACGTGACGGTGTGCGCGCGCATCGTAAAAAAATACTCTCATAATTTTTCCCTAACGCACCAAAAGAAGTATAACTTCAACAAAGGCATAAGTTAAAGAAACTTCTACTAAATATCAATAAGAGGTGAGCAATATCTATAAAGTTCAATTACACTTGTGGCCAAGAGGTTTAGATTTGTTTTTTTTTTCTTATGACAAAATCTAATAATAAGTTAATAAGATTATAAAGTAGATATATACTGGTAACTCATGAATTTAGATGAAACGAACAAGTGAGAGCGTATTGTTTACAACCCCAATGTTTTAGACCATTCGCCTCCTTTTATAGCACTGCAACAGAGCGTTTCTTGCCGATTATCATTTTATTTTGGCGTATATTACCTTAAGTAAAAACTGGAAGGGTGACTTTCCGAAATTCTTCAAATTCTCGAAAATTCCTGTGTTATGTTTTTGATGGGATCTCATTTCTATTTGTAGGTAGTCCTCTTTTTTTTTTTTTTTTTTGGTGACAAACAAACATAAGTCAAGCATTATGAACGTGTGCGTTCGCGTCGCGACAGATCTTATCTGGGTTAGTATTACTTATTAAGTATATTATAGGTATAGGAAACCAGATTATAAAGTTATACTGATTTTATTTTTCAATTTTTACTTTCTTATGACGGTGTACTATGCACGTCTGTTTACCCCCTTAAACCGTACAGGCGTGATGTTAGGTTAAGGAATGGTGCAAACAATACATAGAAATTCGATCACAGCGATCGCGGGTCATTTTCTGTTTGTTATTGAAGAGTTCCACTGTCTATCCCCGAAGATCTTCATCAGAATGCATTTAATTACGAAATCCCCATCCAAATCGGATCAGTAGTTTTTTAGAAAATCGCGGACATATAAACATTCATACATACATTCGGGTCGAATAGAGAACCTTTCTTTTTTTGAAGTCGGTGTAAAATTCGGAATGTCAGAGTTTTCCCTTGCTTTATAGGCTAAACAATACTGTGTTCAAAATTTGGAGCTTGTGGGTCTGCTAGAAGTACCTACCTTAGAAATTTTGATGATCGGTGAGTCAGTCAGCGACAAATTAACAAAATTAAGGAACTTTGACTTGAAATAATTCTTAAACTACTGGTTCAAATTTAATGTTGTTTGGAAATATAAGGTTCTAATAAAAGTAGTACGGTCCTTTTGAGGGATGATAGTATAGGTCATAAGTATTCCGAAAATGATAAAAAAAAAAACGGTCGTAATTTCAATGAAAAAAAAAAGCCTGAAATTGTACTTCATCACTACTAACCATTAATTAAAACCATTAACAGCATAATCAGTGGTAAAATTATTTATTAAAAAATAAAAAAAATACATTTTTAAAAAACAAATCTTTTATTCACTGATTCACGTTGCATCAACAACAACAAAATCTGTCTCTGTATGGCTACCAATAGCGCGGCTAAGCGGCATCGTCGTCAAAGTACTTTTAGGCATATACAAACTTCACGTTACGCAAAGGTTGGTTTGTCGGTATCCGACAAAGCAAGCACCGCGCCGCTAACACGAGCCGCCGCCGCCGCCGCCGCCGTACCTATTCACATATCGACAGCTAGAGATAGGTACGTAGACAGCTAGGTAAGTAAAATCGGTGCGAACGATGATAAAAATAGACGTGTACTTCGGATAATTACTTATCGGACACTAACTCAGTGTTGCCATATCTCAAACCTGAAAATCTGAATTGCATAATCTAAAAATCTGTAGAAAATCTGTTTGAGCTCAATAAATCAAAATCTGCATGAAATCTATTAATATAAAAAATTAAGTCCAATAAATGAATGGTAGTTTATTGAAAAAACCAAGGTGTTTATAGGAACTACTTCTTAAAACATTTTTTTAAAATAAAATATTATTGTGTTGTAATTATTTTTGTTCATAAGACGTATCGATTACATCATAATTTTTACTATTACGACCGAATATTTTTTTTTATCATTTTCGGAATACTTATGACCTATACTATCATCCCTCAAAAGGACCGTACTGCTTTTATTAGGACCTTATATATCTAGCTATGTAATGCCCTCTTGGTTGAAAATTTTAAATTTGAAATTGAGTTACGAATCAATAACATTCGAGATTGTTGTGATTGATAATATGCCTTATAAAAACAGCTTAAAGTCTATTTTGACTTTATTAACACCATAATTACATAATAGCACTTGCTATGTTTATATGAGGCATATAGGTAATGCAAATGGTTTGCGTATAAGGGCTGGATTAAGACAATAAACCCTCTAAACCTAAATTACAATCCAATAATTTATTGTGTTAATCGAACATGAACCCTATTGCATAAGTACAGTATTTAAATTAAATTGTTGCATTCCGACTCAACATGCATCGACTACGACGTAGAAGCTCTACAAAAACTCGTAGAACTACTACGGCAGTAAGTTTAGTTAACACGCTATATTGCGTGACGCAAAAATAAATTTTAAAATAGGTATTTCAGCCAGTGTTTGCGGTTATAATATGAGAGTGTAGCCGAAAATCTCGTTATTTTCAAGGTGGTTGATGTTTAGCTAGTTTATGGTACTAAATTCAAAGCCACTTTTAATTTGTGACACTATAAAATACTTTTTTAAACATTACATACAGCTTTATAAAGATCGACAACACATTAGGAATCCCACTGGTATTACATCCGACTTAAGAACAGCGTAATAGCATCAAGGGGACAGCCTGCTTGTTAGCCTAATTAAATTTAAAAAACCAGCCAAGTGCGAGTCGGACTCGCGCACGAAGGGTTCCGTACCATTATCTATAAAAACGGCAAAAAAAAAACATGTCTCATCTATGGGAGCCCCACTTAAATATTTGTTTAATTTTCATTTAGTTATTTATTTTTAAAGTAATAACATAACTAAATATTCTGTGAATGTTTTAAGCGTCTACTTGTTGCCGTTATCGAGCAAAAACGAGCAAAAAAATCACGTTTGTTGTATGGGAGCCCCCTTAAATATTTATTTTATTCTGATTTTTAGTATTTATTGTTATAGCGGCAACAGAAATACATCATCTGTGAAAATTTCAACTTCCATGAGATACAGCCTGGTGACACATGGACAGACGGACAGACAGTCAGGAGTCTTAGTAGGGTCCCGTTTTATAGTTTGGGTACGGAACCCTAAAAAAGGAGTATGGTGTATTTTTTTTCATTCAAATTTAAAATTATATTTTATTGTTCCATAAATTTAATTATTCATTATTGCAGTGATGTTTTATGGTACAAAAATCATAGTGGCTTTTATTTTGTGTCTAGTAGTACAATGTCTGTAAAATATATATTGACAAAGCCACGGCTCAAGTAAACTCAGCATTTCTAAATCCGATAGACAATTCTCTCATACGAAAAACAACCTTCAAATTGCTATCCCTTGTAGAGATGTCTAAGAGATTTTTACGACCGCCCCCGCAGTGAAAGCCGGCGTTGAAAGGTTGTGAACCTAACGTTTTATGTTCGGATAATAAACTAACATCTCGGATGTATTTTGAAATAGAACGAACTACTAGAGTTCTCGTTGCCGTAATGTTTTTTGTGGGACATAAATTTAAAGTTCTATTAGATTACCAGGTTTTCGGGTGGTTTTATGTTAATGTGAATGATTTATCTTACCACAAAAAATTGGTAAAAGTACACTCGTAATGAGGAAATCTGCTTGGCGGCGGAACCAAACATTGATCTAAATCAGGCACATGTCGTGAATGGTTGGGTGGTCTAAGTAATCCTGCGTTTTTAAGGGGAGTCCCTTCTTTGGAGATGTATACTTGTTGATGATAAATTCTGCTAATCATGATTTTAAAAAAAACATTATAAAACGAAGTAACCATTGCACAGATATTTATCTACCAGCTTTCAAATAAAAGTGAATAGTTCAAAATTGGATCACTCGTTTTAGGGTGAATTTCAACAGGTCCATTAAAATCTTCATTTCCGTGGATCTTTAGTTTTGTTGTATTCTTGCTTAATATCTAGCAGATAACTAAAAAAACTAACGAGATATACAAGATTAAAAATTACGTGCCACGGTGATGACACATGCGTGCACGGCAATGAAACATGCGTCCACGGCAATGAAAAAACTGTGCCAAGAGAATGAAATTCATTGTCTAATCGTACCATGGCGATGAAAATATAAGTCACGGAAATTAAACACCTGGCCACGGCAATGAAACTAAATTGTTTTAAAAGGCATGGCAATTAATTTTTTTTCATTGCCATAGCCAATTTTGACCACGGAAATCTCGGCAATGAAAGCACGGTGATGAAAATCAAGGCAAAAATATAAAATAACAAAAAATCTATGTAACTATTCGAAGTAATAAACACTTCCCAAATAAACGAAAGAAATGGCGTTCTATCAAATGTTTAATCAAGAGTACAAACTTATTAAAATAGAAGTTATACCTATCCACGGCAATGAAAGAAAAAATGTCCAGTAACAAAAAAATTGAATACTTTGATTTATGGCGAGCACTTAAGCGGCAATAATATGCAACGTTTAGCACATAGGAGGGAGGAAGCAAGTCGTTAGATAAAACAATATTCTTAAACATGTTTAGGACACGGCGATGAAAGGTAACTCTGGGCCAAATGAATTTTTATTAACCATTCGTTGTATTGTTTAAATATTTGTATAAATTTATTTCGTAACAATACTTTAACTATTCACGTATCAAATGAAACTAGGTTTTTATATAAAGAACCAATAGATTTTTATCAATGAGGTATCACGACACAATAGGTGACGTGTGGACAAACACGGCAATTAAAGATTTCGAGGTTTAATAAATTTTTTTGGAGTACCTATATTCCTATTTAATAATATATTTAGTGCTACACATAGATTACTATTTCACGTAACCAGAAAAAAATGTTAGAGCATTATAACTATGATTTTTAGTACCGATTTCATCGATGCCACGCAATTCTTGGTCCCGGGAAATTCACCTTTATAGTTACGATGTAACAGAAAACCTTACACAGACAAAAAAGCTTTTTAATAAATCCTACTTTTTTTGTGACTACATAGGTGACAAACAAGCTTACGGCCCACCTGGTAGTAAGCGGTTACCGTAGCCTATTAATAATATAAATGTAAGTTACTTCATCAAGCTGAAATCGCTTAATATATCTGGATGAATTTTGATATATATATGTATATGTACATGGAATAAAAAAGAAAACTTATATATTAAAAGACCATTAAGAAGAAATTGGGATAAATATTCTGGGACATTATTCCTCACACACGGCCATCTGACCCCAAACTAAGTAGAGCTTGTACTATGGAAGCCAGATAACTGATATACTACATATACTACTTTTCTTTTGTAAATACATACATATATAGATAATTACACCCAGACACAGGACAAACAGACATGTTCATGCACACAAATGTTTGTCCTGAGTGGGATTCGAACCCACGACCTGCGGCGTGATAGATAGCGTATCTTACCAACCACGCCAACCGGCCCGTCAAATCTTACGACAAACCGCGAAACAGAAAATTGTGTCAAAACATAATATCAAATTTAAAATTGTACATTTATAAAATACATAGTAAATACAGCTTTAAACAAAACGGACCATCAAGGCCATTCGTAATCACCCCATTGTACTGTTGATCGTGGAAACAGCCATGTGACTGTTTGACGTCATTATGAGAACGTTTGATTGTATAAAGGCTCTCGTACATGTTACGACTTTGTAGAGCGACTTTAGCGTCACTGCAATTTATATCTTCATTCAGGCATCCTACTGCAATATATAGCTTAAACATATAATCTTAGAGTACAGTTTTTAACTACCTAGCTTTATGAAATCGATTACAGACTTCGAACATAAAAAAACGAGGATACGAAAGGACTTTAGGGGCTTTAAAACCATCAATTATTTTTTATTAGGCCCATCAAAAGAAATTACATTAATAAAACTAAAGATAAAATTTAAGCGCCGCATGAAAAAATAAGCATTAAATAGAAAACTAGGTACTTACGTACTTTTAGTTCAGTACCTACTTGTCTATTTCGGAATTTGGGCGCAAAATAGTCTTGTTTGTCTTTCACTTCTGTATCACTTTAGGATCTGAAAGTCTGCTCAAATTACACGTTTAATTAGCTACTTATGTCGTTTTCGATGGTGACGATAGTGTATTAAATCCGACAAATATTTTAATTTGAAGGTTTTATGTTTGTGACTTAATCAAGCATTAACTCACTGGATTTGGGTGAAACTTAGCATATAGATAGATTATACTCTGAAATAATTTATAGAATAAATAAATAAATAAATATTCTGGGACATTATTCCTCACACACGGCCATCTGACCCCAAACTAAGCAGAGCTTGTACTATGGAAGCCAGATAACTGATATACTACATATACTACTTTTCTTTTGTAAATACATACTTATATAGAAAATTACACCCAGACATAGGACAAACAGACATATTCATGCACACAAATGTTTGTCCTGAGTGGGAATCGAACCCACGACCTGCGGCGTGATAGATAGGGTATCTTACCAACCACGCCAACTGGCCCGTCGAATACTTTTTATACTGAGAAAAGATAACATCCCTCGGGAACACGGGTGAAACCACGGGACAGAAGCAGGTAGAAAAATATCAATGCGCCCTCTATAGTTTATGGTAGTTCTTTGAGAGTAACAACTTTTCCTTATGTTCAGTTTAGTCTATACTAATATTATAAAGCTGAAGAGTTTGTTTATTTATTTGTTTGTTTGTTTGAACGCGCCAATCTCAGGAACTACTGGTTCAATTTCAAAAAATCTTTCAGTGTTGGATAGCCCATTTATCCCGGAAAAACACAAGATCCCTCGGGAACGCGGGTGAAACCGCGGGGCAGAAGCTATAATCAATATAAATAACTTTATTTGGCAACTTGAAATCCATTAAATCAACTAATAATTGATTTCTAATTTAGATATTTAATTACACACTATTTTAAATTAATATTCACATAAATTAAGACTTAATACTTACATATATTACATACTTTTAACATAGAAACTTAAACGTAAGAATCTACCTACCTACTTATATTATTATATAAAATTATATAGATTAAAAATTCGCGATCAGAAACCAACGTACACAGAATGGTAATTAAGATATTTATAGTATAGTATGTATATATATAGTAGTTTTTACGTTTTTAATTTCTTTGGATTAATAAATCGCTACGTTTGTAGACCGCTTAACATGACACCGAAGATTTTATCGGTTAAATTAGCTTATTACTGTTTCATTCGTCTACAAATTGTAGGAGTGTCTGTTGAATTACGTAATTCAATGCTGAACTCTACATGTTCTTTATAACTCTTTCTGAATGCAGAAAATACGCTCTTTGGTACCTCGTACTTTCTATATTCAAGGGTGGAAGTACACATCAAAATGAACAACTTTTATTATGGGACTAACTGTGAAATCATGAAAAAATTATCAGCTGTTCCATACAAAAGTTCAATACCTACTCGACCAAAATGTATGAAGCAACCATATTATTTTACGCAATATCAGAGTTAGCCCTATAATAAAAGTTGTTCACATTGATGAGTACTTCCACCCCTACAAGTATTGCCAGTGACAACAAAATCATCCTGTATAATACTAACTTTCCCAGTATAATTCTTATTTGGTTTTAGAGACAGAGGGCATTGACCTTACACCTGCAATATTTAGAATCATAACATCAGTGGAAGTGACATCGAATCCCGTGACGAAAGTCTAGGATTCGAATCTGATACTAAACATGTACTTTCGGTATAGAAAATATCGTAAGGGAACTATAGTATGGCTGTAGGGTACTTTGTAGTACCCACCTATGTGGCAACCTCCCTCAAAATTTGTTGCCATGAATATACCAGAGTATTTCAGCAGTTTTACATGAAATACCTAGCTTATCTAACCGATACCAAATAATGCCGCCTCTTTCTTTTGAAATGAATAGAATGAGACGGTCTCTAAAGATATCTACTATATAGGTATTAGGAATTTATCGGCAACCTGTGAAACTGTACCTTAGAGGCCCCTTTCCTAAAGGCCCCAGCTCAACATGTGTTACAAATAACTAGCGCTTTTCGGTTGAGCGTAAAGTAGATAAGTTTCTATTGATGGCAGTTTATTAAATTTTATATAACAAAGTCTAAATGGTAATCAAAATATGATCAAAAGTCTTTTATTTACAACCAATATTTGTTGACGAAAAACATATTTTGTAGTCAAAAACTTTGACAGAAATATGAGTACCTAGGTACGATAATTTACCAAACTAACTTGCTTACCGTGGTTTTAGATAGATAGATTTGTCTTTATTCGTACACATTAGAAAACAAAAAATAAACACAAATACAGTAATAAAATTGACAGTGTTGCAATGAGCAGCCTTATCACTAAAAACGATATCTACTAGGCAACCTTTGGAGAGATAGAAAAAATTATATAATAGAATTAATCTAATCTATAATAAAGTGAAGAGCTTTTTAACCGACTTCAAAAAAGGAGCTGGTTCTCAATTCGACTGTATGTTTTTTTTTACGTTTGTTACGCGATTACTCCGCCAATTATTTTTTCGTTTCGTTGATCATACTTCAGAGGTGGTCCCATGTAAATTTTATTATGATCTGATCATGGACTTTGAAGATATGACGGAATTCCTCAACGAAAAGTAGCACGAATATCGTGATTGAAATATCTTATTCAATATTATCGACAATTATAATTGACAGGTATATCCTCGATCAGAGACAAATTTTGATAGGTATTCAATACACATAAGAAACTAAAAATGGAAAAATAAAATTAACATTTAACAAAAAAGTAAAACCTTTCCCTGACTTCAAAACGAGTTCTAATATCGTTATTTTATACTTTTTAGTGCAAACCGTTTTGAAGTTGGTTTTACTTTTTTTTGTTAAATGTTAATTTGTTTGTTTGAAAACGTTTATCTCTAGAACTACTAGTCGGTTTTGAAAAATTCTTTGATTGATTGTTATTGAATTGTTAATTGAAAAAGCCCAATTCTTTTTATTTTGTGAGTATAATCTAGGTTGCTGATAAAACTACTCTTAGTAGGAGTTCATGAAAAACCCTTTTTACTTTACTAAATGACCTCAATTCTTCTCTCGAACTCTAAAGGTTGTCTCGTTGTGGTCACAAGGCCGGACGGGCTTGGCGCTGAACATAGGCCTCTCTCAAAGCGCGGCACTTCTTTCAGTTTCTTACCCTCCGCATTCAGCCCAGTCCGGTCACCTTTTTAAGATCGTAATTCCATCAGGCTGTGTCGCTTATTACTCTTGCTTAGACTTGTACTCTATGATTTATCTGCCCCATTATTCTACCGTTCTTTTGCAATATTTCCACTTTACTTGCTTACTCGAGCCTTAAATGTACCTAGTTCAAAATGTTTCTATAGTTTAATTAAACACATAGCTTGATATTCAGCTCTAGAAAAATATTAAGATATTTTTTACATACCAAGGTATCATCCAGCTCAAAGGGATCACACCTATCCGTAAAGCCTTCTTTATGGACTTTACGACTACGTGTATTGCGTAGTCGTAAAGTATTGCAAAACAAAAATCTATGTCATTACTTTGGAAATGTCAAGCTGACTTTACTTTTGACTGGTGCTTCTTCAGTAACTATCATGTGTATATGAACACTGCTGTTCTCGTCTAGTACTGACTTTAACTATCTCCTGTATGGTATAAAGATCAGCAGACTATGATGATCGACTGTTGACTAGGGCGGTAGATCGAACAGAGTCGAATTGTAATTATTTCTTTAGTTTTCACTTTGTATAAGCCTGTATTTGGACTAAAATCTCACCATGGTAAGTAATAATTTGTCCGAAGGTGGTATAAGCCTAGAAAGAACAGGCTCGATCTATGTACGTACCAAATTTCATTCAAATCTGAACCTGCCACTACGGTATGATTAAATAACAAACGTCAACAAAAACTCACATAAGCATTTGCTTGATTGTTTCTAGCGCAAGCGAAGCGATTTAATTCGACTTGGCGCGTATCTCCCGTAGTGGATACCAGCCTTAACAAGATGTTATGTAATTGAGGCCATACTTTAGTGTACCAAGATATAGAGCGCACGTTACATTACCAAGTTTAAATTGGTGTTTCGAACAGCTACCGTCGTAAATCTTAGCGGGATTCTACCATGCAAATGTACATGTTGGAATCGGCATTATACTTTTTAACTTATGTTAAAAAGTATAATTTTAAAGTTCATTGACAGCTCTTTTTTAATTATGATGAAATTAAAAGTATAAAAACAGAAATACAGGTAGGACCGTGGGGTGGAAACTAACATTATAATAATATTTATAGACTGTTAGAATTAAAACAAATATTTACTAGCTTTGATTTTTTAACTCATTATCTTACAAGACTCTTAAAAAGTCAGGAGTAAGCTATTGCTCCCACAGAGCCCAAGCCTCCAAGAAGTTATGACGCCAGTTTACAAAGGATATTAAAGACTTTATGACTTTATTTGACCTAACATAGAAGTTACTTTGATCATAAATAATGTAGAGTTTATGAACACTTAATAAAATTGCTTATAATTAATTACTGTGTTAACTTGCTGAGTTAAATGTACCTACTCAAATATGAACAACTTTTCCAATAGCTACATCTTTGTCTGCCACGTCAGAAGTCGTAGCAGTCACAAATTTCATTTAACATCGCATTTTTTTTACGTCAAGGCACAAGCAGGCGGTCCGCCTGATGGTAAGTGGTTATCATCACTTATTCATTAGCAATACTAGGGAATTGCTAATGTGGTGCCGACCTTTTATAACGCCTAGAAGGCATTTGGCTCTCAAGTGTAACAGCCGGAACACACCAATAGGTGTTTTGCGACAGATTTTTAACTTAGGTTGCCTCTCAGGTCCTAGTCCGGCGGGTAGGTACTGCTAAGTTACCTTACTACCGTGCTATGGTTTCCTTTGCGGAAAGCTCAAGCTCATTGTAGGATTCAAAACCATTACAACTACTGAACTATCAACTTACATCGTCTGTTTGTTACATAAGTATATATATGATTATTTTATAGTATCTCAGAGTAATTAATATACGTATTACCTGTTATCCAATTACCTAAGTACCACCAAACTATTTAGTTTATGATCAGGTAGCTATCCTATATCAAAAATGTCCCCGAATTAACGTATATCATTTTCAAAACAAGCTGGTATTCAATCAAAAGACGTGATTATGCAATTAGATTGAGAATTCGGATGGTAGAATAAAATTTCAACATCCACAAAATGTCAAGTATTTGCGTGGGGAAATTTCAGGGATTTGTGTAACGTTGGGTAACGAGTGTTCGTACAAAATAAATAATAATAATAACAAATATTCTGGGACATTATTCCTCACACACGGCCATCTGACCCCAAACTAAGCAGAGCTTGTACTATGGAAGCCAGATAACTGATATACTACTTAAACTACTTTTCTTTTGTAAATACATACATATATAGATAATTACAACTAGACACAGCACAAACAGACATGTTCATGCACACAAATGTTTATCCTGAGTGGGAATCGAACCCACGACCTGCGGCGTGATAGATAGGGAAACGGTATTTCAATAGAAAACTTTCATAGAAGACATATTAGGTCTGGTTTTGATGCAGAAACAATTTTGTTATGTAATACTTTGATTGTTACCATGAAGGTTTTATACCTTCATCATCAAAAACAGCTAAAACTCGTCACCGATGGAGGGGCACGCGGGGCAGCCTCCATTTAATAAGAGAGGGATTAAAGTCACAATTAGTGACGACAAATATCGTTGTATGCGTTTCGTTACGAGGTTTTCTTTTGGTATGTTAACGTAGCAGTGATTTGGACCAGCGCCTTGATCTTGGGTCCGTTCATCAATTCACTGAAACTCACCACTTTCACTATGATAAATTTATCTCATTAAATTCATTAGTCATTTTCATCTTCCGTGTAACGAAGAAACAAACTCTTGATCGAAAATTATAATTCAATTGTTTTATTCACAGAGCGCTCGGAAGCCCTGAGTGGTAGACTGTCTAAGTCAGCGTCGGAGCTGTCATGCGCGCCTGTGACCTCCCAGCCACCGCGCGCTCGCTCTGCACACCACCACGCGCCGCTGTCCGTCGTGCACAGAACGCAGCATTTCTTCACAAATTTAAAGGTAAATGGACAATACTGACTTTAAACTATACTCTTAGATTGTTTGTCTCCATTTGTCCAGTCTAATTTCAAGTTCATGCAGGTGATTTTTCAAAATTATTTGAATGCAGTATTTCTTAATTTAAAAAAATACGTGTGGCACTCGGGGACTGCCGCGGTAAAGCTATTGCATAGCATCTTTTTATCAACTTATGCAATTATAATAAGTTATTTAGGCATTTTTTTTTTCCTTTTTTTTTTTTTTTTTCTTTGATATTAATAGATACCTATGCACCTATATACCTTCTCACAAACAGCATACACACACATACATACGTGTGGGAGGTGTTAGGTTTTTTCGTTACGGTTTTTTTTAATTAAAATTTCTTGATTCGGTCTCAAACCCCGAAGCCCGCGATAAAAGCTATACAATAGCTTAAAAGGTTTTGAGTAAAAATTCATATCTTCAATATATATATAGGTTACATTTCCTCCAGGGGGCATTCCTTTAGTTCATCCTGTACCTTCCATTTACGTACTTAAACTTGAGTGCAAGACAAAGAGGTTTCTTATATGTTAAAACATAAATAACCCAATTTTCATCTATGGTTCTTTGTTAAATGTAAAATGTGAGACTCTACGTACAAAGGTAATTGGATTATACATTTTGGGAGTACTTTTAACATGGATTGCCATAGTTAACTCTTTCTATTGTATCTCAATTAAATTTTAGGGTTCAGTTGTTACAAATAAAAGTGTTAAAGCAAATCGAAAGCTCTGTCATTTTTAGGGTTAGTATTTGACCACAATCTCATCATGGTGAGAAGTGATGATGCTGCCGGAACAAGCCAATAACTACTTGGTGACATAAAAAAAACACTATGAAAAATCATTCTGAAGAAGCAAAATCAGAATTCAAACGGAATTTCGTTACTATAGAGTGAGTTCCTGGAGCAGGTGAAATTTCGTGTAATAACCCCTTAACTTACATGTATGTATCCGTCACTCCTGCCGTGTCCGTGCGAGCGCGATAGCAATATTTTTGTGCGTCCGTGCGTGACAGAGACATTTTTTGTCGGGTCATTGTACGAAATACCGCCTAAAACATGAAATGCTTCATCGTGCTAAACGATATCCTATTCAATATAAAGGTGCCGCCATTTTCATTGTACAGGATATCGTTTAGCGTTACGATAATGTTTTTTTATGTCGTATAAGGTCGTTTGTAGCAGCGCTAAATTTATACTTCTATTACTTTTATATTCACCGAACAAATTAATTGTGTCGCTTTGAATTTGATAAAAGGAAAGTCATTTGTGACAAATTGTGTACTGAAAAAAATAAAGATATTATAGGTTGAGTAGAATACGTCTAAAAATTTTACCTAACTTTATAATTTTTTAATTAACCGATTAAAAAAAACATCGAAGATTTTATCAAGCAAACTCCTTGTATGCTAAAAATAATTATTATAATAAAACCTAGATACTTTGTAACGCATAAATACAATACGCTGCGTTTTATTTAAACAGTTAGAAAAATTGACATTATAATTACTTATAAAGGCGTGTGATAGATTATTGAAGTAAATACAATATTAAAGTAAAGTTAAATGTGTGTATGTTTCACTTTTAGGCATATTTATGTAGTTTTTACTACAAAAGATATTCATACCATTGTTTTACGTCATTTGTTATTGTATAACTCGTTTAGGTTAAAAACTATGTAAATAACAACAAATACTCATAGTTTATCAATGAAAAAGTAAATAATATACGTTTGTAATCATAGCTTGCAAAAAATCATAGCTCAAATACCTTTTGATTTGGTTTTCTAAAAACACCTGGTGGCCCGGTTGTTTACCTGACAGTATAAAAAGGGCTAGTGGCCGGGCGGTGACTAATCCGACCGATCCCCAAATAATATATTTTATTTGCATGCTAAGTCCTCCCTCATTCCCCAGGCAACGTCCTGAGCCGAGGTCGAGCCCCACAGGGGGCACCCTCAGGCTACCGTTGCCCAAAATTCATTTAGTTTTAGTCTTAGTTTTAAGTAGCGGTTGAGAGCCCTCAGCGCTCACCGCAAAAGTCCGCGTAACGGTGGAAGAAGGTCCCCTGGACCCACCACCTTCCTGTTCCAGTCAAAAAAAAAAAAAAAAAAGGGCGACCGGTCTCAGTCTTGTGCCAACCGACGAAGCGAACGGAGCTCCTGATTGTTACTAGGCATCGACTACAGACAAAGCTAAGTAAATATTTTACATTTCTTTATTCTTTATGTTCTATATTTGTTATGCCTATTATTTACTGTTACTTTTTTAATTAATACTGTGGTGAGTGGATTACAAATAAATTACTTTTTATAAGTATTACTTAATGATTTTAGTACTTATCAAATAAATCACCTTTTATTTACATAATGTGATTGTTGTTGTATTTAAACTAATAATTGATAATTGAGTGGTTGAAAAATATATTTATTTATAAAAGAAATGCATTTAATTTATAATAAAATAGAAACCTTTAGTAAAAAAAAAAAAACATCAATGCTATTATTAAATTACATTAAAATAAGTTATTACGTGCGTGCGTAAAATTTAACAGTCGCTAAATTGCCTACAGTATTATACTCTACACTGGATCAATACTTGAGTGCTGCCCAAATGTGTCATGACACGTCGTTTAATTAAAATACTTTACACTGAAACCTTTCTATACTACGTACATATAGGCTGAACACGCTTTCGACCCTTGCGTCATCCATTTTTCCCAGAATAAAGTATTCAAAATTCATCTCTGTGTGAAAGGATATATGCTAGCTTTCTGCTCCACGGTTTTACCCGCAAACCCCTATTTTACCCACTTAGGGGTTGGATTTTGGAAAACCCTACCTAAATTAAGATCTACTTTATATAAGTATCTATACCGTTATACCTTAGACCAAGAATCTTTTTGAATTTTCTATACCTATAGAAGAAAAAAATCTTAAAAATCATTTTAATAGTTCAGTAACTGGATTTGTTAAATAATAATAGCGTTAAGCTTAACTGAAATAAGTTTCTGAAGAGTAAAACTTATCTCTATGGTACTGAGATTCATATTTCACGGAAGATAAGTAATTTATTCCCAAAGTGACATGTGGTGAAAATTGTCGCCATCTCTCGGGCACATTACTTCCAGTCTCGGGTTAAAGGTATCAATTCACTACAAATGAATAGGTATTCTTACACACTCCCAAATTTTTCACATAAGTGCTATATTAATAGGCGATCCATACACAAACCATGATAAATAATCGATATTGTACTCACTGGAAACTTCTGACCTAATTTAAATTCAGTTTCAGCCATTTTTAGAACCACATTCAAAGAAAGCCTTAAAACTCGAATGATTCAAACTAAGCAATGTCTTGTTTCAGAGTCGATGGCAACGCAGTCGGAGCCGGGAGAGATGTCCAGCAGGCACCATATTCTCCCTGGCACCAGGTCATGACAGCAGCGGTACGGAGTATGCAGGTGATCAGAGCTCCGAGCACAGCACCCCTGCTAACTCTCCGAGACATCGAGTGAGGCGGGGTGAGTGAGGAACCTTCCGTTATGTTTTATAGGATTCTAATGCTAGAAAAATAAATGTAACTATTTGGAATTATGTCCAATTTTTAGCAAAGATGAAACAAATACGGCAGAATAATTTTATTTATTTATCTAGTTCTATATGTATAGTTCTCTTCTGTTCTACAATAGTCCTTGCACTTAGCGGGTGCTGTCTTTGCCCATATATCTTCAATAGTGTAGTAATAGTATCCACTAGGTGTACGAAGACCAAATTCCTGAAGTCTGAAGATCCCTAATTGATCGAGGGAGTGAGACTGTAGACAGACGCAAGAAATTAATATATCTTACACGGTACACGGTACGCTTAGTGACGAAGTTCCTCAACTCCTCAACCTGGAGCCTTGGCCACCGGTGACTAGGAGCCTGTTCCCGATACCGGTGGATAACTGTTCCTTATATTTTCATATTATTTTTTATAACATACATTTAAAAATGTTATTTAAAATAGTATTATGGAATATATAGAATAATAAAATTATTTATTAGCCAACTACGGTACTACGGTACATGGTGTATTATTATGAGGATTATTATTAAATGCCGGACTAAGGAAATCAATGATTACCTATTTTCTGATTCATTATAAAAGGATCGTTGATTTGGGGTTTTCCAGAAGATCCCTAATTGAAAACCTTCAGGATAAGTAGAAGTGGCCAGTGTCAATTTTTAAAAAGAATAATCTTAAAGTTCACGCTTTCCTTTCGTTCACGCGAAATGGTATGGAATGGTTAATTAGTTATGTTCGTATC
The DNA here is from genome assembly GCA_951216915.1 of Tetheella fluctuosa. NCBI lineage: Eukaryota > Metazoa > Arthropoda > Insecta > Lepidoptera > Drepanidae > Tetheella > Tetheella fluctuosa. The sequence goes on from OX578237.1 coordinate 2,635,596, forward strand.
TTAATTAACAAATGGACTTAATTATCTCAAAATAGAAGGTTGTTTACTCGAGCAACAGAGGTTTACATTAACGTCCTAATTACGATTAATAATTCATGCTACACTTTATAAAATAATGTAGATCAACATAAGCTAGAGGTTCCTTCATTAATATTTGTAAAACTGAATAGGTACTGAATTATTTCTTTCATAACATTTTTTATTTCACAAGGTTGATAAGGCAAACGGTCCACCTGATCCTGTAGCCATCATCGTGTATGGGATATTTGTAATACGGGTTGCCAAAACGTTATCGAACCTGAAGAACTCCATGGTGTAGCGCTGCGGGAAACAGTAATGGGGAACTCATTCCACATCTTAAGGCCTTATGCCCACTATACATTAGTATGCATGTGTCTGATCCGACATAAGAAAAAATATCTTGTAATATGTATGGTCTCATATAACAACCAATTCTCATAAGACACAAGATTTTTTCTAATAATGTGCAAAAGGCCTAAAGGTCCGTCAACTGAAATCAGTATTTAATTGGAAACCATGGGTCCGTGGGGGTTCGAGGCTCGCCGATTTGCTCGGATTTTATCATCCAAGCTCATCGAGGCTTCGGGAGACCGACGGGCTGGGAGCTTTTTCCGCCAACGCATAAGCTTGGCCATCCAAAAAGGGAACGCTGCCAGCCTGTTGGGAACCAAGCTGCTGCGAGGGCTTTGAGGATGTTTTCTATATATCATAGTTTGTATTTTATAAATTGATTGTAAATATTTGTTGTATATATTTAAATATAAATGCTATTAAAGATGTTTTCATATTTTATTTTGTAGTGTAATGTATTTTGAACTAATTTCAAGCAGTATCCTACTTAATATTATAAATGCGAAAGTTTGGATGGATGGATGTTTGTTACTCTTTTACGCCAGAATGGGTTAATGGATTTGTATTAAATTGGGCACCGAAATAGATTAGTCTGGAATAGCGCAAAGGCTACTTTTATCCCGGGAAAATATAAGAACCCTTGGGACCGCGGGTGAAACCGCGGGGCGGAAGTTAGTTTATCTATATAGGTATATATCGAAAGAAAGAAAAATAAAATCTTTTTCTTTCTTTCTTTCTTTCTTTCATATCTAACATATGAAATTCTCGTGTCACAGTGTTTGTCTAAAAACTCCTCCGAAACGGCTCGACTGATTCTTATGAAAAAATTTGTGCATATTTGGTAGGTCTGAGAATAGGTCGTACAGTATATTTCATATCGCTACGCGGGTGAAACCGCGGGGGACAGCTAGTTATAAAATTCTCGTGTCACACTGTTAGTAACTGAACTCCTCCGAAACGGCTTGACCGATTTTTATGATTTTTTTTGGGGAAAATCGGTAGGTCTGAGAATAGATCATAAACTATTTTTTATACCCCTAAAGCTTTTTCACTTATCATCCAGACGGATGTGTTTGTTACTCTTTCACGCAAAAACTACTGAACGAACTTGCTATCGTGAAATCCGGTGACCGTCAGGACTACTCAGGACCGCACGGCCCCATTTCCTGGAGCCTTTAGTCATACGCCAAGTTTAGACTACTCTCTGACCCAAGTTTTATTAGCTCTTTTAGGAAAAATTGTACCTAGAGTCTCATAATTCGTACCGCAATAGGTTTGGCACAGAGATAGATTATAGTCTGGAATAACACATAGGCCATTTTTTTATCTCGGGAAAACATAAGATCCCTCGGGAACACTGGTGAAACCGCGGAAGCTAGTCCTACTATAATATTATAAAGGTGAAAGTTTGGATGTATGGAAGTGCGACGTCTCTCTCAGTATCATCCCGTTTGAACGCGGCCCGAGCTGCATTTTAGCAGTCCGACCGATCCCCAAATAATATTTTTTTTTGTATTCTAAGTCCTCCCCTATTCCCCTGGCAAAGTCCTGAGGCGAGGTCGAGCCCCACAGGGGGCACCCTCAGGCTACCGTTGCCCTTAATTTTTGTAGTTTTAAGTACGGCTGAGAGCCCTAAGCGCTCGCCGATAGTCCGCGTAAGGGTGGTTGATGGTCCCCTGGACCCACCACCTACTGGTCCTGTTCGAAAAAAAAAATGTTTAGAAGTTTGTGACTCAATCACCCATAAACGGCTGAATGGATTTGGATGAAACTTGGTACATAAATAGGTCATACTTTAGAATAACATATAGGGTATTTTTGATCCCGGGAAAACATAATATTATAGACGGTTAAAATTGATGTAATAAATGAAACCGCAATAAATTCAAAATGGAGGCCATCTACCTAAAGCTTTGTTCTTTATAACCGACTCTTTTAATTAAAAGTCACTATTACAAGCTTGAGATCCAATTATTTCTAGTCCAGTAAAGATTAGAACTGTGCTAAGCAAGCCAACGTGAAATTAGCTGTAATTTCCAGCTAATGCCGCGAAATCTTGGCCTCTAAAAGGAATTTAATTTGAAAATCGCTAGCTTCAATATAATTTAGATCCGATTTATAATGGCTGGATAAACCTCGGCTAAGATTCCTTTGATGAGGTTACAGAAAAACTGTTCTAATTTAAAATTAACAAATAGATATGGCAAAAAAAAAATGCCATTGAAAAATTAGCCCTTAAGGCTCCAGTCTCCTGTCCAGTCAGTAAAATCAGTGTTCTTGCGGAATTTATCACAAAAGAAGTATTTTTTTTAGCCATCAGAAAAGCAGTAAATGAAATATATTATACGGTATTTTTAAGTGGGATTTGAAATTTCCAATACATATTTTATTTTTTAATTTGACGCCATTTTTATTAGCTTTGTGAGACTTTAAACATACCTCTATTTACGTTCCACGCGTAGAGGGTCTCATTCATGCACACGCCACGAAAAAAATATAACAAAAACAAGAAATGTATTCAGATTACATTTGTCGGCAAATCCTCTACAATAATCTTATCTAGTTACTTTTTTTCAAAATCGTCTCAATTTCTTATTTAAACTGCTTTAAAAAGTTATAAATTTCTGAATTCGACCCTTGCAACATATATTTTTTTCTATTACAAAGTAATGGTTTAGAGAGATCACACTTTGACCACTCCGAAAACAACTACTTATCTGTCGAATAAAAAATATATGCATTCAAAAAATCATTTCAAATAAATTTACCGAAACTAAACAAATAACACAACGATAACACAATGTCTGTACGCGCATAACTTCCGAACGACTGTACCAAATTGGATAAATCTTTCTTTTATGTGTTCGTTATAGTCAGGAGAAGGTTTGTATGAAAAAAAAATACACCGGGAACGTGGGTGAAACCGCGGGGAACAGCTAGTTTATTATAGTTTGTATTTTTGTTGTAAATATAACTGCTTAAAGTATTTTTTTTGTAGTATATTTATTTACTTTATTATAATAGAGATACACCACCGTCTATTACCGTAGGTATCTTAATTTCGGAAGAGATCGCTTCTTAGCGATAAGTCCTCCCATTGTACAATTAAGATTAAGTATTTTTTGTTTTAACACAATAAAGAGTCAACTATCTATCGTCTCGACAATCATAACCCTATATTAATCTCATTTTACGGAGAGCTCAAGGAGTCTCCTTAATTATATTAATTTTAGGAATACAATCTTAAAGAAAATCCAATTGAAATCAGCCTAGCCATTTTCACATGATAATGATTTTTACTTTATTCATAAACATGTTTAATCTTGGTTTAAACTTTTTTTTTTTTTTTTTTCGTTCTGTTGAAATTTAAATTGTAAAACATTATTTCCAAGGAAGATATAGAAATTGATTTCTAGAAACAGTTGGTACTAACATTTCTACAAACTATAAACTGTCTTGGAAAAGGTTCAAGAAATTGATTTCTAGAAACAGTTGGTACTAACATTTCTACAAACTATAAACTGTCTTGGAAAAGGTTCACGTAATTGTTCGCTAGAACCTACTTAGTAAATGTAATAATTTATCAGTTATGTGTAATAGTTAATAAATGGTTTATAAAATACTTTCATAATGTATAAGTATGGTACATAATATGTATGCATAATGCACATAATTAGAATAACATTATGATATACTAATTATATTTTAGATTTGAATATAAATTAAGGAAAATTCGCCTGTGCTAGGACCCATTTATAAATTTCAGAAAGAGACTCTAGATGGCGTAACAAATAAACGCCATCTATCGGCTCAGGCAAGAACTTTCGTGAACTCTGAAGCATAGGCTTTCCAAGAAGGGTTTAGTTCTACATGTTACTGAATGTTGTAGTTTTTATTCCGCTTCTAATTTTGTCCTTTTTAAAGTTAAAGTTACGGAAAATAAAACACGCGGGGCAGTCTTTGGGGACTACCGGCCGATAGAAGTGAAAAGTAACCCGTTCATGAGCACTAGAGGCACAGTCTATGTCTTACAGTCAGCCAACGGACACGTCTAGACAGAGCAACAGTGCGGGGCTTGCGAGGTGAAAGAGGGGCGGTAGCGAGCCCTTTAATACTTTTTGCAATGTTTGCAAGAGAGTGTCAACAAATATTTGAGACACACGGCGGCTTACGTTTCTCTGAGCACACGGCAGTGCTTTTTTTGAATACTATTGTAATTATAAATTTGTACTTGGAACTTAAAGCCAACTTGGAATACGCAAACCATAGCACGATGACAAGGTACTCAGTTTGTAGTAAGTTGAAAGTCTGTCAAGCACTACCGGTGTGTTTCCGCAGCTTTATTTAAGACTCATTTACCCTTCTAGTTTTTGTGTGCTTAACAGCTTTGGCCACATCATCAGCTACCATAATGGAATTGTGGTCAAGTACAGATCCCCCGGGATGGACTATCTCAGTGCCGCGCTTGGTGGGCCTCGTATATGTATTTTGTACCTGAACCCAAGGCCTTCTACAGCGCAGATGACCACTATGAGGTTTTAGCCAGTACAAGTTCGGTTTAACCCAGCCCCTACCCTCGGGACGGTCGGGTATCCTATGAGGATTTCCCCATGATAAATAAGGTCTGAATTTCTTGATAAAGTGGCCGTCTGTGATTTTTATGATTCTAAGAATTATAATTATCGTTTGTATGTTATAAAATTATTTAGTTATCTTAATTTCTTCTTCATAAATATTAAGTTACGATTTTTCAGTTGCAGACAGAAATAAATTTCACAACATATGTAACATAAAACAAATTGTTTCATCCCAGCTTTATACCTAAATCAAACACACGGTTTTCCCCTTTTCCCTAATTCCCCTAAGACTGACCAAGCCTCCGAAAGACCTATTAGCTACAACACAATGGTCTTTTTATTATGAAAGATGGCGCCTCTAGTTAATTGCCTCGTAAAATAGATCCCTTTCTAATTTAGGTGTTTTATACATTCTTAACTTTCGGGGTTACTAGCTAATTAGTTTATTAAATTTGCATCAAAGTCTATAATATTGATGTTAATTACAGTCGCGTTTAATTTAATGTTATATTTGGTGTTATTGAGAGACACGAGAATTGTGCCTAACGATTGGAAATGCAATTGAAAATATATCATCTCATTTACATGGCTGAGGTTAGCAGGCTTAAGTGGCAGTGGACAGGCCACATCTGTTGCAGAACCGATAATTATTTGGCTGTTATATATGTAGAAGGCTTACAACTCACCACCTGATGGTAAGTGGCTACCGTCGCGTAAGGACATTAGGGATACCAGGATGGTCAAATATATTACCGACCTTTATAAAGCCTAGAATGCGGCGAATATATAGCTAGCCAGGCGGGTACTACAAAGTATCTACCCTACCACTATGTAATGGTGCCGTGGCTTGAGGTTCCTTAATCAATAGGCAAATTAAATGTGCGGGTATGTATTGTGATATACTTTGCCGACGACGAATTCCTATCGATATATTTTGATAACCTACACTTGAGAGTCAAGATTCTTTCTAGGTTTTTTGTGTTTACTATGTTTTATGCCCCCCTTAAATATTTGTTTTATTTTAATTTCATTATTTATTTTTAAAGTCAATATATATTTAAATAATCTGTGAATATTTCAAGCGTCTGCCTGTTGCCGTTATGAGTATCCAGCAAAAACAAGCAAAAAAATTACATTTGTTGTATGGGAGCCCCCTTAAATATTTATTTTATTCTGTTTAGTAATTGTTTTTATAGCGGCAACAGAAATACATCATCTGTGAAAAGTTCAACTGTCTAACTATTACGGTTCATGAGATACAGCCTGGTGACAGACGGACAGCGGAGTCTTAGTAATAGGGTCCCGTTTTGCTCTTTGGGTACGGAACCCTAATAAAAAACTAGAACAAAACTTAGAATTAAAATTCGCTTCAATTTTTACCGTGACATCATACCTCGCAGTAAGTACCTAATTGAGAGAATTAACTCCAAGGAACGTCAAGGTTATTCTATAACTAGTGATTTTGTCATTTTGTCATGCAACCGAGTTGAATATGAGGTCTAAACAAATAGTCTGGATTATAAAGTTCAACCTGAATACCGTGTTAAAGGTGTTTTTATAAAATCAGTTCATCATCGTACAAAACATCTGTGTTTCGGTTAGGAGAGTATGGGAGCCGGTGAAATTACAGGCACAGGAGACTTAACAACTTCATGTCTCAAGGTTGGCAACGCGTGAGTGATACCCCTGGCAGGGAAAATATAATATTGTATTTTCTTTGACCGTGGTGTTATGAGCGTCTATAGGCTACGTTAACCGCTTACCATCAGGTGGGCCGTAAGCTTGTTTGCCAGCTAAGTAGTATTAAAAAAAACTTATCAAGTAAGCAACTCGATTTGCTGTTGTGAGATTGTGCTTGACTTTATATATCTGAAATGAAGAAAGCTATGGAGCTGTTGCATATATTGGATGATTTATCAGGTAACGCCAACAATACTATGCTGTATTTTGTATAGTTTAAGATGCAGAGTTCCATGGCAACATTGTATTCTTTACAACTTCTTTTGTACGGTGTGGCAGGGTACTTTGTTGTACCCACCTACCACCCTCATGTTGAAAATCTGCACCGGTGTTGTCCGGCAGCTGCACTCCAGAGCCAGTTCCTTCTAAGTTATATGTGCTTACCACATTCGGTCACATCCTCACTTGCCATGGTTGGATTGTGGTCAAACACAGGCCTACATAGTGTTTCTTTATTACATTATTAAATTAACATAAAATATTCGTAAAGACTGGCTTCAATTCTCGAGTTGCGGGGATTTTTGAAGTGTAAACTTCTTTTAGCGCGGTACGCATATTTTTAGATGAGGTAAAACCTCTGGACTCGCGACACCGAGACGCAGTTTGACGTTTAGTTTTTTTTTTATTCTCCCATTAAAATAATTGCGGCCAGTAATGTCGCTAGTCGCCGTCAGTAGTTTTGGCGCCATAACAAAACAAACTCACTCAGAAAAAAAACTATTTTAGATTGTAATCATTTTAATGATAATGATGATGATACAAGAGCTCAATCTCAATCTCAATCTCTCAAAAAAAAAACTTCTGTCGACACTCCCGGAGTGCAATTTTTTTTATCTCTAAAATTAACGTCAATTGTATCCTACTTTACGATGCTTGTTTGTTACGTTACTTTATATCTTGCGTACCTTTGATCTGAGATAAAAAATAGATGTCATTCGCGAGCTAACGAGTAACCGACTTTAAAAAAGAGGTTCTATGTTCGAATGAGTGAATGAGTACCACGTGTTCCATAGAAAAATCTTAAATTTCTTTTGCAGACTTCATAACAGCACCTAATCACACAGTCAGGTATACATAGTAATAATATACTTACGTTTTAGTGCAATTTCACTCTGGAGTTTGTTTTATTTCTTGTTAAAATTAAATTTTCGATGAAAGATTTTAGTAAGAGTCAGTCTACTGAGCGCACAATCTATCTCGATTGAGCGTACGACATGTTTGCGTGACAGAAAGGAATAGAGATAGAAGAATATCCATTGTCATAGGAGATTCGGCCCTAAAAGGAATATTGTAAGGAAATCTGCAAGCGAGAAAATTTTAAATGTAATGCATTGAAGCCTTTGGGACCAATCCCACTTGTTGTCAAGGAAAACTTATGCCTTAGAGTGGCTTAGAGTAAAGTTATGTTTTAAATTACGCTTCCCATTTTCTGAACAACATATTTAAGTAGTAAGTATTTATCAACCTAAAATAGAGCTTTCTTCTGCGGTTTTACCAGCCATTCCTGAGGGTACTAATATTTTACAAGAATAGAGTACCTATCTTATGTTTTATTCTAAGGTATGATCTATTACCTCGTTTACCGGAAATGCGGCGTACAATTTCCACTATTTATTTTGTACTTTTGTTTTTATTTTTTATGTTACATTATTATTATTTGTTTACTTTTTCTAAATCTATTGTATACTATTTTCTAATTGCAAATTGTTTTTTTTTTCTTATAAGTTCTATTTTGTGTATGTGCGTCCATTTCTTGTAAATAAATGTTTTTCTTTCTTTCTTTCCTTCTTTCTATTTATGTGTTTCATAGAAATCCGTTATGACGTGGTTGTATAAAAAATATAGGTACACACAAACTTTCGCATTTATTATAAGCTTCAGCCCTGCGGTTTCTCCCGCGTTCCCGAGATAAAATGTATATGTGTTAATCCAGAACATAATCAATCCATGTGATAAATTTCATCCAAATCCATTCAGCCGTTTATGCGTGATAGAGTCACAAATCCAAACATTCACAATTATAATATTAGTAGGATTTCCTAAAAAAACTGCTGAAACTTCATTGAAAGATGAAAATCTCAATTATTTCGAATGTACCAGAATGAATGCTAGGTGTAAGTGACTGGCCAGAGTTAAATTGTTTCAAATTACAATTACTAGATGATCTTTGAATTTGACCTATCAATTAACAGACGTGTCGACTGAGGGACAACTATTTTGATCTTTGTGAGTGATAACCAACTAACTATGTAAGAATGTCTTGGAAGTCAAATTTGACCCACTTGCCGGTTTCCGATTGAGCTTTTCCAATACTTTGTAGAAGGTTTTTATGGAAAAAAATAAGAAAATTGCGCAAAAATAAAGGATCGCAGGTGAAACCGCGGAGCGTATGCTAATCAAATTATATTCTGTGTTGAGATCAAACGTTTATTTTTTAGTCTTAATTTAGTATTACGACCGAATATTTTTATTTTATAATTTTCGGAATACTTATGACCTATACTATCATCCCTCAAAAGGACCGTACTTCATTTATTAGGACCTTATATACTCAAAAAGCTATGATAAAATCTAGTAAGCTCAAAAACAGTCTCATTGTGTAAGTCTTATAAAACCTCGGTTTTATGATAGTCTCTTTTTGCTATATGATGTTTGAAAGTGACAGATATTTTTAAAATTTTACTAGACTTTAGAACTTTTAATCATCTCACGTAGTAAAGTGAAAAACGTGCAACCATTTTAAATCTAAACAAAAGTAGGGGAATGCCGAATGGAGTCAGCTGTTCTGGAGTGCCATTACCAAGTTGTTTTGTTGAGGATTTGCTGGAGCTCAAGTGAAATGTGAAGGCCGACGTAATGGTAGCGCCTTTTAAAAGACACTTTCTTTTCATTCGTGGTGTTAGTAAGAAAGAATAACTTTTGTTAGTTAGACTAGCTTAGCGTACCAACGTCAGCCCTTGTTGTTAAAGTGACCATCACGAAATTGTGCCCCGGTCCATGGCAATCTATTTTTTATCTGTCTTTTTGTTTGTTTGTAATGTATGCACTCCGATACCATTCATCCGATTGCGATGAAGCTTTTGTGAGTTGTTTTACGCTCACCCGCAATGGTGTCTTAAAAATAAATGAAAAAATAATACACATTGCAGTAGGTAAATTCAATGTAAATATAACGACAGTGTAGGTGGATTCATGCCTCACACGCAATTATTATTTTGACGTAATTGGCCGCTGGGGAGCTGCGTAGCCGAATTCACAAATTTGGAGATGTTTTATATGCTTATTACTCCAACTGCCCAGAAACACTTGCATCTACCATCATTTACCAGCTCAAACTCGGTCGCCAGTCTATCTTGTACGCTACCCTATCAAGCGTGTTTTGTTCATTCTAAATTAAGAGTTTGAAATCTATATTTGTCTGTAATTTTTGCGTTTTTATACCATTCATACGATAAAAGTTTAGTGAGTTGGTGTGCGGCATTAATGACATAGAAAAAAATATACTTATAAAAGAGGCATTACAAGTAATCAATAAAAATACAATATTATACCACGAATGATCTCAATAAATATAAAACTCCTATCATAAGTTTTGGTAATATTCTAGCTGTAAATACAGCCAACAGTTTCATAGTATTCTTGTCTTCAATCTTGCATAATGAGAACCTTTCAACATTCAGCATTTTGATTGATTGGACGCGTGTACCAAATCGATGCTTAGCGTAATCGTTCATAGAGTAAAAATGACAGCATCATATTTTTTTTATCTTTATAATTTAGATGTTAGATATTTGTTTACTTTTAAATGACTGACTTGGATGTTATTCAAAAGAATAAACTTTGTTCTATGATCAAGGCTTCTGACCGTTTAGTACTTACATTTATTTTTTACTTTTAATAATTAGGGCTTGCGTCCATTGCAACTTTTTACAGTACGATTAAAAATATAAGGGTAATGGTGCTGTTGTGCGGCCTCTGTGCTGCTGCATCGCTGCAACTACGGTTAATATTTATATTTTAGCTATTCACATTACTTTATATACCATTTATTTAATGTGGTTAGATACTCCACTTGTTTTAAAATCTTAAGATACTGTTTTAGTTAAACTGTGTTCTTTCTATGCTTTTACGGAGTAGGTACCTACGAAACAAGGCGTAACGAGACAATTTTCTGCCTCAAAAATCACGATTTTCAAATGCCTCTAGCGTTCCGATGTTAAACCCATTCTTAGAATTGCGTCAATATTGAACAATTTGATGTATGGTTTGAGGCGGTACAGAAATTCTCAAATATTTTGATATGACACTTTAAATATGTTTTTTTAAAGACTAACTTCAATTTCTAGTATTTAAAATAGATAAAGTTTATGAACTACTACCTTCTGCTTTAGAGGAATCTGATGACAATTTATATAAAAAATTCTATTATTCCCTAAAATTTGTTAAGCCGTTTTGGAGCCCAAAAATGGCAGCTCGCAGATATAGTTTTAACTTAAATTTTAAATATTTTGAAATCACAGACAGATATACATACTTTTTTTTAAATTAGTATAATAATATAGATAGCTAAACTTCTCTGTAGCGAGACAAAGACAGAATACTCTCTCGTCAAATGTCTTTTTTTAATCTCATTTATTAACAAATTATTATTGGATCATGTATCTTAACCATTTTGACATCCACAGATAATAAAGGCCTTATTTGTCAAGTTTACTCTAAGCTAGACGAATTGATGTGTTGCCATCGGGTAAAACATACCCATAATTCACGAAAAAGGGACATAAGAAACGACAATACAGGATCAAGGTCAAAAAACAAATGTTATTTCATTTATTACAGAGTTCATTGACTCGGGTATACTAAATAGTTTTAGTGTACAGGGTTTTAGTTATTTTGTAAAAAAAAAAAACAGAGACAGGAAGAGAGAGAGTGAGAGAACGTCGCATGGAGGGGATATAACGCTTTTTTCCTTTTTTAACATCGTTCCTGGCCTGGCATCAACTCAAATTATAGTGGTTTAGGCCCGGTTTTTTAAAACAGTTTTTGTATGGACTTATCAGAGGAATAGTTTAACGTACCTATGTAGAATAAACTAAACTGTATTATGTACCACCGGTGCCGATTGAATATGTCCGGGCATTCATTCGATTGATAGTAGGTACCTATATCGTGACACGCCGGACGACTTTTGATTCAGTATTGAATTGAAATGTCAATTGAAAGGTATAAAAACCTTTTATTTCAATCACAGTCGCGTTGGTGACGTAGTATTATAAATTATAGTTGTTATACTAAACAGATTTGATACTATATTATATTTTATACAATGAGCAATCAATATTATGTAGTAATATATATATATACTTTCTTAAAGAAGAGCTCATAAGTAACGAGTAGCTGCGTATCATCATCATCATCTCATTCGCAAGACGTCCACTGCTGGACATAGGCTTCCCCTAAGGATCTCCAATAGGACCGGTCTTGGGCGGCCTGCATCCAGCGTTTTCCGACGACCTTTACAAGGTCGTCTGTCCACCTTGTAAGCGGACATCCTACGCTGCGCTTGCCGGTCCGTGGTCTCCACTCCAGAACTCTTTGGCCCCTTCGGCCATTCGTTCTGCGCACTATGTGACCTGCCCATTGCCACTTTAACTGCGTATAAGTGAAAATAAAATAAAAAACCTTCTCTACAGGCGCGCAGCGTCTTTCTGTTCGGTGGAGAAATGGGGATGGAAGAGAATAAGCAATTCCTTTACAAATAAATTCTACAGAAAACCAACAAACATTAAACCTTACGTTAGTATTCAAGGCTCGTTAGTTTCGCCTCAGCAAAACATCACTGACTAGTCACTATTCAGCTAACGGTCAGCAAAGTAAATAACTGAACAGATGACGGGCCGGTTGGCGTGGTTGGTAAGATACCCTATCTATCACGTCGCAGATCGTGGGTTCGATTCCCACTCAGGACAAACATTTGTGTGCATAAACATGTCTGTTTGTCCTGTGTCTGGGTGTAATTATCTATATATGTATGTATTTACAAAATAAAAGTAGTATATGTAATATATCAGTTATTTGGCTTCCATAGTACAAGCTCTGCTTAGTTTGGGGTCAGATGGCCGTGTGTGAGAAATAATGTCCCAGAATATATATATTAATACTTTATAATATGAAAGTACCTAATTGTGTTAGTGTTTTGTAAATTTTGATCTATTTGCTGACCATACGTACTTGTCAGATTCATCCCAGAGGTGGCCGGTAGGTCACGACCGGACTTGTGCTTTGTACAACTGTAAAGTTAGGTACCTACCCAGTTTTTTGGCAGCTGTTTTTGCCTCAATAGAACTACCAGAAATTGTTTTGGAAGTCAACGTTATCAAGCTGGCTGGTGATCCGAAAAATATTTAAAAAAAATGCTAAATACCGGGTGGACAATAATAATAAAATTGAATTGATTCGTATGAGTGAAAGTAAAATAGAATTATGAATGACTGAGTGTAGGTAGGTACGTAGATATACAGGGTGATTTTGTTATCACTGGCAAAACTTGCAGGGGTGGAAGTACTCATAACAAAATCACCCAGTATACTACTGGAATAATATATATGTATGACAAGGAAGAGAGAATATGAACTATGATGCCTCAATATGTAGGCAAAGGCTGCGTCGATAAACTGGTGAGTGTCAACTCTATTCAATGAGTTTTCTATCGATTTATCATTTATTCATTGCTTTCGTAATAATAACAAGAGTTTTAGTTATAATCCATTGCGCATAGAATTAATTATAATCTAAATAAAGGTCAAAGGTCATAGCTTTGTTTATTTGCTTAAAATAATGTGTCTTATTTTACCGATAATTTTATTATTGTTCCAACAATCAATCTAATGTCAAACATAGACATAACGCATTTTAAATACCTATTAATTAATTTTATATTATAACCGCGACTATTGATAATGTCCCAAACAGCCAACTGTCGACGGAGCGTGCAGTTCGGCCAACTTAATGTCCTAATGTCCCAACCCTAGCAATACTGGGTGGCAGTAACCGACGACGTTTCGCGGGAAAAGGTCGCGTTCTATATTCGAATCGCTCTGAATTTTCCCGCTCCGCTATACCGCACTCGTTGTTTTTCTCATTTTCACTTTGAGGCACCAGTGTATTTGCATTATGCCTTGTTGAGTGTTACGAGTGTTGAAAATATGAAAATTTTGGATGCAGTTTTTGAAAATGGAACTTTGTTCTTATTTTGAGTGTGCAATAATGGAAAGTGGAACGTGACTGAGTCAAAGAAAAGAGTTCCAACGGTCATTTAAAAAGTGATGACGTGTGAGCGGTCTTCATTAATAATTGAGTGCTTTGTAGACAAAAAACTTTTCTCTATATTATCTTTAGGTTTATCTACAAGTTTTTAGGGTCCCTAAGTCAAACAAGGATCATATGAGACTATTGTGAATTTATTTAGATTTTTAGAAGTAGCTTTAACAAAAATACTTAAGTATATAAATAAAACTTGATATTTCGTAAACAAATCTTTATATGAGAGAAGTGTTAGAAACAGTCTACAAGTAAAATGATCATGATAAACAGATGAACATGACGAAACTATAAGGGTTCTTTGTTATGTTGGAAATGAACCCCATGTTCTACTATCAAGTCACAATTTAGAAGTTAAGAAATTTAGTCAGATTATCTAAGTCAAGTTTAATATTCAACCCGATACAATAAATAGCTATAACAATATCCTAAATTCTTCCCTCCTAAAAGGTTAATTTTGTGGTCTCGTGCAGGAAGCCGAAATAAGAGATTTTGGAGTTAATTCAAATGAGCCTCCTTTGGGAATTACGTTAGGTATTTGGCTGCAATTGAGGAATCTAGTTACGGACGCTAAACTAACTTGATATGGGATTATTAGGGACTCAAATTAAGCAATGTATTCGTGGGATGTAATGTCTTTAGTAGGTTTGTATTAGAGTCTTCTTACACCGTCATTTCCTCATATATTATTGGATTTTCATCATTCATTCCGCCACATTTGCGCGAAGGTGTAAAAGGTGTAGTCGTATTATAAAGGTGAATGAACTCAAATAATACTTTGATTTGTTATGTAAATAAGATCTCTAATTTGGTGAATACAAGAGTTAAGTTGTATTGGAGGGCTGCTAAGATTATATCACCGTAGGAATTGCCAAGGGTCTAATATTCCTTGATACTGATGCTGTTTAAATCTTATAAACTGATTTCTCTCCAAAACGTGCCAAAATTTTAATGCTCTTTTGGACGATAATGGGCAATTATAAAGACGAGACTATTTCCGCGACAATTTTGATTAACTAACAAAAACCTTGAAGAGCTATCTCCAAGCTGAATTAATTTACTCAGCAAGCGTAACGTAACTTACGTAATGTAAAGAGCCAAGATGAAGTTTGTTAAGTGAACTTATATAGGGATATTAAGTCGCCCAATTTGTTTTGATTACGGAGATTTTTTTTCGAGAAATGGTCGATGTCTTTTTTGTAGACAGATTTCTTTTCGATAAACTATCTTTAGGTACTATTAAAAATAATGCTTTAGACATAGGCATGCTATATATTTTAAAAGAGATACTACATTAGTTACTAAAGTCCTCACAATCTAATATGCCCGTTTTGACAGCCCATACACCTATGTGACATAAAGAAACAAATTTTGCTAATCCAAAAGAGATACCTCCTCAAAATGGGCCGATTGTGATGACTTTGACCAACAATAAATGAGGAAATAAGTCCAAATATTTGCCGGGATTTAATTTTGTCATTTAATAATAGCGATCTTCAATCAGTTTTCTTTGCACACAATATTTATGTTGATATTATTTATGGATCGGCTTCATATGTACCTGGATGCTTTTGATTCTCAGGTAAAGTGACAGAATTAGTTGGAACTTTTAGTATATATGCCTACCTATCCCGAGTTAATGGCGCAAAGAAAAAAGGTTTTGATGATAAACAGGATTAAATTTAGTCTATAAAGATGTTTTGATAGTAGTATCAAAGAGTTATTTATCTACCGACTGTAGGTAGTGTGGCTTTCTCTAACATTTTGTCTCATTTCTTTTTAACTCAAAATTTATTTAAACAAATTAAGCTCTGATAAGGCACTTATGAACGTTACAATTGACTCTACCACCGGTTCGGAATCTGCAGCAAGAATATCAGCAAGGCAATTACTTTTGTGCATCGTTCTTTCCAATTTATTATTAGTGACATACTTTTATCATCATCAATCGAATATCACCCACCCATTTTAAGTCCTGCATTAATAAAATAGCGGAATTGCTCAAGGCAAGATAAGTGGTTTGGACCCTTGCGCCATCAGAATACGTGAAATAAGGATTTCCATTTTCTCTAAATGACAGCTCAAGTATATAAGGTCATAGCAATGAATTGAAGAATGCTGGATCTAGCTGTATGGCTTAGGTAATAAATGAAACCTTAAGTTCCATCAAGATGTTTATTTTACTGCTTGTTTTTTTTTTTATTTACTATGGGTAGGTTTGTGTTTGATCAGAATCTTTGGTAAGTGACAATGTTGTGACATAAATCCCTTAAAGGAACTAGCTTCAGGTGCAACTCTTGGAAGACACCAGTAGACAGGAATTGCCACCTTTTGGGAAAAAAATCGGGACAGTCGGATTGTTATCTATGAGAGACGGTCGGATTTCAGTTCAATTTAGGTCATCAAAAAGACTGCAGGAAATAATGTAATAGACGCGGGACGATATCATTTAAATCGGGACTGTCCTGGCAGAATCGGGACGACTGGCAAACCTGCCAGTAGATGCTTGACGATAGATTTTCATCTTGAGGGTGGTAGCTAGTTAGGCTCATGAAATATAGTTTTTATTACTAGGTACTTCAAGTTGGTAAATTGTCATTTCATGTGCTGCGTAATCATGTATTACCAGTTTTTACCTATATTCCAATAACTATACTATAGTTAAATAGGATTTTAGAAATTATTTTATACTGTAATTTATTTTAAGTGAAAAAATTAACAAATTTCGTCGTAGCTGACGTTTTACAAGCTTTTATTTAACTTGCAAAGTATGTATGTTTGTCCGGGTGGAATCTTGCAATTCGAATTTCACCCACTTCCAGTGGTCGGATTGACTTGATATTTGGTATACATTAGTATATTGGAAGACAATGCAAGTGCAGTCAACAAAAAGAACAGTCACCAAAAAAAGCTTGTATTAAAAATGATTTTTTTAACAAAAACTTATTTGTAGAAAGACTTGGTCATTTTAATCCTCGCTAACAACTACATATTATATTATGGTTCGGGATTTTAGTTTGGGAGGGGCTTGTGGTGAGGTGGACTCAGTTTTTGGGTGGGGCTTGAGCCCCTTAGCCCCCCCTGGATCCGCTACTGTTGTTAAATCCCGGCGGTATAAGATATGGACATATCCAATAATACTTCAAAATTGAACGCAGTTTCTTGTGGTCTCTAGATATCTGCAGTCATGTGGAGAAATTGCGGATCTGGAAACTAGGTCGGACGTGTTGGTACATGCCAAATAATATCTTAAGCTATAATTTATTAAGGGATGTGTTGCTCTGAACTAACTTCTGAATGAGGAATATGACGTTTCCTTGTAGGTGAAAGAATAAAATTCGAGTTTGACATTATACTCATTTTATTAAGATTCTATTGTAATATTCTAAGTAGGTAGGTACCTACCGCAGTTTTTAAATTGTAATTATTTTTCTTACGCTCGGAATGTATTTCACTATACACTCATTACATTAGGTATAAATAAATACATCCATACTCTACACATATCTAGTAGATAGACATTCTGGTAATGGAGCCCGACTCCGTATTCAACTATTGTAAGGAACCTTGACATTCTTGGAATACTAAAACTAGAGATAACTACAAACATCAAGATCTACGAATATCTTTAGTTTACATATTATTATATGTAGTTGAATTAAATAGCGCGTAGTCATAGCAACCGAAGACTAGTAGCGCTATTTTTTATGCAGTTGTTGATGTTTTTTTGTTATAATTTCTCATCTGTATCAGTTCTTATACAGTCTATCTATACATACCTATTAATAAATCTGTGGTTCTAGAACCGGCGTGTTAGTTTTTTTTTAAATCAAAAATGGAGTGATGTGGGTGATGTAGGAGTAACAGAATGCAAAGAGTTTTTTTTATTAATTTTCTTGTCTGTATGTCTGACTGTCTGAACACGCTAATCTTTGAAACCACTGAACAGATTTTCATGGAGTTTCACAATAATAATAATAAATTAATGCGGCTTGACATGGTGCTTTGAATAGACTTTATTTTATCGAAATCTGGTAAAAAAGGAAGAAAATATATCTTGTAGATATTTTATTAAGTCTGCGCGATTGAATAATCTTGTCATAAATAATACAGACAATCCTACTTAAATTCAAATAAAATTGAAATAAATATAAAATTGCTAAATATAAAAACAAAATGATAAAACAATCCCATTTTAAAAGCAAACAAGACATGCGGGATTATGCCGTGAATTTTATCTCCAACCTTTAGCTTGCTTTAGCTAAGGAAACACGTTTTCCTGACGATAAAACGGATTAAAATTTAATAGCGCATGTCTCGTCTTTGCTTTCTCAAACCAAGATAAATACGAGGTAATTTATAAAACACAACATCTGTGACTTAACTCAGTAAATAGGGGTTCAACTAAAGACAACAAGAACAACAGATATGGAATTGTTAACATTCCCTTTTTTTTAAACATGGCCATAGTCTGATTTCCAAGCCAGCTAAAGCCTATTTTATTAATTAAATCCTGTATTTGCATTTGAAATGAATAATATCGGTAGCGATTTTACAAGCTTTTATTTAACTGCAATGTATGTGTGAATCTTGCATATCGAATTTCACCCACTTCCAGTGGTCGGATTGACTTGATATTTGGTATACATTAGTATATTGGAAGACAATGCATGTACAGTCAACAAAAAGTACAGTAATCAAAAAAAGCTTGTATTAAAAATTTTTTTTTTAACAAATACTTATTTCCAATAAAAATCAATTCAAGGCAATATTTAACTCCCTCGGGAACACAAGTAAAACCACGTGTTAGAAGCAGTAGGTTTTTTTTATTATTATTCCTGTAGTACTTACATACCTACAGCTGCTCCTTGATATCTTATAAAATCATTTGAAAGGGTAGAATACATTTAGAAATAAAACAAAGGAAATTCCTTTTATCTTACAAGTCGGGTAGCGAGCTAAAGACAAAGTTAAATAAATTCGTGATGAAAACTTCACTCAGTTTCATCGGAATATGTAGATTTAGTATCTTGTCAGTATTTTACATAATGCGCTTTCATATAAGACAAAGGTTTTGAGTTTTGAGTCATGGGTACCTATGTCGTTAGTAGGTCGAAAAATAATATGATAATTATTTAGGTATAATATTACAAAGTAAATACTTGTGTTTGACAACAATATTTCCATGGTAAGTGATGATGTGGGCGAAGGTGGTGAGCACACAAACCCGATAGGTGTTTGGCGATAGAAATTCACTTAACTGATTGCCTATTACGACATAAAAGATACAGCCCTATGACAGACAGACGTACATATGGCGGTACATATGGCGTACTCTTTGGGTACGGAATCCTAAAATGTCAAACATATGATCATACTTTAATAACGTTAATGAATATTTAAATGACGACAATGCTTGGGTGTAGCGCTCGCTCTTGCAGGATAAATTTTATGTAATAGTCTAAGTTTGTTTTGAAAAGAGTAATTGCTGAGTTTCTTGCCGGCTCTTCACAGTAAAAGCAACCTTCCGAACCGTGCGTTAGAGTCTGACTATTCAGTGCCTGTGAAGGCCTATTTGAATGAATAAATTATTTCATTTCAATAAACTACACAATATCTACATCAAAATTCTTCACAAAGAAGCTATTTTCAGAAAACGGACAGACGATGTATTATAATTGTAGATATATGTATTTTTATTATTTAGCTCAGCGTTTGAATTGGAAAAGTAAACTCGTAAAAATTGTAATGAAACGACAGTATGTGGGCATCGCGTGCGGAGCGCGCTTCGTGATAACAGTTAAAGGTTGCTACAGATAAGTTGGGAGAAGATGGGTGTAAAGATTTATTTATTATTTATAAGCCACGGTTGTGCTCACGTTTATATATCTCAAATAACATTGTTTTTCACACCACAAATTTTTAAATGGTTTATTTTCATAATTTTAATATTAATTGCTACAATTTATTTATTTTTAAAATAATTCGAAAATGTCTGAAATAGAACCATTATTATCATACCAACGTTTATTATGTTTTGTCGCTCAAAACATAATATCAGGTTCCCTAGAGTTTACAACTATTTCACAATTCAACCTTTTTATTTCAACTGGAAAAACAATTCAACCCACTTTAATGTTCTTTAACCCTTTCATCTAATGAATAATGTTGATGGACGCGTCGGGTCGTGACTGTATGTACCAAACACCCATCCCTCAAGGCCTGATACACTTTTATAGACATTAAACATACTGTTTGACCGAGCGGGAATTTAAATATGCAATATTTGTCGTTCCGTAATTTGTTAGACAGTTTTTGATAAACTGTTACTGCAGGAGAAAATTTTATGTAATTTCCCTAGTGGTAGAAACTTGGTTTTGGTGAACCTATAAGTACAGAGTATTTTTAGGGTTCCGTACCTCAAAAGGTAAAAAAGGAACCCTTATAAGATCACTCTCTTGTCCGTCTGTCCGTCTGTTCGTCCGTCTGTCTGTGTGTCACCACCGATTTTTTCAGGAACGGGTAGACCTAGCAAGTTGATATTTATACCAGATACTGAGGTCTATAGACCTTATTAGGTGTAGAAAAATCAAGGTCCTGAGTCAACACAATAAAAGGATATGGGCAAATATAGAGTTTCGCGAAAACTTGTAAGTACCAAAATGTACCTTAATTTTCAACTTTGTGAAGTGTGAGTAGAACTCGCACCCTTACGAGGTTTTATACCTTTACCGGATTTATTGCTTCACTTGTCGAAAAACTTTTTTACGCCAAATTTCTAAATTGTAGGTCACCTGGAAGCTCCTACCATGAGGCTATTGGCAGTAAAACCTCTTCGCTATTAATTCCAACATGATACAAACTAGAGTCTGGACACACGGATCTATAGACGTGATCCTATAAAGGTTTCGTTTTTCATTACTGGTAACGGAAAAAACAAAAAATTCAAAAATATTTTAGTCACGGTGTAAATAAATACTTTTAGTCATGTATTTGTTTAATCAAGTGAAACCGCCCTTAACCACTAGTTTAGCGATCAATTTGATTAGTTTTCTAACTTTGTACCTGAAACCGAAGACAGACATGTTAACACAAACTTAATCAAGAAAGTTTCGGTTATACTATTAGATTAGATACCAACTTAGATGTGTTGAATTACATCTATTTATTGGAGAAGTATCCCCCGTATTCATAAAAAAGTTAAACAACGTTAAACAACTCTTTTCAATATTAAGTATAACCTCAATCGTGGAATAATAGGTTTGTACTGTACCAACTTATTTAAGTGCAGTGCGTGCAGCTTTATACTGAAGCATGGACCTTTGTCTCCGCTTAGTTAGTTATATATAAAAAAAAGTACTTACTTAGTTATATATTAGTTGAAAAATATGCAAGTGTGTCGTGACACGTGCGTGGGCCAATATTTTTTTTATTACGTATTTATTTTTCCTTATATCTTTTTTATGGTTCCGTACCCAAAGGGTAAAAACGGGACCCTATTATATTACTAAGACTTCGCTGTCTGTCCGTCCGTCTGTCTGTCACCAGGCTGAATCTCAAGAGCCGCGATAGCTAGACAGTTGAAATATTCAAAACTTATGTATTTCTGATCCGCTAAAACAACAAATACTAAAAACAAAATAAAATAAATATTTAAGGTGGGCTCCCATACAACAAACGCGATTTTTTTGCCGTTTTAGTTAGGTTTACAGAGTTTATTGCAAGCTATGTTTATCTATAAGCCACTTTACATTAGACACTTATTATTATTAGATAACACATTGTAAGACTTATAGATTAAATAAATAAATAATAATATTTATTGAACAAATAATGGTAGTTGCCTTTCTTTGGTAAAGGTCGGCAATACACTGACAATAAATTTGTAATTGCTTGTATCCGTAGGTGAAGGTGGCCGCTTAGCATCAGGTGGACTGCCTGCCTGATTATCAGTCTTCCAACATAAAAAAAACTATTTGAATACTACGTACGGACCTAAGAGATTCTCTTCTGTCAGTTATTTAATGTTCTGCTGATGATTGTCTTAGTAAAAATGGTAACCATACAAAAATTTTCAATTTCATTTAGTTTCCTATGAAAGATTTGTTTGTCATAGATCATTTGGCTTTTTACAACCTATCTCATAAAACGCTTTGACTACTCCCCTTATCAGTAACCTCCGGAAATCAATCTCAATTGTTTTGACCATTCCATGCGATATTATGTCGGAAATGGATGCCTTGACCTAGTAGCCAGTAGTCAGATCGCTGAGGTTATTTTGCGTAAAGTAGTAAAGTCCAGTCTGCTTGATTTTTTTACATCATCGTCATATATCAGCCAATTTACAAACTTTAATGAATTAAATACATAAATCTTCCTCATGAATCACTCCGTCCAGTAGTGAAAGCTTTATGATAATCTGATCAGCAGTTTTTTAGTTTATCGCATTCAGACAGACAGACGCGCGAAACGTAGAGTTACTTACAAATGTTCAACGTACTTGATATAGACTGAAATCTATGGGTTCATATTGATGAATACTTCCAGCTTTGCAATAAACTGTTAGGTACATACTGTAGATTATAGTAATTCTATAGTTAGATAGAAGGAACTTAGGTCTTGATTCCGTCGCGTGAAAATTTACGCAGACCTAACACTACAACAAATAAACGGAACATATCGTGAATCGGGAAGTTGGGACGTTGAAACTTTGCCAAATAAGTCAAGGTCAAATCTTATTAATGCCATATCGAATGTTATGAAATATGTATATGAATAATCTATACATATATTATAAAGCTGAAGAGTTTGTTTGTTTGTTTTAACGCGCTAATCTGAGGAACTACATTTACTAAAATTCTTTCAGTGTTAGATAGCCCATTTATCGAGGAAGGCTATAAGCTACTTTTTATCCCGGGTAAACACAATATCCCTCGGGAACACGGGTGGAACCGCGGTGTGGAAGCTATTATAAGATAATATCCTTTACAAGCTGTGCCGCGCTGTTTCATTTGTGTTGCCGGGAAATAAGTAGGTAATTTGAATGTATTTACTGAAGACGAATAACAAACAAACAGTCATACTCACTCGCATTTATAATATTACTATAGCTGTTCCTCGCGGTTTCACCCGCATTCTCAGGATAAAAAGTGCCTAGGTTTCCTAGGACCTCTGCCAAAATTCACCAAAATCGCTTCGACTATGAAAACATAGCTTTTTCTTATTCTGGTTTGAATTTTGTTTTTTTTTTTAAGTTATACTTCTTTTGGCGCGTTAGGGAAAAATTATGAGAGTAAATTTTTACGATGCGCGCGCACAGCGTCACGAAAAACCGACACCAAGAAGTTAGCTAGTCAACATTGTCAGGTTGTCCCATACACAGTAAAACATGAAGATAGTATCAACATTTTTTTTAATAAAGAAGTATAACTTCTTACGTGCGTACATAAGTACAGACTTTTTTTTTTAATACGACATAAATATGGGCACAGGCGGCGCATGTTCCTATCTTACCAACCACACCAACCAATTTATATCTACGTACCTAGGTAATATTCAACTCTCGTATTCCCCAGGTTGATCAAATCCTGAAACTAACTAATCCAATTAAATTCGTACCTGTAAAACACGTCACAATTTGATCTAAAGCCCTCGAGTATCATGAATTTAGCAGGACAGGGCCGTAGCTTGATTAATTTCAGCAACAATTCGCTATCGATGTTTGACGGACGTAGGATAAGCGAGTTTCAGGGATAAACTGCATTATGTTTTGTTACCTATTGCTATTTATACACAATCATGTTTAGCTTATCATTTAGCACCATTAATTAAGTGATTAATGTTATGTTTATTCGATTATTTAATTTTAAAATTGTTTTGATGAAAATCTATTTAACTTTATATATTATAATATCTATACTAATATTATAAACCTGAAGAGTTTGTTTGTTTGAACGCGCTAATCTCAGGATATACTGGTTCGATTTGAAAAATTATTTCAGTATTACATAGCCCATTTATCGAGGAAGGCTATAGGCTACTTTTTATTCCGGAAAAACACAAGATCCCTCGAAAACGCGGGTGAAACGGCGGGGCGGAAGCTAGTCTAACATAAAGACCACGTATTTTATAGTGATGTAACGAAACCAAAGACAATAAAACTATAGATACATCGTTAGATGTGTACAATATGGCGGGACAGAGTTGTGAATGCTTTATTGAACTGTGTTCTCATGAAGAAACTTAAAACGGCGGTTAGGAAGTGGCGGAGTATGCGCCTCTTCCGGAAAAAAGACGGTAAGTTGGGTAACTTACCAAATTATAACGTAATTTCATTCCCAGCAGGGATTTGAGTGAAAACGTACTCCTGGGAATAAAATCTACCTCTCTATGGATGGGATATCTTCCAAACAATGTTTTCAAGTCTATGGAAACTAGTCGCAACAACTATCCGCTATCCGTGGATAGATGGCGTGACAAGATTCTACATCGCGCTAAAAAGTTCCCTGAATACTTGGCATATACCTACCTATTGGGTAATTTTTTAGTCACTGGAAATACTTGTAGGGGTGGAAGTATTCATCAATATGAACAACCACAAGGACCAATTCTGATATCGTGTAAAATAAAACAGTTGCTTCATACATTTTGATCGAGTAGGTACTTATTGAACTTTTGTATGGAACAGCTGATTTTTTTTTCGTAATTTGCCAGTGGATCCACATTAAAAGTTGTTCATATTGATGAATACTTCCACCCCTGCAAGTATTGCCAGCGACTAAAATATCACCCTGTATACAAGATTTCCCCAGGCACAATGACCTAGCTTGGTGGAAGATCTTCCCTTTTCAATGAAGATGTCTACCATCTTGCTCCTCCATAAGCTTATGGGGTTTGTGTTTTGGAGAAAAATGACGACATTAGTATCCTTACATACCTAATATTATCTGTTTGTTCACAGACCTGTCAATGACACGACAGGTGTCGACTGATCCAGCTCCATCTACATCTGGAACACCTGCACATCATGCCAGACCGCCAGCTGAACTGTTACAATTAGTACGTATTGATTTTTTCCTCTTACAAAGTCTTATTCATGCAAGATGGTGTAGGGTTTTCACCATCCTGTCAAAAATCATTAGAAATCTACCGAAATGTTGCCTTTGATCTGTTTCTAGTACGTACCTATCTACTCTTATTATAACGAAATTATTACTATTATTTTATACTCCGAATAAAATTTCAATTCAAACCATGTGCCATCAAGTATGAAAAACTCTTAGTGCAGAGTTCGCCCGGGGAAGTACTACCACCATATCTAATTCCGCCGTGAAATAGTAATGCACTTGTATTACTGTGTTTCGGTTAGGAGGGTATGGGAGCCGGTGAAATTACAGGCACAGGAGACTTAACAACTTCATGTCTCAAGGTTGGCAACGCGTGAGTGATACCCCTGGCAGGGAAAATATAATATTGTATTTTCTTTGACCGTGGTGTTATGAGCGTCTATAGGCTACGGTAACCGCTTACCATCAGGTGGGCCGTAAGCTTGTTTGCCACCTAAGTAAAATAAAATAAATAAATAAAATACAGGTAAATATTGTTCCAGTATTACCTATAGGTACTAACGAAGTAAATTCTTAGGATTCATCGTCTTAATGTAAGAGCTTTTTAAGACACGTGTGGGAAGACAAGGGTTGATTCTGTTCGTAACCCTCCATCATGGAACGTTTGAGTAAATAACATTGAGTAAAATAAATATTTATTAGATTAGTAAGTGGATTTTTAAAGAATTCTCCACAGATTCTTTTGAATACGGCAAACTGAATCATTTTATTGTGGCACCTACCAGCACTTCATCGCAATTATTTTTTAATCATGTGTGTGCCAAAGTATAACTTTTTCCCAAAAATTGTATTCGCAATTTTATAGCACCTTTTAATAAACGCCTGAATAAATTCAATAGCAAAGTTTTAGAAGCAATTACTGCTCCAATGTATTATTCAGGAGCTATATAGGTACTTCCATTAACAGTGTTAAATTAACTTATTCATCGGTAACAGGAGAGAAAATCAACATTTCAAATTATTTTAACATCAGAATATTTATCTAACCGTGAAGTAGTAGTAGTATAATTAAAATTGGTTGGTTCTTGAGTGAGATCTAGAGTGAAATGATTTAGGTTCACCATTTTGTTTCTCATAAAGGTAAAAATTACCTAGTAAGGTAGGTACTATTGGTAAGTAATCAATTAATACAGCCGATCCTGGTTGATGTACCTGCCTTCTTGGTATTTAATTTAAGACCTATGGTTGTGACCGTTACCTACATTTATGTGATAAACTAGCCCTTTCCCGCAGTTTCCTCAAATATTTTTTCAAAACGGACCAGCTATGCTATTCTGTACTAAAACTCGACAGTGAATTCTCGAAGTGACTATTGTCTGTCTCGCTCGTGAAACTCGGTAATCAGGAGTTCACGAGTGAGACAGAGAATAGTCACTTAGAGAATTCACTGTCGAGTTTAAGTACAGAATAACATAGCAGTACCTAGTTTTAGAGATTACCTCCTACATCCTAACTTACAAACTTACAAATTTTACCTCATTATTATATTAGCACAGTTTTACAATCCATAATTATGTATCAATGGTAACGTACCTTTGTTTAGGTAGACACCCACTTTATTTCAGGAACCAGACGAAAGTCAAAAACTAAGAGAGCAACAACTCAGACAATATTCCTTCTTCCAATTAAGAGTACATCTGAAGAGGGGACAGAATTTAGTTGCCATGGACAAAAATGGTAAGTTACGAAATCACTGATAACAGGACTGACTCTAATCTATTCTAAAGGGGCTATACGAACCAGACTCCTTTGAATTAGCAGCAGAACCAAAGATTACTTCGGCTAACCTTGCATTATTTGTATGATCGCCATAGATCACTGGTAATATGGAGTTTAGGTCCTTGACATAAGGTTTGAAATCACTCGGAAGGGATTCTGAATGACGCTTGCCAATAAGGGGGTCGAAGACTGGTCCAGTATCTCACAAAATTTTACACACTAACACAAATTGTCACTAAGTTCACTTTCGAGCTATGCTGCGCACTTAATCACAGCAGCTTTTCAATAAGAATTAAATTATTAGAAAGCAAAGTATATGCTTAAAGTACCTACCTTACCTACTAAAGTATCGATATAAATCAGTCACATGCAATACGCACTTAATAATTGAATTTTTTAAATTATCGTCTAAAGAATAGTTTTATGCTTTATAATAAGAACATTAAGGTTATTTTTCAATGAAATTTATACATACACACACACACACACCTCACAAAAACACTTTCACCAAAACATACCATAATTTTAATATTATCTATGTTTTGCATGTTCTTTTTCTTATATTTTTCTTGCAATTTTCTTATGCTTTTGCTTTCAGCAATATTGTTTCAAAACCATTCCTATATCCATAAGTATTTAGTAGTGCTTCTGCCGGGATGCAAAAAAATAATATATTGCACTGAGATGCCAAAGTAGTGATCTTGTTTTTTTTAATAAAATACTTATCTACTTATCCCCAAAAAGTATCTAAATAAATTCTGGTACATTCTTCACACAGTCATTTTATCTCAAACAATGCAGGACTATGGAAACTAGATATCGTAAATTACCAAAAGTTCTTATCAAAGCCAAAATCAAAGCCATTCATTCAGTTTCAGCCTTAGGAAGGCAATTATTAAGGTCGAAGTTACTTCAATTTCCACAACTTATTACAATATTCTCAAACAGTAACCACAAATATGATAAACTGGCAATATGGTTTGAAGCACTGGAGTTAGCGGCCCATGTCTATTCAGGAATTTTTTGCTGAGCAGTGCATCTACTTACATTTGAAATATACCGAAACATCATAGTCTTCCATAGACCCCTTAATTTTTTTCTCATAGAAGTCAGTAGCGATCCCTAGTGACATAAAGCTTTATTTTCCTTCTTTTATTTTGCTTCTTCGTCTTCTAACTCTACGTTTTGTGGGGTCCAAAACCAGGTTTGTTATCAGGCACCAGCGATCCGTACGTGAAGTTCAAGGCCGGTGGAAGACTGCTGCATAAATCGAGGATTGTTTATAGAGAACTGAATCCGGTTTGGGATGAATGCTTCACTGTGCCTATTGAAGATCCATTTCAGGCAGTGCAGATTAAGGTGCGTTGAATGTTCCTTTACAAAGTCATTCCCTACTATGAACAGTTTACGTCACAATTCAATATCTTCTTTGACTCACTGACATTTTATAGAGTAAATGTCAAATGATAGGTGCATCTTATGTCAATGCAGCAGGTTTGAAAACAAGGATAGATTAATATAATTATTATATTATAGAAGCATCATGATTTGGTGTAAAATGGGAAGAACTCAACCCATTTACAAAGCACTGTATCGATTTGTTCTAGTTATTTGGTGCTAAATTGGAACGTGATTAAAAATACATGCCAAAGATCTAAAATTGCTTGGCAAGTGATTAAAGAGTTGCACTCATTGGTTTTATTTAGATCTTTATATCATAGAAGCATTTAAATAGAAAATTTAAATTGAGGTTTTATGGGGAATTTAACTCGGGATATTTTAAGTATATTAACATTCTTATCTTATTCTCTTTTGCAAAGTACCTAGTTAATTCTTAAAAATGTGTACCTACGATATTTACTCCTACGTCAAAGTATGTGTAAGTCTTCCATTATCCACATCCCTGAAATTCCACCTCTGACTTGAGTCATACGATACTCGGGAATCCAAACATTGATTGAGTTCCTATAAAAAATTTGATAAACATTTCTAGGTGTTCGATTATGACTGGGGTCTCCAAGACGACTTTATGGGCTCTTGTCACCTAGACCTTACTGCCCTTGAGTTAGGACGAACGCAAGATCTGGTGCTATGCCTGAAGGATCCTAACAAACCAAACCATGATATGGGGGAGATTGTCATTAACGTCACTCTATGGCCGAAGTCTCAGGAAGATAAGGAACAGGTAAGTTTATCTTCATGTTCAAAAGCCGATGTATTGATTTCGACAACCTATAGTCCTGATCCAATTAAATATTCTCCTAGTATTAGGATTTCACTCATCAAATACTGTCTCATTTAAAAACTGAAAAATTTAATAATACGCCCCAGAACGGTATTCATAACCACAGTCCCTCAATCGACGTGTCACCTCCATAATAAAAGTCTTAATTCACCCAGTAGTATGATAAAAGTGAAACCTTCACTAGATAGGTAAGTTTCAACTTATGTTTTGATAACATGATTTATTCTCATTGATTTGAAAAAGTGGGCTAAGTGATATTCATCTAGCAACACCACATGGCACGCACACATCAATAGACGGCGGCCATTTGTATGCATGCTTCACTCGCAATGAGAGGTGGTTCCATCCGTCTTTTTTTTACATCCGTGCTTGGCTAATTATCACGATGCTCATCAGCTGCTCATGCTGTGAAGTGACACAAGGTCGGTCAGTGTTTGGGTGCAGTATGCATAAATAATGATATGGTGGATATAGCGTAACATGCAGTGATGTATTGTTACTATTATAGGCTTTGTAACCATTGCATTGTAAAATCGATTACTTTCAAAATGCGAATGAATTAACATCTACACGTTTAGTATTGTGTACTTAGAACGAAGTTGTCACCTAAATAGCTTGTGGTTAATACGTCGCCATGTAGCAGACCTTTTATTGACCGAGAGACAAACCTATTTTCTAAATATTATTCTAAAATATTTAATTTTTATGGACTATTTTCATTTGCCAACCTATAATCTTTTTTTTTTGATTAAAATTATCGGATTATACCATACTATTTCCATACAGTTCAAACAAAGCTATGTTAAAAAGACTATAATTTACGAGGAATCTTTGGTAGGTACCTACAGCACTATTAACTTGGCTAAACGGTCAATCTAATTCACGTTTATTGGAGCAGGAAAATATGGTACGCCGTCCATTACGAACCACGGCTATCGGAGTTCCTTGTATTCGTTCCAATACTTTACAATACTAATGCAACAATACACGGCGTACCACTACGAGATAAATAGATCTGAATAGGCAGGATGGTTACATACTTACCTACTTATAGTAGATATAGATGTTGCTTTAGGTACGCGTTGTAACTCATCTTCTCTAAAACCAGTTAAATAAATAAATATCTTGGGATATTCTTCACACATGGTCTCTAATCACCTAACTACAAGCAGCCACATACCTATCTATCAGTTATCTAAGTTATAAAATATTTTAAGATAGCATAGTTCGTGATGCTGAACAACTTCTATTATAAGACCTAGGACCAATTCTGAAATCGTGAAAATAAACAAATAATTAGGTATCCATATCCACCTAGTATATAGATAACTTTGGACGAGGCATTTGCCGACGAAACAGGTCTGTAGAAAAAAGCAAGAATCAAATACTAGACTCTAGTCTAGATTCTTAGTCTAGTCACTAGACCAACGGTCGGCAACAGGCGGACCGCGGTCCATACTCGGACCGCGAAAGGTTGGAACTTGGACCGCCAATTATTGATAACTTACCTACTATTCAATTTAAATAATATTTTATATTAATTTTACGTAAATTTTTCAGAATTGGATTTTCCGTAAATTTTTCATCTAGAGGTTTTTTTTTGGACCTCGAAAAAAATTTCAACAATATATGGACCCCACTTATAATTACTTGCCGACCCCTGCACTAGACTATGTTTTTTAATTTCATTCTATACATGTGCAAAAGTTTCGATACATTTTGTCCTAATATCCTACAAATCTTATATATGCTAAAGCTTGTCGCTATAAGGGCTAAAGGGATTGGGATAAAATTTTGAACAGAGATCTAGATGACCTGGAATAACAACTATACTTATGGCCTATGTCCAGCAGTGGACGTCTTGCGGCTGAGATGATGATGATGATGATAATGATGATATTAAACATAGTGGAACCTAACCATATATTAATCAGTGTAGAAACATCAATACACCTATTTTAACAGTGTTTGTATGACAGAATATTCATTTTTAGGGTTCCGTACCCAAAGGGTAATAACGGGATTCTATTACTAAGGCTTCGCTGTCTGTCCATCCGTCTGTCTGTCACCAGGCTGTATCTCAAGAACCGCGATAGCTAGACAGTTGTAATTTTCACAAATTATGTATTTCTGTTGCCGCTATAACAACAAATACTAAAAACAAAATAAAATAAATATCTAAGGTGAGCTCCTATAAGTACCTACAATAAACGCGATTTTATTGGCGTTTTTATATATAATTGTACGGAACCCTGTGCGCGAGTCCGACTCGCATTTGGCCAGTTTTTTATGTAGGTATGATCCATTCCGCAAACAAATACAAACATAGCGCCAAAAACTCACCACAATGCATCGCTAGCCGATGTCAGTAAAGGCCAAGGTCAATCTGGGTATTTATATCGTAAAGTAGATGTCTAGATCCGCGAGTATAATGGGAACCATTATACCTAGCTGACTAGCTGTCCGCAGCGATTTCACCGGTGTTTTCGAAAAAATAAGTGTCCTTCTCCATACCATATGCTACCTGCGTACCAAATTTCATCGCGATCGGTTTAAGCGTTAGGTAACAAACAAACAAATAAACTCACATTCGCATTTATAGAGTTACATAGACTGTGATATTAGGTAGTTAGGATAACATAATACAGAGGTGTATGAACTTTTATTGAGTACCGTCCTTTATTTTTGTATGTGGATTCCGTATCCTCATTATTATATTATAATCATGTGTTTTTTGACCACCGGAAAGTGACCAACCCTGTTCCCGATGCCGGGTTTAAGTATTTATAATCACATACTTATAGGTATTTGAAAATGTAATTCACAAGTTGTAAGAAATAACTATAAATCCTTATAGTGTATTAGATTCATGACTAATATTTTGTAGTACCTAGTCAGTTATAAAAAGTCTTACTTATAGGATTAAAACAACTGAATTTGGAACCTGAACCTTTGACATATAAGGCTTATTTTTGATTAACACAATCTAGTCTTGATACTTGACTTAAGTCTTGATTCTCGTTCTATAATACGCGGAAAGTACATAATCCCAGTATACACATATTGGTATTTACATAAAGCTCAAAACATGCAAGTCGTAAATTAAAACTAAAATGTGGATTACCAAATGTCAGGGTGATCAGTCGTATCTTAAAATATAACTGAATATTATATACAGCTTTACAATGTCAAAGTCAAAGCCATTTATTCAGATTAGGCCCTAGAAGGGCAATTACGAACGTCGAAACTACTGAAGTTACCACCAGTTCGGAAGTCACCTGTAATTGAGAAGAACCGGCAAACTCAGCAAGGTTACAACTATACTAATAAAGAAGCTTGTTTTTTATATATTTTTTTCAACAATCAAACAATGTTGTAATTTTTCCCATTCAATGTGTAGCTATTTTTAAAGCAATATAATAAGGATAAAGACATTAATTAAAAAGAAAATAACAACAAGAAAAATAATAACCTGAACAAGTCAAAATAAAGATAGAAGTTAAAGAAAGAAGAATAGAGATACTAAGTAAGTACTGGCTTTTGCTTGCGTGCCTACCTATTCTCGTACATTGCTTATTTTTTAATTAAAAATTAAGTTATGGTAGAAATTGGTTTTTCAGTCCAAGGAACCCCTAAACAATGTTTTAAAGACTAGGTATGTGCAATACCAATGTATTGCTGATGCATACACGTATGTTTTAATGTTTAGTTACCCGCTATACGTCGATGAGAGCGCGCGTTCGGCAAAATACCTTGTTCCGCGCAAAAAATAAATAAACAAAGTGACGAAGAACAAAAGTTTCGCGCGTTCCGAATGTGAAAAATAGTGATGTGTTAAAGATAATCTTTTTTTAAACTAAAGGCATGTGTTTGTGTTGTACAGCCGGTTTTTTGTTTAATCCTACCCAGATTATTTGTAGTTTCATTAGTATTATTCTGATATTCATAGATCGATGGGTGTCAAAAAGTAAATTGTTTATTGATTGATTTTGAATGGAATATTATTCCCTAGGTATTTGTGTCTCAGTATACTTAACACATGTTCTAGGTGCCTAAGTAAATAAAGCTTTCCACCCCGCAGTTTCAACTGCGACCCCTATTTTATA
The DNA here is from genome assembly GCA_951216915.1 of Tetheella fluctuosa. Taxonomy (NCBI): domain Eukaryota; kingdom Metazoa; phylum Arthropoda; class Insecta; order Lepidoptera; family Drepanidae; genus Tetheella; species Tetheella fluctuosa. Next base: position 2,668,801 of record OX578237.1, read on the forward strand.
CCCATAAAAGGGTTAAATTTCAAATAATCCAGGATTATTCATAAAGAGGCCCACTGTGCTGTGCAAAATTTCAGCTTTGTAGATCCAAGGGCTTAGCTAGGCGTTAATGAGTCAGTGAGTTATTTTTTATTATACCTACTAGCTGCCGCCCCGCGGACTCACCCGCATTCCCGAAGGATCTTTTGTTTTCCCGGGATAAAAAGTTGCCTAGTAGTAGCCTTCCTCGATAAATGGGCTATCCAACAATAAAAAAAAAATCAATTCGAACCAGTATTTCCTGAGATTAGCGCGTTCAAACAAACAAACGAACTCTTCAGCTTTATAATATTAGTATAGATAAAGATATTTGTTTTCATAAAACTGAAATTGATTCTTTCCGTCTGTTTGTTTTGTTTACACTACAACCTATACATAGATCGATTTAGTCAATTCAGAATTTATTTAAGAAATTTATTTTAGTAACCACTTTTACCAACCTTATTATATATATACAGAGAGGCACATTATTCCTAGATCCTTGCCTATCAATTAGGCACCAAAGACCATCTTCGGTAGGCAAGGATAACTTGGAACCTAGAATCCCAGAAACTCGGGTAGAACCGCAGGCACAACTAGTGAATGCCCATATCTCCACTTACACCGCTAATTGCGATAAAAATAACTTAATTTAATATTAACGACTTTGGTTTTATCGATACTAAACGCTACTCTTCCCATCCCTATTATATTTTTAATATTTTTTATTCAATTTACATTACACTTTTCGTTACAATTAATAACAAAATATTTATTTTTCAAAATGCCCGATTAGGCCAATTGGATTTATTATAATTTCTATATGCAAGCAAAGTGGCAAGTAAAGCAAAGTTAATTTTATTTATTTATTACAAACGTATACAAAACAAGTTACAAACAAACATTGATTATGGAAACAACAATCACAAGAACAAATTAGACAGTATGCAACTCAAAACATGTATACACTTAATGATCATCAGGCAGACTAAATTCATCTACAAATATATGACATAGAAAAATAACAGTAAAGCATAATAAACAAAAACATTCATACAAAAACAACATACACACAAAAAGAAGAATCATCTTTTGCGTAGCAATATGACCTAACCTTCTATCTTATCATTGTGTTTAACGTTATTTAAAACAGAATTCATTAATTAATGATAATTAATATCTATTAATAAATAGTATAAAAGAAAATAAAGAGAGAAAAAAACATGTTACGAATAATCTTAATATTATAAAGCTGAAGAGTTTGTTTGTTTGGTTGAACGCGTTAATCTCAGGAACTACTTACTAGTTCGAATTGAAAAATTATTTTAGTGTTGGATAGCCCATTTATCGAGGAAGGCTATAGGCTATCCCGGGAAAACATAAGATCCTTCGGGAACTCGGGTGAAACTAGCTATTTGAACAGATAAAATCATCGTTGTCATTTTTTTTAATAGTACTGTAATTTTGTGTATTTTTCTTTAAAATTAGATAAGTATTCTTAAATGTAGTAGGTACCTACTATGTATTAAGTAGGCATAATAATGATTGAAAACAATAAGGATAGCAATTAGCAATGAATATTCCTTATTAATTGAATGACGTTTAAAAATTTAAAACGCCCAATGTGTTGGCATTGACGTCAGGTAGGCAGCCAAGTTCATTCCCTATTCGCGCAGACTGGTTTCTGTCTGGTTCCAGGAATAACCGGTTTAAACCAGACAATTTCAATGCCGCTCATTCATTATGTTCTTCGGGTAATTTTTATGTGAATGTCTGATTATAAATTATAGAAAGAAAATTTATAGTAGGTAGGTTAGTGTAACTAGTTTTTTTTTTTCTCAAATACGTAAACTAACCAATCTATACGAAAGATTCCTTTGATTTATGCAATAGGCGGCATGTTGAGATTAGTCGCCGGTCAGCGGAGCGTGTCGCTATTCGCTTGACTGTAATAATGAAAGCAATAGCAGTAGGTCTTTGTAACTTATGAGTAATACGCAGTAGGTAATTGTTTGTAATATTTGTTAACTCAAGACTTTTACAATAGTATTTGACATAGTTATATGATAGGAGTAGTAATTTTAATTGGTCAGTAACAGAATATCCTGAATGAACCAAATCTGAGGTTTCAGCTGTCGAATACCGCAGCAAAACTTATACTGGGTGATAGAGTGTACCGGATTATTATCTATCTATGCTAATATTATAAAGCTGAAGAGTTTGTTTGTTTGTTTGAACGCGCTAATCTCAGGAACTACTGGTTCGATTTGAAAAATTATTTCAGTGTTGTATAGGCCATTTATCGAGGAAGGTACTTTTTATCCCGGGAAAACATAAGATCCCTCAGGAACGCGGGTGAAACCGCGGGGCGGAAGCTACTATTAAATATAATTAATAATACACGGCCATCTGATCCCAAACTAAACAGAGCGTGTATACTATAGAAACCAGATAACTGATATATTACATATACATTTTTTCTTAAATACACACGACCGATGTTGGTCCGCGTTGAACTCCGTAACTATTTATTCGAATGTAACGTAATTATTTTTCAAAATATTACAATGTGATCTGTTCCAACATAAGGTAGGATAAAGGGAACGCTGCCAGCCTGTTGGGAACCTTTGAGGATATTTTCTATATATCATAGTTTGTATTTTATACATTGATTGTAAATATTTATTCTTAAATTAGGGTAGGATAGTTTTTATACCTATTTATTTCTTTTCTTATTGCAAAAATTGAACGAATTGTAAGTGTGATACAGTAACGCGTGGCTGCTAGTTGTACCTAGATATTATTACGCCCAGACTCAGGACAAACAGACAACACTACGCCAACCGGCCCGTCATATAGTTGTTGGCAATGAATCATTAAAAGAAAGATACATATTAATGGTGGGTTATCATACGCAAACGGAAGGCGTTATTTCTGTAGCGAAATGTATTGGGTTCAGACCACTTCGTTAACAAATTGTTATTTCAATGGGTGTTTCGGTTAGGAGGGTATGGGACCCGGTGAAATTACAGACACAGGAGACTTAACAACTTCATGTCTCAAGGTTGGCAACGCGTGAGTGATACCCCTGGCAGGGAAAATATAATATTGTATTTTCTTTGCTGGTGGTGTTATGAGCGTATATAGGCTACGGTAACCGCTTACCATCAGGTAATCTGTAAGCTTGTTTACCACCTAGTAGTATTAAAAAAAAATTAAAAAAAAATGATCGACCCCAAAATTTATATCAGAAACAAGTTCCTTCTAGGCTTTGAGTGCTTACCACCTTCGGCCACATCATCACTTGCCACAGTGAGATTGTGGTCAAACACGAGGGTAAACAAAGTAAAAAAAAAAAGTTTAAAGAAACATACCTAGTGACAGCTCCATATCAGTCCTAAAACGTCTGAATGCAATCCTGGACAAAGAATACCTTTAGAAAATTCAACCTTTTGGTGATCAAGGGTGAAAGTGCAGGGCGGTATCCAAGTTTACTAATATAGTAGGCATTCCAATTTTATGAAACAAAAAAATTATTGATTTGTCTGAAAATTAAGGCAATTAAAGAATGACAGACAGTAGACTTTTGTGTAATAAAATCCCACATGCACTGATCTCGAAACCTATAACCACAAACATGCGCGTGCCCGTCTCTGAATCCAATTTATATGTACTATTTTCCTTCACCCAGTTCAATCCGTCTATAGCTTATCTAGGTCGTTACAAATCTAGAGATGCTATAGAATTTCTTTCTCGGTTTGAACTTTAAAATATTTTTAAAATTTAGAGTCTATCTCGATCTTCTATTTTACCCCCTTAGGAATTGAATTTCGGAAAGTCCTTTTTTTAGCAATATTTCGTGAGAATCTCTGTGGTTAATAATATGATGGGTTAGTAACAAATAGACACTCAATTTTGTAACTAAAAATGTAACTGACTCCAAAACAGGTTTGCTTTAAAAAGCATAAAATAATGATGGAGGAAATCTAATATGATTGTAGTCCATATTCAAAAAATATGTTTGTCTATTTGTTTGTTTGTATCACAATATGCGTTATATTACACCGCACGCTCGCGAATGTTTTTGACATAGTATGTTACATCTTTATACTGTGGTATTACGCACGCTGGGAATTATTATAGATACTTAAAACTTGGTAGAATTTGAAATTTATAACACCTGTTTGGTTTCCTCCTGACTTCAAAACAGGTAGGTATCTAATAGGTAGATACTACCGTCAGATTGGAATCTTAACTTATTTTTTTGCTTCTAAGTGCAAACCTATATGCGTGTCGAGTTTATTTTAATTGTAGATGTTTTATTTTTAACTTGTCATTGCTTTGGATGCCCAAAAAAATATAACAGACCCGAATAATTATAATTTCTCAAAGAGAACTTCTCCTACGGTTATAAAGATAAAACCTAGGGTAAATAGATAAAATATGATAAGAGATACTTTGCGAATGTGGACTAACAAAAGATTTTGCGTAATTCAGCATCGAACAGCATTAAGTAGAACATTTTTAGGGTTCCGTATCTCATAATACGTATAATTGATAACAAAGATTTTTTAAATTGTCGCCAAATGTAGCAAGAAGTAATGTTAAACCTAGAGGTAGAAAAGCAAAATTTCGAAATGATTTACCAGAAGAAGCTTGCAATCAAATGAAAAAATTGATAAAAAAAAAAAGATTAAAATTTTAATAAAATAACATTTTATTAAGAAAAAGTCAGGCAAAGTATCCGTTCATCAAAGGTGCCGCGAGATATGATAATTGAATCTATAATTTGAGTCACGCCGTGCATTTTAATTTTAATTATGAATTTCGGAACCATTAAATTCCTTTTATCTCGTAATAAACATTAAAAGACAAACCTATACATGGAGCTAATTACATACCGGGGACTACGCGAGCGCCTAAATAAAATACAATGTAATTAATTGTACGGGATCCTCTCAACATACGAGTCCTACTTGCGCACTTAACCGTCTTGTTTATTTGTATTGGGCAAACAAGATAAATAGTATACCTAACTTATTACCACTATACGCTTAAAACCTAACGATCTACTGCCAAGGTCTGATAAATTAACAAACGAGTGCAAAGCAACTTAATCTATGGCTTTGTCGATAGTTAACTTCACTTTTTATTATGTGCAATAAATAAATTATTGAGTGCCTGTGGAACTTGGTGAAACAGTGGGACATAATGAGTGATCGTTTTTTTTCGTCAATATGAACAACTTTTACTATAGAACTAACTGTGAAATCACGAAAAAATATCAGCTGTTCCGTACAAAAGTTCAGCTACTCGACTAAATTGTATGAAGGAACTGGTTTAAATAAATCATCCTGTATACACTTACTAACTTCGTACGGACAGGAAACGTTTACTTTTTTTCACTCTATGGTTCTTATTCTACTAACTGCAATATAGTGACATTTCCTTACTTATACGGGACTAACTGTGAAATCATGAAAAAATGATCAGCTGTTCCATACAAAAGTTCAATACCTACTCGACCAAAATGTATGAAGCAACCGTATTATTTTACGCGATATCAGAGTTAGCCCTATAATAAAAGTTGTTCACATTGATGAGTACTTCCACCCCTGCAAGTATTGCCAGTGATAACAAAATCACCCTGTATAGGCCTGTGTTCTACCACAATCTTACCATGATAAGCGTTGATGTGACCAAATGTGGTAAACTTCATGTCTCAAAGTTGGCAACGCATGAGTGATAACCCTGGCAGGGAAAATATAATATTGTTTTTTTTTTTTTATACAACATATTCGGCAAACAAGCATACGGCCCGCCTGATGGTAAGTGGTTACCGTAGCCAATGAACGTTTGCAACACCAGATGTATCACTCGCGCGTTGCCGACCCTTCCCCCCTCCCCGATGAGCTCTGGCGACCTTACTCACGCGCAGGAACACAACTATAAGTTATTTGGCTGCGGTATTCTGTACTTCCCCAGTCAAGCTGCTCTTTGAGCGAAATATCGCCATGCTCCACCTCTCTTCAAACCTCTTCTTATTTTCTTTGCCTGTGGTGTTATGAGCGTCTATAGGCTACGGTAACCGCTTACTATCAGGTGGGCCGTAAGCTACCTTGCCACCTATGTAGTAAAAAAGAAACATACAAATCCTAGCAGGGACTGTATCTCAAATGCAGCAAATAAATATTTTATTCCAAATCATTTATTTTTAAGGAATGTAACTTGAGAGAATGAAATTAACTTGAAAATTAATAATAAATAAAATACATATATTTTATCTTAGTAATAATTATTCCTATACTAATATTATAATATACGAAAGTGCGAAATGTGTGTGTGTGTGTGTGTTTACAGATAGGATACTTTTCTCCCGAGAAAATATATGATCCCTTGGGAACAAGGGTGAAATCGCGTGGCATAGCACTTAGCAGAAGCTATTTTATTATATTTGAGTAAGCTGTTCAGTTTATTAGTGCTTTTTTTCTAACTACCGAGCCTAATTCATTGTTTCAATAAACACTTCCAATTAATGGTCGATTTAAACCATTATAGAATGTAAACTGTTCGTAACAGCATGTTTGCTCACACATTAGGATGTAATGGCAGTAGTGACTCATGTTTTGCTACACCGTGTGCCATATCGTCGAAGGTCGCTGCTAATTTTGCTGCCTCTTGTAAATTTGATAGGTTTATAAAAATATCTTATATAAAATTGGCACTACATCAAGTGCCAATTTTGGAGTCTCATCCTGGTTTTTCACTCTTCCTATTGCCTTTTTATGGGTGATACTATCCATATAAGTATGTAAAAATAGTAAGTAAGTATGTGTTGTGTAGTATGTATCCGATTATCCAGCCAAGAACATCACTATGTCACAAATCAATTTAATTATATAATTGTTTCATTGCGATGATTAGCTACTGACTGACAAATAACTTCAGACTAACAATCTATACGAAGGGAAATAAAACATGTTGGCTCTTGTCAAATTCAGGCAATTCAATTTAGTTACATTAGCGTTTGATACACAGTAAATGTATCTTCAATAACAGTGGCGTAACTTCTTGCGTGTACAATTCAAATTATTTTAAAACTCGGAGTGAGTTCTGTTTTTCCGTTCGTCTGCTTAAAACTTGAGAACGGTTTTGATTATGGTTGTACAGTTACCAGGTTTATGCTATGCATTATGCTCTCAATAAGGAAAGCTAAACAGTGACCAGTTTTAATTAAATAGAGATATAAATCTTTTCCACGCGGGTGGAGCAGCGGACGATAGTCTAACTAAAATTAAAATACGTGATTTAGAATTCTGAATTCAGATAAGAAAATAAAATATTGCTTTAAGCGGTAAAAAGCTCGACTAGACATTTGGAGCTTGTGGGTTCAATTTCCAGGTCAGGCAAGGTACAATTAAGATTTTTAAGGTTCCGGAAATTAAAGGAAATTAAATGATAGGAATTTTTTTATCCATTTTTTATTCCAGAATAAAAGTAGTGATATTCAGCCCCTGTTGTTCCTAACACTATGTGTAATTGAGTAATTTCATTGTAGGTACTTATAAGTTACAAGTGTTACAACCCATCAATTACATTACTGTAACTAATATGTACTGTGCCACAAAAGAACAAAATTTATTTGATTGTTATGTGGCGACAAATGACTACAACTTTCTCTGTTTGTAATAAAAAGGAGGGAATTGTTATTTGGAATGTCCTTTGTCTTACTGTCAGAGGAAAATTGAAACAATGGTCTGTTTGTTTTTTTTTGTTTTGTTACTTCATATTACCGACAAATATGAACCGATTTCAATGATTCCTTAACTTCATCTCTATGAAACAGAAGTCAGATCTATCAGAGAGATTTTAGAGATTTGTAGATAATTTAGAGTCGGGGTATTTTTCCATTAATAGGCTGTCTGGTATCTAAAAGTAACTACAATTAATTCACCTTCCACGTTCTGCAATAAATCAGTCTACGAACTTCATAGTAAAGAATCTATTATCCAAAACTTGTTTCAATGAAAAATTCACTACACAAAAACAATAATAAAACATTAACCTGATAAACAACCGGATAAAATATTTTCCCGAAAATTCTTAACCGTTGTTTTTAGCTAGATCTATACATAACCGTTACTTCAAACAGTCTTCAATAAATAACAGTTTAGTTTACTGAGAACACTAAAGTAAATATGCCAATCGCCTCTCAAGGTGTATTTAATCCATACTCAAGTTTAAACAATTAATACTGATATTCGGCGAATAGAATTATGATACTGGATCGTCGAAATTTACCTACTGTAGAAATGTTTAGGAAAATGTTTTTAAATTTTAATTTTACCTTATTCAAGCTTGTAAAGTTCAGTTTGCTGTTAACACTCAACAAAGAAAGAAGTGTTTAAAGTGAATGTTTTGAAAAAAAAACTAAAATGTCAGAAAGAGAAAACAAAATGGACCGCCTGAAGAATCGCCTCAAAAGAGTACAAGATAGGGTTCAAGATCGGATCGAAGGTTTACAAGATGAAATCCAAAATAAGTTTGAAAGATCGAAATGGTTTTTATCTCACCTATCTGATGAAAGGAGTTCCATTGATGATTCAATTGAACAAGGTGATGATACGACTTCAAAGTCTTCAAATGATTCTGAAAATGGATCTGGAGGCATTCCATCCATTGCAGTTAATGAAAATCCTGTCAATATTTGCATAAATTTTATTAGCAATGAGAAAAATTACGTTTGCTTTAAAAGACTTAGTGCATCGGCAACAAATTTGGCGCAAGATGTCAATTCGAGTGATGGGAGGTATTCTCATGATTTAAATTATTTACTATACTTACATTATACAGATGTCTTTGTTTTTAAATCATGTCTTTCATAATAATACATAGTTTTTACTTCTTTTATGTCATAATTATTAGAATTGATAGGTACAGTCACGAGCATAATGTATAGCTCAGTGGTAGTGACGTCAGATGCCGCGGTGAAGGTTGTAGGTTCGAATCCTACAATGAGCTTGAGCTTTCGGTGAAGGAAAACATCGTGAGGAAACCATAGTACCCACCATGCTGGCTACCATCCTCAAATTGAAAATCTGTCGCCAAGTGCTGCCGGTAGCTGCACTTGAGAGTGAGATTGTGTTCAAACTAGGTACCAAATTTAAAAAAAAAAACAAAATTCAAAAAGGATTATCTCTTAGAATATTGATGGAAATGTTACGGTGATACAAACATAGTATTTTCGAACCAATAGTATTATGTTATCTCAATTGTTGCAATTTATTATTACGTTATTAAACTAGAAAAGAACTACCTAAAATATATATTGTTTTAAAAAAAATAGGTAGTTTTGCAACTTTCCACATGTCATAATGGCGGTAAATAATTACTGTAAAAACTTGAAGACCCCAACTCCATTTTTATTACCTTACTTTACGACAGCCTCCCAGAATATCGACCAAGATCTGGCAGTCTTCCGCCAGGTGCCCAACTGGAATTGCCAAGAGCTGGCAGTCTGCCACCAGCTGGCAGTGGACAACAAGCTCGAAGTTTATCACCAGCTCGCCTGGATTTGCCAATAGCGTATGCTGGTAGCGATCTAATAGAGAAGATCGGCAGTCACTTAAAAAGCGGCGGTGACAGGATTCATAGGGTATTTTCTACATTGTCTATGGTTGGTTGGTGATGGTTTAACCGCATGTTTGTTACAATTTTGTACTAACAGATGTGATGCTAATTTATAAGGTACCGTACCCCTCTGGGTATAAAGGTACCGTACTTAATTGCTTACCGTGCTTAATTTGACGTCTCTACCTCAAATTAAGCCCAACTTATATGATATCAAATATGTATTGATGCCTATATTTTATTAGTATTCATATACAGTTGTTTTTAACAACAGCTTATCCATTTTGTGTGGAATCATTTGATTCCAAACTCCACCTAGACGTATGTGAGGCTTTACTATTATTTTTATTGTTATTGAAATGGTGCGTCTTATAATTAGGGTGAGTGTGTTTTAATAAAAAGAAAGTACATATAAAAACATATTGAGATTTGAAGCATGTATTCCGGGAAAATAATCGATAATACGATAATCGATATATACCAAAACAGATTTTCATGAAATCATTAATAGAAAAGTAAAAAACTAAATATTATACTTATCTACATACTAATATTATAAAGCTGAAGAGTTTGTTTGTTTGAACGCGCTAATCTTGGTTCGAATTGAAAAATTATTTTAGTGTTAGATAGTGATAGTCCATTTATCGAGGGCTACTTTTTATCTAATAAGATCCCTCGGGAACGCGGGTGATACCGCGAGGCGGAAGCTAGTTTAACAAATAAATACATAAAGTGTCAGGAAAAACAATGATTCTATTTTAATAAGAATATGAAGAGATTAAATTCAAATTCTTTATTTCAGACGTTGTCCATATTTAAAAGATACAAATGAAAGAAAACATTCGACAATATTAAAAATCAAAACAATGTGTCGAGAGGTCAAAAGGGTATCGATAACATTTTTATCATAAGTTAATTTAATTTTATAATTTAACTAAATTTAATAGACATTAAAGTTGTCTTTTCATTAGGTATATCGCTCAGCATTATTTCTGTAAAGAACCCTTCACTTATATACAGGGTGTGGTTTTGCATTTACGCCATATTTACGGAGGTCGATATTTACCTTGTATAGAACACGATTCAATCATAAAATCGTACTCTTAAAATTACATATTATTTTTAAACTTTTGTAAAAATAAAAATCCCCCAGTCCAATAAAACCACATTAAGTTGTTTTATAAAATGACATCGTGTGTACTAAGCACCGCGCCATGGCGCCACTGCGCACTCGTTCATCGCGCACTCCGCACGCGCCGATGTATGTAGTCATGTATGTACGGTCAGTCCGCAGTCAGTCAGTTGTCCTCCGACTGCGAGCGCGCACGCACTGTGCGTGACACGCGCAATCTTCACACCGCGCGAACTCCAACGTACAGTACAGTGACAATGACGGAACGTTATTCAAACGTCGAATTTAGCGGGGATTATTGGCGATCACATCCTAGGACCATATTTCATTGAAGGCCACCTGACCAGCACCACCTACCTACAGCTGCTTCGTCACGTTGTCAATGAGATGCTGGAAGACATCCCGTTGGCTCTGCACAGACATTTGTTTTACCAACAAGACGGAGCTCCTCCTCATTATGGTCTCCAAGTGCGTCAGTATTTAAGTGAAGTGTTTGGAAGCCAGTGGATCGGTCGTGGTGGCCCAGTGCCCTGGCCACCGCGCTCTCCGGACTTAACACCTTGTGACTTTTACTTGTGGGGAGAACTTAAAAGACTTGTTTATGTTGAAGAAATATCTAGTGTGGTGCAGTTAAGACAAAAAATTGTGTTGGCATTTGAATCCGTTAAAAATAATACAAATGTTTTGCGCAAATTAAAAAGAAACTTGCGACGCCGTGCTCAACTGTGCATCGAGAATGAGGGAGGACACTTTGAGCAGTATCTTCGAGTAACATAGGTGCGTAAATAAACTTTTTTTTAAAATAAATTTAATGAAAACTACCAAATAGTTTTTATTTGGTAGTTATCATGCCTAGGTAGGTATTTTTGACGTTTCACAGTCCGGTAAAGTAAGAAGGTCAATTTGGAATTATTTTATTCCAATAATTTTTCGTACCTAGTTAGTATTCAACTCTAACAATAAAATAAAGAAGGTTGCACCGCGCAAATGTAGAACAGATACCTACGATACGCAACAGCAAAACATACCTACGTACCGGGTCACCGACCGCGGCGCCTGTGTGGCGCGGCCGCCACACAGGCGCCGCGGTCGGTGACCCGGTCGTCTCCTCGCCGCGCCTCGCCCCCGGATCGCAGACCTATTCTGGGCACTCGTGCTTATTCTGATTTGACGCTAATCACAAATCATCAATAATCGTTGACTAATCTACCATATAATTAATTACATATTTTTAAAATACTAAATTAATCATCTACTATTGGTTCTATAAATATGGCGGAAATGCAAAACCACACCCTGTATTATATTATAGGTATACCAAACTATTACCTACACAACCGAGCCCTGAATAATCATTTTAGCCAGTCCTCCCGATTTTACGGAAGTACTTCCGATTTTAGTGAAGTTATTTGTCGATATTTGCAACAAAATATTTCTACGTAATAGATATAATTTAATTGAATAAAAATAATGTCTCGCTAAAATAATTATATGTTTTTTCGTCATAAAAATCTTCACTTTTTTTCTTGCTACACCACCCGTATTACAAAAAATAATTAGTATCATCGTATTAGTTTTTTCCCATAGTGAAAGAGATCCTTATAGGACCGTAAAGGCAAATATTTGTGACAGGTACAAAGTCAAAGCGATTGGGACGCTAACGTCACATTACGTGTAGGTACGTGACAAGCGAAAGTTGGCTTTATACGCCAATGGCATTAAATAATAATTTCTGTGTGATTTCTTTAGGCAACGTAAATTACGCCATGGGTATTGACAAAATAGATGATACAAAATAAGAAAATAAGTCTTTCAAAAGCTAGTGATGTGATGTGATGGGCAATTTCATTATTTTTTTTTGAATAATCTATTACCTAATATTTTGGTGAAGATTTTATCCTGAACATAATTATTTTTGTAGCTGTTTATGATTATTATAGTGGGAAGTACAGTAATGTTTAATAAAACTTCAATTTTATGAGTAGCTTTTCATTAGAAAATTATAAACAAAATAGAAGTTATGGTTGGGTATCGATATTAATTTGGAATCCCTATTCTTTTAGTATTTTCGCTGAATATATCTACTTTGTAATTGCCGAACAGAGCATGACGATGCGTTTTTTTTGACTTCGAGGTAAATTATAATCGAATTTTTGTTTATGTTTTACCTCAAAAACCCCAAGGAAAAAAATATTTTCTATGTTGCGATATTATATTGCACTGAAACTACTGGGTGGGCAACATTATAGAATGGGCATGTTAATAATAGCATGGGGATTTTATTAACATAAATGGATTACATTTAAGTAAATCTGGAACGGCAATGGGCAGGGCACATAATACGCAGAACGGATAGTCGATGGAGCCGAAGAGTTCTGGAGTGGAGACCACGGACCGGCAAGCGCAGCGTAGGAGGTCCACTTGCAAAATGGACGGACGTCCTTGTAAAGGTCGTCGGAAAACGCTGGATGCAGGCCGCCCAAGAGACCGGTCCGGACCGGTTAGAGATCCTTAGGGGAGGCCTATGTTCAGCAGTGGACGTCTTGCGGCTGAGATGATGATGATGATGATGAAATCAGGAACGTGGGTGTAAGAAAATTACGTAGTAAACTGGGCGGCTTCTTTTGAAGTTATTCGGAAGTGATGGGTTCGTCTGACTCACTGAGGGCTTGGATATGAGATATGCGAGAGAGGGTGTACCTACATACTTAGTGGCTTGGACTATAAGAGGGTTCGCGTGGTCTATGGCGGTATCAAAATATCGGCGTGAGTCGCCATTGATGTATTGCTTTATTGTAAGGAGACCAAAGCCGTTCCGCGACTGTGCTTATAATAGGCGTGTCTCCTTTACTTGTCATCCACTCCTAATAACTTATCGCTTCGCTCTGCTAATATTACAATCAAAACTAAGAGACTAATCTGACAAAAAATGTTACCAAACGTAATTAATTTCACCTACCGTGCATTTTTCGTGTGACCTTCGTTTGCAATCTAGGCATTGCACCCATTTTCTGGGTAGGTCTACTGTTTGCAATTTCCCCCAAACGGCATAAACAATAAAAACCATCCATTTCCTCTTCAATATCGATAGGTACTTTTATTGTCATGGATTTTCCTTCCTTTTTGCCTCTTTTGGTTGGCTTTATCAACAAACATGAAAAAAGGGATAGAGAAATTATTTTTGTAAAGTTGAAACAAACAAGGCGAGTTAACACAAGCTGTGTTAAATTACCTCGGTAAAAAAACATACCTATGACTTTCTTGCACATTCTTTTCTGCACTTGATCATATAAAAACTTTGAGAATCATAATTTTAGTACAAAATCTTCCTAATATAAGATCACACGCAGATTTTTTTTTAACTAGGTATTTCAATGTCTTTTTTTATTTTGATGAAACCCTTTTCCAGTATCTACTGAAGAATACAAGACTGAACGATGTGAATAAGCGATTGAAAGCGCAGATTTGGAGTTCGGTGGTAACTATTGTGCTGGTGGAAGCGAAGAATCTACCAGCCATGGACATGGATACGAGGTCTAGTGATCCTTATTGTAAGTTTAGGTAAGTTTTAGTAGTGTAAAAAGAATTTGGATTAAATCATTGAATTTTGAAAAATGTACACTAATGAATAATGGTTAAGAGATAATATCGAATTAAGGCGTTGACAACTCAGTAACAGTGACGACGGATGCCGCGGCGAAGGTCGTGGGTTCGTATACTTCGAATCCTACAATGAGCTTAAAGCTTTCGTTGAAGGAAAACATCGTGAAGAAACCATAGCACTTTGTAGTACCCGCCTGGCTGGGTACCACCCTCAATTTGAAAATCTGTCGCCAAAATGATGAATTTGAGATTCAATCGCTTTCTAAAGTCAGCAAGCAACACATTGACAATCCCACTGGTATGACTACTGTCCATAAGCAACGTACCATCAGGCAGGCGGTCCACCTGCCGGTTAGTCAGCCAGTTGATATAAAGAAAATAGAGCTGCAGTATTACCTAACAGTTTTCAATATAATTTTAGGTTAGGTAATGAAAAATATAAAAGCAAAGTTGTATGGAAATCCCTGCATCCATCGTGGTTGGAGCAGTTTGACTTGCACCTCTATGATGATCAGGAGCAGGTATTAGAAGTCACAGTATGGGATAAAGATAAGCAATCCAAGGATGATTTTTTAGGAAAGTAAGTATTCTATAATTGTTTTGAAAAGAGTAATTGCTGAGTTTCTTGCCGGCTCTTCTCAGTAAAAGCAACCTTCCGAACCTTCCGTTAGAGTCTGACTATTCATAAGTGCCTGTCTGTGAAGGCCCATTTGAATGAATAAATTATTTCATTTCATATTATGTTTTAGTGTGAATAGAATTATTTTAGAATTTGCATTAATCAAAAACAAAAACGTAGGTACTTAGTTTAGTAAGTAAAGTAGAAAATACCTGAATGCAGAATGTAAAAAAAAACAAGTTTTCTATCATGAAATTTTGAAGTCATTATTTCTGCGTATGACCACAATTGTGGATAACTAAATACATAAAGGGAAAATCATAATTTCCTAATGTATGTTTTTATCAATAATTGAATACAATATTATTTTCAGATGTAATATAGACTTATCTAAGTTAGAAAGAGAGAAAACACATAACATAAGGCAGGACCTAGAAGAAGGGAACGGTCAGATATTCCTACTTCTGACAATAAGTGGTACAACGCAATCTGAGACGATTACAGATCTGACTAGTTATAAAGAAAATCCTAGGGATATTGAAATTATTGAAAGGAGATATGTGAGTAAAACACAAAATATTAAGCTTTTTCGGCGTAAAAAGATATTTGTGATACTAAAGTGGCTTTTAGTTTCATTAGACCTCAAAGATATCTAACGTACACAATCAGACACATCAAATAAGTACATATATTGGTTAAATTAACTCTAAAACTGTCCCTTTCAATAGCTATTCAATCAACAAAGATGGGGATACTTTAATCATAGTCCTGTAGTATCAGTAATTTGAGTTCGGTATTTATTGTAAAAAATAATACGTTGAACTATTCCGTTAGTGTTTTTTATGTAAGGTAACTTAATTTTTGTATTGATGAACATTTATAATTTTTATATGAAACATCTATGGGCGTGCTTTGGGAGTAATACCGACTGGTATACCGTGACGGCAAAAGGCATGACGCTCTCTTATGCCGTCGTGCCCCCTCTACTGACTTGAGTGTGCGTGACGCATATACTATAATACTTCTTTGCTTCCATGTGTGACCTGTGTAGCGGGCGTCCCGTGATGGTATTTTTTTTTCAGACGTGGTACCACTTGAATGAAACTAGCAGTGGCGTAGGTTGGCTATGCGTTAAAGTATATGGTGCTAAAGGTCTTGCCGCTGCTGATTTGGGTGGCAAATCTGACCCCTTCTGTGTTTTGGAGTTAGGCAATGCGAGGTTACAGACTCATACAGAGTATAAGACTTTAACACCTAATTGGATGAAGATATTTACGTTGTAAGTATATCCATAATCTAAGCCTTGTAAGAAGTCCGTGGCAAAATGATAAAAAAATCCCTTTGTTATTCTCAGTAACTACAAATGCTATCTTCGACTTGAAAGTTACAATTACAACTTATTTGTTTGCATCTATCTATCGTAAAATAATTCGATAATTAAAGGGTTATGACCCTAGAAGGGACACATAATTATGTATTCCTAATAATCAATTGTCGGAATATCGCCTCTTTTCAAATATAATTGACGCCATCGAATAAATTTTCAGCACAGTTAAAGATATAAGTTCAATACTAGATATAACAGTATATGATGAAGATCACGACCATAAAGTAGAATTTCTCGGCAAGTTGGCAATACCACTGCTCAATATAAGGAATGGGGAGAAGCGATGGTACGCGTTGAAAGACAAGAAAATGAGGGCCAGAGCTAAAGGGAACTATCCACAGATACTCTTAGAAATGAATGTAATTTGGAATCCAGTAAGTACATAATGTTCACCTAGTTGTGTAAATCTGTGGGGGATAACATTTTTAGGTTGACTATGGTGTTGATGATGAAATGACTGGTCTAAAACAGAAGGCTTTTGCTCAGCAGTAATAACATAAAGCAGATATCGAAATTAAGCGCTGAACACCGAGAAACGAAAACAACTTATAATAATATGAAATATAGTATTCTGCGCAAAATACAAATAATAACATTATTTGACGGGCCGGTTGGCGTGGTTGGTAAGATACCCTATCTATCACGCCGCAGGTCGTGGGTTCGATTCCCACTCAGGACAAACATTTGTGTGCATGAACATGTCTGTTTGTCCTGTGTCTGGTTGTAATTATCTATATATGTATGTATTTACAAAAGAAAAAATAGTATATGTAGTATATCAGTTATCTGGCTTCCATAGTACAAGCTCTGCTTAGTTTGGGGTCAGATGGCCGTGTGTGAGGAATAATGTCCCTAAATTATAAGTAGGCTACCTAAATAATATTTTTTTATGAATAATAATTTTTATATTTATCGGCTATCAAAACCAAAGCAGAATGAGGAAATGTTATTTAGCGTAACACAATAAATTTAGGTAATTACGGTATTATTATTATGTAATGTGTTTTCAATTTATTTTATCTAATGTTTAATAATTATGTTCGCAAAAAATAAGGATCCATTAAAATGTTATGTTTCGACGATTTAACAAACGTTATGCATGACATATAATACATACTATAATATACTTACTGTTTGTGCCTAACCAATCTATACTAATATTATAAAGCTGAAGAGTTTGTTTGTTTGAACGCGCTAATCTCAGGAACTACTGGTTCGATTTGAAAAATTCTTTCAGTGTTGGATAGCCCATTTATCGAGGAAGGCTATAGGCTACTTTTATCTCGGAAAACACAAGATCCCTCTGGAACGCGGGTGAAACCACGGGGCGGAAGCTATATTTAATTAAATGTACTATTAACTGTCTAGTTCCCACTGAAGACCAGCGCCGTAGCAATAGGCTTCTAGAGGGTTTTATTTAGCCTACACTAGTGCTGCAATATTATCCTGAGTGGCGGCCTTTTTTGCTCCTTAGAATTAGATTAGGTTAAATTAATAATTGTCGATTCAAGGCGATGATAACTCAGTGGTATTGACGTTGGATGCCGCGGCAAAGTCCATGGGTTCGAATACTACAATGAGCTTAAGCGTTCGGTGGAAGAGTAAACGTTCGGAAATACATTAGCAATCCCCTTGGTATTGCTAATGTCCATAGATGACAGTAGTCAGCTACCATCAGGTGGACCGCATGGCTACTGACATAAAAAAACCAAGAGTGCCTAATTAACGTTTTGAACGTTGTCTATTTTCTATTCAAAACCGCGGGGGACAGCTAGTAAGTTAATAAATTTTTCAGCTCAAAGCAGCCATAAGAGTAGTGAATCCAAAAGAGCCAAAGTACATGCACCAAGATGCCAAATTCAAGAGGCAATTGTTTATACGGAACGTTATGAGGTTAAAAGCCATAATCATGTGGTTTATAGAAGTCGGGAAGATTTTACAGTAAGTTCATTTTACTGTCCGTTGTGGCAGATCCATTTGTTAGGTTAGTTAGACAGTAACCTTCGAGGCTTTGTGTGCTTACCACCTTTAGCCACATTATTACATACCATGGTGGGAATGTGGTCAAACACAAGCCTCTATAAATCTATCATCTTCATTCATCATAGACACACTAATTGTGAGACACAAATACGATTTTAGAGACATTTTATTATAAATGTTTTTGTGTATTTTTTTCTTTAGTGTGTAAGGTGTGTCGTAATTATTTTGTTTTTCTTTTTTCTTTTATAAAAATGACTAGGTGCCCATCATCAAATTTCCTCGGCCGTGGCCATATTTGTAATAATGACTCTTAAGCATAATTATGTCCATATTCTATCTCATACGCAACTACTCAACTTTTCTGTCACTGGCGCTGAGCGTTTTGTCGAATCATTCTATTTTTTTTTTCACAGAGATTGCTTCGAGTGGGAGTCAAGAATACGATCGTTCTTTGGACTGATAGTGTGGCTAGCTTTCTGTTATTATTATCAAATGTGGATGATGCCTTTCTTAATATTGATGTTATTTAGCAGGAATTGGCTCATCTGTAGGCTCACTGGTAAGATTATGTTTTTTACTAGGTACTAAGCAACTTACCTAAAGATATAATTAAATCCTTAATGACCATCAACATGTTTGTTTTTCTGGGAATCTCGAATTAGCTTCATTCTCAACATTGTTGAGAAAATTAAAAGACACCATTTTTATTTTGTTCACACCACAAGTTACTTTCAGTTTTTATTTTTCTTTCATAGTTCGTTTTCAAAGATATTACAAAATGTTCCGAAGCGACCCAAAGGCGTGTTTATTGAATTTAGTTTCTAGTAAGTCCATCGTTTTTTTGTTGTGAGCATGATGTAAATAAAAGTCCATAAGTAACTAATTGTTATGCAGTTATTTTTTACGTTTTATTTACTAAAATAGACAAGTGTATTATTTACTAATCATATAGTATTTTATCCTATCCAAAGGCTGTACTCAAGATGTACCTATCAATCATTGCCTATGAATTAACAAGACCTTTAGGTACCTACTGCTTAAATACTTATTTTAGTAGTTAAATGCATTTATGGTTTTTATGTTTTCAAACTATAGGTATTAACAAATTTTCAATGTGCTTAATGTATTACATAAGTGCCTATTTAAAATTGCAGTAGTTAAGTAGGTATTGTAATTATTATCTATACCTATCAACTTTGAAGCTTTAAAAATGGTTAAGAAAGAAACCTATATAAAGTAAAGAGCATCACCGGTATGTTCCGGGAGTTGCACTTGAGAGCCAGTTTCTTCTAGGTATTGTATGGTTACCACCTTCGGCCACATGATCACTTACCATAGTAAGATTGTGGACATACACGTCTTTCAAAGAAAATGCTATATATTTTATATCAACTACATTTAATTAAATTAAAACCTTATTATGAATGTAATAAAGTATTGAATATTGAGTACGGGTTCACCTCTAAGCCGATACAAATTTTCATGTTCCAGGGGGAAACCCTTTACTAATACCCGTCGATGATGAAGATTTATTAGCTGAAGAGGACGATGAAGATGATGGAGAAAAGGTAGGTATTTTCCTATTTAGGTATAAACATCAATTACGTAGCAAAATGTACAAGTATGCTTAGACATTTCGCTTCTAGTCCATGTTCGGTCGGTTTGCTAGCACGCCGCATGTGCTCAATACCATATAAGTGGTATTATTCTATCTTTACATAAAGTATCTAATCTATCAATTAGTTCACAGTTTCATTTATCTCATTTAACTCATTCACTTTATGATACATAAATATGTACCTTATTTCATTTTTATTGTACAATCATTTCGGTTATTCCGTTCCGGCTAACAAGAGGCCGTACATCTCTTGGTTTCAAACGGTTGAACGAGAGTATATTAAATATTAAAATGAAAGGGTAAATAAAGACTAATGCTACAATTATATCACCACTAGCTATCCCCGAAACGTAGCCTATGTCTAATGCTACAATCTAAATACTTATACTTACCAGATTTCATGAAAATTTGTACATCCTTTGCAGAGCTGAGTGGTAACAAATATACACATACAAACTTTCGGCTTTTCATTTAAAATATTAATTCAACTTCAGGAACACTTTTCTCATTAAATAAACTTAATTTCATGACATGACTTACGCCTTTTGTGATAATGATGATAAATTACAACAAAAGTAGGTACGTACATAAAACATTTTAAATACCGAATTAAGCCTTCCTATTTTCAAAGGAGGAGAAAAAATCTTTGAAAGAGAAACTCCAAGCTATACAAGAAGTGACGCAGACAGTACAAAACGCAATTGGCTATGTTGCTGCTTTAGGAGAAGCAGTAAAGAAGTAAGTTTACAATACTGTTGATTATTATTGATTTATTATAGGTTTATCTAGATGCATGGCTGTTTGACTTTACCACCATGATAATTGATGATGTGGCCGAAAATAATAAGTTATGAAAAGCCTAGAAGGTTGTCGTAAAAGGTAATCAAAAGAGTTTACTAGATGATAAAACGTATGGGACTACAATGCGGGGTATATTCAGGCAGCGGTCAACCAGACTGATGATTAATAGGACATAAATATCTAGCTTTCGCCCCGTGGTTTTACCCACGTTATTTGGATAAAAAGTAGCCTATCTCACTTTCTAGCCCATAAACTATCTCTATGCAAAAAAATACGTCGATCCGATGCTCCGTTGCTACGAGGAAGAACAAACCAACAATCACTCTTTCGCATTTATAAAAGTAGAGATTATTTTTAGTAGTGATAAATCTCAAAATCGGCAAATACTTCTCAAGCAAAGAAAATGAAAAACCTTAAACTTTGAGGCATCTTTAATCTCTATGTTTTTCATGTTGTTCCTAGGCCAATAAATATTAACAACCTGTGATTTAAGCCTATGTTTAAGGAATACCTAGTTTTAGTTTTCAAATTCAAATTCAAAAATCATTTATTCAGTTTAGGCCCTAATAAGGCACTTATGAACGTTATAATTGATTCTACCACCGCTTCGGAATACACTTGGACTGAGAAGACTCCGGCAAGAAACTCAGCAAGGGACATTTTAATCTTATCATGATATTTTGTTTCAGTTTAGCGAATTTTACAGTGCCATATCTAAGTTATTTAGCCATTTTAATGTTATTCGCTGCAATGATGGTGCTGTATGTGATACCGTTACGATATCTACTTATGGCATGGGGTAAGTTATTTTATATTAATTAAAACATTCATAGTTCAAAGTTTTTGTACCTAATAACTTTTAATCAAATTTTCCGAATGATCAATATCAAAAGCAAATCAAAAGAATATACCTAATTCTATTGCTAATTCAAATATTTTATGTTACAGGTATTAACAAATTCACGAGAAAAATCCTTCGACCTCACACAATACCCAATAATGAAGTATTAGACTTGTTATCTAGGGTACCTGATGATGAAATACTGGTAAGTGTAATTCACAGTCCACCACATGGGCTAATTACGAATCGGAGAACTTCACAATATACCTTTTAATTTAACATCTTAGGCATGCAGGTTTTACACAATGTTTCCTTCATCAAAAAGCCAGTTCAATCAATTAATTTGGTTTTCAATGACAGCTGGACTGCAGAGAATTGAAGACACATGCACCGAACGAGCATCGACGTGACGCAAGAAAGAAACACAAAGCTTCGTAACATACTACCACAAGGGTCCGACATAGGATCAAGTCGTGTATGGAAAGAATCAGTAGTAAAGAAGATTCATCTTGAAGAGTTGTCGTTTATACTTTAATAACGTTTCAGATCTACAGAACGTATAAAAATATTTTAATTACATTATCAATGTTGACGGAAATATCAATGAACTTCCTTTGAGATATAGGTAATAAAAATTTGAAATGCTTTTGCAAATAAGTTATTGCAAATATGTAGTATGTCATCTATGTAAGCGACTATAAAGATTTACAAAATGTCCAAAATTTAGACTAAAAAAGAAGAAAACTACCTTCTGAAATTCCATAACAGATATAAAATAGGCAGTTTCAATGAATAATTCAATTGGAATCATTAATTTAAATGAAGTATGTGTGTTTTCGTTATTTGATAATACCCCTACATTGAGTCTATTTAGCAACTGAAATTGAATCTGTCGTTGAATATTGAAAGTAAATTAGTTAAAATAATTGAAGTTCACGGGCGAATCTCGAATTTTACTTTATGTTTTTGTTAGTTTTATTTGACAATGGGTGATACAATACATGATGATGGCTTATAAAGTCGGTGATTTTGACGATCTGTTTGTATGAAATTAACGAAGTTGGGTAAAATATATCATAGATACATTATACAACTTACTAACTAAAATATGACACCAAATTGTTAAATAGTTAAATGGTCCAAAAGTGCTTATGACCATTAGGTAGGTAGGTATATAATATTAAGTAAATATTTTCTTCCATTGTTTATCCAAATAAAATTCCTATAATTAGCTAGATTGTGCTAGTTGAAATATAAATGTTTAATAATTATTAGGATGTAAATAATGGAGCTTTCAAAAAGATTTCTCTAATCCAAATGGCTCCAATATTATAGAAATCGTTGCATTTAAGTCCCAAATTGTATAAATCCCAATAGATTATAACAATAAAAGTAGATAGGATTTTTAATAATGCCATTTTTGTAACAAATGTTATAGTCTTTTTATGTTACGTTGTTGAAATATTTTATTATGAACAAAGTGTTAATACCCATTCCTTTACACCCAGTAATAAGAATATTTACACCAATCATAGAATAAGACTGAGACCATTAAATACGTTTAACAAAAAGGTAGTTAAAAAAACGTTTGTACTTTTATCCTGATAACTATTTATCTTTAATATAACATATTTCTGCCTATTCTTGAATAAATCATTAGCTACTTTCTCATTCCAATTAGTGTAAAACTATATCTTTAATAACGCTAGAATACTGCAATAACATGTGTTTATTGTGTCTCTTTCAAGTTTTATAATAGCACAAACTTAGATGTATCAAAATCTTACAATATACAGCACATCAAAAATAACAAAAAAAATCTTGTCTACGTATATATTTAAACGTTAGGTAGGTTTCTATTTGAATATTCATGTCATTGCATTTTGATCCGTCTCTAAGATATTTTTTAGAATATTCTAGACTTATGCTATTTTCAAATTTTCGGTTAAAAAATATTGTAATGGCGCACAACAACAGCAATAAAAGGCAATAACTAATTTGCATGAATAATAATATTACTTACACTAAAGCCGCCATTCTACAGTAGGTAGATTTTGAGATTGGAGAGAGAAGAGAGATTTGAGAATTAAAATGCCACAAACTTATCTGACCCGGTGGCCAAAACTGGAACTAATGACACATTTGAAAACAACAGTTTTAAAACGTCAAATGTAGGGATTTTTTTCGATGGTGGCGCTCCTGGCCACCGGGTCAGATAAGTTTGTGGCACTATACATTCATTTTCATTTCCCTATGTTTTCCGTTATTTAGGGAAGGCATAGGGTTCTAGCCCATACAGCCTCGTCATAGTCTTCTTCTTCTTCTTAAAGGCCTAGTCGTCTTTATTTTGAACACAGAATTATAAAGAATTTTTCATGTCGAGATAAATGTACCTAAATAATTTGAAATGATAATGCTACTGGTAAGAAATCCAACACGGATTTTTTCAGACAAAACTATCTAGGCATACTTAGGTCCAAATATTATGGACTGACGGCGTAGGTACCTATCTAAGATCTTACATTATATTTCTAGTCATACGCTTCTTCAAAATAAGTTCCTCGTTAAGTATAAGGAATATTATAGCACAGCCAGCACTATTTTCGATACAAATTAGCACATGTACACAAATAAATGAAAATATTTTTATTCTTGACAATTGTGATAAATGGATCTTATTTTTTTTTATAAATTTGTTTTATGGTGCATACAATATTACCTACAATAACCACTGATGTAACCTCATTATTACAATTACTATACTATGATTGGCATGTGGTTCCCAACATTGATTCAGTGGTGAAACAACGCTTGACTCGAAATAACAGTCATCCATTTAAACGAAAGTGGTTAAATTATTACTTAATGTTGCTGAACAGTGTAGGTATAGGTAAACGATATTTGTATTTTCTGGCTTCAACCAGCGCAGCATAAGTAAGTGGTGATTGAATTAAACTTTGTTTGAATTGAACTAATTGAATTTGTAGATCACGTTTCGCCAAAGATGCTGATATGTATACAAACTAAACTCATTTAATCTCACAATATAATAATAAAGAGATATTGTGTACAGTGTAGGTATCCTATGTACCTATATAAAGAGATATAATAAGAAAAGGATACAAAACATTTAGTACCTACCTACTGTCAAATTATTCAAATTACTAGTTTTAAATAATTGAATATTTTTGACGGGCCGGTTGGTGTGGTTGGCAAGACCCCCTATCTATCACGCCGCAGGTCGTGGGTTCGATTCGCACTCCGAACAGACATGTGTGCATGAACCATGTACATAGAAAAAAAAGCGGATGCCACCTTATAAAACAATTACTGACGCACCCTCATTTTTTTTTTTTTTTTTTGACTGGAACAGGAAGGTGGTGGGTCCAGGGGACCTTCTTCCACCGTTACGCGGACTTTTGCGGTGAGCGCTGAGGGCTCTCAACCGCTACTAACGCACCCTCAGTAAGCCAGCTCGCTTAAATGCATACAAGTCCGGCACGCACACATTCACACCACACTAAGCCGGCCGCCCGCCATTACGCTCCGAACCACACACACACACACAGTTACGTCGCCACCATTTTGGTGCTTCAATATTTTCTTAGCGGCCATCTGTCCGCCTTTTTTTCGAGATCCATGGCATGAACATATCTGTTTGTCCTGAGTCTGAGTGTATAACAAAGAGTAAAATAATAGACCTATACAGGAGGTGTATAATAATTATCTATATAAGTTATAGGTATATTTACATAAGAAAAGTAGTAGGTATAATGTAGTATATCAGTTATCTGGCTTCCATAGTACAAGCTCTGCTTAGTTTGGGGTCAGATGGCCGTGTGTGAGGAATAATCTCCCAGAATATTTATTTATTTATAAAAACATGTTAAAGTCAACGATTTATTGTGGACCATAGGTTATACAATGAAAATACAGATGTTATGTAATGTCACTATACATACAATTGCCATTCTTAACAATGGAATTGAACTAATTTGACAGCTTTAAATATTTTCTATCCTCTTTCAAAAATGTTTGTAAGAAAGAGAGAGGTAGTGAGATTAATGTTAGTTTAGTCTGTAAGCAGAATCGGCACCAATGTCAATCATGTGACGACATAACAACAATATGGTGGCTATCGCGTGCCAATTCGCCGCTAGAGGCGCTAGTGTAGCGTGAGGTCTTCGACATGTCAAATTTCACTGTTTCTAGTTGGGCTACCGCGGTTTTCGAATTAAAATAATGTGAGTATTTTGCAATACCTAAGATCAAATATAGCAACGGCTCAATTAATAACAGTGCTTAGAGACAGTTTTATCTTTCCGAAAATTATGTCCTCCTTTTTTACGAACAAAACGGAACTGCGCAAAACTGATGTACGCTCGATATTTTTACGGTACGGTTTAAGGTATTAAATATGATTTAAATTTAAACATTGTTTTCATGCCCGTAAAGCCACCAAAGAAGTCCCATAGGTCCACCTCTATCATGGAAGAAATAAGATCCATTTTCATGTTCCACGGGATTTCATTGGTGGCGCGAACTATAATAACAAACTTTGATAGGTTATACTTCAGGACCTTACTCGACAGTGGCGCCAACTAGTGAGCACAAAAACGGTAGCCCCCATTATAACAGTTTATTTTAGTTTTTTGAAAAACGAACGTAGTCTATGGAGAATTTAATATGGAGTTATACCTACTTATTGGGCTCTTGGTTGGGCATTCGCTCGACACATAAATCCACATATTTCGTATTTGTAATTTGTCGCCTAAGTATCATTGTCATGAAATGAATGAATAACCACCTGTCCATTGTAATTATTGAAAAGAATATTTTTATGAAGCATAAGATAAAAAATGTTAACGCTCTCATATTTTAAAAGAATAAAATTGATGCATAAGTTAATGGTTTGTCTGTCGGTTTGTTTGTAACTTACCTAAGCGTTCCTATACCTTAACATACATAAAGTGTTAAAAATC
Source organism: Tetheella fluctuosa (assembly GCA_951216915.1). Taxonomy (NCBI): domain Eukaryota; kingdom Metazoa; phylum Arthropoda; class Insecta; order Lepidoptera; family Drepanidae; genus Tetheella; species Tetheella fluctuosa. The sequence continues at coordinate 2,695,412 of OX578237.1, forward strand.
AAACTACAAAATAAATTAATGCAAAAATTTATTTTCTACAGCCAAAATGTGGTTTCACGAAAACAAATTCTTACGAAATGATAAATATATTATAATAAAAATATTTAACAATAAAAAACTTAATTTACACATAGTTTTGGCGTACCAATCATCAGAGAACACCAAAGGATTCATAATAACTAGCGATTTTTCGAGCATAAAACTATACTACCTACTAAAGTATTTGCATACTTAGATCATCTGTAACTACATAATAATATGTACCCGATTTTGATAATATTTGAAAAGTAGCAGTAGGTGGGTAAAAACGAGTTTTTAGGGTTCCGTAAGGGCAAAACGGAGCCATATTGCTGTTACACTTTATGTCCGACCGTGTGACATGGGTTTTGTCATGTAGCTTGTAACCGGAATGAGTGATGATGAACAGTCCTGAAATGTTGATGTTTTGTGAAGAATATTGACCCAAAACCATATGTTGAATTTTAAATTCAATTAAATTATTGGGCGAAAAGAATTTCAATTAAAGATAATTTTTGGGTGTCAAAAACTAGTTAGGAATTTGCTATTTCTGTAGGTATGTTATATACCATACTGTATTTAATCATTAAATACCGAAAAAGCAGATTCATAATGTAGTTTTTAAGTTTTATTATCATTATTTCACGGAACACTCCGTACTCGAGTTCGACTCGCACTTGGTCGGTTTCTGAAGGTAACAAACTCTCTAGAAAATCGATTGTCAATATGAACCTTACCCATTATAGCAATATTAAATAAATACTATGATGGATTAAATCACTTCATATTTTCTATATATACCATGAAAATAGTTTTATTATCTTACTTAAATTTATAACCATTTTAAAAATCACACGGTAAGTATATAGTATTTATCTGAGATGTCTCTTGTGAACATAGAGTATACATAAAAGCTATAGAGTAACAGTATCGCTCCAGTCCGTTGTACCGATCGTGAGTAAATATGTTATAAAAATATGCTTTGGTATAGCGCTTTCATATGGATGTTCCACACATCTGTACCCGCCCCGCGTCTCCCGCATCCCCTGTTGAGACCGTTCTGTGTTCATACTTGCGCTTTAGGTTCATACTTAGTAAGGCGCGCTCTATAGCTTGCATATGTATACTCTAAGTTTCAAAAAAAGAGGCGTCATATAATGAAATATTAGCTTCTGAGTAGTTATTAACTGCATAATATATACATTCATAAGGTACAATATAATGAATTATGCAATTTGAAACTAACCTTCGTCACGCGGTTTTATCTACATTCCATGGACAATAATTAATGGTGTGTCTGGGTTGAGAATTAGATGAATACAGTATTTTACATGTTAGAAATCATCACTTAACTCCAGTACGGGAGTAAGGTCGCGTGGCGAAGGGAAATGTCAAATTATTTTGGTTTGCTAAAACTAAAATATAAACTGCCCGAAATTATCTTTGAATCCTTTAAAACGTGAAAAAACCAGCAAATCAAACCTTATATCCAAGACTTAAAGTTCACTTTGGATTGCATTGCCCTCACACACATTGTGCGTCTAAAACTGTACCTTTCTAAAGCTTCAATAAAAAAAAAAGTGGAGATACTTTAATCAGTCTTTATCTTTTAATAGAAGTCTCTGAGTACACCAGTAAGGGCCATATTATAGAACTAGAACCAAAACTTAAGTCTCAAGAATAGATTATGTTCATTGAAAATGAGCCTTATGCCGTAGCGTATACGGTATATTAATCCATTGTGAAATGAATGGGACGGGAATCAAGATTAGACAATAAAATATATGTACAACTAGTTGGGCTAGTACAGTACATGTGACTATTTTCTTTGCGTCAAAATTGGAATACGAAAAAAAAAATCTACAATCTCTCTCATACAATTTTAGACTACTATAAAGAAAAAAAATGTTTAGTCTGAACTATTCTGAACCAAACCAAAACAATTTAGGAAATTTTGTTAGTCTTTCCATACATGAATAAATTACAATTAAGAATGATTATAATCATAATGATGGTAATATATTATCACAAATAACACCAATAACTAATTTACAAAGCAAACTTTTGATGTCTAATATAAAGAATGTTACGAAATTGCAACTTATGGAAGAAATCTTACGAAAATTTATACAATAATTTATTTCACAGTTGTCATTTCAGTTCGTATTAAGAGTCATGATTCTTTGGGGGTGTTTAAGGAAATTCTCTAACGTTGGACCATTTCTACCTAAAGGATCTCTTGGAAACATAATCATGTCATTGACCCAGGTGAAGGGAAGCAGTCGGTTTTCTATTACGAACCGCCATCTTGGATTTTCTTGGTGCAGATCTCTGTAATTGTCACCAGAGACAATAACAGCGTCGAATTCAGCAGCACATTGTACTATGTATCTGGAGATAAAATTACAACACTTGTGAGGATTTATTCTTAAAATATATATCTGTATTCTGAGTTTTTTTTCTTGTAAGAAACCGTTCTGAAATACTAATACTAAATTTCTTAGAATATAAATCTATCAAGAATTAATTTGAATAAGAAATTGAAAATCCTTAGATAATTATATTTTTAAGACACAGCTAGCTTACAAGAAAAAAAACTCAGAATACAGATATATATTTTAGAATACCGATTCTAAGATATTTATTTATATTTATATATATATTTATATATAACAAAAACTTATATTTTAGCGAAGAATAAAGATTTGTATGAAAAATACGTTGGAATTATGTATTCTAACACATATGTGAGACTGGTATTCTTAGAAAATATGCTTTCCAATCACTAACCTATCATCATAAGGAGTGATCGTCTTCCCCTGTATCTCCCTCGACGGCGTGTAGACGACCAGACCCTGTCTCTCCAAATAGTCCAACATCCTGGGATCGGTGCTTTTACCATACTTACACCTGTGAATATTTTGTACGACCACAAAATATAGGGAGATCATTTTTTCCACAATATAACGAATGATAAAAATCGAATGTACATTAAAAAAATTATAGAAGTGATATTTTGTGGTCGTATTTGTTTTTTTAAACAAGTGTCTTTCGAGTTAGAATCTGTCAGTTTGTTAGGATAGTCTGCGCTTTAGTACAGTTATAATAAATTTATTATTATCAAATATCAGGCGATGATAAGTCAGTGGTAGTGACGTCGAATACGGTCATGGGTTTGAGCTTTCGGTGAAGGAAAACATCTTGAGGAAACCATAGCACGGTGGTAGGTTACTTTGCCTGGCTGGATACCACCCTTAAGTTGATAATCTGTGGCTAAACACCTAGCTGTATTTTCTGGCAGCTACACTTGCGAGCCAGTCCCTTCTTTCGGAATTGATTACCACTTTCGTCACATTATCACTCACACAACTACAAAACAGCGTGACTTTCGCGTCAAAAGAGTACTTTTGAAGAGAGCTTTGGAATTTTTAACACTCTAAGGTAGGGGATTATAATCTAAGGAAGGAATTATGGACGTCGTATACCTTTTAATAACTTCTCGAGTATACATGATTCCTGACTTTGTTTCCAATTACCTCACCAATGGTAAAACCTCACAAACGGTAGTATTCCTTACCTGAATCTAGGCACAAACGCCTTCACGGTGTGACCGCGTCTAAGGAAATAATCTATACATATTTTCAGACCTTTAACCGAAAATACCTTTCCTTTACCATGTCTGTAAATTATAAAATAAATATTAATAAAATAAAAAACACACCCCGGGAGCCCAGGGTTAAAAGTTTTATAGAAACCTTAAAATTACTGCGATTGAAATCTAGGAAGATTTAGTTTTAGTCCCGTTGCAATATTGTCAACTTACATCCTAGTGTGGCCTACCACACTTACCATAAGCACGTAGCGAGGAACGACCAAAGTCCTAAGTAAGGTTAAATACAGTGGATGTTTTAAAACATATGGTAAACGAGCACAACATACTATAGGTATCTCACGGTAAATCTTGAATCATTTTAAAATTATCCAAAAATTGCAAAAGTAATTACAATCAATAATAATTAGTAAGTTATTAATTTATACAAAATGTATGTTAGTGAATGCAGATAATTGGATTATTATATTATGTATATTTTATGTATTCAAATTCTATCAGTGGAGACTTCTTTGTCGTCTATTCAAGAGACATTTTTGAAGTCGATAGTCTAACTAAAACTGAATAAATAAATAGCTGGCTATATTTGAAAACTATATACCGTCAAAGCCGGGCCGGTTGCCGTGGTTGGTAAGATACCCTATCTATCACGCCGCAGGTCGTGGGTTCGATTCCCACTCTGGACAAACATTTGTGTGCATGAACATGCCTGTTTGTACTGAGTCTGGGTGTAATTATCTATATATGTATGTATTTACAAAAGAAAAGTAGTATATGTAGTATATCAGTTATCTAGCTTCCATAGTACAAGCTCTGCTTAGTTTGGGGTCAGGTGGCCGTGTGTGAGACATAATGTCCCAGAATGTCCCTGAATATTTACAAAGCCATTCGAAAATCTTAAAGCCGCTTATATAAACGTAAGACATTTTAATATCTGCCTGGCTAGTTAAACCCTCTTTAAAATGTCGCAAACCACCTATAGGTATTTTTCCCCTGCTAAGCTTTGTATGCTATTCACCTTCGGCCACATCATCACTTTTCACAGTAAAATTGTGATTAAAGACAAACTTAACAATAGTGAAAAAATGTAGTCTTCTAGGGAAAATTACGTAACCGTCTACATTCCGAAACTATGGACTTCCTTACGGCAAGTGTTATATACAGGATGATTTTGTTATCACTGGCAATACTTGCAGGGGTGGAAGTACTCATCAATGTGAACAACTTTTATTATGGGGCTAACTCTGATATCGCGTAAAATAATACGGTTGCTTCATACATTTTGGTCGAGTAGGTATTGAACTTTTGTATGGAACAGCTGATAATTTTTTCATGATTTCACAGCTAGTCCCATTATAAATGTTCATTTTGATGAGTACTTCCACCCTTGCAAGTATTGCCAGTGATAACAAAATCACCCTGTATATGTCGCAGGCGAATTGCATAACTCGTCCGTTTACAAAGGGCCGGCATATTGTAGAATGCCGAAATTAATAGATTGCTATAGGTATTTTTCACAAATTGCAGGTTAAATAAGGGTTTCCTGATGTAATGTTTCGATGTTTGTTAATGTCATTAGACAAACGATGGATCAATTATATAAAAAAAAAACCTTAACCTAAAACTAACCTACTTTGAGTCATTTCGTCATTTTCAATATGCCGACCCTTTGTAAACGGACGAGTTATGCAATTCGCCTGCGACATATACATCATCACTAGCTGTCCCCCGCGGTTTAAGAAATAGATGTTGGCCGATTCTCAGACCTACCCGATATGCATACAAAATTTCATAAAAATCGGTCGAGTCGTTTCGGAGGAGTATGGTAACTAACATTGTGACACGAGAATTTTATATATTAGATTATATAAGGATGTCCACTACTGAACATAGGTTCCCTTAGATTAACACAACAGACGTTTAAGAGCCACTTGCATACAACATGTTCGTGTGCTTGTATCAAATTGGGCGATAACGAATATACATCTATACATATTTATCTATAAAGTTGAACATTAATCAAAAATGGTGTATTTTTATGTAGCAGTCTGATGTAAACATGTCAATATAAATTGCAAAATCCCATTGAGAGATGATCTGATGCTCAATGTCTACTACTATAATACCTTGTAGTAAAGTGTTCCCGGGATAATAATCTGTCAGTTTTGGTCATACGGTCCATTAGTTAAGTCGAGATAACTTACTAACAGATAGGCAGATTCACTTTCACTTTAATAATATTAGTAAGCATTGAAGCCAACAGAATTTAATAATTAACTTGCGTTCACTTGGGGATATAATACACAGATTCCATACCTTCTAGAATGTGTGCTTACCACCTTGGTCCACGTCATCACTTACCACAGAGAGATTAAGGGTAAGTACAATAGGGTAGTTGCCTGTATTCAAAATAAATTATCAAACACTAACCAATGTATAAAACATCTAAAAAAAAGGAGAAAATAATCACGATTATTTTATTAAATTTATCCTTATGATTTTTAATGACCAATCTAACCTTAAAAAGTAAAGCTTTTGATGGTTTATAATTATGACGTCACAAGCATGTATTTAATACAAAACTCACATAAACCTATCGTTATGACATTTCGTAAAAAGTTGATGATTTGATATGTCGTCAACATCCCAATTCTACAACATGAGCAAACAAATATCAACAATCTTTTTTGCCATATTACGAATCACTACAGCGCAGCATTAATATAATATATCTATATCTATTCATCTGAATGATCTTTATCATCAGCCTTTAATAAACCACGGCTCTTTCCCAATGTTGTATATAACCCCCATATACCCTATAGCCCGATCGCTTAACTAAGACCATTCCTGAGGTAGCTGCGCGGTGCAGGAGGGGTCAAGATGACGTATCAACACAGTATCAGTGAGCTCTCGGGTCGCGTCACCACACCCCTCCCGCACCGCGCACCTACCTCAGGAACGCTCTCAGATAAGCGGTCGGGCTATAGTATGAAAACATCCCATCTATAATCCTCGAGAGGTAAGCTACCGTACTGAGTAGAATACAGTACATTCACTTCTCTCTCACTTATTAGAATCTCAGTTTACAGATGAACATAATATATTAGTATAAGCATGTAATAGATTTAGAAATTGATATATACTGTCAAATAAAAAACTATTCTATTCTATTCTATTCTATATATGATTTAAATCAACGTCCACCATATTGTGTATATGATCACTAACCCGATTGCCAAGGTAATTGGTTATTTCTCTTATTAAATGGGAAGCTATGTCCAGTCATTAAAGTTGGTTGGTTCACGTTATCATGCTACTTTTGGAAAAATGTCTAGCAGCTTGATCAATGTTTATTTGCGATTAAAAGTATATGTATACCTGTCACTATCAAAGTGTTATGAAACGACAAAGATGGCAATAGTTCGATTTTAAAGCTCACGTAGTACTGGGAAAACGCCACGATGGACTGTTTACATTGTAAAATACATCTCAAACGGTATTAAGGCAGCGAGCGCGAGAAACTAGTTCTTATTTTACCACATAATTATTATAACCACTGTTTGGTTGTAACCCAGTGATTATAAATACAAAATTTAATTTTAATTTGGACGTGTGATTTATAATTAAAAAGATCTCCTTCACTTGTATGGGATAGCAGTTGTTTTTAACTTTAATTTTGCACGGTGGTAAGGTCATTATCAAGGTGGAAATCTGTCGCCAAACATTTATTGGTGTGTTCCGGCAGTTACACTTGAGAGCCAGTTCCTTCTAGAATTTGTGTGCTTGCCACCTTCGGCCACATCATCACTTGCCATAGTGAAATTATGGTCAAACATAATAGAAAGTAAAATAATAGGGTCCCGTTTTTACCCTTTGGGTACGGAACCCTAAAAAGATAGATGCGCTATCAGACTCGGTTTTCGTTAAAACTGGTTCAGTAGAAATCGATATTTTAACAAATAAACATAATGATGACGATAAAAATACAAAAGCCTGGTTTAGGCTCCTCATATTTTTTATTTCTTTAGCAAGATACTATGAACCACTCTTAAAAACTGATAAAAAATTAAATATTTTCATAATACCTATAAGTATTTGATTTTATATCAACTTTTTATTATAGCTGAGCATGCTTTCATCGATTTAACAACATTGCCACATGCCGTAGCAGGTTCCCATAATACAATAAAGTGTACTCACTCCATACTGACGTTGCTACCATCTATAACTATCATACGCAGCCCTGAGTTGGTCCTGTCGTGTCCCGGATGGTAAATATTACTGCCTATGCTGTTCCTAGAGGCACTTTGGCCGAGTATCACCTCTTTTATGTATGTATCTTCTACAGTGTCTGTCGCCCTGGTAGTTGATTCCTGGAAATAAAAAAAAAATAGAGCATAGAGATAATATAGAGCATTTTTTTAGAGTAAAGCATCCTATGCATTGTAATGAGCTTGCCTGACCCTGATAACCCGGATAACATACGTAAATTATAATGTTAATGACATGTCGGTACTTTTAGATACACGACTTAGAATACACATCTCACATATTTGAGTACTAAGGAATACAATTCTCTCTGAACTGACTATTCGAGTTCCTTATAAATAAGCAATTAGTTTTTATGCAATAATTACCCGTATTTCAGCAATTCTACTCTTCACATTATTCGGGACACTACATCCACTGAAAATCTTTTGCGTTATTATCTCTAACAGCTGTCCTTTTTCTGATGCATTCAAATTCGCTATACCATTGGCAAATTTACGCATTTTCTTGTATTTTTTATTTCCTTTCTGTACATTATTATTAAGGACTGTAACATCTGAATCCCCACTTAAAGAGACACTAGCGTTACTAACAGAAATCACAGTGCAGTCGTGTGTATCCTTAGTATCATCCAAATTGATAACAGTAGTATCGTGATTTTTAGTTTGATCGCTTTCAGTAGTTAAATCTATTGTACAATATGAATCCCTATTAATCTCTTTGGTTAAATTTATAACGTCTTCATTGAATTGGGCATTGTTTATTGTCTCACCATAAGTTGTAAGGATAAGGTCATCAAGAGATTTTGTACCTTTATTAGCAATTGGAGTGGAACAATTAAGAATTTTTACTTTACTTGGTGTGTTTGCACTATTAGTTACTAAATCATCTTCTATGACAATTTGACTTTCTTCTTTTCTACGTTTGCTTTCATTTGATTCTTCAAAATAGATTTTCCTTTTATTTGTACCATTTAACATCAAACTAATATTTTCCGAGATACTATTATTAGGAGTGGTATTTTCAATTACAGTGTTTGTATTTGAGGAGTTACAAATGGATGAATCACTGACAGATGTAGTACTTCGACTACATAGATTCTCATAGAGCTTCTTGATGTTATTTTTTGTACGATTTTTGCGTTTTCTCTTCCTTTGAACAGTTTTTTGGAAGTTAAATGATGCATTCATTTTATCTTTACTGGTACTTGAATGAAGGGATTGGTTGGATTTCTGGAACATAAATAAATTACATATTAATTAATTTACGAAATCTTATACTAATTGCACAAAACGCAAACCAAAAAAAATTAAGTAATAGCGGGCTATTGCAGCTTGTTAAAATTATCAATGTATTTCAGTAGAGAGGCTTTTATGACTGCTACACACCACACACACACACACACACACCAAGCCATGCGAACGAAACGGAAAATCAGTTATTGTTATTTTGTCACCACACACATTGCTTCTGCTGAGTCAACTGATACTTTCAGTAGGTAGTAGAGTCGACTGAACTAGAAGACTTGTTACAAGTTACAATAGTTATAATTTTCATTGTAATTTCAGTCCTATATGTATATTCTTTTTAGATTTTTCTAAAGTACATTTTAAGTAAATAAAAAAAACATTTTTTGGTTAATAAAGAATTTGAATTTCAATTGAAGTCAGCATACTAGAACCTTTGAATTTCTATTTTCATTCCAAAGTAAACTTCAAATTCTACCAAGATGTAAGTAAGCTGTACCCACCAAAGGATTTTAAGCTTATTTTAAGATTTTTGGCATCTTGGGGCCGTTCAAGTATTATGTAAGCACCAAAGAGGGGTTTTGATGTCAGCAATATTTATTTATTATTTATTGCCTTTTCTTATTTTTTTATGTAAAATTTTGTAGTTTCTAATTTGAACACATATGGCAACCCTACTTATCTATGCTCAAAAGCAAAAAACCCGGCCAAGTGCGAGTTGGACTCGCGCACCCAGGGTTCGGTACAAACTTCGTCCATCGTTCATCCATCACGGGAAATGCACAATTTTATTTATTTACCTTTTGAGGTTGGTGCCAATTAAGCTAGACCTCTAAATTGTATGAACGCCCATACAACTCAGAGGTCTTTTTTGGAATTTTTCCTTTATTTGTGCTGTAAGACCTTGCTTTTTGCCAATTTTTTTTTTATATTTGAGTTGATTGAATGAAAGGTAAATTGCAGTTTACGATTTATGACGTATTAAAAAAAACTACTTACTAGATCTCGTTCAAACCAATTTTCGGTGGAAGTTTGCATGGAAATGTACATCATATATTGTTTGTCGTTTTATCATTCTCTTATTTTAGAAGTTACAAGGGGGGGGGGGACACACATTTTACCATTTTGAAAGTGTCTCTCGCGAAAACTATTCAGTTTAGAAAAAAATGATATTAGAAACCTCAATAACATTTTTAAGACCTATCCATAGATACCCCACACGTATGGGTTTGATGAAAAAAAAATTTAGAATTTCAGTTCTAAGTATGGGGAACCCCCAATTTTTTTTCTATTTTTGTGTGAAAATCTTGATGCGGTTCACAGAATACATCTACTTACCAAGTTTCAACAATATAGCTCTTATAGTTTCGGAAAAAAGTGGCTGTGACATACGGACGGATAGACAGACAGACAGACATGAATCTATAAGGGTTCAGTTTTTTACCATTTGGCTACGGAACCCTAAAAAGCATATTCATTCAAAGATTCCCCCAAATAATTGATTACTACTTACTCATAACTAATTAATAATAACTAAGCTTGAACAAATTTTGTAAAAACTATACCAATGCTTATGTAAGCATACTGCATACCTTATGTAGGTACTAACAAATTAGAGTTTGAACAACATTTTGATTTGGGCTTTTAGTGCAAACTTTTTTGAGATTGGTTTTATTTAATAGTTGCATAATCTAAGTTGGTTAGTAAAAAAAAGCACTCAATATACCTACATGGCTTGATCACCAATTGAGACAGTTTTTTTCATAGTAAGTAAAGATGTTTTAAGTGGAATAAATGAGATGACATCCTTAAAGTTCTTAGATAAGGAACAGATGTGAGGAATCTTATTTATAGCAGCAATGGAGCATATTACACAACTTTAGACTTTATAAGCTACTAGCGACCCGACCCGGCTTCGCACGGGTAGAAGAGCATAATATATTATGCCTACATTGAGCCAATGTATACAAAAACTTGACAAATTATATACTAAAACATTCCTCTTGAATCACTTGATCAATAAAAAAAAACGCATCAAATTGGTTGCGTAGTTTTAAAGATCTAAGCATACATAGGGACAGACAGTGGGAAGTGACTTTGTTTTATATTGTGTAGTGATAGTGAAGCTTAAAGGTCAATGTGAATTATATTTATTGAGTGGATAAGTATGGGCTGTATTTTTTGTTCAGCTGTCTGTGATTTTTTTATAGAAAGAATCACTGCAAATTTTAATTGTGGGACATTATTCCTCACACACTGCCAACTGACCCCAAACTAAACAGAGTTTGTGCTATGGAAGCTAGTTAACTGATATACTACATAATCATACTACTTTTATTTTGTAAATATATACTTATATATAGATAATTACACCCAGACTCGGGACAAACAGACATGTTCATGCACACAGATGTTTATCCTGAGTGGGAATCGAACCCACAACCTGCGGCGTGATCGATAGGGTATCTTACCAACCACGCCAACCGGCCCATCAAAATTTTGCAGGTTAAATTTTTTTGTTCTAGAATCGAAGTTTCAAATGTCTTGGTATACCTATTGAGATAACATTACCAGAAATATTTCATGTCTGTAAATATACATACATGAAATATTTTATTACTATGCTACTATACAAACGAACTAAGTAGACAAAGATCTTCCACTTGATTTATTTTTAATATACACATTAAATCAAATGATAACAAACAACTAGTAATATGAATCGGTCAAAGAGTAGCCTTAAGGAATTGTCAATGAAGAGGGGTATCACTAGACAGTGTATACTCAACTGTATTTTCTTGTCAATAGTTAATAATTCACATCACACAATTTCCACACATGGCACAATAAATGAATACATGTCAGAGAAAAGCTATATTTGACAGGATGGTTTCTCTATGAGCCTTATAGGCTATCAAAAGAGGATTTTTGAATCTTGAGGAGTTTGACAATCTACACCAGAGCATACAATAGAGCATACATAACATTGCCCCAATAATTTCGAGAATAACAAAACATATTCCTAATAAGACTACTCTCTGACCTATTGCTCTAGTCAGTTGAAATATGATTGAAAAAAAATATGGAATAAGCTGATTGATAATTGGCTGTAACTGCCCAGCCCATTTGCATCCAAAAAATAATTTTATTATTGACAAGGAAATTGATACTATAAAATACAAGTAATTCCATTATAGATTTATGTACAAATACCAAAGTACCTAAACCTATATGGAAACTGGAAAGAGGTGACTCTCCGTACAGCATAACATTTCTCCCGAAAGCTGTGCATGCTTAAAATTTAATATTTTACCTTTCGATTTTTGTTTGGTGGGTAAACAAATGAATAGTGTAACTACATTACAAAACTGTATTGAAACAACTAACAGAGTGATGAGAAGAGGATGGCTTTCCCATTGTCCAGCAGAACTTATAGAAGATCACAATAATTTCACTTTTAGCACACAATATTTAATTAATTACCATACGAATCAAGGGATGAAAAATTTGTTGGTATTAAAAACCATGCCAATTGACTACCAAAATGGCCGAGCCGTTGCCACAAACTACCAAGTTTCCTATATTAGTATATTATCTATGCTACCAAGAAAGCGAACTAACGTTGGCCGTTGCGTAGTAGTGTGCTGCCAGCAGAGAAAACAAAACATGGACGATAACTCTGCTTTTTCTTCTTCTTTAATTTAATTGTAATGGCATCACACAGCCTGTGTATTTTGCCAATGTTAAGTTATAACCAATATCAAATTCTAAATAGTAGTTTTAAGAAGTTTTACATTTTGAAAAAGTATCACAACCTTTTTTTTCTGTTTATAATTAAATTACCAAGATTTGATATTTTGAGAAATGTTGCTTTTTAATAACTTGATTCGAATCGAAATAAAATGATGTACCAAAACAAGTTATGTACGTGCAAGTACTTAAAGGGCGTCACACTCGGCGAAGATACGATAATATTTTATCTTAAGTCATATGAGACAGTGCTATACCAGTGAAAGAGAAGGAAAGTGAAGGTAGGCCGTTGCTTCTCTTTTCATAGTATAATGCTGTCTTATGATCTTAAGATAAAATATTATAGTATCTTCGCCGTATGTGACGTCCTTTAATCGTGACTTTTCATTTGTTGCCAAATACTTTTTTGGCATTGATTGTTCCTACATTAATCGGTATCGAACGAAATGTATTTGGTATCGAATCATGCCCATCCGACTGGCCTTAAATTACAATTTTATTTTCAGAACGCGTTTTGAACGAATCACATAATAAACAGAGAATTGATTCAACCACTCACTATCACCGTCGTGGTCAGCCGGTCTATTTAGATATTTATATAATTGGGAAAACATCATGGGAGTCACTCAGACAGCGTTAGTTTAATTTAGGTTTAGCTAAATTTTCAGAATTTATAATTTTAAATCACATCTACGCTTAAAAAAACAACAGCTAGGTACTAGTCACAGTATTATTTACTTACAAACAGTCTTGTTTAAGTGGTTTTTACACTTTTCCTGATTAGGACGCCGATTACGGATGGCCCGGAAATCGGGAGGTGTAATCGTAGCTAGAGTAGTTGCTTCCTATTTAGGAAGGTCCCGATCCTAAATTATGTACGATTTAGGATAAGTATAATCGCATCGCTACAATTTAGAGCGACTAGTTGGCAGTGTCGCCAACAGTTAAACGAGTTCTCCACCAGATTCAACTTCTAAAACCACCAGAAAACAAAAAAGACTCTCATAGTCGCAAAATTTTCCACAATTTTATTTTTATTTTATGAAAGAAAACAATAAGTATATTAGTTTCCTTTATTACTACGTAATATTGACAATCAGTAAAACAACAAACAATTAAAATTAGTAATTACGACAGTGTGATAGCTCAGTGATAATAACGACACAGTCCCCTTAAAGAATCTTTCCCCCTGAATCTCCCCCCAGAGTCGAAAAAAAACCTCGAATTTGGAAGGGAATCCCTTCCATCTGGCATCACTGTACGGTACGAGTCGTAGGATCCTAATTAGGGTAAGTGTAATCACTAGCTTCTAACCCGATTTAGGGCCATCCTAAATCACCGTCCTAACTAGGATAAGTGTAATAACCACTTTAGTGGTGAGATAGCCAAGCAAGACTAGTCCGTGTAAGTATTGTAAAAGCCGAGGCAACACTAGCTATATATTAAACCGTAGTATTAAACACATTTTTTGTCGTATTGATAAAAAAAACTTTTTTTTTTTATAAAACCGATTTTAGAATACAGATATCTACCGATTTTACATCGATGATCAAGCTATTTTTGAGACCGACCACTCCACCGTATAAAGTGATCTGTGCACTCCACTAGCCCATGGCCCACTACACTGAATGATTCTGTCATTTCTGTCTGTTCTGTCTGTCATTGCCTTGTCAACGAGTCGTGGTTACTGACCGCCTGTCGAAGTGCCAATTCACAAAAAAACCACAAAAATTAACTCACCAACATGACTTCCAAATTGCAAGAATATAAAGATTCTGTCGATCGCAGCTTAATGGACAAAAGTAAGCCATGGACGAAATATTTCGAAACGGCTGAACAGAAGACCGGTGTGAACCGAACTTATATTTTCCTAGGTAAGTTCCATTTTTTCCTCCGTTTATTTATAACTTTATCTAGTTTGACTGTTATTTTGTTTGTGTAGGATTGGTGGCGTTCACGGGGTTATATTTAGTGTTTGGTTTCGGTGCGGAACTGATATGCAATTCGATCGGATTTGTCTACCCTGCGTATATGTCTATGAAGGCCCTGGAGTCGCCACAGAAGGACGATGACACTAAATGGCTGACATATTGGGTGGTGTACGCATGCTTCTCCATCGTGGAGTATTTTTCGGACTTCATCGTCGGTTGGTTCCCACTATATTGGCTGATAAAGGTGAGCTTTTAATTTATACGATTGTTACGCTCTTTACACAAGGGCACTGATTCGAGCGTGAAAAAAAGACCACTGGTAATTGATAAATCAAGTGAAATGAATATGAGCATGAATAACACATGTAAGTAAATGTTTTATCAGGTCAGAGAGTAGCCTTAGGGGCAGTTATTATTGTTACATTTAAGACTATATGCATGAAATTGTGCTTAATTTATATGTGACAACAAAGTAAAATCCAACATTATTCTATCAACTATAATTACACTATACTTTATTTAGAGGTTAAAACAGTGGCACAGTGCGATGACCGTTTTGCCAGCCCATATCCGTACATGTGCCATGTGCAGGTGAAACCACAGGACTGAAGCTAGCTAAAGCTAGTCTGCTGATGCTTATTGTGTGAAACTACAACATTTTGGATCGTAATGTTATTGTTATTGTAGTGTAAATTGAATGTCTCACTTTTTTTATAATGTTTTGTCATTTTACACTATATTACATCTTTACAGTGGTTTAGTTCACTCAATTCAATATATTTTTTTTATAAACAAGTCACATTTCCACTTGGTAGGTAACAAATCTTACCATAATTCTAATTCTACTCCATATCTTTGCTTTGCAGCTAAATAACTAAATAGTGTCAAAATAAAACTGGAAATAATATAGAATTAAACAAACATAGAGTATCAGTCATCATAACAGTTTGAGAGAGAGAGATACATGGATATGTTATAGGGTTGCCAACTTAGTTGATTGTCATAGATAAATTTAAACATCATAAGTTGTTTATTGGTATATAAAAAATGAAACTGGTGAGTTTCATGCCGTCATTTCAGTTGAAGACGATTTCAGAACCGGTGGTATCTTCAGTAGTTCCAACATACATAAGTGCCCTTCTAGGGCCTAAACTGATCTAATGGCTTTGACTTTGATCAACCCTCTGGTCAAAAGGTTAGTGATAAACTTGGTGATTAGGAGGAACTAATCACAAGTATCATGAGTCTTCTGTACTTAGTACTCGGTGTTTATCTAATCTTACTCAATTGTGAGAAAGGCAATAAATGACTTTTGAATTATCTTATCTAAAATTAATAATAACAAATATATACAATTCATATTTAAATTGTGACAATGTTAATGTTTGATTGTGAATGTTACCCCAAATGAGTTTTATAGGTTAAGTGAAGGTTTAAGTATAAAACTTAACCGATTAACATAAAACTCATTAAATATTATTTCTAATATTTTCATGCTATACCTACTTAATTACTTTTTACTAACAAAAGAAAGAAACTATCTCAGTTTGTAGTGATACTAGAGTTTAATCCGCTTCTTGATATTTCATTTGCAATTGAGATGTAATCCATGCATAAACTTGTATTAAAGACATAATAGGGTATTTGCCTGTATTCAAAATAAATTATCCAACACTAACCAATGTATAAAACATCTAAAAAAATGGGAATCCACAATTATTTTATTAAATTTATCCTTATTATGATTTTTAATGACCAATCTAACCATAAAAAGTATGCTATATAATTATGACGTCACATGCTTGTATTTCATACAAAACTCCATATAAACCTATCATTTTGACATTTCATAAAAAGTTGCTGATTTGAATGTCAGTCAAATACCCTATTTTATAAAAATGTTTTTAATCTTAAGCTGTCCTACAGAGAGCTAAAATATGATAGCATTGAGTAAATAACACAACAATGTAGTCAATGAATGTTGTATATCAAACTGTTACACAAGTTCAAAGTCATACCTTATCTATCTATCACAGAGGTATACTGTGTAATAAATACTACAGTGGGTCAACTCGGCCGGATAACAGAGTAAGAAAAGGGAGTGGAGTCCCCACTGCCCGCGACATCTCCGGTAGACCACCTCGGCTACTCTTATTTACGTCACAATGTAGTTGACTCACTATTAGTATTTATTATACATAGCTTTTCCGCGTGGTTCCACCCGTTCCCGGGATAAAATATAGCCTATGTTACTCGGTGAAGATGTAGCTTTCTAACGGTGAAAGAGTTTTTAAAATTGGTCTAGTACTTTTTGAGCCAATTCGTTACAAACATACTTACATACAAATCTTTCCTCTTTATAATATTAGTATAGATGTGTGATAAATTTCTTGCTTATCAGGTATCAATATCTTATCTCATGTTACTGCATGTTGTCTCTAATATATTGAGCTATGAGCCAAGTTATAAACTTAGTTTGTATCTCATTTCATAATATTATATTTTGGAAATTTCCTCCACATAGCTCCACCTGCATTTCAGGACCCCAGAACATCTTTGATACAATATATAAATACATACCTACATTGGATTTATACACGCACCTGCGCAGTAGACAGTGACTTTGCATATTATTATACTTTTGTATATTAAGATGCATTTCAATACAAAAGAACTGCATAAAGTATGTACTTTGTTTTGTAGTTATATACAATACAGTACATGGCCATTCATCAGTCATTGTATAAAGTGTAATTTATATAGTCTTTGTAGAGTTGTGTGCATGTATGTACTTGTAGTTATTTCTGGAGCACTTCCGATTTTGAGTGTACCTCTAAATTTTATAAAACAAGGTCCCCCGCCGCGTTTTTATTGATTTTTCTATACTGTCTGTCAAAGGCTGTATACACAGCGTAATTACATACAGTGGACTATCGCGTTTGAAGTCACGCGACATACCACTTTTGTATAGGCATTCATCATTGCTGCACTGTGTTCCAAGTGAGTGTATGGCAGCTTGGGCTCGCTACCGCCCCTATCTCATCCCGCAGACCCCGCACGATTGCTCTGTCTAGACGTGTCCGTTGGCCGATCTATAGACTGTGCTATTACCAGCATAGCATGCGGACGGTAATGTATAGATAATATTACCGTGGCATGCATGGGTACGAACAAACATAAATATCATACATATTTCAGATGATATAGAGTAATGTGTCCATAATAATCAGCATACATTTAAATAGCATTAAAAAATGAATGCATTATACTCTTTTTGTTACAGTTAAATATAATTCCACAAGCAAAACTCATTACCATGACTGAAATTATCATAAATGTTATTTAGGGCGCACAAACATCATTAAACTCATTAATTAATTAACAATCATGATGTCCCTGAACTTACCTACGTTTAAAATCCACTACGATAATGCACTCTATTCCAAACACCGTTACATTGGTTTTTGTTTAACACGGTTGCAATTAAATGATGTTAACCATCACAATGACGTAATCACCATTCGTAATTTTTTCCAGAAGTAGGTACAGATAAAAACACAAGGTACTTTTTAAATTGCATACAATATTTGTTCATTGGTATACTGATTATTTATAGCGAAACTGACTTTCCGTCCTGCGATATCCTAATTTACCCCCTTAGGGGTTCATTTACGAAATATTATTTTTACATCCCTACGCTAATTTAAGCTAACCTCATACCTCAATATATTTATCGTGATAATTATCTACATATATTTATTTTGATAATTATCAAGAACGATAATTATTGCTTCGAACCCTGCCGGATGAGCTGACGCGTGTCTCAATTCACTCGTTTGTTATTCGCGTGTCTCATAAAGTAACTCAATTCCTGAAAATGGGAGCCAATTGATATATGAAACGCCAATTAATCACTTTTTACTCACGCGGTTGCCCCACTGTACTTGAATGACATTTAGATACTTTTTTTTAAATTGATTATGCTGTCTTTACCGAACTCTCTCTCTCTTCTGATTATTAACAAAGCTTAAAACGAACGTCCTTCACTATTACTATGTTAAACGTTTCACTCGCATGATCTTGTTACATGAGACTTGCTCTACTGTACGGTACATGTACTGTGATACCTAGGTACATGTAAATTACATTTATGGTCAGTAGTCTCAGTAGGTGGGATTCACTGTTTGTAACTACGTATGTGTTTTACAGTTGTGTTTTTAGTGATTCAAACGGTAATTCTCTTGAAACTAAAATATATCAATCCTTATATTTTATACGTTCAAGGAAGATTTGGAACCGTCGGTGCGCGAGTCCGACTCGTATGTGGCTGTTTTTTTTTTCGATTTTGGATACTGACCATGGCTGAGGGCTTCACACCGTCCTTATACTGAAGAAAGTACTCATCAATATGAACAACTTCTACTATGGGACCAACTCTGATATCGCGTAAAATAAAACAGTTGCTTCATACATTTTGGTCGAGTAGGTATTGAACTTTTGTATGAAACAGCATGTTTGTATTTTTTTCGTGATTTAACAGTTGGTCCCATAGTAAAAGTTGTTCATAATGATAAGTAGGTACTTCAAAATCACCCAGTATTTGTTGTACTTATGATTAAAATTAAACAATCTGGTTAATAACACTGACTCTCTCTGACATTGAATTAAATATACACAAAGATAACGTGTTATTCATAAAAATGCAGACTTTCATAAATATTATGCTGAGCATATACGATACAATGACTTAAAAAAAAAAAACATTTTTTATTGCATAAGGTATTTTTATACACCTGTCTAGGTACCAACTTTATTAATTCTTTTGTTTTAAATCGCTGTATGCGAAATCATATTTCTTACTCAATTTCGTCGTAACGGCTGAACGGATTTTGGTGAACGTGGCACATTGATAGATTATATTCTAGTTTAACATTATGTTAAAATTAAATGGAAATATTTATTATTGAAATAGTTCACTGCAGGGACTTGAATAGTCCGACTCTAACTCAGCAAATTACTTTTTTCAAAACCAAGTCGGATTTATTACACATAATTATTTATCTAGTCTCACTCATAATATTTGTGTTTTATATACCTATGTTACCGGCCAAACTAGATTTCAGGCCAAACTAGTTTGGCCTAAACACTTTTGGCTTAACTAGTTTGGCCCAGGCCGAGCTGATTTTGAATTATTATTCGAGTAAAAAAAGGGTATCCGTGCAGTTAAAAAAAAATAACCACGAAGTCAAAGTGTACACTTCGTGGTACACACTAAATGGATAGGGAATGGAGTGGGATAAACTAGTATGTCCTGACACGCTTAGGATGAACCGGTTTGGCTTGAAATCTAGTTTGGTCGGTAACATATATAAGGAAGAGAAGTAAATAAATATGTAGACTACTGTATAGGTATACACATCTATCTATAATCTTAAATGATTGCGCTGTGTTATAGATATCGATACATATAATATAGACATATAATAATTCTATAGAACCAGCGTGCCTGTAGGTACATTAGTTTTTTCCAAAAATGGAGTGTGGGTGATTGTAGGAAGAGTAATAGATAACAAAGAGATTTTTTTCTAGTTTTAAATATAAATAAAGTCGTCCAGAATTGACCCTGTTTTTTATTACTTCCAGTGCATCTTCGTCATCTGGTGCTACATGCCTACTGAGTTCAACGGGTCTCTGATCATCTACCACCGCATCATTCGTCCTTATTACCAAAAGCACCATTGTTGCATTGACGACATGGCTAACTCTGGTATGTTAAGTTTTTCAGCAATTTTTTTGATGCAGTTCAAAATTGGGTAGGTAGTAAAGGAAAGATAAACTGGCAATGATGGTATGGTTACACGATAAAAGAAGTAGACGAGACAATTGCATGGTTTTACCTTTGGGTGCATTTAAGAACCTAGCTGTTACAGTCATAGCGCTTAACTGAGGGTATGTTCTGATATGCACTGCAAGCACTGTAAGGTGTGACGTCAAATAAGTATACTGAGAAGCCGTTCCTTTATAGTTAGCTATATTGGGCACTGTTCAAAACTTCTATGGTAAACAACTGTGTAACTTCAGTAATTTCGACGTTCTAAAGCGCCCTTCTAGGGCCGAAACTGAATAAATGGAAAAATGGCGATTTTGACTTAGAACGGAATGCAGTCCAGTATACTGTCTGTCATCCATGTATATGGATACTGTCATTCTGAACGCTGTTGATTACGTGATCAAGGCACTGAGAGCATCTTACCTCGAAAATGCCAGTGCTCACAGTACAAAAATGTCGACATATATTTCCCTACGATACTGCGGCAGTATGCTGTCTGTCCATAACGGAACGAATTTCTCCCCAGTAAGAGCACTGAACAGTCCTCGCAGTGTATATCGGAACATACCCTGAGTAGGTTCCTGCGTTAGCGGAGAGTAAAGCTCGATAGTGCTGTTACGTCATAATCGTCATCCTCTCCCGCACTGCTCCACTACCGCAGGAACCTACTCAGTTACACGCTATACCTGTAGTTTCCCATTGAAAATAAAATAAAATAAATAAATTGTGTAAATGAGCGTAACTATAGCGCTGACCGTGGGAACTGGGATAGCTGATAGCGAAAAAGGGGAATTTAATACGAAGTTTATTTATATTTTTACCGTATTTCTTTTCATGTTATAAAATTTTCCTGTTAGTATTCGGAGTCCTCGGCCTTAAATAATGACGAATCATCCGCCTCCACTCAATTTTTCGCTATCCACAAAACAGTAGGTATCTAATTCCTGTAGACAGATTTGAGTATTAACATAATTATTATTCAAATAATTTAGTTATTTCATACTTTTCAGTGATTTGGATTTGGTTTTATTTGTTGATAAAAAGTTAATTTATTAAAAAAAAAAAAACAAATTATTTACGTTGGCAATAAGCAGTCCACTCTTGAAAATCATTGATTCTCTTACATTTTCTAGAACTCAAAGACATTGTGAAGAATATCAACAAGTCCATTGATAAAACAATGACAGCGTTCAACAAGAGATTGAAAGAGTTTTAGACTGTATTTACAGGTATATAATTTAGATATTCGCAAAGCAAGCTTTACATGGCGAAGGGGCCCAAAATATTATTTGTTATTGCAATCTCTGAGGACGAGTGTTGTCCGCGCCTAGTTGGTATATTTTTACCCACGACGGAACGGAGACGTTATAATGCGTTTGGGGTGAGAGTATGTTTGTTTGTGCAAATCCATGATGCCATTTTTCTCCAAAACTACTTGTCCGATTTTGATGCAGTTTTTAGTTATGGGTTCGGGTTTGATTGGTGCATGTTCTTAGATAGGTGTTATGGTGTTAACTCGCCAGGGGGCGCTGTAATCAATATTTTTCTTCTTGATTTTTTGTACCCCGACAGCAATTATCAAATATAGAGGTGCTACGGTACTTCATCTACATATTAACATAATGATAAATTCAAGAAAATATTCCCTGCCCTAAAATTAACTAAAATTTTGCTATTTTATGAGTTTATGACTGATTAAAATTGCGTTGGGTATGTAAATGAATGTAGTCTCTAGTTGATATAAATTGCTGTATCTCTACGATACATAATAACTTTTCTGTACTGCTATACAGGGTGATTTTGTTATCACTGGCAATACTTGCAGGGGTGGAAGTACTCATCAATGTGAACAACTTTTATTATAGGGCTAACTCTGATATCGCGTAAAATAATACGGTTGCTTCATACATTTTGGTCGAGTAGGTATTGAACTTTTGTATGGAACAGTTGATAATTTTTTCATGATACACAACAAAATCACCCTGTATATTCATTGAAATTGGGAACAGATATGGTAATAGCAGCACCCGACGGATTTTCTTGAATTTATCATTATGTTATTATCTAGGTGAATATATGCAGTAGTACCTCTATATATGATAATTGCTGTCAGGGATCTGCTGAAAATTTTATTTAATCCTTTTTCGATTACAACTTTTATTCGATCACAATTTTTACAGTAGTCGTGGGTTTTTTCAAAATTTTTAATTTTGTGGCTTATAAATAGTATCAATTGGAAATCAAGAGTGGATTTGCGTGTTGTCTTTGTGTGTCTTTGGAACCGATAAAACCAGATTCTGAATTTTGTAAAGGTAGAAATATCGTACAGTCGCGAACATAAATATATACAACGAATAAAATGCCGGAGCAAAGCGACGACGACGCCTGCCCATTGACCTGAGGAAGATTGGCAAAATGCTTACTATTTTTTATCTTCTATTCTGTTTTGACTTCATTAATTTTCGGTAGTATTCAACTTACGCCACGACTATCTCTCGTATACAGGTTGCTCTTAATGATACAATTAAGTAATAATTGATTTCTCAAAAAAATCCACGATAATTTGTTTTAAGCTTTGAATATCTCCTAAAAACGCGAGACACGTATACACTTTGTAAAATTCGAAAGCAGATTTCAAGTGAAATAATGATTGAATCGTTGAGTTAACACCCTATATCATAATAGTATTAATTCGATAATACTGTGTTTGTAACATCATACAATTTCAATGAATACTTGAGAAAATTCCTTTTGAATTTTAATGTAAATTATATATTGATGCTCGTAACTGTACGAGTTAAATGAAATTTTAAAAAATAAATATGGACACTGTATATGAGTATGCATAACAGAGTTAATTATAAAAGTAGTTATTGGTTACTCTGCTAGTTTTTTGAATTAACAAAAAATATGAAGCAAAGATACGCGCCCCATGCTGAACATTTTAAAGAATTGAGCACAGACAAATAGTTTTTCTTTTGTTCAAGAAACGGTAACTAATGTTCAGAATTTGGTACAAGGCGCGAACACCAAGATTGATCAATCAATAAAGCGGTTTAATGAATGAGTGCCTTGCTCCCAGGATGGCTTAGTGCTTCTCAATGTATGTTTTGTTTGTTTTATTCTGTAGTTTGTCCTATTTTATATTAAGATTAAGGTATTTTGAAAACTAGAAACGTATTCAATGTGAATTAAACCGAAGAACTAAATCCTTAGGTTTCTAAGGATTCTGACCCGTTTCAAATTTATTAAAATTACTCATCAATATGAACAACATTTACTATGGGACCAACTGTGAAAAAATTCAGCTGTACCATAGAAAAATGCAATACCTTCTCGATCAAAATGTATGAAGCAACTGTTTCATTTTATGCGATATCAGAGTTGGTCCAATAGTGAAAGTTGTTCATGTTGATGAGTACTTCCACCCCTGCAAGTATTGCCAGCGACTAAAAAATCACCTTGTATATTACAGCCACCCCTGCAAGTATTGCCAGCGGCTAAAGAATCACACAGTAATGCGAAAAAAAAACCTAGATTATCTATGTATTTCCTTTGTTTATCTGACTCTTATGATACAGCTACGGCATAGATAAGTGTTGCAAAAAACACAAGAAAAAGATAAACTTAACTTTTATGATGAAATCTATATATTAATCAACACTAAAATATATTCCGCACCACCATCCATCTACCATCTATCATCTTGGCAGAATTATCTTACCATCAAAAAAGTATTATTGAAATTGGCTCATGTTCTTCGTAGTTATACCTAAATATCCAAAAAAAAATACATATACATAAGAATTGAGAACTTCTTTTGTCGATAAAAAAAAACTACCATTAAAGTGGTAGCTTTTGCAGGTTACTATTTAAGTGGTAGAAAATTAATTAACTTAGTAACTGATTATTTTAGGTAAAAAGGAATAGAGCTGTAGAATTAAAAAGAAAACCACTGGGTAAGTGTGTAAACAGTTAACTATTTGTGGGCAAATAACGAATGGTTGCGCTTGTGGGACCCATAATAAATACTGGTAGAAAATAAGTGTTAAATATAACAAAGCACGGTATTATCTCATTGTAATTAAATTAACTTACTTCCTAACAACTACAATTATATCATAGCCCTTACAAGATATCCGCGCTCCCGGGATTAGAGTATCCATCTCGTGAGACAAAACTACACTTTTGGTAATTTTACATTGAAAACGTAGCGAACATATAGGTAGACTTTACTTGGATTTAATAATACTATGTAATCAAGGATATACACGCTTTCCTACGCTTTGGTAGATTTGTGTATATTTTTTTAAACCACTTGTTTTATTTCCCAAAAAAATACTAAAATGTAACAAAATTCTTGTCCGTTGTTGACCTTTATTTATTTTGTTGTTATTACCTCATACTTTTTTCAACCTTCCAGCCTTTTTGATTATATTCTATTTTTAGGTTCAGATAACGTGTTACAATAACTTTGGAATAAAAATAATGCTTATTTTCTGCCAGCTGTGTGATAAAACTAAAAAAATATATCAATTTGCCTGCTTTCATCTCAGTGCTTCAGAATTTTCTAATTTGTCCACTAATATTGTTTACTTACTTAACCTTATAATCGGTCTGACCAATCATCAATTAAAATACTCGATAATTAGTAATATCATTTGAAATCTTAAAACATTTTTTTATACCTATCGCCGTATCAGAACCTAGACTACCAATATTATTGTTCCATAATGTTCGAGTGTCCTTGTTTGCCCTAGCTAGGTTATAATTCGCATACTTTCAATACACAATTCAAAATATAGTGCAATAATGTTAATAGTCTAGGAGCTTTTTTACTCAAGTATAAACTTTCCTACCATAATGGTAGAAATAATAACACTATTTAAAACTGAATCATGTTCCAAATAATGCTTGTGACGTACATATTTAAATAAAATTATATTTTTTCCAGCCTCACGCTTGGTAGCAGATGCAGTTAGGAAGACCAACTAAGCCACAAAATTAAAATATTTTTTTTAAACATTAAAAGGGAGCTAAAAGTACAAATCGCAAATTTCTGCACCCGCTTTCTTATTCACTAGCTTCGCGGCACAATCACTGGCCATTTGATAAAGGGAACGACGTTATTACATTTAAAAAGTCTGCTTTTATGATGAAGATTGTGAAGGATTGCATCGACATTTTGTAGTTAATTTTAGAATTGACAAGAGAACACCAATCTTTTACTTGGTAAACAATTTTACAGACTTTATGTATGTTACATAGACATGGAATGTTGATGCAATACTCAAACCTCATTACTAGACAACACAAGATTATTAATATTAATCTTTCTAAACCGTGTATTATTAGATAAGTTTTTTTTGTAAAATCGTGGATTATACAACTTTAGTTATAAAAATTGTTAGTTGAATCTATCTTTTTCAGACTGGCAACAACTTTTAGGGAGAGCTTCCTTTTAGAAGTAAGTAAAAGACCATGGTAGATTTTTTTTACTTCCAATTTCTTTTAAGATCTCTTTGTGGAACAATGAATTTCTTATTTCTCTGTTTATTTCTTGTAGTATTATTTTTAGTAGATTGCTCAAGGAATGTTAGTAAAGATTGTCTGTTAAGTTTTTTCTTTTTATTATTGATAGTTTAAAGTGTGTCGCAGTGTAGGACCTGAGTGTTGCCACTTTTATTTTCCAAAAGTCACTATTCTACCAATAATTGCATTATAAAGCATTTATGAGAATATTTTTGTACGTTTTGAAAGTAATGTTAGTTCAGTGATGTAAAAACCCCATGTTTGCCATTATATAATCATGTTTGATAGTGTTTTCTTCATGTTTTTGCTTGTGATGTCAAATCCATGTTATGTGCCTTCAAATTTTTGGCTGCCAGCAATTTATGTATTCACTCAAGGAATTGTTAACTTGTAATTTTTCACATAATAAAAAGGAATTCATTGTAATTAAATAACTTGTTTTATTTAATTATCCGTTTTTTTAAAAAGAATGATTAGTTCAGGTCTAATAAGTTCTGGATAGGAAGCTTATCTGACCGATATCTAATAATGCATCGACTCTTGCTTTCGAAAGGAACAGAATTAATCTGATAGCTTATATGGTAAAAATACTTACCATAATATAAGCCATCAGGATCTTATCGACAACTTGTGAAATTGGTCCTTAATGAAACCATCTTTTTACAAGCTTTATATTAACTTGCTATGTATGTATGTTTGTCCGGGTGGAATGTTGCATGTAAAATTTGACCCATTTCCCGATTGAGCTGAAATTTTGCATGCATATGTATATCGCGGGGCAATGCAAATATTATGATAACATGGAGCTGATCTGATGCTGGAGTTGGAAGGTGGCCATAGGAACTCCGCAATAAAACGACACAACCGCATCGAGTTTTGGCATGTTTGATTCGTATTGACTAGTACTTTGATCTTATATGGTAACCAGGGTGAGATGCTGTAGCTGGAAGGTGGCCATAGGAACTCCGTAATAAAACGGTGGTCGGATTGACTTGATATTTGGTATATTAGTACCTAAATTGGAAGACAATGCAAGTACAGTCAACAAAAAGTACAGTCACCAAAAAAAAGCTTGTATTAAAAATGATTTTTTTAACAAAATACAGACAGACAGTCTTATGAAGATATTAGATGGCGCGAATTTGGCACAAGCACTTTCGTATTCCCGTATAAACTTTATAATTAAAACAATTGTTAGACATAAGTTATTTACTAATAAACACTACAACTAATTCTAGGTACAATTTCTATGATGTCTGAGCTGTTTCCTTAGCTTTCTCGGTTTCTTGTTTGGCTAAAAGTTCCTGTTCACTTTGTCTGTTACGCCATGCAGTCATATAGGAACGAGGGTGGATTGGGAAGAATCCTGACAAACCTGTAAAAAGCAAAACAATAATTACTAGGACACTGTCAAACTCTTTTACATATTCAATGCTAGGGCATCAAAGTCAATACATTTTCTGTAATTTAATCCCTTGGGGAACTCTTATTTTTATTCCTTTGTAGACAGTGTCTACTTCACCAATAACACTAATATAATGCCCATACTAGTCAATTAACCCAACATTTGCTCTAGTAGTAGGGCATAATTAGTAATTGCCATTATTTGCCTACTTTTTTAAGATAATATTATAGGCCTGCTTGACCATAATCTCAGCATGGTAAATGAGTATGGGGCCGAAGATGGCAAGCACACAAACCCTAGAAGCAACTGGGCTTTCAGGAGTCAATACTTTGTGAAAATTTATCAGGGTACTTATGACAGTCAAAGTTCATGAAGTTACGTAGATGTTGTAGTTGTTTTTGTATAATATTAAACTAATTTACCAAGGACTTCAGCAACAGGCGGTGAGACATGAGCACCTTTTCCAAGCCAATATTTTATCCTTTCCAAATTGAGTGCCACTAGTTTCTCATTGTTGACATTGGGCATTGGGTCGTAGGAGCCCAGCTGTTCAATAACTGGTTGACTGTTTAGTCTTTTTCTCTGTGAAAAAGGATGTAAGTAAATTGATGGTTATTATAGGTTGGAAAAATATTTGAAAAAGGTAAGTATGTTTACTTAATTTACTAGCATTTGCACTGTGGTCTCACCCGTATTCCCAGGATAAAACGTATGTCTATGTATATGAAAAAAATCATATCAATCTGTTGCTACATTTCTGCATGAAAGGACAAACCAACAAACACACTTTCGCATTTTTAATAGTAGGGATTAACACATCAAAAATAGCAACAGGAAGAGGAAATAATGCAGTAGCTGCAGAACAATTATTAGCAAGGATATGAAGAATGTTGCCAGGGGTGCTTGCCCTAATAGGGCAAACAGTAGTAAGTAAATTAAATTATCAACAATAATATTTGGCCAGAGAGTAGCTTTAGGAGTGGTTCGTTTTGAGACATAATTCACACCAAGTAGAGCTAGGTATAAAAGGAAATCTAGAATAAGGTTTTGTTTGTTATAAAATGTATGGAGAATTTATTCCGACAACGAAATTAGAATTTTAATATCGATTGTAAGTAAAATTGTGCTATAATGACAATAATTGGAAGTGATACTTATCCACCAAAAAATGAATGAAAAAGTTTTAGAAGTAAACTTACGTGAGTAACTGAAATATGGAAGAAAGGCCTGTTCGTACATCCCTGGCGAATCAACCGGATAGATTTCGCTGCTTTGGCAAAATATCGTCCAGTACCGCTAGCGGGAGGTAGCGACATTTCGAAAGATTATTTTAAAAATATTCTTACTAACAAAATATAACCTCTTTCTTTGTCCGAATGACGTTTTCGTTCAGAAATCAATTCAATATCAATCGAAACTTATGTAGTATGTAATCGCAGTAAAGATATATTATTGTAGTAAAATAAAGATTAGATTCGTATGTATATTGAAATACCTGATTTTAATTTATAATCTTAGAAAAATTAATAATAATTATTTATTTTACTGTAAACTTATTAAAAGGCTTGTAGGTAGATGGCACTCCATCTGGCTTTTTGTTTCCGAACATCTCGTATGAGGAAAGTCAAAGTATTTCCGGAAAATCTTAAATAATAACAACTTTAAATTTATAAACCAACTGATTTTCTTTTGAAGCATTTATATCCTAATATTATTTTTTAACATGTTTTTTTCTCGTTCAAAAAGAATTTGAGTTACCTAAGTAAATAAATTTCAGTTAAATTTTCTTTACAAAGGAAGGGTAACAAAAAAGGTGTAGGTAAACAGATTTTTAATATAGTGGGTATGCTTTGCTCTCATATAGGTTATTGAACAAAATTATAAATCCCGAGTAGGTAAGCTAAACAGTGTAGGTAGGTTACGGTTACCTACCCACACTATTTTCGTAACATTATTGACATAGGTAGTAAGTAGTGAGTGTACCAACACTCTGAAAAGAAAAAAACGATTTTTCATTTGCAATATACCAGGAACGCATTAAAGCATAAGAGTCAGCAAACTCAATTCGAACAGCAGCTACTGCAGCGGTGGCGCCACTAACGACCGCTTCCGACTATTGGTGTAATTTTTTACGAGGCGCGCACTGTTAGCGATTCCCCGCTTTTCATTCATCGTCCGTGCTAGCAATAGTGGTGTACAATATCAGTTGGAAAAACCTATCGACTCTTAATTAAGAGTACCTATTCACCAGAGCTATGGGAGTCGAGCTAGAAAAAAAATTGCAATATAATTGCACAAAAAGACGCGATGTCACGCCGTCTCAGCCCATGAGTCAATAAATAAATCAACAATTACCAATAGTAAAATATTTATAGCTTCGTTTCGGTGGACAGTCAGCTTAAAATCCATAACCCGCTCTGGAAACGTGGGAACTCTGTGGGATCATCGTGATACGTGCTACTAATTACCTACATAGATAGTAGAGGTACCATTACCATAATAGAAGGTGATCTAATCACCACCATACTTTCAAGGTTGCATGAATACAAACGAATTTTACTATGGGCCTAACGCAAAATGGGCGTTATTTTTTTTTCACATATTTTCATTGAACAGAACGTTAATCTTTAGTAGGTTTTTTCTTTTTCATGGTTGCAGATTTGTATACAGAATTGTATTATTTTTGTTGTAGCCGTCAATGTTTACTAATATACCTTAAAATGTTAACAATAGATACCAACCTTCCTATCCTACGTATCGACCATTTATTCAGACATCACTACGCTCTTCCCGATTGCTACCAGCGTCTCTGACCGACATAAGTCGACCTTACTACAGACAGAGAAAACAATATACGTTCTTCGCTCATTAGATAAAGACAGAAGATGTAAGTAGGTCACGGGATAAGAACCGTCTTGGTGGCAGCGCTACTATTAAGCGCTGAAATGCTGAAATACATGGCGCCAGGGAAATGGGTAGCTCAAAACAGGGGTCTAAAAATAGACGGTTCTTTTCAAGCGACGATATAATTAATGATATCTATTTTAGCGCACATTTTTCTAGTTTTTAACGGAGCTATTATTCAAATGAAAGAGTTGGTAGGTTTGTATATATACTAATGTGGGTAGACTACATAGGGCGTATTTCAGGAAACTGGGAATGGGTCAATTGGTTACCTACTGCAGTAAAATATTGCCTCAATAATAATATGAAAAAATCACCTATCTATCGTATGTAGGATAGGGGTTTTTTTCCAATCGTATTTCACCCCTTTGGTGACAATTACATAGGTTCGTAATAACATATAGTAGAGATTCTTAAAATTGCCTTTGCCCCTTATTTAATTTTCCTTGATACCCTTGCAAGGGGTAGAAACGGCTTACATCAAATGACCTTAATGGCTCTAGACTTAGAAACACATTTCAACAAATTGCAGACCTCTTCGTGGACCTGATGCCTCGTAATTTAAAGTACGTAGGTAAGTAGCTACTTCCTAAGTTAATTTATACGGATCCATGTATATCCATTACCGATTAAATCTTAATCGATTATTAATATGTCATTTTGTGTTCAAATTCGTATCGAATTAATTAAATTAGGCGGCCGCGAACCCGTCGTGACAAAGAACGGGAATCAATGGGTAGCGCTCCAGCCGCTTAACGCTCAAACCGCGCATGCGTAACTTTACGCCCGATCGATGTGTCGGGCGTTCCGTTCAGTTGCCGCGTACCCACGCTGTCGAGTGCACGATGCGTCACTGACGCGGTAAAGAAGGCAAACTGTATCTCCGCGAGTACGCAGGGGAGGAAGAGCGGCCGCCGTGCCGGGAGGAGTGGCGCCGGCAAGATTGGTCCGGCAGCGTGCGCTCCCGCCTCCCGCAGGTGGACCGCAGTCCCTCCCGGCGAAGTCCTTACCTGTCGCGGGACGATGAGCCCTCGCCAGCGCCGGACGAGCGAGGCCGCTCCGCGTCAGCCGGCGCTCACCATCGCGCGAAACCTCGCCCCCTCCGCTACCAATCCCTCGAGCGCGACTACGATCGCTCGTACGTGCCCCCACCACCACCCGAAGATGAGTACTACCGACGGGAACAACCACCCCTATTCCTTGGAGAGCTGCAATCTCAGAATTCCGATCTACACAGGGAACTGGGTAACCTCAAAAAGGAATTGGATTTGACCAATCAGAAGCTGGGCTCCAGTATGCACAGCATAAAGACCTTCTGGAGTCCCGAGCTGAAAAAGGAGCGGGCTTTGCGGAAAGAGGAGAGCGCCAAATACAGCCTTATTAATGACCAACTGAAACTGCTCAATCAAGAGAACCAGGTTAGTAATGCATGCCTAGCCATGAGATTAAATCTTCTACGTAAACTGTATTTAGTTATTCAAGACTATCCTTTAGATTCTACCAGGGAATAACTATAGATAGCGATGGTACAAATGCCTTTGAAAACCATTTTACAAAAATCCTCTTCTGTACGCATATTTAAACCTCTTTGCTCCTGCTGCTGCCCTAGTATCGTCTTTAGTTTCTTATTAAAATAGTCTACCTATGTATGATCTCTTTACCTTCCTTTAAGTGGCTTTAACTCCTTAGTTGTTTGTTAAATATAATAGGTACCTAATAAGAACTGCAGAAAGATAAAAATACACGAATGGTTGGAGCCATTCCTGATTCCTGCGAACTGACTACTGATGTTGTAAAAGATTGGTGAGCCTCGCCTCACATTTTACGACAGACATCTTGCAATTGTATAGTAGCGCTCGTGGCGTACCTTGATTAGCCATTCTTAACTGATCGGTAAAGTTAAGCAACGTCCAGTCTGGCTGCTGGGTGACCGCCTAGTGGTATTTCATCTTGAGCGTTTCCGTGCTTTTGAAGGCATGTAAGGCCGTTGGTTCCGGTTATCACTTAATTATGAAAGTCGTTAAGCTAGTTGGAGACCTCCTAGGTGACTTGACAACTCCAACAGTAGGTTGACCACTAGCCTACCTCCACCAATGCCTGTGCTCAGCAGTGGGCAGATATAGGCTGTGATTATTATCTTGCTATTTTATAGTATCCTAATACATAAACGACTAGGATCTTTCTAGGATCATCTTGGTCGGTTACTCGTTGCTCAAAATGATTTTACAAATTCATGGAACATCCAATTTACAGGAATAATCATTTGTATCCAGATAAAGAAATCGCTGTAACTCCTTCAAATACGTCTACTTAATATCACAGTAGAGCAGTCAAAAACTAGATACAATAATAAAACTGAAATAATTCTGTTTGTTCCAATTATTTGGATTTTGTTCCCAAGGAGTTATAACAAGAAGAAAACAAAACACAATGAAAAATCAAGAACTATTTAAAAGCTGTAAAATTTAACACCGAGGCAATCGGTCAATCTTTCAAAGCGAACATAAAACTTCTAATACACAAGCACAATTCGATCGGAATCAACAAACATCTGAGTCATAGAAGCAATTCGCTCCACATTTCTTCCAGATATCCCATTACGTCATCCCATTCCATGGTCTCAACTATTTTCTCCTATAGATAGTGACACAATTGTTCTAAGTGCTTTTTTATATTGCTCTACTTTGAATTACATTCAAATGATAGTGGTATTAAAAAATAACTTTAATCTACATCTTGTTTATAAAATGTTTATTGAAAAGAAAATATATTTACCGACTCAGTTGAACTGGTAAATCTATAAAATTGTTCTTTGGACACAAGTGTCTTTAAACATTTTGTTATTTTCGAAGCCTATAGCCATATTTTCAACGATGAGCCAGAAACTATAGATATGGTTTTACTTTTTTTGTATGATTTCATGTCAAAATTTAACGATTAACAGCTCCATGAAGTTTGCTTTAAATGAGGTACTCCATAATACACCTCAATCGGCACTTTTAAAACCACTGACTACAGTTTGCAACACCATAGAAGTCCCGTGGAATTAATTAAAATTGATCTTATTTCTTCTGCGATAGAAGACCTTCGGGACTTTGGTGACGCGAACTCTAGTCTACATTATTTTCCTTAATGTCATCAATAAGAAGAAAAAGATAAACATTTTGGTAACTGAAAGTGACCAAATAGATATATACAACTGCAATTACACTACGATATATTCTACAATGGATCTCACGGCACATAATAAAAACAAACAATCAGGGGGATTGAACCAGGAATTCCTTATTAATAGGATTAATGTTAATGCGTAATAAATTCACCCACATATATGCCACGTGGGCGAATAAAAGTTCTACGACGTGAAATTTTATTTACTACGTCCGATTTAATGGATAAGGTTCTAATTTTATGGGGATGTGGTTATTGGTCTGAGCTTTTTACATAATTATCAGGGTTAGAAAGTAAAACTCATAGAAGTGTCCTATGAGTTCGAGTTTTGTAATTTCGTCATTTGCATCCAGTTCCTACTACTAGCTTCATAAGTCATTTGATAAGTATATGCAAAAAATTGGAGTTACGAGTTAATGAAATAGATACATCCAAGCAGTAAGGAAACATAACTCGATAACTTCTCACTTAAATACTTCTCGCCGAAGCCTTGCCTGCAGTGAGTCAGGTGGTAGGAGCTTTCATGACATTTTTAATTAGTCCCAAACCCTTTTGTATAAACTGAGCTCACAATTGAAACAATTTAATAATAAACTCTGAAGTTATGGTATGTGGAAATTGAATTTTTAAAAGCTTTTTTCCACTTAAAGGCAATCATGACAATACCAAAACACAAATCCTAATAAAATAAAGCAACTTGTGACCAGAATGCTGGCTTATATCTTGGTCAGAGAATCAGGCAATCCAACGTGGCAATGCCGCCAGCATTCTGGGTACGCTGCCTTCTGATAGCGACTTTTTTAATTTAGACTATTTTATTTAAGTTTCTTAGTTTAGTAAGTTGGTCTTGAATTGTTTATTAAATTAAATACATATTTTTAGTAATAAAATTGTAATAGGATATTCTGAAAAGAGCTGGTGAAAAATATATCACCATAAATGTAAATATTGTAATCGTAGAATAACATCTCGTCGTGAAACACCAAGGATCGTTTACTTATTTCAGCCCAGACGTAATCTTTTATTCTCTTTGAGACTCCATCCGTATCTGCGTCATGCGTCAGTCTGTAACAAGGCCACAAGCCCACAAGTAATAAGTTTCCACAATATGACAGACTAAGATTTGCCTCAGAGAGCATGATATGTTAAGCCCATGTTAAGCCGTAGGGCCCATCCTAACCCGGCCATCAGATGAAATGGAGTCGGAAAAATATATTAATGATATACCTAAATGGCGTCAAACAAAAGTAATTTTTCAGTTCTATATTAAATAAAATTTCGAAATAGAGGAACTTATCACAGGATCTTATGATGAATCCTTATAATAAACGAATTTGTGGCGCAAAAAATTGGGCGACAGGAAAATATTTTGTAAATCGATAAATATGTATGTAGATTTTATCGGGTTTTCCTTAAAATATTGGAATATTAACGTATAATGATACTTAAGAAGATCTCTCCAACTTGGGAAAAATTTATATAGGTTATCTATTTTAACTTGATCCTTACACTTCATCATCACAGTCCCATTATTTATACTTCCAATTTTAAATGTCCTGACTTTGATCAACCCTAAATTGTATCCTTAATTATTATTGTATGTATTCCTTCCAGAGCCAAATTCCTGGCTTTTGGCACAATGTCAAAAGAATGTGTTAAATCAGGCTGTTTTTGGGTGGCCTATTTTTATGTTTGGCAATATTTTATAGCAAGGAATTATTGGGTAGTCGAGACGATGTCTGGCATACCAAGTGCCAACCTATAACTTTTATAACCGCGGAGACCTTAGTGTTGGAATTCATGTGATCACTTTTGCAGTTCGATGATGGTATTTGGCTTGAATATAGTTGTATAATTGCATTTATTATTTTAACACTGGCACTTAGTAATATTTATTTATGATGAAAACCAATTTTGCTCTAACGTTTCCATAGAATTTGTTAAAAATATTTCTTACCTTTTCTTGATTTGTCGAATAGTTTTTAAAGAAAATACAATTGAAATAAAAATTCTGACGTAAATGTCGATATAACTTAAGACTTACCAGGAAACAGGTCATTACTGTTCATCCCAGGACGAAATACAGTCTACTAGAGCTAAACCTTAAAAGCTATCTATTGTGGACACCTGAATGGAGGATTTAATGATGGTAGAAAGCTTCAATGCAAAGGAACTGATTATTTTTTAACAGGGTTCACCTCGCTCAACTTCACTATTTCTCATCCCGATTTTAAAATAGATAATCCCTTCAAAATCTTTTATGTCCTAGTTATAGATCTACTATTAGACAGACAAGCAGACAAAAGCATCAAACTAAAGACACCCTTCCGATGGTTAAAAAGGTATAAAGATGTTTTTTTTTTACCACAATACTCACCATGGTAAGTAATGATGTGACCGAAGGTGGTAAACACACAGCCTAGAATAGAACGAACTCTTAAGTGCAGCTGCCGGAACACACTGGTGCTTAGTGACAGATTTTAAACTTGATGGTGGTAGAGCTCGGGGTGTAGGTACTACAAAGTACCTTACCGCTAAGCTCACGTTCATCGATCACGTCATTCGTCTTCACTATTTAAGAAGGTGAATGTAGATACGGGAAGAGGAATGCCGAAGAAGTAATGGAGAAGTAGTGTAAATTATGGTAATATGAGTAGAAAAAGAGTGAATGCCAAAATTACGAATAGAGCGAATATTTGGAAGAAACATTGGGAACAAGTAAAATTTCAGTATAGTGCAGGAAAATCCAGCTGCATTGCAAACAAGTTGATCAGATTCCCCCGAATTGTCTGATTGCTAATTTTATTACAATTAATTGATTAAATAGTAAAACTGTAAACTGGAACGTTTTTTTGAACATATTAAAAAGCACGTGGATCACTTGATATAAATTTCGAATGAAGTTAACCAAAATGAACCAACACTGGTGATTTAATTACAACCTATGATGACACCGGTGTAGGTTGAAATCTCTTGTCTTTATCCCAGAATAAGTAGTACCTACCTCGATGGTAACCAGCACCTACCTTACCTATATGGTGTTAAGCATACATACTTACCTATAGATTCACCACAGACTTTTTGGTCAAGGGAAACATCGTGAGGAAGCAACCATATCCAAGAAATCAAATTCAAATGAATGGGTGTATCCCCTCATTGTTAATGGAACCTCGTGTCTCTAGCTGCAGTAGATAAAATAAGCTGTTGATGATTTATACAGTAAGGCATTTAGAGAACGTGTAGGTGCAATTTGATTCGTTAATTTAATACATTGAATTCATCGTCATCTGCAGTCCAAAAAACTTTTGAGTGCCTACTTCGTAGCTCCCGCCTGACTGGTTACCATTGAGGTGAAAATCTGGAGCCTAGTACTTATCGGTGTGTTCTATCCAGCTGCTGCAGTGTTGAAATCTTCGACCACATGATCACTTGCCATGGCGAGGTTGTGGTCAAACATAAGCTCATCCTCAGTAAAAAACAAACCTGAATAAGAATAAGAATGTAGAACTATAGATTAAGTAAACAATGTGGATTCATTGAAATAATTTTAAACTTGAAAATATGTATATATTTTTGAAGTCATTCTAAACCCAATAATCACAATATTTTGTACCTAGTGGTAGCCCCGGCGCCATTTAGGCTGTCAGTTTTGGCGCGAAGCCAGCGTCCAATCTTGACAGGGGGCGTTCGGAAACCGCTTTTAGTGATTGTAAAATCACACCTGTTGAACTTATGTTTGAAGTGTTGGCTAATGAGAGCTCAGATTGTTTAGAATATGGAAACACTTTTAACTTACGACAGTGAACGGTAAGTATTATACAAGATCATTTTTATTTAAACAAACGAGTGTAATAGGTACCTATGGGCCCCGACTTTGATATCACGAATAACAGTTACATTCAAAAAGATTTTTCTGGTCACCTTAAAATTGGTCTCATAGCAAAAGTTGCCTGCATTAATAAGTAGATACTATCCCCCTGAAAGTTTATGCAGGGTTTAAAAAATATATTTGTTTTCTTTTTAAGAGGATCGACGAAAATAAGGCACTAAAACACTACTCTGAATTATTTACAATTTCAGTTGTAATCTTGCTGTAATATTTTCGTGTTGGCACTTCATTGCCACTTGATGTACGATGTAAGCCTTCATTAAATGTTTAGCAGGCAAGTGGCGCGTGTCTGCCGGCAAACGTGATAATGGTGCTTATAATGTTTATGGGAGCATTATATGCTACTTAGTTTATTTTATCTAGAGAGGAATCATTGCCCTCGGAATCCATCTTTATTCTTGTGATGAGAACTCCATCGAGTTTTAGTTTGAGATTTTTTTTTACCCGGTAAGCTTGTCAAAACAATTTTTGAACACAGTCTTACTATGTTACATATAATATGCTGATTTCTCCGAAAGTGTTAATAAGAAACTGCCTCAAATGCAGTTGCTGGAACACGCTGGTGGGTGCTAGGCGACCTATGTCAACTTGAGAGTGGTAGCTAGCCAGGCGAGTACTAAAAAGCACCCTACCACCACCGTGTTATGGTTTCCTCATGATTTTTCCCTTCACCGAAAGCTGAAAGTAAGTTTCGATGTCACTACCACTGAGTTATTATCGCCTTTCCTTCTCGATGAATCTTCACAGTTTATAGGTTTGTTTTTGAACCGGTAGTAAGTGCAGTAACTTCAGTTTTCAAAAAACGTCCGAACTTCTAGGGCAAGAACTGAATGGCTACCAAGTCGAGTATGCGAAACGCAATATAAAGTAAATTATTAGCCCCATCTTTTATTAAATTTAGCCATTTCTTTTACATTCTCCTGCACTATTTCATTACTGCCCCATAAATTCAACTTTCACCGTGAATGAGACACAAATCCTGACTAATTGTATCCCGTATCAAACTGCGACACTCTTCGGACGGTAAATTGGTTTCCAGGGCCTCATCATTACTATTTAATGTGAATGTGATGTGGTATAGCATAGGTAGGCAAGTATCCTATAGTGAAAATTTACTCTTTAATCTATTATCGTTCTCTCGTGACCACAGATTAAATACATTTTATAATGAATGGGCCTCTGAAAATGTTTCCGAGTGATCTGAAGTTACCTACTGAGCCAGGTAATCTTCAAATGGTGACCCTTAGTCCCTGATTCTTACCTGAATATCAAAATCTACCACAATATTGTTTAGATAAGGTATAGCAATTTCATAATATTAGAGTCAAATATTATCTCTGGTCCCTTTCTAAAGCTAAACGTCTCTAAATAGGTAAGTATGTCAGTTAGTTAAGTCAAATTTAAAAAAAATTACAGTTATGTACTTAATTAAAAGCAAGTCTGGGCTATCTATAGAACCGATAATTATTCTACTCAATGTTAGGTTTTAACTATATCAAACTGACGAATGTTTTTCAGATACACCTGTCCAGAAATAAAATGTCTATAAATTCTGAACGTGTATAAATTATTTAAACATCTAGAAATATTTAGTAGACCATAAAGAGGTTGTAAAACTTTGCTTTGCTTCAGCGATAATTTTTTAAAGCTGCCTGTAAATGCTTAAACGACTCACACCATCGTCTTGTTGTAGTCGGTCTAAAATCAAGGCCTAATTATTTTTACTTTATTAGTTTATTAGGCAATGAAAATATTTTTTCACAATCAAGATGGCCGATTAAAAGTTTCGTGATTGTTGCATGTGTGTACTTTCTCAGATTTGTTATGTTGCGTGCTTGTTTATGTTGCTAAGGGTAAAGTCGGCAATCAATAATTAAGCGTGACAATTACTTGGGATATAAAATATAATTGGCTTTGATATGCAAATATGCGTGTTTTGTGCTACCATATAAAGTTGAAAATCTGTCACTAAACTCCTACCGTTGTACTCGGGCAGCTTTACTAATAGACCAGTGAACTAAAAGAACAACTAAATTTGGTGGTATCCTAAATCCACTTTCGTAGACACCCATTTACATTTTATGCACGCCTAAATTTTCGCTGATATGGTCCTCTCGCAGTTTGGATTTAACCCCTGGGGGACTATATTAAGCACTTTGGAATTCCTGATTTAGACAATCAAATGTTAACTATTCACGGGCCCCAAATAAGGCAAAGTCTGTATCTTGTGCTTGGGTCATAAGAATTCTATCTCACCCTTAAATAAGTTTAGTTAAGGTTACCCTTTTCTTTCCTTAATAAACGAATTCTATTTTTAGATAAAATAATAAAATTGACACTAAATAGCTTTACGTGCAATCATGATGTCATATCCGGTATCTTCTGGAGCAATAAATTTTTATTAGGCTATTAAATATTTTTATTACATCGTTTCAGTTGAAAACTGTAGATATTTTTATGTGATTGCCTATTGTTCGTTTGCTGACGGCGTATCTATCTATCTATTTTTTAAAATATCGGAATCTTCAGTATTTAACCTCAAAAGATATTGAGGTATTTTAAAGATATTGAAAGAGAAAATGATCTTATTTTATCGATAATTTATAATCAAACAAATAATCGGCGCTCAGCAATAAATCAAGAACATTTGAAATAGGAAAAATATAAGATTTATATGAAATAGTTTATTTTTATTACAAAAAAGGCAGACGATAAACAAATTGATAAAAGTAAAAGAAATAAAAAACATTTACGCACATTACCTAGAGCTGAGTGAGGCCAAATATAAAAATAATTATCTTAGTTTATACTGTATGTATGAACTGCTACAGCGCTGGTATTCAGATAAGACCAACAGTGATAGGATCGACGGAATACTCATTTCTATTTGGCAAGGATAAACCGAACAAGATCCTAAATGGCCGTATTTTTTATTGCGTAGACTATTTTTTTTTACAGCTCCAAAGGACCGTTTCTTAAGTATTTGATATTAATCTCAACTTTATACTCAACGTGTTTATGAGAAAAGGGTCTAAACTTAGACTGATGGGCAACGATTTGATTCTATAAGGGCTCCTTTTCCCTTTTAAGGAAATAAATATACTTACTTTACTTTTCGAAGATATTACAGAAACAGTATTTAATATTTGCTTTTGAAATCTAAATACATCTCTACTTAAACAGCATCTGTGAATCCAATACTTAATCAGTTCGAAGCAAAAACTTTATGATACTTTATATCATAAAGTTTTCTCATTTATAAAACACACTTTGAACTATAGAACTGTTAATACTGAAAGTGTTATCTCAAAACTTCGAAAGTTAAATGTTTAATTAACAATTTTAATGTGTTTTTCAAGATGATAAGTCAACCTAAATAGGCTGTAGGATGAAATGAGATGATCACTTTTAATCTATACTAATATTATAAAGCTGAAGAGTTTGTTTGTTTGTTTGAACGCGCTAATCTCAGGAGCTACTGGTTCGATTTGAAAAATTCTTTCAGTGTTGGATAGCCCATTTATCGAGGAAGGCTATAGGCTACTTTCTATCCCGGAACACGAACGAAACACAAGATCCCTCGGGGTATAAGCTAGTTTTCAATAAATTTCAATTTACAAGTATTACCTTAGGAAGTTTTGATATTTTTAAGGCTGATTTCTTAGTAATAAAGCCGTTGAATGCTGTAAAAGTTATGGGTTCGAATCCTACAATGAGCTCGAGCTTTTACTATTCAACAATAGGGTGGAAAGTATAGCTAGCTACCTACTGCAGCAAAAAATATTTTCATAATGTCTTTGAGAAATACTATGAAATACAAACTTATTTTTGCTCCCGATAAAAGTATGTTTCCAAACGATATCTTGTTATTTTGTACACGCTATGGAACCCTACACACTGTGTTACACTTAGCCGGTATTAATTAATAGGTTGATAAATAAATATTCTGGGACATTATTCCTCGTAACAAAACATAACCAAACTATGATAAGCTATTTCCTGCTAACTCTTCGACAATCAGACGACGAACTATTTTAAATAAACGTAATGAAAAATTGTGATCATCGAGAACATCTAGACGAGCCGGTTGGCGTGGATGGTAAGATATATCTATCACGCCGCAGGTCGTGGGTTCGATTCCCACTCAGGACCAACATTTGTGTGCATGGACTTGTCTTGTCTTGTCTTGAGTCTGGGTGTAATTATCTATACAGGGTGATTTTGTTATCACTGGCAATACTTGCAGGGGTGGAAGTACTCATCAATGTGAACAACTTTTATTATAGGGCTAACTCTGATATCGCATAAAATAATATGGTTGCTTCATACATTTTGGTCGAGTAGGTATTGAACTTTTGTATGGAACAGCTGATAATTTTTTCATGATTTCACAGCTACTCCCATTATAAAAGTTATTCATTTTGATGAGTACTTCCACCCTTGCAAGTATTGCCAGTGATAACAAAATCACCCAGTATACATATGTATATATTTACAAAAGAAAAGTAGTATATGTAGTATATCAGTTATCTGGCTTCCATAGTACAAGCTCTGCTTAGTTTGGGGTCAGATGGCCGTGTGTGAGGAATAATGTCTCAGAATATTTATTTATTTATCATAAGAAATTTTATTTGTAGTGAAGTTCACTTAAAAGTTCATTCCATAACATCGTGAAATTAACGCCATACAGTGCCTATTATAGTCTCTGCTTAGTTTGGGGTCAGATGGCCGTGTGTGAGGAATAATGTCCCAGAATATTTATTTATTTATCATAAGAAATTTTATTTGTAGTGAAGTTCACTTAAAAGTTCATTCCATAACATCGTGAAATTAACGCCATACAGTGCCTATTATAGTCTTTTATGCTCCCGGTACGAGCTTCTCTATCTGCGCCTAACTAACATGCATGACCCAAAACTTGGTCCGGGTCTGGTCAATTCTGCGCCCCTCCAGAGTTCACGCCCTGTGCCTGGGCACCACTGGCACCGCCCTAGTTACAGCACTGACGACATAGTCCAACTCATTAAGATTGGCTATCTTTACGTGTCTTTGCCGAAAACTCAATGATTTGAATCTGCACCTTCAACCCATGTCTTAAAGATTTCTAATCCATAAA
This sequence comes from Tetheella fluctuosa, assembly GCA_951216915.1. Lineage (NCBI taxonomy): Eukaryota > Metazoa > Arthropoda > Insecta > Lepidoptera > Drepanidae > Tetheella > Tetheella fluctuosa. The sequence goes on from OX578237.1 coordinate 2,738,087, forward strand.
CTATATTTACCAACAGCTTTAACTATCCCAAGTGTTCTTATTACCAATAAATCAAATATAATCTGACACGACCAAGCATTTTACCGGAGTATTGAACAGCCACGCAGTTTTCAGCCTAAATAAACTCAGAACCAATTAGGCATGACGATAACATTGTTTATATTGAAGCCTATTGAGGAATTAGCCATGTAAATCGATAGGGGGGGCTCTTGGTTAACTGGACCAGAGCTACGGATGGTGTGCATTGAGTTTTGGTAAAGTGAAAAATTTGTTTATTTATTTTAAAATTTCAATAAATCGGTAATTAAATTATTAACTCATCGATGGGAGAACGGCGGGCGGGGAGTTTTTTTTCCGCCAACGTATTTGCTTGGCTAATCCATCCTAAAAGGAAATGCTGACAGTCTGCTGTGTTGCTAGCTAATAGGGTGGCAGCTTTGAGGATTTATGTATGGATTGTTGTCGTAAATAAAGTTAGTATTATTTTATTACTCTCATGTGTATAAAAAGCTTCTCAGGAAGGGCCTAGGAGATCCTTTTAATGTAGGATGCAAGACCACAAATCCGCAATGGGGCCGCGTGTTGGACTATAGAATCGTTGTAAGAGAAATATCACACTGTAGTTATATATATGAGGGGATGAATATGATATTTGTCAGTGACGAGATCTGTAGCCCATTGAATTTAGGATTAATTACGTATCTTCATTTCTCTACGTATTAAATTCAGTTTTAACCGTGGTTATATCATTTTTATGGTTTTAACTAATCGTGAAAACTTTCAAGATTAATCTACTTGTGCCAAAGTAATTATTTACTAAGACTTGAGTACAAATCGACCGCGGGATATGAGCAACATATTGTCAAATGATAATAGGAATACTTTTTATCCTGATTAAGTTTTCTTTTGTACAAACGAACATACCTAAAGGTAATACTTTGAAGCGCTTCTGATCCTCTATGTGAAAGTGGTTTCGTATTATGTATTATTAATATAAGGTAAACTTTTTTTTATGTTTTGTGAACGATCGTGTCTACACAAACTCTCAACGTTATTATGAAATCCTTATCTTAAATATTTTATCATTTGGTATGCGCAGCATTTTATAATTTCCGTCCCACATTTCTGAATGCTTAAAATAAAGTTGCCTATTACTTTTTGATATATTATACTCCTACTTTAGTTATATACACTTAAAACGTAGGTAACTATATGACACATGTATGACATACTTAGTGGGGTTGCCGTGTAAGAAAATGATATTGAACTTCATTGAATTTGGCTCTCTTTTTCTGAAAGTTCATGGCCATTTCCTTACGCGGTAGCCTCGCCGGGCTGTGTCCTACTTACTGACTTAAAAAATATCTAAAAAAGCAAAATTCATTCAATCAACGTTGTAATGATTAATAAAAGTGTCAACAACTGCCATAATAATATGATATAAATAAAATACTATGGCTCAAAAACCTCGGTTGCGTAACATACTATTTTAAGTTGGCTAAAAGTGTGTGGATCAATGAAAGATCGACGCTATCGCCATCTCTTGACGGATGGACGACGACTCGAACTAATCTGTCATGGACTGTCACCCCCAGTCTAGACGTTCTCTAATATGAGTTTTGACTCTTGAGATATCTTGATTGCCTAGTACTTGAACGATAGATTGGTTCTGTTTTGGTTGTAGCATAAAAAAATAGATTTTCTGTTTTTCAATTGTATCTTGATACTTAGTATAATTACAATAATTTAATGTTTTTTGTTATTGTATTATATTATTAGATATTAGGTTCCTTAGAATGTTTTTCTGTTTTAGTATTTAAATTTACTCAAACTTCTATTTTCGGAATTTCGTAATCAAAGTAAACTCAGTATAATATAGCATATAATTACTGGCAAAGGTAGAATTTTATGCCATCGTCTTTTATCCATTTTAAAAGCAAAAGCAGAGTGAATAGCTACCTCATTATACGGAGAAATATGGCCAGCGTTCCGAGAAATATTCGGCCTTAAGTCAGCGTAATTCCTCGAGGATCAAATATCTAATGTATCTACAGCTAAGAATTCTTGGCATAGATTAATGAGAAAATATAAGTACATAAAGCAAGTAAGTATGTAACAAAACTGAATACTAGAGTAGGTAATTGCTGCATTATACGAAAATAGGTTCAGAAATAAGTAAGTACCTACCTAGTCCTAATAATATATATATATATATATATATATATGAGCGAAATTCAATGTAATATGTGTTTCTTTTAATTTTATGGAACCACCTCCATGACTTAAAGCTTTTACATAGTCCATTCTCTGAATTATTAAGTCACTTCGTTGAACAATGTGTTCCGAGTACTAGATGACATTTTTTTTTTAAACTTAACTCATTAACAATATTGAAAACAAAATAGACTTTATGTAAAACCTGTCAGTGTCCATCAATGATAACTATTAAATTGAGGCTCAATCTGTCAACTTCAAGTCCATCTAAACTTGCGGCCAAAAGCTCTCTATCCAACATCTACATAATAAAATAAGTTACTAGAAAGTAGGTTATATAATCGATACGTCTACGTTCCAAGATACTACAGCTACGGTATGGGAGGCTGGGGTGGCTAGCACCCCTACCCAATGCCCCCGTCCTCCTGTCGGCCTATGGGAATGATCAGCTGTCACTCCCCGTAATTTAAATTTTATCCCCACTTTTCTTGAGGCAGTTGGTATAACTCAAAGCGGTCGTTCTTTTGTACCATATTTTAAATGAAAGGTTGTTCTATTTTCGAAAAACATTTTGATCGTGTTTGTAAAGTGATGTTCCATTATGCTCTTGTTTTATTATTACATCTTTTTGTTTATGGTATGTTGAGTTATAAAAATTGGCGTAAAAAAGGTTACGTAGGTATTTTATCGTTGAAAGCATTGTATTATTTCATCACCTTTATGTAATAGAAGTTATATTTTATTACATGGTAACATTATATAAATTAAAAAAATGGATTTCGATCCGACATTAATAGTGAGTTTACATTATTTTTTTAATGTTACTAATAGATCTATCAACATCAAAACATAAAAATAAAATAAGTATATGGCTACATAAATTCCCTACGTAAAACTTAACTGAACCCATTTCTACTTAGCTCCGCAGTAGGATTTAATGAACACTCGTACCAACAATCCCACCCCACTGTCCGCCCAGTGGGGTGTAAACGTAAGCATTAAGCACACTACATCACCAATTCAGCTGTCACTTTATATAATCTGTGTGTTATCACTACACTGGGGTAATTTATATCCCTCATTGTTGTTGCAGGGTTATATTTCAGTGTTATACAAAACATTATTTAAGTACATCCTTAAATCAAATTATAAAGGTCTACCTTAAGTACAAACTCCAGCCAGACACTAGCATTTTCTGTTCGTTTTTCATTCATCTCCTTTCAACATTGATTGGACTGAAACTTTTAAGGTCCCAGTTAGAATATAAATAATAAAAAGCCTTTTATTTCCTGCTTAAAAAAAATTACAAAGTAAATAAATAAGTATTTAATGTGTTTTATCTAACCTAGTGTTTGGCAGGAACTCATTAAACAGGTGAAGGCCTCCTCCAAGTCCTTCCATTTGGTTCTATTTTGGGCTACTTGTGTCCATCGGGGGCCAGCAATAGTTTTTATATCCTCCTATCTTGATAATGGGCGACCTTTTTTCCTTATTCCTTGTGGTCCTATCCATGAAGTCCAGTCCATCTCTGGTCCTTAAGTCTCGCTACATGTCCAGCCCATTTCCACTTCAAGTTTCTCGCATACTCGAGAGCATCTATAGATTTTGTTTTGTTTTTATTATTGTGTGTCTGATTTTTAGATTTTTTCTTATATTTGACAGACTTAACTCCATTCCTCACTTCCCTTCTTGATTAGATGGCATCAGATACGCTGGCAGCCTATTATTTGGTTATTGACCTTTGATGTAAACTTCCATGTTAGGCAGCCATAGGGCAAGCAAGGTCCCAGTTATCGACCGCATATTTAATCGACATAAAAAAAATAAACGACGTAAATCAACTTTTATTTCGCTTCGATTCAAAATTAAAAACTCGTAGCAAACAAGCAAATTCTACGAATACGCTACGAGCCACCAACGACCTACGTAAATCGTTACAAAATTTAATTTCGGAAAAAAATCTACCTCATGTTTCATTAAACCGAAATGGTTTGTTCGCTCGTAAATGTTTGATACAATTGGAGGCCTTGAAAATATCGATTCAGTTGAAATTAAGGAAGAAAATAGGGCAAAGGGAACTCGAAAAGGGTCGGCTCGGCTGATACTATATTGAGTGGAGCGAAGCGGAAAACTATATATGAGGATAGTAGGTACACTTACTTCGGACCTGCATAAATTTGCTATCTATTTGATCTTTTGCTTGATTTAACACTCCTTTTGAGCTTAACGTTTTCAATAATGGTACAGGCATCTTATGCTAAGTCCCCAAAGTCTAAAAAAAAACCGTTGAAATGCGAATATTGCTACTTATATCTTTCTTCTTACTCTTATAAGTATAAGTCTTCTTATTATAGTTGTGAACGTGTGTGTTTGTTTGTTGCCACTTTTAATGGCTAAGCGGATTTAGATAAAATTTGGCATACAGATAAAATATGTTCTGGATTAACACATAAGATTCTTTTTATCGCAGGAAATCATTAGATTCAGAATCTGCGAGGTGGAAGCTATAGTACCTATATTTATAATAATATGTAGGTAGACATTATAATCTTGTCTCGCTGTATTGTTCTGTGTGTGAACTTTTTACTTAATTTGCTTGTTATACTTAATACATTTCTATAAAAATGTTTACATCGATTAAATAGCTATATACTAATGAACCCTTACCACCTTTAAGGTCCCTCTACAATACATCCGCTACTGCCTCCTGACGGAGTCCTCACCCGAATCTCAGTGTTGCCAACTCACGTTCCGCATTCTACCATCACTACACTACGTTCGTACAAGCGTATACAAATATTTTTGCTGTTATACCCACTAATACCGGCCACAGATGTCTTTGATTTATAAAGCGCTGTGGCGAATAAAAGAGACTTTGTTTAACATACGAAAATACTATGTAGTATTCGAAATACAATAAAAGTATATTTCTCTATCGTTCCTAATAATAGAAGTAAATCTTTTTTATAAAAAGAAATCAGCTTCGGTATGTTTGTGTCGGCAAAATCCAAAAAGTACTAGATGGTTTAATTTGTTTTTTTTTACGCAATATTGCATTTATATTTAAGTGTTTTTATTTACTTCATATCTCTAAGGTCCTACGGGAACGGAAAATTCTAAGAGTTTCGTCTTCGGCCTTGCTTCACTGTGGTTCAATTTGAACCTGGGTTTAGCTAGTGAGAAAATAAAAATGATTGTCTCGAGCAAGGATGTATTAAAAAGTTTGTAATTTATCGCTTTATATTTTTTTTAAAGTCTACCTTTGATTGACTAAAAATAATTACATGATTTTTATACACATTTATTTAGTTGAAGCTTCTGTCACCCAAGCTAGAAAGTAAATCTGTAATATGGAAGACAGCGTTCCTCCGAGTAGCATTAGGGAAAATATCTTTCATTCAAATAGCAGACCTATACACAAGCATTTTACTTCTATTATACTTTATTTTACTACTGGCTCCAGTTATTTTTCTACAGTCAACTAAATTACCGATCGCCATGGAATTCAGCTTTGTAGCTTGATGATGACTAACTTTTTATTTCGGGAAAATCCCTCTGTAACGCGAATGGAATAAACAAAGGTCAATCGCTTTTCAGGCAAATATTTTTGAAATTGTGTCGCTTTTTAAAGCTAGAGTGACACACAAACTGACTAATGGTATGTATAATACTTGTTGGGATAGTCAAACAATCTATATATTATAAAATCAATGTACATCTGATTGTTTGTTATTGTAACGTATGCGCTCGTATAGGTACTATTGATCCGACTGTAATGAAACTTTGGTGAGTTGTAGTGCGCAGGCGGTGATGGTTTCTAAAAAAAACCGGCCAAGTGCGAGTCGGACTCGCGCACCGAGGGTTCCGTACAAACTTCGTCCATCGTTCGTCCATCACGGGAAATGCACAATTTTATTTAATTACTGTATTTGAGGTTAGGGCCAATTAAGATAGACCTCTAAATTGTATGAGCGCCCATACAACTCCGAGGTCTTTATTGGCGTAACTATGTATGTATGGGGACACCTTTAATTTTCAACTTTTTCCTTTATTTGTGCTGTAAGACCTTGCTTTTGACATTTTTTTTATATTTGAGTTGATTGAATGAAAGGTAAATTGCAGTTTACGATTTATGACGTATTAAAAAAAACTACTAACTAGATCTCGTTCAAACCAATTTTCGGTGGAAGTTTGCATAGTAATGTACATCATATATTTTTTTCAGTTTTATCATTCTCTTATTTTAGAAGTTACAGGGGGGGGACCAACATTTTACCACTTTGGAAGTGTCTCTCGCGCAAACTATTCAGTTTAGAAAAAAATGATACGAGAAACCTCAATATCATTTTTGAAGACCTATCCATAGATACCCCACACATATGGGTATGACGAAAAAAAAATTTGAGTTTCAGTTCTAAGTATGGGGAACCCCCAATATTTATTGTATTTTTTCTATTTTTGTGTAAAAATCTTGATGCGGTTCACAGAATACATCTACTTACCAAGTTTCGACAGTATAGCTCTTATAGTTTCGGAAAAAAGTGACTGTGACATACGGACGGACAGACAGACAGACAGACAGATAGACATGACGAATCTATAAGGGTTCCGTTTTTTGCCATTTGGCTACGGAACTCGAAAAAGAGGCATTGCCATGCATGTCGGGGATTAGCTATCCTATTAATATTATAAATGTAATTGTTTGTACGTTTGGATGTTTAGATGTTTGGCATATAAATCATACCCTGGATAACATAAAGAGTACTTTTTATCCCAGGAAAACATAAGATGACTTGAAAATGCGGGTGAAACCGCGGAGCAGAAGCTAGTGAGTGCTACAAAAAAAACCTAACTAAGCCACGGCGAAGGTTCGTTCGGATTCTGCGATGAACTTGGGCTATTTTTTAAACTCTAAGGCCTAATTTAAATATGAGATGAGAATCATAACGTAATGAATTGAACTTGTATTTAAATCTTGAAACATAAGGTTTATTTTTAATTGACACAACTTGACCTAAAACTACAATAAGAGGGTGAAATAAATCCTTACAAATGACGACGTCTTAAAATCATAAATGTGGTAGTGCTTTCGGATGTTTCTTCTACGAAACCTAATAAAAGTACTATTAAATATGAGTAATGATTCAGCGGTCAGATGTCTCGCTCTTTTATACACGACAAGGGACTGGTGAGAAAGAGACGAATAGGATACCCTTTATTGTATATGTTACAGTCAAAACTCATAACCGGTCTAAACCACTTTTGACTAGTCAAAAAAACACTTTCCTGGTACATAAAAAATCCTATAACCATCTAAACTAACTATCACAGTCAAAACTCTTATAGGTTATAAGTTTTTTTTTGGCGACAGATATAACTTGAGGGTGGTAGCCAGCCAAAGTACCCTACCATCGTGGTATGGCCTCCAAACTCAAGGATTTGAGCCCACGACCTTCGCTGCGGCATCCGACCACTGAGCTATCATCCTAACTAATTTATGCCTATATATCACATCTTAAACCAAATGGCGTGGGCGTAATCCGCAGTTTCATATTTAACTGTATGTTACGACGCCGCGACGTTAAGATATTAATTTTAATATATAAAAAATTGGGAAAAAAATACTGTCATAATATAATGTGTTCACTTACTTACTTAATATGCACATAAGTGAAATGACGGTGATTAGGTACTACAAAATACCCAACATCCCTTTTTGCTACATTTAAAAACTTTTGCAGCGACAATTTTTGGTCACGTACCTACACACGCTCATTACTCCTCTAAAATGAGTTTACAAACCGACAGACATAAAAGTGCTTTGTGCGTGCCACGCGGAGTTTCAAATTAGTAACTTTTTAATTTTACCGTTTATAAAAGTTTTACGCAATTAAATTTAGAATTAGATTTTTTTAAAGATATTCAAATCACACAGCAAATAATGCTTCGTTACAAATTGAAACATCCTTATAATTTTTTAACATGATATTAAAATATAACATTTTTGCGTTCCATTTCTTAGGTTCCAATAAAATACGTCTCTGAACTGAATACAAAACGACTACTCGCATATTTTCACTGAAACGGCATTTTTACTCTTTGTTAAGGCTATTTCTTGGATTCCAATATCAAGCCGTTTGTGGGTTAATATTCACTAGCAAGCGCACAGTTTTACTCGCATTCCGGGTAAAAATATTTTCCCTACATTTCTTAGATGCGCTATGACTCGTATTTTCTTCATACAGTTAGTTTATGACTCGAGTAGGTAAAACTCAGATTATGTAATGTAACTAAAATGAAAAAAAAAACTATAGATGCAATGAACGTTTTAGTTATACAATGCAGGCCGCCCAAGACCGGTCCTATTGGAGATCCTTAGGGGAGGCCAATGTCCAGCAGTGGACTGCTTGCGGCTGGAATGATTATAATGATTCTTAAAGAAGGATAGTAAACCATGGGGACTTAAGAAAGATATTAGCGAAACACGGGTGTTAGCGAAAGTAGGTATTTAGAATGTTTTGTTTTGTTACTATAAATGAAAATGTAAATATCAAAACTGGAACATGGTGGATATACAGCTGTTTACGAAATTGCTAACCGACTTCATTATTAAACAACTTATGTTATTGAAAGCTGATTTTAGTTTGTTTTATTTAATTTTATTTATTTATTTAATAGAATCACCAACAAGTATAGATACACAACACTTACAAAAAACACACAACAGTCAACAAAAACTGAGTACCACCTTAATTATAGGTATATTATATAGTATATAGTATTATTTACAATACTTTAGGCAATTCTGAATATCAAGTTTGTTGAATTTCAATGTTTTTAATACTTTTTGACAAGAAGATATCTGTTTTGGTCTAGCTAATGTTGTCTCTTTGTCACATGGATGCATAATATGGTCTGTCAAAACGGGTCTATGAAATTGTGACGACTTTAGTTAGACTTACAAATGTCACTTGTTAAATGTTATATGATCTGTGGTAGTGACGCTGAAAGCCGTGGCGAAGGTCACAGATTCTAATCATAAGATTGGTTTGAACTCTCTGTGAAGGAAAACATCATGAGAAATCCATAGCTCGGTAGTAGAATACTTTGTGTTATCCGTCTGTCTGGTTACCACGCTCATGTTGAAAATCTATCGCCAAACGCCTACCGGCCCTTGTAGGCTTTGTGGGCTTACCAACTTCAGGTAGGTACATCATCACTTACCGTAGTGAGATTGTAGTCCAAAATAAGTATTTCCAGAATAAATAAAAAAAAAGTGTTTGTAATTTTTCGACATTAATATTTTAGTTCGACATAGGCCAAATAAATATCATTCGATTGGTTTTTTTTTAATAATGGGAAAGTGGTGGGAAATTCATAATATTGATGCAATCAGTTCTGTTTCAATTTGCAATATCTTATTCATTATATTGAAAATCTGTCATATTTTACAACTGGTGACAAAATGAATCCAATTGCAACAAAGTATCCTAATGGTGCTGATATATTTATTACGTAGGTAGTGAATAAATCATTGAATGAATGGACTACAAAATCTAGTTCAGTTGAATAGTTCACCTATTTCTAGAAATACAACGTCCTATTTGCGAACAGATTATTTGTCTAACCTCGTCGTTTTAATCAAGTTGCATCGACCTTGGTTACGTGAAGACTGGGATAATATAGAGATAGGCGAGCTCTTTCTCCGACTACTTGTATTTCTTGTAAATTATAACTGGCTTATTTCTTACTTGCAAATTTACAAATATCTGACAGCTGCAATTGCAAAGAGAGCTCGATAGCAACTGGAACTATTTTTTACATTGTTTAAATAGAAACTGCTTGCAACAAACTTATGTAGGTAATTCACCTACATTCTTGAATCCCCTTGAGTACCTACCTATTAGTTAGGTACTAGCTCCTGATCCATGGTTTTATCGCAATTCCTAGGAATTCAGTATTAAAATCCAGGGTATTTTCAATCTATATCGTTCCATATATTTGCCTATTTCATCATTGTTTCGTCGAAATCCGTTTAGCTATTACGGCGTGGTTGAGAAACAAAGACAAAAATAATCTTGAAACATTTTTATCCTAAACGATATTTTCCTTTGGTTACATGATTAAGTTTAATATCGGAACCTTCAAGAAGTTAGAATGTCATTTACTTTGCATTACGGCAAATGTAACATGTTGGTTGCTCATATATCAATTCATTTTCAATGTGCCTTTATGCTTCTTTCAGAATTTCTTATTTTGTGTTATAGGTTGTCATGATTCAGGATTTGGAACCACGAACTTCTTCACGGAAATCAACGCCTTCAAGGTTCCAAATCTCCTGTTTGAGTTAGAAAATGTTCCTTTACTGTTCCCATGATGATTGTGGTACAATCTGCTATGAAAGAATCTGGAGTAAAATTTTATAGTAGGTGATGTAAAATATCTCAAAGCTTCATATATGTACTCATATACTGCAGTATATAAATATTTTAGTCACGTATCATATGCGGCGAAGGCAAAGGTTGAAAATTTAATGACTATTTTATTATAATTTTATGGTTCTTGGCAAAAAAGTAGGATGTTTAAAGATTTCAGATTACATACATACATTACATACATTACACATTTTCTATTTAAATAATAAAATGTACCTACCTATAGATTGTTTGTACATGATATTCCTTTTATATTTCCAACAACATAATAATAAGGTAAAAGTAAAATTTTTGGATTGCCAAATCCAATTCTACTCTCCGTTCGGACCGCGAACTGAAATGATCCCTGCTCATTTCCATGAGACGTTTCGGTTTCTTTAAAGAATTGTCGTTGCTTACTATTAAATTTGCGTTTATAAAATTTCTTTATAGGAATGTGCGCAGTGCCATACTCATGGAACTAGTTTCTCTCATATAAAATTTTTGGAAACGCAAACGCGTAATAAGCTTTTACTTACGTCGATTATTTATACTGATGGCTCAGTAGTACCTACCTAAATTAATTAAGACTGGGTAAACCTATAAAATGAAATAAAATCATGTCAATGCAACCGTATGCCAAAAGCCACTGAGTTTCTTGCTAGTTCTTCTCAGTTGAATGCTGACTACCAAACCGGTGGTAACTTCAGTAGCTTAAACTGAATAAATGGCTTTGACTTTGACTTCTATCAAAATTCTATCATCAATACTATTGCCCTCCTTATCAATTTATATGCTGTTGATAGTGACAGATGTTTTTAATCTAGAAACTGGTTATACTCTCTAATATTTTTTCTCAATTCTTTACAGAAACAAGCAATGCTAGTAAGACAACTAGAAGAAGAATTGAGACTCCGTATGCGTCAGCCCGCTCCTGAAATATCACAACAATTAGAAGTTTTGTATGGTGAGAACGAACATCTGCAGAGAGAGATAGCTATATTGAGGGACACAATAAAGGTGAGAGAAATAGCAACCGTTTGACTAGAATTTAGAAGGATTAGCCTCTACTATATTTTTGTCTGATAGTTATTGATACCTTTTGAATTTGGTAAAAATATTCAGGTTTCTGCCAAAATATTCGGTATTCTGATTATTGGGCTGCGCCTGCGTCTACTATAATTAGCTGTCTTTTTCTAACTATAAGCTGAGTACAAAAGAAAACTTCATTAATAGACGCAAATGGATTATGCATTCCCTGGCATTAGAGCAATAAAACCAACTATAAATCAGAAGATGCGCAAACAATGGCATTATAACTGGATAAAATGATGTAGATAACCTATAAATTAAACATCATATCAAGCAATTGCATTTTCAAAATGTGATTTAAAAAAACATTAACCAATTCTATGCTTTTCGGAGTAGGAATAAGGATTAATTTAAATGTCTATTAATATTTTTATTTCCTAACAGGAACTAGAATTGAGGATTGAAACGCAAAAACAAACCCTTCAAGCCAGAGATGAGAGCATCAAAAAACTTCTTGAAATGCTACAAAACAAAGGGATGGGTAAGAGAGCTCATTGATATCAAAGATAGTTGAAGAACTTTCCGGTCGTATGCAGAAATACAACCTCGAATAACTTTCAGGTAAAGAAGAAGAGAGACAAATGTTCCAACAGATGCAAGCGATGGCACAAAAACAGGTAATTATCGCTTTAGGAACTAGCGCTTTGTATCTACTGCATGTTTCACGTTACAAGATTTCAAAAGATCCAAATTCATTGGGAATTTTGATACAGCTGATATGTCCAGCTCTTTGTACAGTAGTATGTTGTGCACGTCACTCTGCTTTCATATATTTATATATTACTAGTACAACCACAAGGGCGTTTTATTTTGTGATACCTTTATCATCGTCACTGTTTCTGTTAGTGTTGCTCTTGATAGTTTCATTTCATTCATTTCTTGACTCTTGAGCCGAATGTGACTGTTGCGACGCCTTTATGTGTTCAGAGATTTGACACTCGTTGGCTTCAAACAACTCTTTATCAACTTTCGCTTATTCACCCCCACTGACTTTCGATACCTTGTGACACTGTCAAAGCTTGTCCCCGAGCACAATTTACCATTCCCTACTAACACACGACGAAACAAAATAAAAGACCACACTTTAAAAAGTTAAATCCAAACGTTTATCAGATTCGGCCTAAACACAGAAAAAAATAAAAAATCGTCACGAACACAACTGAATCACGACATTGCATGCTTAGCAGCTCATTATGTCCCCGTCACATGAAACCTTAGAAGACCGTCTCGTGTAAATTTTATTGGACATTCAGTCGAGCTCATTGTTCGTTTAGATGCAAAAATTTATTTTGATCCGCCTTCACCTGGGGCTGCGTCGCGTCGACAACGTATCGATGGTAGTGTGTCGCGCCTGGCGAGCACGCGGGTAATATTATAGAGAGCGTTGTTAACTTTGCGTTTTGGAGCGGCACGCTCGCAGCCCCAGCGAGGCGCGGACGAGACGCGCGCCGGTCGTAGGTAGGTTGTGTGTATGGTTGAGCGGAGCCGCCGTCGCGTCGGCGGCGCGCTGGCGGCGGCGGGCGGCGGCGGCGGCTGACCGACTCGCGTGACTGGCAGGAGCTCAAGGCGACGGCGGACACGCTGCGGGCGCTGCAGACGCAGCTGGAGCGCGCGCTCGCGGCGGCCGGCCTGCCCGGCGGCAGCGCGGGCGCCACGCTCACCGCCGTGCTCGAGACCAAGGAAGCGCGCATCGCCACGCTGGAGCGGCAGGTCGCCCTGCTCGAGAGCGAGCTGGCCGCGCTCGTGTCGCCGCCGCCGCCCTCGCTCGCGCCCTCGCACACCTCGCTTTTCGATAAGGCCGAACCTCCCTTCAAGAGACAAGTAAGTTTTCTGCTGAACGACGTCCGCGTGATGAAGGACGGGCGCGAAGGCACGCCGCCGGCGGGCGCCCCGGCGCGGCTGCCCCGCCCCGCGCTGCGCGGCCCGCACGCGCGCCACACGCCCTACTATAGTGCCACCACTCTGTGACTGTGACTGTGACTGTCACTGTGTCACGTCACGTCACTGCACCGACGACCGACCGACGAGTACCGTGTCAATTTCTCGCTTTAAGTCCGAACTTAGCCGAAGTCGTCGCCGACTGTGTTGACTCGTAATATTTTTATGTAAACATGTTCGTTGTTAAAGCTATTTTTATTGATATAAGAGGAATTATATTCTTGAAATATTTTTGTTAAATAGGGCCTTAGAGAGATGCGAATATATAAATTTAGATGTAATTTGTATGGTTAGATTGAAACATGTGAGAACGATTACGTTAACATCAAATTTAACGATTTAGAGATAGACTGTTTAAACGATAATAAAGACTGTCGTGGTCGAATGAATCGAACGTATAATGTCCGAGTACGTTATTCTGTAATATTTCGAATTATTATGATTTGATCATGTTGTGCTTTCGGTGTTGATCGCAAGTCATCGCATCGTCCAGTACAGCTTTGGTCCCGCGCCATCGCCACCCGTCATCAACATCATGTCTGTCTAGTTTAGCATCACGCTACGACCCGACCCGACCTAACCCGACCTCTCTCATGTAGTGGTCATCCATCAATCTCTCTCACATTATCGGTAGATAAATGTATCACAACGTAGGCGCCCATCTCCTGATGTTTTCTGTCGAACGTTTTCGTACTCTTATATTATTGGCTGGAAAACTTTCTACCGTTCATCGCGGCTTCTTATTCATATTTAATAGTGTATAGTATAGAAAGTTTTCCAGGTATCGATGTCCATTTACAATAATGGTGATTCGAAACTATTTTTACTAAATATTATATTAAAAGTCATTGAAGGTTTTAACTGTATTGCATGTGGAATAAATGAAATGTCGAAATGTCTTCCATGGCACTTTTGTCTAAATGTGTTCATATGTAGTGCTGGAAACATTTCATTCGATAAAATTTTACGTATATTTAAAAGCTTGCGTCGCTTGTACCTCGATACTAACATCACTAACTTCAACAGTATGTTTGGTGACCATTAAAGAATCAGTATTATTGAGTAGATTGAAATTTTTGACATCAGTATCATTTTCGCCATCACTATTTGCCTTAGTAGATAGTTTATTTTGTTCTTTACTGTCAAGTTTTACTATTCTACTAATTGTGTTTTTGGATTTATCTAATTCTATACCTACTTTCGAATGGATGGAATGATGAGCAGTTGGACGAGTTTCGTTTGGAGATCCAGCGGAGAGATCAGGAAATCCTGGCAATGGCAGCCAAGATGAAAGCTTTGGAAGAGCAGCACCAAGATTACCAGCGTCATATTGCTGTACTGAAGGAGTCATTGTGCGCTAAAGAAGAGCATTATAGTATGCTGCAGACAGATGTAAGTTCTATGGTAATAACAGACATTTATCTATTTTATACAAATATCACCATAAAGTTAAATATCTATAAAGACTACTTCCAATTGTTAATCGTTTGACTGTAATCTCAAAAAGTTAGGTAGTAAAATTGGCAGAGCCCAAATCCATTCTATTTAAATTCTCTTTGAGGACAATGCTCAAATTTCAGACTTAAAATTATATTGTCAATAAGGTTTATTTTCATTTATTCTTCCTCAACCAATTGTCTACACAGGTAGAAGAATTAAAGGCCCGTCTAGACGAGAAAAGTCGACTCGTAGAGAAGAAAACAGCTGCCACTCTCGCCGCTGCCCATGAACTAGCCGAACTAAGGGACCATTCTGAAATCAAGGACAGGAAGATCAACGTGCTCCAGAGGAAGGTAAATAGAACCTTCAGGTGTTGTCGTTAGGGCTCCTTTTATACGCTCAGTATTATTGAAGACTGTTTTGGTTTTTTAGAAATATTTTAAGTTGTTTGTTTGTATTATTTATTGTATTAAGTATAGGCTTATTATATTTTTACGTACCTATTATTTTTGTTTGACCTTATTTTACGTTATTATTCTACACAATTAAAATTTAGTCAGCGAATTCCAGACTACAGTACTCCCACTCATTTGAATTTATCTACTGAGTTGTTTAAACACAAACAACCAAAAATACTTTTGCGTCTATGTTTAATATTAGGTATCTCTTTGTATCTAAAATAAATTACCCTTGGCTGAAAAATAATTTATTTTGCATCTAGTTTAATATTATCTCTGTGTTTAAATGTATGGCTATCATTTATTATTTATGATCAGATGATTTGGCTTTATGGTTTATAATCCTTGGCCATGCTCACGATAAAAACTTGAAGATCCATAGTTTCAATTATTTAGACAGCATAAATAAATAAAGCTGTCGTAGCTGTAAAAGTAATAATAATATATATATATACATATACAGAATATAGAAATTAATAACCACATTCTATATCTAAATATGACATCTAGTTTGAATCAGCAGTATTCATGTTTTCAATTTGTGCATTCATTTTCACTGGAGCGAATTAATCACGTGATTGTCATATTAACGTTGGAACCAACTCGACCATAAACAACTTTAATCTATCATGGATGTGACCTGATTAGTTCCCGGAATCTATATTTTAAGTACTAGATTTTGATCAGTCTTTTTTGGAATAGATTAATAAAATAGTTGTTGCTGAAATAAATTTAATTCTACTGCGTTATTCTAATTCATGAAGTAAATTTTCGTTATTATTTTCGTGTTATAGTTTGCGTAATTATTATTAAGTATTTTATTTAAGTATTTGTGCTATGATTTGGTGTTTTCTTTGTACGGCTATTTGATCTAAAATTATTATGTATTTTTTTTTATTTGAAGGTATGTGTTTTATTTTATATTTTCATTTGTCTTTAAAAATATTGATTTTATTATTTTGGAATAACTTTTTTTTCTTTATTTACTTAAGGGCTTTATCATTTTGAATAACTTGAATCAGATTTAACTTGTGTTAAATAAATCAATCGGTTTCAGATCGAAAATCTAGAAGATCTATTAAAAGAGAAAGATAATCAAGTCGACATGGCTAGAGCTAGATTGAACGCAATGCAAGCGCATCACTGTTCTTCAGAAGGAGCTTTATCATCCCTAGAAGAAGTGATTGGAGACAAAGAGAAACAAATACATCAATTGAGAGAGCAAAGAGATAGAGCTGAACACGAAAAGAATGAAGAAAGAGAACTCCATGAAAGAGAGATAGCAGAATACAAAATGAAACTTCACGCCTTAGAAAGCGAAGTCGAAAAACTTGGCGCAAGACTCGAAAGAGCGTCAGTGGAGAAAGACAGACTCGAGGCCAAGTTAGAAAGCTCACAATCTGAACTAGGTAAATCTAAAGCTGAGTTGGATAAAGCGGCAAGTGAAGTTGGTCGCTCTGGTGCTGATTGGGAAGCAGCAAAACAGCGGTTAGCAAGACTTGAGCTTGAAAATGAGAGACTTAAACACGAACTAGAAAGGTCGCAGACTACTTTTGGCCGAAGCACGTTAACTACTTCTCAGGAGTTAGATCGAGTTCAAGAGAAGGCTGATAAAAATGCAGCAGAGTTAAGAAGGACTTTAGCAGAGTTGAGAGTTACACAAGCAGACGCTGAAAGAGCCAGGTCTGAGGCTGGTGGGCTACAGGAGAAATTGGAAAAATCGCAGGGAGAAGTGTATCGTTTAAAGGCTAAGCTTGAAAATGCACAAACTGAACAGGATAGTCTAAAGGAGGAGTATGATCGGTGAGTTAATTTTATTTTGTGCAGATTAGGAAAATGAAGAAGTTGTAGGTAGTTAGAAAGAGATAAACAATTGAGGACTGTGTAAGTAGTTGTGTGGCTTTAATAGGACAGGCCCTGCATACTATGGAAAACACGGCTATGTATTAAATATCTCACGTACAATAATTTTTAATCTTCTATCTTTAATTCTTCAGAGTAAAAAAAAACACCACTTATCAACAGTAATTCCAAACAGGTTTGATGTTTGGGCAAAAAAGAAAAATATTATTTTTATTATGATACACATCTACTTACGTATGTTAATATGCGTAAGGAAAAGATAAACAAAACTCCTTACTCGTTATTTGAAATTAAGGCAAATACATCGGTAAATATTTACTGACCCTATCAACATAATTATGATAAATTTACAGGAAAACAACCCGTTATAATTAATTAGTCTACTACGCAAAACACACAATAAAATTCACAATTATTTCATTACATTTAGAGTCCAATCATCAGTGAGCCGTCTCCACTCTGAGCGAGATAAAGCAGTCGCTGAGCTGGATAAAGCTCGAGAAGAGCTTGAGCGAACTCAAGCTACACTCGGCAAAGCTCAACTACAGCAAGATAAACTTCAAGCTTCACTGGACACCGCTCACTCTGAGATCGACAAACTGCAAGAGAAATTAGATAAATGTGCCGTTGAGAATCGAAAGGTGAGTTTAAAAATGGGTAAAGCTTAGTTTTGGATAAGAAGATAGAGTAGGGAATTTAGCTTAGTTAAAAAACTGAATGAGTAATAATTTTATATATGTTGGGAAAATTATAAAGTTAAATATTTATCAATCAAGTCATTTAATAAATCATAATCATTTATGGTTATATTTTGTAACTTTTATAATGTTCATTGTTTCATACCATAGTTTGTTATAGATGGCATGTTTGATTTCAAACTCATTATAGAAAATGATGATGCAACCGAAGGTGGTAAAAGGATTGTGTGAAACTAAGTCCCACGCGGATGGAACTAATGTTTTGATGATAATATTATTACTTAACTTGATGACATTGTGGTCACAAAAAAGCATTAACTATATTTTTGCGATATTTTGTCATAACCGATATCAGATATTTATACTTATTTTATTTTTGCCTTAGCTCCAAGTGGATCGCGAGAAACAAGCCTACGACTTCGAATCGTTGCAGTCTCAACTTGACAAGGCTTTGGGCCAGGCGGCTAGGCTTCAGAAAGAGCGAGACACAGCTCAGCTTGACTGTGATAGGTTCCATGATAAGCACGAGAAAGCACAGGTACGATTATCATGTAAACTTAAGACTAATAAGAAAGGGTTCAATTTTTGTATCAGTTACGCGTATAGATAATATAAAGTAATGGGCTAAAAAAAGAACCTTGTTGTACACCTATGTACTTTCTATCCTGTCCCGATTGCAATCAGGGTTTTCTGTGGTATCTTTGATATCATTTATTTACCTATTTGGCTAGTGGTCTACCAGCACTGTATTTTCCCATTTCAGCAACCAGTGCTGTTTTATATTAGAAGGGTTTAGGTCTTAGGTTTAAATTGTTTGTAAATAGTATGAAAAATATGTGTGAAATAAAAAAATAAATTTACCATCTGAATAAATGAGTAAAACTACGTACATCTTCTGTTAGCTCAACAAATTCAGCATGTATATATAATTGTGTCTCGTAAAATTCTTCCTTCCTCACTTTATATTTCTAACAGTAAATCCGAGTTACCCAAATCAATGGTATTCTTGGTTAGATTATGTTAGATTTACAAAAAAAAATAATGACTTATTTAGTTAGCAAGACAGAGTTTCTATGAACTCGTAAAACGAAAGAACACGAGACATCGTGGCTAAATCTAATTGGACGCCTACGTTTCTGATTCTACTAAAAATACAGATTCCCACTCAACAGAAACCCTGTTGAGTGGGTAATTTCAAAGAAGTTCAATCATCTAGATTTAATCGGTCAATTGATCGGTATTTATACAAGCTTAACTGATAAAATTAGCAACAGTTTGTAAGTAATGCTCGCTCATTTGCATTACATTAGCATAAATGGCGTCGACCGCTGTGTAACTATTATATAACGCTCTAAATGACACAATTCTCTCAGTCTGCGTTGCTTTTTTAGTGGCCTTTGGAAGATTAGGTTAAGTTTCCTAATTATTTCTTTCTTATTAAAAATATAAAATCCTAGCTAAAGGTAAAGCTAAAGGCCTCTTCTGGCGCCAAACCTGACGCTATATAAGTCAGCTTGTTCAATTGCAGCACCACTATTAATATCTGGAGTGCTCTAAGAAAGATTTGGCTTGACTTTTTTAGAGAGTAATTCACTTACTGTAGTTTTGTTTACATTTTGTTTTGAGCAGATTTTTTCCGGCTTATCTCTAAACGTTTGAGTAAAATTGCAATTAAAAGGCAAAAGTTACACTATGTAGTTTAGATCACACTTTGGTTTCAATAGATCATGTTCCAGTTCTTCTCTTATAATGATTAGTTTTTGCATCAGATATAAAAAGATATTCCGACATAATAGTCTTTATAGTCTATTTCAGCATTAACTTATGTCTTTATTCTGTTAGTCACATATCTGTACTGTACATGTCTACACCTATGTACATATGAGTATAAACAATAAATCATAGTACGGAGAGGAGTATTTAGGTCGGCGCCACACCGTCTAGACGAGCACGTTTTTATAACATCTTACAAATAAGCTACATAGATTTTACGACGAACATTATTACTTCTTTGCTCTTTAGGGTGAATTTCAACAAAATCTATTAAAATCTTCATTTCCATTATTTTTTTTATCTTAAGTTTTATTTAAAAAAAAACGCGTTTAATAAAGTTTTTGATAATGTATGTATTCTTATGTAATATCTAGCAGATAACTAAAAAAACTAACGAGATATATAAGATTAAAAATTACGTGCCACGGCGATGAAACATGCGTGCACGGCAATGAAACATGCGTCCACGGCAATGAAAAACTGTCCCAAGGAAATGAAATGTATTGTTTGTGGCTCCATCGTGCCAACGATGTCTCTGCCAGTGTCATGGCTAAGTGAAAATAGTGTTAGTGGCAATGTCAACGAAGAGTAGACGTTTTCTCTTAGGCAAAGAACTCAGAGATTTATGCTTTGTTTTTAGTAGTTAACTACTTTTTATTTTTGTTGTTATGTCTATCTTATTATTGTTTTTCTGTATTTATGTGTGTCAAGAATTTCATGATGTCGCAAAGGGTTCGACTGAAAATCAGTTCTAGGGTACGTGGGAACACATCACATATCTTGGGATATGCTGAGTCGAATCCTTTTTGGCATCACACAATATTACAACAGTCTTTTTATTTTTTATTTTATTTTGTAATCTCTTTGTTGTAATATTTTATTTTAATCGCGTATTATATTTCTTTAACAATTGTAAACCATTTAATGGAAAAAAACCAACATTGTCAGATTGTCCAAAAAAAAAACTAAATATATAAAAAATGTAGCCTTTCTGAGTTTCTTGCCGGTTCTTCTCAGTTGAAGGCAACATTCGAATCGGTGGTAACTGCAGTAGTTTCGACGTTCATAAGTGCCCTCATGCCCTATCAAACTGAATAAATAGCTTTGACTTTGACTTCTGTAATGTTGTGTAAATGTCCAAATAACTGTTTCTTTCTTTTTTTTTAATTCTTTGCCTAATCATACCATGGCGATGAAAACATAAGTCACGGAAATGAAACACCTGGCCACGACAATGAAACTAAATTGTTTTAAAAGGCATGGCAATGAATTTTTGTCTACTTCTGACTTCCTTCATTGCTTGCATTAAATTGCAGCTTGCGTTTTAGAGATTTGTAGGAAAAAGCTCGAAAAAAGTATAAAAATAGCTAAATACCCTCCAGTTCAATAATCATAATTATATTTTCGTATTCTCCTTTTAAAGTCCTTCAAAGCTTTACTATAACTATGCTTAGTATTAGAACGATGTGCTCAGAAAATACATAATATACTTTGTAAAATATTCTATGCTGAGATAGTCAGACGGACAAACGGGGTGGAAAAAGTTGCCCTAACAACAAGGTTCCGTTCGGGCTTGCTGGTCATAGAACCCTAAAAAACCTACATACACGACCAAATCAGAACAAATAAATAAATTTAAATTCCTCTACTATTCGGTACAAATCGATTGTCACTATTAGCTTACAATATCGAGTTCATACAAAATATTAACGCGCCCAATTCAGGCAAAAATTGTGAGACCAACGACCTAAATACGATGTCGTACTCGATTGCTAGCCATCGTAAACCAGAATTTAATCGATTTAACAGTTTGCTAACGATATTGATTTCAAACATTGCGAAGTGAGTCGTATTTTTCTCTAAGTAACCAAAGAGAACAATAATCAGAATATTCGTGATAATACGAATGAAAATTTAGTTATGATCTATAAATGTTGCAAAAAACATAAAACGTGCCAAAATTATTAATAAAGATTAGACTATTTGTATTTTTAAGCAAACATAGCGCTGAGTAAGATATATGCCACACTAAGACGACTCTTGGTCGCAATTCTCGCGTCTTCGACATAGATGTCGCATTAGACAGTGGAGTGAGAACACGACAAAGCGACCCGATCGACCGACCGACCAAACATACGCTATTTCAATCTTACGCGACGGATATTTGAGCCAATAAGAGCGTACTCACGCATGTCACGCGCTCCATAAACAAGACATTTCGAGAAAAACATAGCGGATATTTGTAAAAATATACTTTATGAAGAGAATTGGGGACCTGATTAGAGCTCCTCGTCAATCCATAAGGCCTATGTTTACTGTTATTTAAAAATCATATAACCATAAAACAGTTCATTTTCAGGAAATGTGTATTAATTTGGCCAATACCACATATCTGTGTGGTATATACCATACAACACAGAGTACCTACCGATGTACATGTTTCAGTATTTATTTAACTTATATTGTAAGTCCAACAAACATCTGAGAACGATATGGTAATAAATAAAACTAAACTGGATCAAAGAAATAAAGTTAAAGGTAGTTGTTCATTGGTGTATAAATTATTGAATCCCTCTTGGATTCAATAATTTATACCAACTTGTAGTGATAACTAAAAACATTCGTTGGACATATTTACACCTTTAATTGAATAAGTGTAGTGTTTATTTTGTGACTGTTATAAATAAAAACACAAGAACAATGTGTGTTCTCTAAAGTTATACAAACTAAAAACAATCAGTGGACATTATTCTTAAACAATTTATAGTTTTATGTAGAAGATTAAGAGAATAATCTCATTAGCCTAAAAAAAAATCACACGCAATTGAACACACAAACCTGAAGTTCTTAGTTTGTTTAAATAAATACGCAGTTGTATCAAACAGCTCTATCATTCGCTTACACAACTCTTATATGCAACAACCTTTATCCAAGTAGTAAAGGGAAACTATCAAAGACGGCTTGGCAAGCTTATGTTTATTGCCAGTGAAGTATGATAAAATATTTGCAATATTTGATACTGTCGCAACATGAGAGCTTCATGGACGATTGCCAATTTATTGGGTTTAGGTAACGTTCGATTTACTTCTACTTTTTAGAATACACGATGATATAAATTTAAAACTTCAGACATGAGCGCTCGTAGGGGGTTATTTATTTTTATATCAGGCACTATTGATATACTTCACATAGTATCGGCTATGCTTGTGGACACGAACATTCCTCGTGGCAATCTGATCTCAAACTACATAGAGCTTGTGCCATGGAAGCCAGATTTTTTCGATATATATTATTTTTTAGATAATTACACCCAGACTCAAGACAAACATACATGTTCATGCACACAAAAAAAAACATCATAAGATTAAATATTTTTTCTAGGTACATTATATATTTTTATTTTGAATAATTATAGTTAATAACCGAAAGTATGAGGATGTGATAATTATACTCTGAGACGGTTGTAATTAATAAATGAAACCTTTAAAAATATTTTTTTCCATTGACCTGTAAAGCTTGGAAATCCATAAAATAATAAAAGCCAACATTTATTTATTCCCAGGCGTTAGTAGCACGTATCCAGAAGGAGCGAGACGCAGCACTAGCTGAAGCAGCCAGTTGCCGCGAGCGCGCAGAAGCTGCAGCTGCCGCGGCCAACCGCGCGGCAAGAGATAGAGACAGTGCAGCAACCGAGCTCGACGTGCTAAGAGAGAGATGGGAGAAAGCTCATCAGCAGCATCAGAAACTAACAGTAATAACTTTGAAGATTTTAATTAGGGAAATAAAATTAGCATCGTTTTTATACTAAATAAGAAAGATCTATATGGAATGAATACAATGATAGATAGTTATTTTTATTTCGATAAACATAAATTTATGAGATCTTTCCTGAATTAAAAGTAAAATAAATTAAATTCCATTTCTTAAAGCATTAAATAGTTATAATAAACTTTGAAAACAAATGCATGAAGTCAGAAACTGTTAATAAAAACACAATGGAAACCTTTTATATAGGTATTATCAACACAAAATAGCCTGTATTACTGATATAATTTATTAATTAACAAATTTTTCCTACAGATGGAACGAGACGACGCCCTAACAGAGCTGGAAATATTGAAAGAGAAACTCGACAAAGCTTTATATTCTACACAAAAATCTATAGAGGAAAAAGAGACAGCACACAAAGAATATGAGAAAATGCTCGAAAAGTATGATAGGTACATTTAGTTATGAATGTCGTCTTATTTACACGTCAAATTGAGCTTTATTTTAGACGTTATAACATTAATTTTCCTTTTTCTCAGGTCCCAAAATGAAATATACCGACTGCAAAACAAGATAGACATATTAGAAGCAGACAAAGATCGCCTTGAACTAGAATTGGAGAAACAAGTACATTTGTCAACGAAATCTAGGGATGACCAAAGAAAGATGCAAGACGAGTTAGCAAGAGTACAAGAAATGTACGACAGAGCTTCGCTGCAGCTAGGCAGGACTAAGGAACAAGAAGAAAAAGCTAAAGAGGACATGGATAGATTATGTGTTGATATTGAAATGGTTCGGGATCGTTACGAAAAGAGCCAAATTGAACTGAGAAGATATCAAGCTGAGAAGGAAAAGTTGATAGCAGATAGTGAACGTTTACAGTTTGAATACGACAGAGCAATGACACAATGTGGTAAAGCGCAGGCTTCGAATGAGAAAACTCAGGAAGAAATGGCCCGGGTACAAGTAGAACTCGAAAAGATGTACGACAAACACGACAAAGTATCAGCAGAATTGAGGAAAGTCCAAGCAGAATTAGACAAAGTAAAAACAGACGCGAGTGGTGCTCGGGAAGAGGCTGAAAGATACGCGGCACGTTATGGAAAGTACCACGATACGAAAGAAGAACACGAAAGAACTAAATTGGAGGTGGAACGACTTCGTACGCGGTTAGAGAAGACTACAATAGACCTGGAACGAGCGCGCAAGGCTGAGGAAGAAGTAACCCGTCTACGTTCGGAGCTTGAACGCGTCGAGAGTCTCCGAGGTAAATACCAATTCGAACAGGACAAATGGACCAATGAATTAAATAGAATGCAGGCGGAGATCGACAAGCATCGCGAACGTTTCGAGGCTTCACAGGTCGAAGTCCAGCGTCTGCAGACAGAGAAGGACCAAACGGAGACGAAACTACATGAAATGAACATACAACTGGAATTGTCCAAGAGTGAAGCGACTAAAGTCAGTGCGGCATTAGAAAAGCAACGTACAGATTTAGAACGCGCTCATATTGAGTGCGAAAAGTTTAGAGACCGATGTGAGAAACTTAAATTGCGTTCAGAACAGCTGGATAAAGATAACGAGAGGCTTAAGGGTGAATTGACACAGATTGAAAGGATGAAGTTACAAGCTGTCGCTGGCGATAAAGCAAGAACTGAAGATAGACTTGAAATCGAACGCCTTCGTGATAAACTGGAGAAAGCCATACAAGCGCGGGACTCTACTGAAATGGAGGCCGGTCGATTAGCAAAGGAACTAGAAAAATCTCAAATGCATCTTGCCAAGTATCAAGAGACAAATGAGACGACTCGAGTTGAGTATGATAGGATGACAAACGAACTGGGTCGTATGCACGAACGACTAGAAAGAACAATCCTTGAAATGCGACAGATTGAACAAGAGAGGGATGCATTAAGAGCTGAAATACAGAACACGAGACGTAATGTGGAACAGCAACAGAGAACCTTGGACCACCGAACGCAGGAGACTCTTGTGAAGCTTCAACAGGAACTAGCTCAGTCTGTACGAGATAGAGAAAAGATGGCCTCTATATTAGAACAAAGGGACAAACAAGCGGATGCTATAGAAAAACAAATTGTCAAATTAGAAGCAGATTCAAAACAGTTGACGATTGAACGCGATCAATTAGTAGCCCAATTAGAAAAATCACAGGACATGCTTGTAAACTTCCAGAGGGAACTAAACGCTTCGGAAGCAGAACTGCAGAAGCAGCGTGAAGAAGTCCGTAGACTTAAGGAAGAACAAAGAAAGATGGCCCAAGACTCGGAACGTGGTGCCAAAGCCGTTCTTGAAAATCGCGAAAGAGAAATCGTGAAATTACAACAGCAAGTTCAAAATGTCTCTAAAGAAAGAGATACAATTAAACAGCGAGTTGAAAAAGCAGAAAAAGAAGCTCAGAAAGTCGGTGAACTTGAAAAATGGCGGGCCGCCGTGGAAGCGGAAAAAACGAAAGCGATCGCAGCGGAAAGAGCTTTGTCCGAATGCCAGCAACGCTTACAGTCATTGGAGAAACAATTCCTGGCCCAACAACAGCAGTTGCAACAGCTTCAAGCGAGGGGACCGTCTGACGTGCGAGAAGTACAAAAGCAGCTTGAAGCTGCTCAAGCCGAGGCGCGGTCACTCGCTGTCGAGCGGGAGCGATGCCAGTCACAACTCGAGATGCTCGTTCAAGAATTGGAAAAGAGCCAGGTCAGTTGGAGGATCGCCCGGCGACGAGCGGCTGTAGGAAACCTGCGTGGTTGAAACGAGTTCGAACTTTGCTCCCATTGTAAGAAGTTAACCATTCAATTGGATATTGGAACTCGATTGAACCTCGATTCGCGTACGCTGTCTGCTTTATGTAATTGCACCGGTGTTCGAGTAGATTTTGATTTCGATGTTCATACATTTGATTTTTAGTTGGGACCATCTCGCCGATTGTCATATACATGTACATTGTCGTTGTAAAGTATAGCATGTCACCCTCAGCCCGCTGGGCATCCTCCAACCCCTCATAAATGTTCGTATTTATTTTGTTAGCATCATCATCGCAGTGTTTTTAATGGAACATTATTATGGGAATGACTGTTTTTAATATATCGAGCAAACTGTTGCACCTTACATTTCATGTCACTATGCACCCCCTACCTCTGTGGTGAAAATGTTTGGTGCAATACTTACCTCAATAAAGGCTTCAAGTTTGATCGAATTATTAATTTTTATCTCGTTTTTTTTTCAGCTCGCTACTGTTTCGTGTATATTTGCAGTATTACTCGTTTCATTGTTCATCGTAATTTATAAAATCAATTTTTTCGAGTAATTCATTATTTGTGATTGACTTGTTTGCTGTGGTTCGGTTATATTTTGCAGTTACATGTAAAAAATGACGCTTTGTATTTGACATTTCGTAGCTTTTTGTAAGCTTAAATTTCGGGTGACATATCAAGTATAGATGTTACTGTTGCTTCCTCATTATTTTATTGTTCTCTAATCTTTTATTTACGCTAACAGCTCGATCTCCACGAAGCGAACAAGAAGCTCCAGGCGGCTGGCGCTCAGAACGCGAAAGCTGGGGAAGACTCAGCTCAAGCTAGGAAACAACTACAAGAAGAATTCAAGAAGTTAGACGATGCAAGGAGACAGTTTGAAGAACAGAGAAGAATGGTTGAGAACAAGAGAAAAGACGTGGAGGAGAAGGAGAAATCGCTCACGGAATTAGATCGACAGTTGAAAAAGAGAAAAGAGCAAATGGACCAAATGGAAGCATCTTTAAGGAAGGTGAGAAAATAAATATATTTAGTTAAAAACTCTGAAAATGAAGCTAAAGGTTGTATCTCTTGATTTTCTACTATTAAGAATTGACTGGGTAAAATGTTAAGCCCCTTACTAGCCTCATGTCATCCATATCCATGCCAGTACTGTCATATTATTCCTTAGCAACGTCGGATGCCGTATCAAAGGTTGTGGGTTCGATTCTATAATGACCTCGAGCTTCCGGTGAAGGAAGCATCGTGAGGAAACCAAAGCACGGTGATAAGGTTCTTTGTAGTACCTGCCTGGCTGGCGGCTGCCACCCTCAAGTTAAAAATCTGTCGCCAAGCACCTATTGGTGTGTTTTGGAGTTGCCCTTGAGAGCCTTACTTAATAAAGCAGGCGACGGTAGCCCCTTCCCATCAGATGGATTGGATGCCTGCTTGTCATTTTTCTGACACAAAAAATACTTATATAATCCAAAAAAATAAAATTGATTGCTTGTATGTCAAAGTAACAGCTTTTAACTAAATGCATTTGAATGTATATACGGTACTAATAACAAAAGAACATGTTTTTTTGTCCGTCTATCTGTCTGTCTGTCTGTCTGTTTATTCCGTCTAATATCCGAAATGGCGGGACCGATTTTGACGGGAATTTCTCTGGTAGGTATCTGTTGTTATAAGGAGTAAATTAGGCTACATTTTATACCGGGAACGCGGGTGAAACCACGTGGAACAGCATTTTTTTTTTTACTATAAATTAAATTTTTTAATCCAAATTTTGTAATATCAGCCTATAGATGACATTAGACCTTCCCATATTTACACAACGAATAATCCCAATAGACCCTGCTTACAGGTCATCAGTCCACCAGCACAACTAAGTTGTCGAAAATAAATTCCAGGCGGGAGGCAGCACAGCAGCAGTAACAGACCTAAACCGTAAGCTGACAGACACACAGAAGGACGCTGAACAACTCAAGTCACAACTCGATCAGAGCAAAGAAGAGTCTAAGCGACTGACGACAGAGACAGAAAGATTGCTACAACTCGTTCAGATGTCGCAAGAAGAACAGGCGCAGAAGGAAAAGCAGATCATGGATTTGCAACAGTGAGTTGACCTATTGATCTATTTCTTGAAGACGCAGTTGACCTATTTGTTGAAGAATTTTTGCGTAATGAAAATACAGGTCACGGATTTTTAAGGTTTTGTACTTTTTGATACTGAAACGTGTCCACATCACAAAAATATCTCTCAAAATAGTTCCATCTTACTTCATCAAAATGTATAATATTTTTTCCGTGATTTGGAATATTATGAATATTTTCAGGTCTATACGGAACCTTCAAGCTAAAATGAAAAGTCAGCAGCAAGCACAAGCACAAAGAGAAGAGGTATTTGCAGTTAATTTATTATTAACATCTTACTTGTTTAAAACATTATTAATATTTGAAATAACATGTATCAATTCACACTATCAACTCACTTTTACAGAGCTTTGATAAATTAGCTTGTAGTTTGAATAGTCATGTGATTTACTATCCTATCCTACAAGTCAAGGTCTTTCACTAATAAACAAATTGATCGAAAGCTGTATGTGTAAAGTACTCACTTACTCAGTTCTCTCACTATTTTTCTTTTTAAGTCAAGTAAAATTAATTGAAAGCTAGAAATAAGCGAACAAAGTTAAAGAAAATACTATTACTTAATTTTTTTTTAAAATATATAAGCGAACTGATAAAGAAAAATAAGCGAACTGAGAAACAGACATAAGCGATTTGAGAAACATACATACATAAGCGATCGTAGAATGAGAACTAAAAAAACCTAGCTAAGTAATGAGCGAACTGATATTGTGAAATTAGTTAACTCAACATTAGCAAACTAAAAGTGATATGATAGCGTGAACTGACTGTAATTAAATAATTGCTATTATTAACTGTTCAACCTGTGTACTAATAATACTAACATTTTCTGTTTCATGCAGGCCGGGCCCGCTGGTTTCCTTAAAAGCTTCTTCTAAATTAGTCTTTCGCACCAAGACTGTCGTAAATTTATTTGCTCTTTTCTTTTTTTACATTCGATATAAACATTCCGTTGAGCGGTGACATCTAACTTCACGTCATTTCTATGAGGAATTCACAATTTACATGTTTCGATACATAGTGTTCAAAAACAACTAAAATGTATAAACATTCGATATAACCCATAATTGTAATCAGCACACAATAATTATTTAGTTTATAGCGATAATTTTAAGCGATGTTTAAAGAAAAATAATCGTGTTCAACGGGAATTATTTTTTAAGTAAGCGATTTAATAAATAATTGAAAAAAAAACTCTTAATAAAAATACAACTATGTAAAACTGTTAAGTAATCATGTATCTAAATAGAATGATTAAGATGTCCGTTAGTCGATGTTATCCAGCTTACGAACTTGTTATTGCATAATATCAACTATTATTAAAAAATAATAATAAAAGAAAAAATCCATGTTGACTTAACACGAGTTATTTTTTGGGTTTATATTGTTGATGGAATTTTGTTGTTGATAGTAAATTAATATTTTTTCATTACTTTCTTTTGTTTTCCTTTCATTATTATTTTTTATATTTATTTTGACCCCCTCCCCTCTCGCTAGGAAATAAACAGAGCGAGAAAAAATGAAATGGCAGCTATAGACGATTTAGAAAAAACTTTATCAGAGAAAGACATATTGAAAGCGAAATTAGAAGAAAATAAACTGAAAGTTATAGACTTAGAAATAGAGCTGAATGAATCATCATTGATACTGACTGAAGTACTCAAAATAACAGATGGACAAGACATGAATTGTATAAAGAGAAGCAAAAGTTTTTTTGAACTACAAAAGAGTGGTAAGGTAGTGGACAGATTAGATAAATGTAAATTCAGCAAAAGTGATAATTTCTTAGACATCACACATTATAAAGATAAAAGAAAAGAGCCGTTGAATATACAAAAACTGGCAAGAAAAATTAGCGATCTAACAAAAGAGATGGGTATAAAAAATTCGAAAATAATCGAACAACAGAGATGTATTTCGATATTAGAAGAAGCTTTAAGAGAGAATAATAATATTGCTGAGTTCGAACAGTTACTAGCTGTTGTAAGGAGTAAAGATGAAAGAATAGATGAATTGGAACACATAGTCAATAAAAAATCATATTTAAGTACTGATTGTAAAGATAAAAGGATATTGGAGTTGGAAGAAGCTCTGAAGGAGTCGTTTATGATAGCGGCTGAAAGAGAAAAAGTTTTTTACGAAGAAGAACAGAGAAGAATTGAAACATTACGTAAGGTAAATATTTCCTTATTTTATTTATATACAGATATTATTAAGTAATTACATCAATGATCTTGGTAATTTTAGGTCGGTTAAAAATAATTCATTACATTCAAAATCATTACAATTCGTCAGTTTTGTCAGAATAGCACTAACATATTATATTATTCAACTTATATTACAAAATTAAAGTTTGTATGATTGAACGCTCCAAAAATTTTTAAAATCCTTGGAAATAACTAAAGAGAAACTAACAAATTTTCAGATGAAAAAAATGGAGCAGCGAATCCGTTCGTTACAAAACGCTTCTGCGCTGAATTGCGAAACATGCACAGCCGTCCTAAAGCGCCTGAAGCAGATGGAGGATTCCTTGCAAGACTGCCAGACAAAAAGGGATGGGGTACTGCGTCAATTATCACAAGTTGTGTGAGTATCTACTTGGCCTTCCTTAACTGCTCAGGCATCGGCAGATAAATTTATCCTTTTTACTCGACTGTCCCAGGATTTCCGTTGTTATTTGTGGACATTATATGTATCTATGTAGTTTTTTTTTGTTACCACTTAATCTAAATGGCTTGACGGATCTTGAAGTGATGTCGCTAGATATATTTTATTCTCTCGAGTATCGTATAATCGATAGTTTAGCAAGTTTTAACTGAATTAACGAATATAATTCTAAAAACCAGTCTCACATGCTTAGTTTCGTCAAAACCAGCAAAGTCGTTTCTAAAAAAATCACGGGACTATGAGCTTACTTTTTGCTTGTGAAAAAGACTCAAGACTTATAAATGATAAATGTCTTTAAATTGATGCTATCTATAGTAAAGCATAACATAGGCATTACTCGTACATCCTCTTTAAAAACAATCGTTGTTAAATATTTCAGTCAAGACATCTTAGAGAGTTCAATTACTGAAAAAGACTCTATAATAGCGGAGCTTGAAGTTAAAGGGGTGCTGGATGAAAGAGACACGACACGATGTGACATGCTCAAGGGGGAGCGAGACAGACAACTTAATAGACTTAAAGCTGAGGTAAGATAATCTGTACAATTGATGATTGTTCTTTGTTTAACAGTGGCCTAGAAGAAGTTATTGCAAAGCTTACGCTTTGCAGCAATCAGAACGTTGTTGTCTTTCAATATAGGGTTCATTTTTCAGTTATTTTATGTGTTATTGACCAATTGATTTATCTATTTGTGTAAATTGATACCAATGGTACATTATTTCAATCCAAATATGATCCAAATATCCAAACACGAGCAATCGTCGTGATACTTTTATAAAGACGAAGAAAAACTAAAAACAACTAAATCCAATAGGCATTTTGATAAGGCGTTACATTTAAATTGAAAGCATCTATAATTCTTCGAATCTATTAAATACCTTTGGGATCAAGTTTGGGATACTAATTATATTTTCGGGAATAAAACCAAAACTGTCGGACGAAGACGTCTGCGCAATCTGTCTATATTACATTAAACTGTATTGATGACATTTTTGCTACTTCATTTATTTAACAAGGTATACTATGTTTCCAGCTTTATGGGTATAAAGATTTATTATCTTAATTAATATTTCTAGAACGAAAGAATAATGGAGATCCAACGACACATCAACCAGGCTCCCATACCGCAAGATAGTGGTTCATTGCCAGTCGACCTGACACTGGCCGACGACTTGATAGCAGTCTGCGAAGACAATGTAATTGTCTGGGTATTGTAAACAAAATGGAACATTGAGAATGCGGGTGATATAATATATTTAACATTGGTAAGGCAATTTGATTCAAATTGCCATATCTCTTGAAAAACAGCCTTTTTAACTCCATTAATTATCACGATAACAAGATACTATTGCATTTGTGATCGAAATATTAAATAATCATTTAAACTATACATATAATTTTGCGTAATAACAAATTAATTATATTTTTTTATTTATGAACGTATCACAGCCTAATAGGGCCAAAAGCAAAAGCGAAAATGTGGTAAAAGTCGTGATTGCTCAGTGGTAAACGCACTTACCTAATCATGACTGCAGACACTGCTACTAAAGTTACTACTACCAAAGTCTACAATATAATAGGCCCATTTTGACAAGAGGAAATCTATTGGTCATGCTATATTTTGTCTCTTTTTTCACATCGATGCATATGGGTTTCACCGGTGGATTTTCTGTGAAGGAATACATTGCGAAGAAAATTGCCTTTGCATGCCCAAGTACTCAAATTCATTAGAATGAGTAATCTGTTAATCTCTCCAAGATAATGATGATAAATTGGATATTTATTTCGAAGACTGAAGAGTCATGATGTCTTTATTAAAGGCCAGGTACTGGTAAGTGAGACAATTTAAGCTTGTGAAATATGTTGGAAGGTCTTTTCCAAATAATTAATGGCGTTCGAAAAAAAATAAAGGATGTACCGAGAAGCGACGAATTGCTCAAATTATTGAAGTGTGTGTATGTGAGTGAATTGTGTGCAATAAATAAATAATTCTTGATCAGAGTTTGAATTAATTCAGATTTAGTTTGAAAATTGTGTGGTTAGTATCTAATTCTTTATCACTTTCTAAGTTCAGAAATTCCTTTCTTGGATATCGTCAGGATTTTTGACGTGACTACTTTTGTGAGACAGAACGCACATCTCTCTTCTTACTTCAACTGTTCGACCAAGCACAGCTCTATTATGTACTATTTAACTAAATCTGAACTTGTTACTTCTTATTCCACTTAATTTTGCAACTACAACTGAATTACTTTATCATCTTATTGAATTAAACTAGTAATTTTGTATCACTGAAATGCTGCACTCAATTTCTAAACTAATTAATGTTTTTTTTTAACTGAACTGTTTTACTGATAAATTTACCAATGACTATTCAGAAGCGTAGCCATCTTGCCTTAAAAACTTATACTCCTTATTATGTGTGATGGTTTAAAGCAAGTCCTAAAACCCAGGTTTAAAATATGTCCGTCACTTTCTGACGTCACATAATAAAAAGAGACGGGGCGGGGAGATTTAAAACCTGGGTTTTACAATAAGACCGTTTAACTTTCATACCATAGATAATGCAAAACTGATTTTGTTATTCAAGTTTAATGGCTCAACCATTTTTTTTTGGTTATTACCACAGATGTAGCTAGAGTCCGCGCCACCACTGAAGTCTGATAGGTCCACCTCTATTGAAGAAGGAATAAGATCCATTTTCTTTATTTCCATGGGACTTCATTGGTGGCGCGAACTCTATCTAGAAACTGACATAAACCGAAGGGTGAAAGCGTGTAAACAACAATTTTATTGTCTATGACAATAGTATGACCTGAGTTATTTGAGATATAATTATGTTTTATCTTGTATCCTAGTAAAATTTTAACAAATCTAAATGTGTTCATAGATTAAATTACTAATTAGTAAATTAAAAGACGTGTTCAATTCAGAGAATATTTTTACATTTGTTTTATTATGCAATATGTTAATAAGTATTACATTATGTACAGGAGGAGGACATCCCAGCGACAGTGCTCTGACGCCACAACAAAGCTAAGTCGAACGTAAATGTGTTTATGGCCTTAGTGTCATCACCGCACTCTTCACCATTCACCCGCTACCTTACCAATCATCGCTTATCACAATAGCATTTTTACTGCCAAAAAATTTCAATTACCTAAGATAATTCTGGGCTTTTAAATATTTTTTGGAGGTTCCTACACTTTTTCTGACTTTATTAATTGCAATTTTATGTATATTGACAAATTATAACGTAGGAATCAACCTATTTATTGGAAGTTTTACGCATGATGCTCCAATTTAACGTAAAAAAATTGATGCAGCTTGTGTTGTTAAATAAAAATAAGTGTTAGGATCCTCAGAAAAAATATAAATCTAAAAACATCGCCCACTTGCAGCAATCTAAACTTATATCTACTTGTCCCCTTAATTTAAAATCGTGCCATACGACCAAAATTTGTTTTAAGAACATGTTTTTCTTTTTTGTAAATAAATATTGTTTGTTTTTTACATTTCGTTTAATTTTTTCTTATTTTATTTATTTATTTTCTTTTATAAGCGAAGCCAAACAAATATTTATCAACAATAAGTACAGCAATTGTTACTCTTGTGTAAGCTACCGATGTAGATAATTATTTAGAGCAATATAATCTACCTACTAGTGAAATAAACACTCTGTGTCTATTTTTAACTAATAACTAGAAAAATTTACAGCTTTGAAGTTATTATTCATATTTTAGATATTTATTTTTTAAATATATTTATTAGATTAAATATTTTTTGTATGTTGCAAGTATTGCAACGCGTTATAAAATTTCAAATAAAAATAGGGTAAAGAGCCCAAACATTGACCATTCACAAATAAGTTGAAACAATACAAAATACACGTAAAACACAATTTTCATCAATAATAATTTGTTGTTAAAATAACAGAAAAATGTTTCATAATAACTTCTTGAAGCGAATTGAGTCACTTCATTTGCTGACATAATAAAGTATGAGGAAGATTCAATATTAATTGTAAATTGTTTATAATTAAATGTTTAAAACAGTCGATTCAAACACACTTATAATTAATATTGAAGTTTTATAATACGTTGCAATTTTTATACAGAATTTATCAATATTATATCATTAAACAAAGTTAAAAATAATATTCCCCTATATTTATATATCCTTAAACAATTTCTTACGGGCCTACTGAGCTTGGAAACTAGGAAAATGTATCTTAGGACCTATATTTTAGGGTTTCAATTAATTTTAGAGAAATATATCTAGAAGGAAGCCGAACTTAGATGAGATAAATATATTTGCTGTGTTGTTTAGAAAATTGTTTGCGTATCTTCCCCTATATTGCTAGCAGATAACGAAAAAA
Source organism: Tetheella fluctuosa (assembly GCA_951216915.1). Lineage (NCBI taxonomy): Eukaryota > Metazoa > Arthropoda > Insecta > Lepidoptera > Drepanidae > Tetheella > Tetheella fluctuosa. The sequence continues at coordinate 2,773,688 of OX578237.1, forward strand.
AAATACATATCATGCACAAAAAATTCAAGCTGACAGTCTGCATATCATTATTTTGTGTTAGAAAAAAAAATAGCATTTCAAACCCCTCGGAAAATGAAAAAAATATTTTGATGATACAAAATGCTTGTACAGTATCAAAAGCACTGCCTTACATTAAGTAATAAAAATAAATATTGTTTTTTCATTATGTGTAAGCCTCGTTTATAACAACTTAAAACAGAGACGTTTGCTCTCTTTGACTGATAGCGTTTGAATGACATTCCACGCGGAAAATCACACGATGACATGACACTTTTGAACGGCAGCTTTTGTGAAAAATAATACACGAGTGATTTTAATGAATCTTTGTGAGCTTTTTACTAAATAAGCATTTAAAAAGAATATGTTTAAAGAAAATAGAACAGGTGTGTAACGAGATCCAATTTGTGAAAAGATGCGTATTTTTTATTAATTCTGACGTTGTTGAGTCGTTTACCTATAATTACAGAATAAAATTATTTGTACAACTAGTTAAGTAAATTCTTAAGCCTCTTATAAGCTTATTGCTGTTTTAAGCAATTGTTTTAAAATAAATAATAAACCTCGCTATTTCATAAATTGGATTGTCGGTCCCGTAATGAACACAACATCGAGAAAATTGCATTTCTTCTCTACAACATTAAATTACAGTTTAGGAGGATTTCCTATCAATGTTTTATATGCAATGGTCTCTTTTCAATGTTTATAAAAGATTTTTATTAATAAAAACGACTGTATTTATCTTGAATGTTGAATGAGCTCCTATTATTGTTTTAACAAGTGTTTTTTTTTAATGGCCATTGTATTATAAGGTTTAAGAACGAACTTAAATCCATGTTCTTGTAATTTTAATTCTAGTTACCTTGTTAATATTTTTTTTTACCCACAGATTATAGTGTTGGCAAATCTATGGCTTTTTATACACGGTCGCTGAATAAATGTAGTTTGTATGTTAGGCGGAATGTATATGCAAAGCTGCAATATTTCGTCGAAAAATACAGTTTTATTTATTAAAATTGACTCCTTCCATAATTATTTGATAACTTATTTACTTCTACGTTTTGAAAATATTTTTTAATTTCGACATATTGCAGCGTTGAGCGACTTTTTTGTATCGAATCAAAGTGTGTAGTTGAAAATGTCACAATAATTAAATATGGTATTAAAATTAATATATAAATTAGTTACTTGTTACATAATATAATGGTATATAATTAATATAAAACAGTGGGTCGTATTGTTTCACACGTTGTATTGACCGAAATTATGCTGAGATAAAATAATAAATACATGTTCATTGAATATATAATATCTTCATATACGGAGCGGTATTGTTTGTTTTTTTTTATTAAGATTTTACTCTGCCTTTTTTCCCTTTATCCATTGCTAACCCTAATCAAGTCTAGTGCACTAGTGTAGGCCTGTGTAGGTATTGTAAAAAATATACTATGCTAGTTATGGGCAGTTATATTAACTATTATGTAGAGCATCCAAGTAATCCTTAATGTTCTAACGTAGGAAGCAAACTATATTAGCGCATTGACAAAAAAGTTTTATTTTTCTAATCGAAAATCGGGCACGGCCAACTATCGGTTTAACACTCTAAATAAACAAACAAATCAACGCCATCTGTTGTTGGATAGTTAAAACACTGAATATTACTGGACTACTAAAATGTTGCCGATAATCATATTAAGTTCCGCTATTTGACACTAGATGGCAATATAAGTATTTTATGCAAGGTTTCAAGTTTGATATTTTGGAACATCCAGTGGGGATTCGAATAAAGATCTACTAACATGAATCCAGTTCGCAATGGCTGTTACCTTTTCTTAGCATCCCATTAACGACATTTACCGATATGATACAGTTTTTGCCTCTCATGGCCACAATTTTATCATGGCACACTATGTTTAGGATTACTCTATTTTAGATATCGTCAGGTACTTAGCGTCAGATTTTTAGACGTTGTAATTATTTTTGTCCCTTAATAAATAAATATATAAACACAATCAATCCATCTCTTTATAGGTCTCTTCCCTTATATTATTATAACACATTCTTATTCTTATCAAATTTTCTACTACAAAATGTTGATTGATTGTTACGCAATTTTTAGATTTATTCTTAGAATTCTAAGATCGAGTGAAGCCACAGGGCGAAAGCTATAATCCTCATAGTAACCAAACAGACCAGCTGGCAGATAAGCACAGACCGGAAGTGGGTCGAAAGTACTCAGACCGGAAACAGGTGCGTGTGAGATCCGTTCCATTCGAGTAGTGTACAGTCAAGTGTGGAAAGTGCTATAGGATTTTCGACCTTATTTATATAAGTGTAGAGATGAAGAATGGTTCTTTTTTATTGATGCATTGATGCGTGACGGACTACAATATTAAAAACGATTGTTAAGACTTTTATTTCGATGGAATAACGATTAATTTTGAATATTCTATGGGTGTAATGTTTTTGTCAAATCTTTTGCGTTTATTGTGAACTTTATATCTGTGACGATATGGTTGGTTATTGGTAGTATTAAACATTTGAACTTAGTACACAGTTTTAAAGTTTTTCTTTTAAGATTTTTTTCTTAATTCAAAATAAAATTAATAATAATTGTTTTGTTTGTTTTCGATTTGCTCGGATTTTATCATCCAAGCTCATTGAGGATTCGGGAGACCGACGGGCTGGGAGCTTTTTCCGCCAACGCATAAGCTTGGCCATCCAAAAAGGGAACGCTGCCAGCCTGTTGAGAACCTTGCCTATCGAGAGCAGCGAGGGCTTTGAGGATGTTTTCTATATATCATAGTTTGTATTTTATACATTGATTGTAAATATTTGTTGTAAATAAATAGGTATAATTGTAAATAAAAAAAAACCAGTTTGTAAGACAATACGAAATTCTTACTTCTCTTTTGTCCACTCACCAACGAGAGATGTGGCTGTTCTTTGAAGACCTTAGCTTATATACAACTGATCCATAGAATTATAATATAAACGACTGAGCTGACAGACAAACGTTCAAAGAGAAAATCTAAAACCTAAACCGCAAAAACCGTTTCATTATGTCCCGAATTTATACCACAAGGAGAGATAAAAAAAAAGTATTTATTAAATTAAACATAGGTTACTCTAATTTTATGCAGTCGTCAATAGCCCCTAACTCATGCTAAACCAATAATTATGCAATTTACTCGAATTTACAGACGTTCAAAATGTTGAACAAAAAAATTACTATAATAGTATTTTAATCCGGTCACGTTCGCCGCAACAAATTATACGTTCAGTTAATGATAGCGCGTTAGATGCTTGTAATAAAATAATGATTAGATTATGTACATTGTTATTCATTTTAAATTGGGTGATTATGTATTTTAACTATTAAAACTGTTTACAAAATACTCAAAATATTTTGTTTGTTATTGTAAACAAATTAATAAGTGTCGATTTTTTTTTTGTTTTTCAGGCGATATTTGATATGGCGGCACTTATCTTACTTATTTATTACTTTAACAGATTATTAAGTTATTTATTAACTTAAAAATACATCCCGAAATGTAAATAACTTAGGTCTTGACTACGAAAATAATTATTCACTCGTTTGGTGACAGATTTTCAACATGCGGGTAGCCAGGCAGGAGCCTGGCTACTATCAAGGGTACAAAGGAGGGTACAAAGTACCTTGCCACTGCATTATGGTTTCCTCACGGTGTTTTACCTTCACCAAAAGCTCAAGCTCATTATAGGATTCGAACCCACGACTTTCATCACGGCATTCGACGTCACTACCACTGAACAATCATCGCCTTAAACTTATCTTTGTTAGGGTTCAAAGGGTAAAAACGGGACCCTATTACTAAGACTCTGTCTCCAGGCTGTATTTCAAGAACCGCGATAGCTAGATAGTTGAAATTTTCACAAATTATGTATTTCTGTTGCCGCTATAACAACAAATACTAAAAACAAAATAAAATAAATATTTAAGGGGGGCTACAACCGCGCTTTTTTGCCGTTTTTAAAGATAATGGTACGGAATCCTTCGTGCGCGAGTCCGACTCGCACATGGCCGGTTTTTTTTTATAATTTCATACCACATCGCTTCATTATCATTATACTCAACATTCTACGACGAATACGTCCACAAATTTCCGCAACTAAAACCTTATTCCTTCGGAAGCATCAAATACTCCTACAGCAATGTAAATACCGTTCAAAATCCAAGATTAAGTTAGCCGCAGGCGAGGAGGCATCCAACTCTTCGACTATGGGCCAACCTGCCATTACTGCAATTAGGATAACGATGGTATTGAGAGCTTCGGATATTTAGGATACTAACGGGGAATCGATTTTTATTCTATTTTAAATGCCTATGAAAACGGCCAACATTGTCAAAAAAAAATTAACCTTGCTGAGTTTCTTGCCGGTTCTTCTCAGTTGAAGGCTGACTTCCGAACCGGTGGTAACATAAGATACCTTCGACGTTCATAAGACAAGTGTTCTAGGGCCTAAACTGAATAAAATGGCTTTGACTTTTGAAGACGATGATAGGTCAGTGGTGACGTCGAATGCCGTAACGTAGGTCGTAGGTTCGAATCTCCAAATACTCGTATGTCCTAGCAGCTGCACATGAGATCCAGTTCCTTCAACGTGTGCTTACCACCTTCGGCCACATCATCCGTTACCACAGTGAGATTGTGGTCAAATACTCGCTCATATAATATGTTATCTGATTACCTTCTGTGAGTTTTAAATCCTAACTAATCCTACTAATATTATAAATGCGACAGTTTGTGCGTATCGATGAATGGATGCATGTTTGTTACTCTTGCACGCAAAACAACACACATAGGCTACTTTTTATCACGGGAAAACATAAGATCCCACGGGAACGCGGGTGAAACCGCGGGGCGGAAGCTAGTATCATAGACTGTGCTAGTATTATTTATTATTATACACAAACATCTTAAAAGCTAACAGAAACATATCCAAATCGCTTAAAAGATTAAGTCACAATATTAAGAAATTAATGTTAAAGTCAAAAATTAAAATAATAGAAATAACAATAAAATAGCACATAATAATATAAATAATGTCAAGGTCAAAAGTCAAATTACAGATATACATATTTAAAATTACAAATGTCTTATATGGTAGGTAAGTGAAATTTACATGTCATTTAAAATTTTAGAAAATTGATTACATAAATTTCCGAAACTATCAGCAAACTATCAGCATTATAAATGTGAAAGTGAGTTAGTTTGTTTGTTACCTTTTCACGCTTAAACCGCTGAGCCGATCGTGATGAAATTTGGTATGCAGATAGCCTATGGTGTGGAGAAGAACATAGGCTACTTTTTATCCCGGGAAAATATCAGACCATACAGGAACGCGGGTGAAACCGCGGGGCGGAAGCTATTAAATAAATATATTTCCTGGGGCATTCATCACACACGGCTATGGATAGATTATAGTCTGGAATAGCACATAGGCTACTTTTTATCCCGGTAAAACATAATATCCTTCAGGACCGCGGGTGTAACCGCGGGGCGGAAGCTAACAATTCAAATTAAATTCATGATGTTCATGCACACAAATGTATGTCCTGGATGGGAATCGAATCTACGACCTGCGACGTTGATAGGAAATCTTAACAACCACACTAACCGTCATGTCAATGATAAAGACTCCCTCGAGACCCTTGGAAGTTAATACTTAAAAAAAATAAAATAACTTGTTAAAAATTATAGCAAATGCGCTGGTTTACAAACTCCGAAATCCATTAGATAGAAACTGGCCCATTAACTTTTAGGTGATTTAAGAATCCTAATACGATTTTTCTGTGAGTCGTATATTTTATAGTGTTACTGTCTCTGGTTTCAACCGTGTTCCCTAGAAAAAAAAAAACCTATGTCCCTCTCCATACCACATAGGCTACTTATATGTGAATCTTTCATCGCGATCGGTTCAGCGATTAAGGCGTGAAAATGTAACAGACTGAGTTACTTTCGTATTTATAATATTAATTTAATATATTAACATAAATTAAATATATATATTAATTTATTACATCCATATTATAGTGTGGATGTCATAGACGACGGAAAATACCACACTGAGTAGGTATACAGGTTTCTTAGGCAGGGCCCCGATTCCCACGTATTCGACATCGATGTCATATGAAACTCAATACAATTTTGACAGATCCGCCATGTTTTTTTAAAAAAATAGAACGTCATTTCTCGGGAAGATAAGGTTGGTCAACCTATTCGAAACCGGGAGCATAATATTGAATACAATACATTGATACCCATTGCATTATATATACAAGAGTGTTATAATAGCATGACATCATCGCATCGCATGTCACACACGCATAGACAATACTGCGATTATTGTTACACTGTTACCGTTGTAGTGTTAAATTGGTCATTTTATAAAATTCTACTATTACACTAATAAGTAGGTATTATAAACGCGAAAGTTTGTGATGGATGTACCTCTCTTACTCTTTCACGCAAAAACTACACAACAGTTTTGGATCAAATTTGGCACACAGATAGAATATATTCTGGGTTGCTATATAGGATATTTTTATCCCACCAAAACATAAGATGCCTCTGGAACGCTGGTGAAACCGCCGGGCGGAAGCTAGTTGTTAAATAAGTTGTTATATCATGACCCTTATTTTTTTTTTATACCAACCTGACATGTAGTCAGACGGTCTGATGGTATGTGGCTACCATCACCTGTTAGACATAAGTAATACCAGGGGATTGACAATGTGTTGTCGGCGTAAAGAATTTCAGGAATCATCGCTAAAGAAACATTGTAGCAAGGATATCTTCTTCTGTATATTATAAAATGGTAAACTGACTGACAAGGTGTCATGTAGTCCGCGTAAGAGTGGATGTGGTCGAGCGAGAAACCACCATGCATCTTCTTGTCCCGTCAATAAAAAAACAGTTTGTAAGTTTGGACGTAGGAGGTAATCTCCAAAACTACTCATCTGATTTGGAAAATTCTATTTGCGTTTATTAGCCCGTTTAGTGAGGAGGCAATTATTTTATTCCGGAAACGTGAAAGCCGCGGGAAATAATAAAAATACCGTTTCCACAATACGACTGCGACATTTTCAAAGTACACATACACAAGGGCTATGTGTGTGTAAATGCAAGTTATCTGTTGTGAAAAATATACAAATATAGAATACTGTAGTAGAGTGGACCGTGGCGAGCCATAGATAGACAGGCGGAGAGCAGTGAGACTAGTCTTGATCCATTTTGAATCGTTCCAAGTTCTGGTATTTTGGCTTCTAGTACCAAATATCATTGCTCACTTAAATTATGTTACTCACTGATAAAATTGGTGGTACTGAGTCATCATGACTTTACAAAATAATATAATTTTCTAAAAGGATTTTAAACAGTGCTAAGAAATTACCGACTTCATTTTTTAATCTTTTTAAATACCAATGTTTTATTATATTTAAGATGCCAAGATACGTGTGGTAAAGAAATTAACCTTATACCATTTATTACCTTATTACTTGGGTTTACTGGTTGTTTTCTTTTTGTAGGTTGTTTTGGGACGCGCGGCCCATTTTCAAGCCAAGGGATTATATTTTATTTATTTATATTTTTATTCAGATATGGACAAAGCTTGTTTTATTTTAAAATATACTTACTTATCTTATGTCCGTTGCTAAACATCCAAATAGTTGCGTGAGGAAAACAACAAATTTTTATATTTATATTAATGTACAATTGGTACCCAAGACGAAACCCTTTTTCTAATTTACCTGCAAATAATTATAAGTATCAAGACTCTTCGTAACGGTACAATGCGACACGCACGCGCGGCTGTGTGATCACACACACTAACAAACATGCACATACGTACAAATGCATAACATATACACATATTATATTAAACACTATGTAGGTATAGTCTTCTGCTTCGTGCATAAATAATCAATTTTGGAGTCTAATCATTGAATAGGCTTTAATATTTAAGCTCGCTGTAAAAACATGGTCTATGATAGAGATTTTACAGTTAGTAGGCTTGTTTTTGACCACAATATCCGTGGTGAGTAATATTGTGGACAAAGGTTTTTTTTTTTTTACTAAGACTAGCTTCCGTCCCGCGGTTTCTCAAAGATAAATTGGAAAATGTTCACATACAGTTCAGATCTTCCTCCTTTATACAGGTCATACAGGATTTTATTGTCATTTGCCATAGGTACTAGCAGGGGTTGAAGTACCTACTCGTCAATATGAACAACTTTTATCAATACCTATTACTAATCTTATATTATCTTACTTATTACTTATCTAATCTTACTTCTTACTTATGTTATCTTACCTCTTATCTTACTAATAACTTATCGCTTTATTATCACACTATAATATTATAAAGGCGAATGTTTGTGTGTTTGTATGTTTGTTACTTCTTCACGCTCAAACGGCTGGACAAATTTTGATGAAATTCGATATGGAGGTAACTTACACCCTGAATTAACAACTAGGCTACTTTTTATCCCGGGAAAACATAAGAACCCTTGGGACTGCGGGTGAAACCGCGGGTGTAAGCTAGTATATTATTATAAATGCGAAAGTTAGCATGTTTGTTACCACTTATCTCTGTAACGGCAATATAGATTTAGATGAAATTTGGTATACAGATAGAATCTTTTCTGGATTAACACATAGGATACTTTTATCACACATCTTATTTTGTTTATTTTAAAGTCCAGTATGAAAGGACATACCACTTAAGCAATCACTTACTCAATGTATTTTTATACATACAGGTTGATTTTGTTATCACTGGCAATACTTGCAGGGGTGGAAGTACTCATCAATGTGAACAACTTTTATTATAGGGCTAACTCTGATATCGCGTAAAATAATACGGTTGCTTCATACATTTTGGTCGAGTAGGTATTGAACTTTTGTATGGAACAGCTGATAATTTTTTCATGATTTCACAGTTAGTCCTATAATAAAAGTTGTTCACATTGATGAGTACTTCACCCTTGCAAGTATTGCCAGTGATAACAAAATCACCCTGTATAGTGCAAAGTAATAACAATCTAGTTTAGTATTTTCAATTCAAAATCTATACTTAAAATGGGAATTTTAGTTTTATTTACCATATTTGTTATTATCCAAACAGTTCCACAGAGTATATACTATGGCCCTAATTAGTGGTCCTGTCATATCTCAAATTGAACCATAATTCATGGACCCAACAATCATACATAAAGAGTAGATACCAATTATTTTGATACCATAATTAAAACCTAAACAAAACAAATCTTATAAGGCCTTTTATAAATATAAAAATGTCCTGATTTTATTAAAATGGTACATACTTTGTTTCCATTTTTAATCGGTTGACTCGCGAATGGGACGCGCGTCCTAAAACTACCTACAAAAAAAATTGAATTCCAGGAATCGCTAGTCAACTTAGATTTACTATTTAAGGTGACTATTGGTATGTAGATTTGTTACTAAAATATTTATATTTTATTATAGACTTTACAAAATATTTTTATTTTTATTAGTACATATCTTTATACTAATTTTATTCTAAAATATAATTTTAATAGTTCGTCGTGGAAGAGAATTTAAAACAGTTTCCGGTTTAAATTAGATAGGTACCTACCAGATTATCCTAAAACTCAAAAATATCAATTAATTATAAAATGTTTAAAAACATATTACATCCTATTTGAAAGAAGAAATAAAATAAATCTTATTGTTTTTATTATTTACCTTTAAGATATCGTTATCACAAAATACTTTCGCTATAAAAAATATTAAAAGCCACAGTTTAGAATTTCATTGGTCACTGTCATTCCTCCATCCCCATTTCTTCATAGAACTACTAGAACCCAAGCGGTTGCTTCATCGTTCCTTATGCGAACAACGAAGGAGTGGAACTCACTTTCAAGGTCTGTGTTTCCTGATACCTAGATGTCTTCAAGGTCAGAATGAATAGGCTTTTTCTGTGCTACATCCTCGACCTCGTCATAACTCCTTCTGAGGTCAGTCGACAGCCAAACGTAAGCCCATTTTACATTAAAAAGACACTAAACCAAATATACCGTGCGGATATTTTGAGATGGTTTCTTTTTGAAACCTGTATTAGTTTTGTCCAGCTGAAAAACTTTACTCGATCAATGTGAAATGTTTTTTTTTTTAATTTCAGTTCTATAGCAAACGATGTTCAAAATTAACTTAACATAGGTTTCGAATAGAAGCTATTTCAGAATATCCAATCCATCCAGTATAGAGAATTCGCTAATTCCAAATCACCGTTTGAAATATAAAGCACGTTCTTATTTTAATTTATTTTAGACAACCTGCCTAGGGCCAAGACGGCCGAAGGAGAGTAAAAAAAAACATAGAGCTACAGTATAGCGCGTATGTATAGGGCCACACGAAAGTTACTGTTATCTTGGCATATCCTCTCTAGGCAAAACGTCCATAAAGTATTAAATTTATTATCTTAAAGTCCCAGTAGAAGCGTATACGGTACTTGATGTGCGCGCCGCTCCCCCCTCTCTGCTATTGTTACGAAGCTCACATAAAGTATCGCATTCGAGGTGCGGAATAATTCCATCTCTGGTCCACATTTCCATCGCTAATATATCTGAAACCAAACAAAAATATGAGCAACAAATAAATGGTATCGATGGAGAAAAAAATTGCATTTTTTTTGGTATCCAAACTAGTATTGTTATTTTAGGGTTAACAGTAAAAAATAAGATTCTTAAATAAATTCCTTATCTCTCTGGCGTGTATTTTAAATGCGGTACTTTATACGCATGCGCGTCTATGTTGAATCGTATTTCTGTCGGCTGTTCGCTGCGGGAGGAAACTCGGTACTTGATGGGTCTCGGAACAACCCTTCGTCTTATTCTCCGTCCTTGTCTTACACGACGGTCGGCTGCACTCCTCTACGTAAGGAGCTTGTGTTCCACTAGAAGCAATATACCATTTAATTTCAGTAGCGGAAATAGTTACCTAACTGTAATATAAGCGAGTGGCAAAGAACAGGCTACATTGCTAAAAGAATAACTGACGGGAAAGGAAAAAGGCTTTATGTCAAAGTCAAATGAAGCCATTTATTCAGCCTTTAACTGAGAAGAACCGGCTTGTGAAGGAAGACCACTTACTACAAAGCATTATTTTACTATGTAACATAATATGCCTGTGTTTGACCACAGTCGCTGCGGTTTCCGCTGTAGCAAGCATCTCAGAACCACTTTTGAAGAAATCTATTCAACATAAAGATGATGAGTCGTAGTGACGTCGAATGCCGTGGCAAAGGTTGTGGGTTCGGGTACTAAATCGTAAGGAAACCATAGCAAGATGGGAGCTGCTCCCATCCACCTCGCTGCCGTCCCTGTCCCGTCAACGGGGCAGATAGGAAAAATAGTTACATCGTCCCCGGTAGCCCCGTGGTGGCGTTTACCGGGGAGACTGGCACGGATCATGTTTCATTTGCCCCGGTGTGTATTAATAAAAAGGTTTGCATATACATTTAAATATTAGTTTTTATCATGTGAACAAAATTAAATAATCAACGATTGAAAAAAATCTGTCTTTAGCAAAAAAGAAGAATATCGCAAAATTGTTTCTTTAGCAAATACCTAATACATACATTGATCAGTGTTAATTTTTGGAAGGAAGTTCCTTTACAGAGTTTGCGGTAGGAGTTAACTGGTAGAAAAGGGAACCGTAACGAAAAACATGTGTGTGTGAATTACAATTCATACGCACACGCGCCTGTTTCTTTTATAGTAAAACACAGATGTGACGTCACCAATTATGCATCCTACTCTCTACTCTCGGAGGTTCAAGAATAAAAAAATAAACAAATAAATGAAAATGAAAATATTTTTTATTCAAATAGGCCTTCATAAGCACTTATGAATAGTCTGACTCTAACGCACGGTTCGGAAGGTTGCTTTTACTGAGAAGAGCCGGCAAGAAACTCTGAGAAGAGCCGGCAAGAAACTCTACTCACATAATGAAAAGAACCCAAAAAAGTCCCATCAAAAAAATACTGATATAATAAAGCAGTAGAGTGTTTTGTTTATAAGCGCTAATCTCCAGACCTACCCGTCGGATTTGAAAAAATCTGAACTTCGTTCCTGGCGGAATGACTTTACTTTTTGACCGACTTCAAAAAAGGAGGAGTTCTCAATTCGGATGTTTTTTTTTATGTATGTTCGGGCATAACTCCGTCATATATAGACGAATTTTCAAAATTCTTTTATATCATCTGGGTTAACAAACAGTGTCACAATACAACTAGAGCTGTAGTTACACAGAAATCAATCAATGTGAAACCAATACCGTCTACCACAGCATAGTCTATTATAGAAGAGCATTGCTGTCGAATAGTACCCGTCCACTAGCTATCTGAACCAAAATAATCAGGCTAAATAAGAAACAGTTGCAGGTTTAGCTACTTTTATAGCATAGCTGTCGCCACGCACTGAGCGAGGAGCATTAAGCCCGCGTCGTCCCAGTCGCTGTGCGCGCCTACGTAGTTATAGCGAGAATGTACTTTTGCCCACTTTGAAATATGACGCTCGTCCCGCATACGCAAGTAACTGGGACATTCGCTCACTACCAACTCACTACGCACTATCTGCGTTATAGCCAACATTACGCAGTTAGATAAACTGCAACGTAGGAAAAGGTTACAAATCGATTTTTAGCAACATGTCCGGCCATTTTTTAAAGCTTTCTATTCTACTAATCTAATCTTATCTTATTTCTTACTTACTTATATCTACTTATTACTTATCTTAACTTACCTCTTATCTTACTTTGACGGGCTGATTGGCGTGGTTGGTAAGATATCCTATCTATCACGCCACAGGTCGAGGTTTCGATTCCCTCTCAGAACAGACATTTGTGTGCATAATAAAGAATGTAGTATATCAGTTATCTGGTTTCCATGGCACAAAGTCTGCTTTGTTTGGGATCAGATGGCTGACCCGGTGTGATGAATGACCAAGGACATTATTATTATATAATACTGGATTCTTAAGTACTTACTAAATATGGTGGCTCATAAATAAATAAATAAATATTTTGCTACAGCCTTTGACAACAACAGGCTTCTGCAAAGTTTATCATAATACTATTTTTCAATTCACAACAAAAATTTTAATAGTGGGCCTATCAAAGTAAGGAAGTGGTACATCCGATGCCCCGGAAGGATTTTAAATATTATAGAACTAGCTTTCGCTCCGAGGTTTAAGAGTAGCCTAGGTATATCACTTTCCGATGCATAAACTATCTCTATGCAAAAAAACACGTCGATTCGTTGCTCCGTGACTGTGTGGAAGAACAAACTAACACAGTTCCGCATTTATAATAGTAGGGATTCCAATTCCAGATAATAAAAGAGCTAAATTCATACAATATTACCTTACGTGGTAGCCCCGCGGGCCTATGTAGTGAACTATAAGTTGAATTCCTTCATTGTTAAGGTAAGACTCGATTAAATGTCTACAGCCCAAGATTTTCAAGGTAATATATCTTGAAAGTCTCCTGGATAACCTAAGCCTGCATGACCGCCTCATCATCGCTCTTTTAAAAGTAAAAAACCGCTGGCCCAAGCGACAAAAAAAAATTAAAATCTCAGCTACTTCCTTTTCCTGTTAGTGTGACGGCCTGTCTAGAAGCGGGCGTTTTTTTACATGGAGCGCCCATCCGCCGAACGGAAAACAAAAAGTAAGGATTTATATATATATATTTATTTTTATTCTTTTTTTTATTTCCGTTATAAATATTTTGCATATTGTCCGCTTAGGTAGGGTGAGAAGTGACTGAATTTTAGAATGGGACGTATCTTATCTATGTATTAAACTAGTAAAAGTTAGCCAAGTATGTGACTGAAGGAACATACTAAAGCTTTGAAGGGCTATCAAGTATACCTGCCAGAGTACACAAATACTTGGCGATAGATTTTAACCTGAGGGATGTAGCCAGAGGCGAATATTACAAGGTATTCTACCAACACTAAAAATCTAACTATAGTATAGTAGGGTAAAAATAAAAACATGATATGTACCTGTATGTCATTTAAAATATACCTAAATAAAAAATAAAATTTCAAATAATTTGCTCATTTTATTTTATACGTCATCTGTGGCATTTTCGATTCACGCCATTTTCGCCATTTTGTTTGGAATGTCACCTGTCACTGTGTTGATTGGCGGCAATCTGCGGAACGACGCAGAAATGTTTTAGCGGAGTCTCGTGTGTGGTCTGCCCGTTCGATGTTTATAAAAGATTGAAATATATTTTATTTTTATTGTCTTAATTAAAAATAGTATTTTAATATTATCAATGTATTCGTAATTTCAGTAAAGTATTGTCGAATACAGGAATACTTACACAAGTCAATACCCAATCATTACTGAAGACTACTTTTCCCCGCGGTGTCACCCGCGTTCCCGAACAAAGATGAACATGAAAATTTTCAAAAAAAAAACTGCAATTTTTCTTGTATTTTTTCTAACTACTTATTAAAATATTTACTTATCCAAAAATAATAACAGCTGGCCGCTAAATTCACAGTCATCAAACCCGCAAAGATAAAATAGTCGTTAAGTTTCCTGAAATTTCCAATTTTCTGCTTAATTTTCTTAATTTTTCTTGCCGTAAGAACCTTCTACAAAGTATTAGAAAACTTAAAAAATAAGATGAATCAAATCGGTAAAGTCGTTCTCAAATTGTGACGCTACCAAGGGAAATATTGATTATAAATTATAGATAGAAGAAGAAGATGGCTTTATAAAAGTTCATAAGTTGTATGTATAAATGTTTCGGAGCGAGCAAGTAGATTTCAAAGGATAAGTACATTTCATTGTTGCTTCTGTGAAGCTAAAATTATTGGACTTAAAATAACTAGCAATATTAGTTATGCTAAGTTTACTATTCAATTTGGATTGAATAATCCGGATTATTTATAAATTTTATAATTAATTTACTCGACAATGACTCGTATCGTATAGTAATAGAGTGCGATACGACTTGGTACGCTTCGTTGAGAAGTGAGTGTACCTTTCGGGGACTATGATTTTTAAAACTGCCCTAAAAAAATAGATAAAAAAGGATTTATGAAAATATCCCGCTGATGTAGAGTAGGTAGGTAGATGTAGGTACATTTTGATAGGATTTGAGTTTTTTTTTTCGCTAGCTTGGGGCCAGTCACACAGTTTGTCGATAAGTTCCGCATATGTTATCTGACAGCTATCTGATAATGCAGTCTCTGTCTCTCTGCCGCCCTGTAAAGATATCTACCAGATAAGGAACTTATCGGCTACCGGTATTACCTACAGTCAGATTAACGTGTATGATGTAAGATCATTATTTTATACTTGGTTTTGTAGTCGATTTGAGATGATGATAGCTGCATTTGAGAGCCAGTTCTTTCTACACTTTGTGTGCTTATCACCTTCGGCCACATCATCACTTATCGTGGTGAAATTGTGGTCAAACATAGGTGTATAAAAAAGAAAGCAAAACATCATGAGGAAATCGTAACTCGGTGGTAAGGTACTTTGTAGTACACGCATGGTTGGCTACACAGCAACTTGAAAATCTGTCACCATGCACGTACCGGTTTGTTCTGGCAGTCAGTTCCTTTCTCAGCCCCTACAGTGAAACAAACTAATCCATTAAATTAAAAAAGTCAATTTTTAACTGATTTCGATCCATTTATTGTAGCATGTAGGTAGTATATGATTTTCGTATGGTGAATGAATGCGATTTATAAAATATAATGTTAGCGTTGGGTTGGCAGGTACCTAGTATCTACTATACTACCGCATCGACTGATGGACGAGCAAGCATTCTGTTTACATACCGCTCAGTACTGTCGATCACAAAACATTTATTGGGTAAAGATACAAGGTACCTACTTACAAATTCCGAAATTTTTACTAATAGGCATTTTTTATTAAATTAATAAATATTCTGGGACATTATTCCTCACACACGGCCATCTGACCCCAAACTAAGCTGAGCTTGTGCTATGGAATCCAGATAACTGATATACTACTTTTCTTTTATAAAAATATATACATATTATTATATAGATAATTACACCCAGACACAGGACAAATAGACATGTTCATGTACACAAATGTGAGTGGAGTGGGAATCGAACCCACGACCTGTGGCGTGATAGATAGGGTATCTTACCAACTACGCCAACCGACCCGTCAATGTCATTCTAATTTGAAATCAAATCTATGAAAATGGCGATGATTTCCCTGGTATTTTAATATTTATAAGTTCTACAAATCATGAGTTTTCGGTGAAGGAAAACATCGTGAGGAAACCAATTTATATTATTATATTTTTTTGTAAATTATTTTATATTAAGTATTATTATTTTTAAAAGCTTTTGTTTTCATTTTTAATTTTGTTCGGTCTATCTGATGCCATTTTAAGTTCTGTCTATTGTCTAATTTTCAGTAACCACTCTGCTTGCAACTGTATACCACTTTCATTATGCACAAGGTAGCAATACCGTGTGTATACCTAAAGCAAACATGCTCGAGGCGGGTACTTCCCAGTCCAGTACAAAGACAAACGTATACGTACTACGTAGGTACATACATACATACCTACTCAATATCTCTCGAAATAAATCATAGCAGTGTGCTTACCACATTCGGCCGCATATAACTTACCATTGTGTGATTGTGGTCAAACATAAAGGAAAAATATTGGTAAAAGGAATCGCCTCGTTGCCGACCTTTATAAAGCCTACAAGGCAGCTGGCTCTCAAGTGCAACTGTCAGAACATGAGTAGATGCTTGGCGACTGATTTCCAACTTGTGTGACGGGTGAGGGTCGAGGGGTGAGGGATTTTGAAACGAAGACCGAAAATCCCGATCTCGACGACACTTTCTTTAGTGTAGACGGTTACCATACCGCGTATGCTATTGGCTGTGCCCAGTCACAGGTGCGCGCTTCTTGGTTCCAACCAAAGACGATCAATCGACGATCAATGAAAATTATGAATTGTGTAATGTGACACGGTCTTAAAGTGCCAATCTACTCTTGACGCTGACTGTACCTACGCAGTTCAACGGGTCATATAATATTTCATTGTGCTAAGTTTATGTAAAAGCAGGCGGTCCATCTTATGGAAACCTATCTACCTATCTAAAACAGCATTATCGTAACATGGACAGGTGGTAGATACAAACTATCACTTCTATACCTAGTTATAAAGCGTTTTAGTTTTCCCTCGTTCGTTGGAGACAATTAAAACTACCAGCTACACCGATAACGTGACGGTGGCACGTTCATTTATGAAGGAAGCCAGATTGGATATGGCATTATGATCGTGTTTTTTTTAAGTGAGCACTTTTTGGGTGAACAAAAATCATGGAACTCGCATCATCGTCACGCGTCACCGAACGCTTTCACGGATTAAAGTTTAAATTGGTTAGTTTTCTATTCTATCGGCAGTCCCCAAAGACTGCCCCACGTGATTTTTTGAAGTGTAAACTTCTTTTAGCGCGGAACGCATATTTTTAGATGAGGTAAAACCTCTGGACTCGCGACACCGTTTTGATGAGACGCAGTTTGACGTTTAGTTTTTTTTTTTTTTTCTCCCATTAAAATAATTGCGGCCAGTAATGTCGCTAGTCGCTGTTAGTAGTTTTGGCGCCATGACAAAACAAACTCACTCAGAAAAAAAATCTATTTTAGATTGAAATAATTTTAATGATAATGATGATGATACAAGAGCTCAATCTCAATCACTCAAAAAAAAAAGTTTTCACTTCTGTCGGCACTCCCGGAGTGCATTTTTTTTTTTTACTATGTATAGGCATGTGTTTGACAATAATCTAATGCTTCGGTAGCGTGGCGATAGGTTTTTAATATGAGGGTGGTAGCCAGCCAGTCGGGTAGCCAAAGCACCCAATCACCGTGCTGTTTTCCTCACGATGTTTTCTTTCACAGAAAGCTCAAGTTCATTGTAGGATTTCAACCTACGACCTTCGTCATGGCATTTGACGTCACAACCATTGAACTATCATTGCTTAAATTGAATACGAAATAATGATGGCGTGTTGTATGTGGCTTTTCACACTCGTAGTATTTTTTTTTAAAAAAGCTCTTTAAAAAATATATTATTATTGAGGAAAAATCAATGGATACTCTACGACTTTTTTGTCCAACCTTACATATTAAAATCTGAAAGGCTAGCATATAGCATACAACCCACGCATATGCTTTACTTCTCATAAGGACCTCATAGGTAACTAACTCCTTTTTATAAAGCTTTGATATCTATTTTCATACAATAAACATAACGTAATTAAAAAAAAGAAAGAAAGAAAGAAAACGTAAATATGATTGTGGGTAAATATTTAAGATCTCTCGTAGTACTTGTAGGCATGCTACAGACCTCTACGTGTGCTACGATAACTCTACATGCGCTACGGTTCGACGCTACAGATACACCGCCATATTGAGGAAGCTTGGATCTTGGAAATGCCTGAGAAGAAAATTTGTCCACCTTAGAGTAAGCAAGCAATAGTGCACGCCTTACTAAGTATGTACCGAAAGCACAAGTATGAACACAGAAGGGTCTCAAAAGGGATTGCAGGAGACGCGGGGCGGGTGCAGACATTTCGTCATGCATGGAACATCTCTATGAAAGCGCTATACCATAGCTACAAATTTGCTTACGATCAGCACAACGGACCGGAGCGATACTGTTACTCTATAGCTTGCTTATGTACCTATTCTCTTACCCATCCAAATTGGGACCACGTGGTGGACTTATGGTACTTAACGTAGCTCCTTTTACCAACTCCAAAATACTACGTGAGCACAAACAACTTACTACCTCCATTATTTCTTCACATACCCAACTTTTTTGCATCGCGTGTCGTGTGACAGACAGACAGACGGACAGGGCAATTTATAATATGTCGCTATCGCTTGATCTAAGCACGCTATAAGCGACCAAGTTAACTAGACCTTACTCTCTCTCAAGCAACTAAGAGCACATTTGATAGGGTTGGAGGTCATGTTATGTTGGTTATGAATTTGGCTATAATAAGCGATTTTCAACGATAGGCAGAAATTGTCCGTGTAATTATACAAGGGAAGGGTTTGGAAATTTAGTTTCGGTGTGTTTTTTCGATTTTGATAAGCATCGGACTGAATCATGGGTTAAATTGTGGGTATTTTTTTAGTAAGGGCACGTTTCAACTGTAATTTTGCTAAAATCAAAAATCAATAAATGTTTTAGTTTAAAAAAAATCATTGAAGCACGTAACTCTTTTGTACTTATAAAAAATATTCATACACGAAACAGAGCTCGCAAAATTCATTTGCCGCGATCGTGTACCGATCGACTGCCTCATTCCATATGGAAGTCTGAAATGAGAAAATAGGAGCCATCCTATTCAGTAGAGTATACTCAATCGGTTCGTCTACCGAATCGGAACCGCAACCGAGCAGGTCTGAATAAGGGGGAATATCATACTAATATTATTTATGAAAAAGTTTGTGGCTAAATTTATTTGGATGGAACTTATATTAAATCAAAAAATAAATAAATAGAAGAGTTACTTTTTATCCTGGAAAAGCATAAGGTCCCTTTGAAACGCAAGTTAAACCGCGGTACGGAGCTCATTATCATTATATAATAGAAACATTTATGCTTAAATTCTATACTAAGAAAAAGAATGTAAGAAAATGTTTAAAAACGATTGCCGTCGCACCTAAGCGCCCTCGCACACCTCCGGACTGATTGAGATATCAAAAACAATAATCTATACTAATAATAATGCATAAATAAAGCCAAAGAGTTTTGTTTGTTTGAAAGCGCTAATCTCTGGAACAATCAGTCGGATTATTTTTGCATTTGACAGCCCAATTCTTGGGGAAGTTTATAAATTACTTTTTATTCCGGAAATGTGGGTGAAACCGCGGGGGACAGCTAGTAATAAATAAAAGAGCATCTTATGCGTATAAAAATAAAATATAATAATAATACAGTACCTACCTACAGTGTCGGAATTTTAGTTTTTAATAAATTCTCCCTGCCCCCGTTCGGGCTGGGGGGCCATTTTTCATTCTTCTCATTACGTACAACCCTTTGCAATTCTACCCTTGTACCGTCAGCATAGGAACTATTTTAGATTTCTATTCTATTAATTATAAAATATATTTTACGTTATGTACTGAAATGTGCTAAAAACACACAACGCCTAGAATGATATTAGTTCCCAAGTGCAGCTGGCGGAAGATACCGGTAAATGCTTGCCTATCAGTGGCGGATCCAGGATTTTGGTATGGGCTTGATCAAGCTGAGGGTAGCGTAGTAGGATGAGCCCCTTACCCCCCATCTGAATCCGCTACTGTTGCCTGTAGATTTTCAACTTTTGGGGTTAGCCTTACCACCGTCTTTTCTGTGTATATATTTCTATTAAAATTAACCATAATCTCTTTAGCAATCCAACACATAGTCCCTTTAATTTTCATTATCAATAATTAAGAAATATATTCCTGGTACTATAAAAATAATTACAATTTATTTGCTACCGCTACACTGCACACCATCCCGCAGGCATTTTTCATTCCAAGTTGATTAAATCCTCCCGTCTAGCGTTAATATACGAAACCTGTATTGTGCAACTATTGTCTACATATACAGACTGTATGTAGATATATATATATATATATGTGTGTATATCACATACATAGTTTACATGATAACTTTGTGGGTTTATAATACAATCTCTTATATTAAATTTGTAAATTATCATCATACCTAAAAACGATACTCCGAAAAACGATACACGATCATTTTCAAATATGAACCAATGGTATTGCAGCAGAACTGACTCGACGTGTATTTCGTGGTATCTCATATCAGGTAGGGATCGGCTCATGATTTTCCACTGCTGGACAAATGCCGTCTCCAAGCCAGTTGTCACAGTCCCCCATTTTCCTCAGGTTATTAGGTTTTAACCGTATATAGATGGTCCCTGGATGGTCTCAGGGTGCGAAGAATAGTGTGCCTCTTTGTATAACCTAAGGGGGGTATTCTGAAATAAATCTCTATAGGGAAAAGGAAGGAAGGGTCAGCGCCGGCCCTGGGGTAGAGCGAGAGGAGCGGTCGCTTTAGGCACCAGGTGGCAGGGGGCGCTAAAATGCTGAATGCTTAAAACAATTTCAAGTGAAAAAAAAGAATTATATGTGAAATTTTGCAAAAGTTGGTTTCTGACAAGTACACCGAAAGACAATTTCCCTCTACCCTGAATTGATCAAGTGCCGGTGCTGGGAATGATCTGTTCCGCAGGTCATCGGTCCACTTTGCAGGATAGAGTCCGTCACACATAAAAATATCCTTTCCTACCCATACAATTTAGAACAGCTATGTTATTCTGTACTTAAACTCGACGGTGAATTCTCGAGGTGACTATTGTCTGTCTCACTCGTGAACTCCAGATTACCGAGTTTCACGAGCGAGACAGAGAATAGTCACATTGAGAATTCGCTGTCGAGTTTTAGTACAGAATAGCATAGCAGAACTGTGGTACCTTACTGTAGTTCTCTATCGAGTTTCAAAGATTGTATAACCATAAGGATATCGAGCAAAATACTTTCCATAGCGCGCTGAGTGACTTGAAATATGACGTAATTATCAGCGTCCAATTTATTCCAATTGCTGTGGATACCACGTTTGAGCTTACGCCATCACAGTACCTACTGAGGAGCACAGCTTCTTTGGTTGATGTTCATGTTAAGTCAACTTGGGGTAACGCTCAATAAATTTAACACCAAAAAGATGTTTTACTTTGTATAAGCTTGTGTTTGATATCAATCTTTATATGGTAAGTGTTGATGTGGCCGAAGGTGGTACCTAAACACGCAAACCCTAGAGGAGTTCTCATGTGCAGCTGGAACTCACCAGAAGCAACAGATTTTCATCTTGAGCCAGCCTACTACAAAGTACCCTGCTACCACCACCGTGCTATGGTTTCCTCACGATTCCTTAATTGAAAGCTTAGGATTCGAAGTCACTACCACTGAGCTTTCATCGCCTTGAATAGCTATTATATTAATACACCAACAAATATCTTGAAAATTATATAGAAAGGATATAACATTTATCTACTAATGCGCATGAAACTGTCGTCGGTCCGTGCCATTAATATCACCCACGACTCATACATTTAGCATGACGTCATAAATAAGGGTGCTCGCAGATTGGGCAACAGCTGTGCAACTGAAACGAGATTGTCAACTGTGGATGCGGAGGGCTATGTTTAGCAGTGGACATTTCGTGCTGAAATTGACAATGAAATTAAGATGTTAAAAACCGCTTACCATTAGGCGAATCGTATGCTAGTTCGTCACCTTAGTGGTATAAAAACCGGCCAAGTGCGAGTCGGACTCGCGCACGAAGGTTTCCGTACCATTTCTATAAAATCGGCAAAAAAATCATGTCTGTTGTATGGGAACCCCTTAAATATTTATTTTATTCTGTTTTTTAGTATTTGTTGTTATAGCGGCAACATAAATACATCGTCTGTGAAAATTTCAACTGTCTGTAGCCTGGTGACAGACGAACAGACAGACAGACGGACGGACAGCGGAGTCTTAGTAATAGGGTCCTGTTTTACCCTTTGGGTACGGAACCGTGGATGTAAAGAACTTCCTCGTACCTATCTATAGATCTGAGTTGTAAAATAACTTACGATTCGGTAAATTGTTCCAATTTAATGTTTGGTTTTAATACAGCATTTGGTTTTAATACAGCCCCTTTTGTTTTAGAAAATTTAAAAAAAACCAGTGAATTGATGACTCATATATTCAGTTTATTTGTAGAAAATTTCTAGAAATTATCAAGATTTCAATCAAAAAAGAAATATCTGATATTATATGTAGAGAGTGGGAAATGACGTTCTGAGGAAAACTCGTAAAATTTAAGAATTTTTCTTCAAATTCAACGATAACTTGTTGCGCTGAACAACTTATTGTCAATCGATTTTTTTCTACTCTTGTAAGCGCCCTAATTAATAATGCGTAAATCTATAATCACAACTATAACACTAAATTATATCGCACAGTGTGGTCCAGTTTTTCATTCAATGCGACAATAAACACTGTAGGTATTATTTTAAAAGTGTTTTTGTGAATGGTGACAAGTGGTGTGTCTGAATGATCAACGTATCCTTGATTAACTCAGATTACCTTTTGTGAGTTTTAAATCTATACTAATATTATAAAGCTGAAGAGTTTGTTTGTTTGTTTGAACGCGCTAATCTCAGGAACTACTGGTTCGATTTGAAAAATTCTTCCAGTGTTGGATAGCCCATTTATCGAGGAAGGCTATAGGCTTTTTATCCCAGGAAAACACAAGATCCCCCGGGACCGCGGGTGAAGCCGTGGGGCGGAAGCTAGTAAATAAATAAATATCCGTGGTCACACACGGCCATCTGAACCCAAACTAAGCAGATTGTACTATGGAAACTAGATGTATAATAGGTATACCTTAGTACTGCATATACGTAGGTACTTACTCCTTTTGTTGTAAATGTAGACTCAGGACAAACGGACATATGTCGGTCTTGGGTGGGAATCGAACCCACGACCTATGATGTGATTGATAGGGTATCAGTACCCATGCCAATTGGTCTGTTTATTTTTAACAAGAACTAAGTACCTAGTACCCAGTTCTAAAGTAAAAAAGTCTATAAAAATAAATAATATAGGTTTATCTAATTCTTTATAAAAATAAACATGCTAATGTTCTTGTAAAATAATAATAGGGAAAAATATGGGATGTGGGGGGGGAAGGTTTCTGTCAACCACATCATCTATGAAAAGAAGTATTTTATGATACCTTTTTATTAACCCCCATCTATTGAAAATGTTAGCAGTTAATCGGCCATCGTAACCTCATAACACTCTTGCACGCTGACACATTACAAAAGATGTTGGTAAGATATAAAAATGTGTTTATAAAGAAAAATATAAAACGAAATATCGGGTCCAAGAGTCAAGTTCTGTAACATAACAAACTGCCGGACGAGAAGCGGTCACTAAAATATGCTATACTACGTTGCCAATGGTTAACTGTTGTAAGGTATACTCGACTAAAAATAAAGTTGTTTTTTATTTATTTACTTTACGGGAGTAAGAGGTTCATTAGGAGGAATTCAAAGTCAAATCCATTTATTCAGTTTAGGCCCTAGAAAGGCACTTATGAGCGACGAAGCTACTGACGTTACCACGGTTCGGAAGTTGGCCATCAACTGAGAAGAACCGGCAAGAAGCTCAGCAAGGTTACATTTTTTATATATTATTTTTTCGACAGTCTGAAAATGTTGTTTTTTTTTTTCATTAAATGTTAATTTTTAAAACAATATAATAAGTATGGTACCTAAGCACAAAAAAATAACATGAATTCAAAAACAACACTAAGTAGGTACCTACACTTTTAAAGTCTTACCGAAGTGGCCATTTTCTCTAACTGTGCGAAAGCGTTTTACAGTAACTATTTACTAATCTGTGGTTTTACTAACAATGCAATTGATAGGTAGGTACTTAGGTGCTATCTAGGTATTTTTAGGATGCCAAGCAATTAGTAGGTGAGTATGTTACCAATGAGATGGACCTATGAGTTAGGGGCCTATCTCTAACTCTCTCTCGCTAAATCCTACATAAGCCATTGTAAAGCACTTACGCCAGTAGGTATATACCTTATATTAAGCCAAAATTGCGAGTATAAAACAGGAATTTTCCAGCGTCAATAGTTGTTCTTACAAAATTTTACTCTCGTTACGCAAACGCGTTCTCCAATTTTGCTTGTCGAGTATACCCAAGTAGCAGTTACAGTGTGCCTATAAAATTATTTACGAACTTACCTGCCCATTTAACGAGCTGGCCCTAAAGTGAAAAGTATTTTTTATGTGCAGTTTACGACCCGCCTCCCGGTTAACTGTCGGGTGTACGTTCGTGACTCATTCGGGACACATCGGCTAAGCTCGGAAATTGTATTTGCAACATGCAAAATTACATTAAGCGACTCCAGGATTAGAATAATGGTCAAATTCATCGGAATCCAGTGGGATTTTTGTTGTTGTGCGTGCACCTGAGAGGTACCTACTGCTGATTGATTGGGAAATTAATTTCTAGGGAAATTACCAATTCCTACTACAAAAGATTTTTAAGTCCAGAGTCCAGAAACCATATGTTCGCCTACCTAGCGCCCATGCGTAGTGAATATAGTTTTGGACCTATCTGTGTAAGCAGCCTTGTGAACTTTCTTTGAGACAGTGAGAGCGTTTTCCAGGATCCTATTTTGATGGTAGGCACCCGAACTAGTTATCTTGATATAAATACCTAATCAAATCCACATGAATTACCAATCTTCCTTAAAACACATGCAACCTAGTGAATAAGTAAATCAGTTCAAATAAGTTGCCAATAATAAGAGCCAGGTTCCAAAAAAAATATTAAAATGTCTTCTGTTGATGGCTAACTTCCAAACATTCATATCAATCATTAGACATTTCAGTAATTTCGACGTTCATAAGTTCAAGTGCCCTCCTAAGGCACAAACTGAATAAATGCCTTTGAAATTGACTTGTCTACAACTCGTTCGGTATGCATCTGAAATCTATCAAATATTTTTTACCTGCCGTTGCAAAGCTCCACGACTAGACGTACATATCTGCATAGAAAGCCTGAGCTATCTCTTAAGACTCAGGGTATTAAAAAAAAGGCCGGAATGTTTAGCTTGACTCCCGATATGGAATAAATGAAGCGAAGATATTCACGTTTAGAACATACATATTAGTTGTTCGTTGAAAGATGGTGCGACTTCTTTCAAAGACTTGGTGCATGCATGGTACCTACGCATCTAAAATATTGGGTCGTATACGCGGAAGAGATTTGACTCCCCACGAAAGCTGGAGAAAAAAAAAATTATATGTATACATGCAATTAATTTAAGTAGGTAGGTAGGTTATTCTAATTTTAAAAGAACTTCGTATTTTTAGTCAGGGTGAACAGTCGCAATTTTTTTTCTTGAAGTACTCGGCCTCTCACTGAGTAGGTAAATAATAGATTTATTTATCTTACCCAACGCACCTAAATACCTCGACTGACTTATAATCTCAATCTGTCAGTTGGTAGATACCAGCATTGCGCGCGTGCACGCACCGAGAGCTACAAAAAGCCCGCTGGTCACTTCAAACGACGCCGTCTCACAGGGTTGTCACTCGTTATCTTTCCTTTAAGACCATTTAGTCGTTCATTTATTTTGATTAATTAGCCTAACTCTTCACAAATGAGGCTTTTAAAAACGATTGTTGAAATTTCAAGGCATAATATATTTGTGATAACATTTTATGGTGTCTCATTTGAGACCGCGGTTGCGTTTTTTTGGTATCGAGAAGGGCCGGGTGTGAACACGTGAGTTTTTTGCCAAATCATTATGGAGTTACTAGCAATTTACTGCCAGGTTTATCGACAGTACTATAATTTTTTAATAAAACGATTAAATACTTTCCACATTCTTTATATACAATAGAGTACAGTACATTGATACATAACTTAAAAATAATTAACGTTTAACTACAATTTACACATATAAGTTAACATTTAGCCCAGAGGACTCTGCTTACATGCGATCATACAAAAATATACTTTTTTATTTTCCCACATTTAAGCAGGGCCCTTGTTAAAGAAAATACAGGTAATAAATACAATTTAGACAATGAATTCACGCGAACATTAAGCGAAAAGTTACCGCGTTACAGGCTACAATTGTTTCGAATCTAGTAGAAAAACTTTAATGAGAAACTAAAGAATCCTACGACACGGGTATTATATATCTACCTACAGTATTCCATGAGTTTATATTATTTACGATAATTTCAGGCACATTTGTTTGATAGAACAATAATTTAAATACGTATAATGCCAAAAAAAAAACATTAAGCCTGATGTAGACGATTCAAAGTTTTTAATAAAATTCGAAAAATAAAACAATAAAATTGAGAATGGTATGCAATTCTCAATTTTATTGTTTAATTTACTATTAAATAAATATAAATAAATTATTCACAAATTATATTATATCATTGTGATGTGGGTAATTTTAAAATCTAGCAAAATATATAGAACTAATTGTTTTTTTTTTTATACAGAAGCGATAAAAATGAAGTAGGTAATACATTATGTAGCAATCCATTAATATTTTTATTAGGAAACAGCTAACACTTTATAAAACTGACCACGTATCAACAATCAGACGCCAGATACTATGATATGTCAAACGAAAACATAATAATATGACGTCAGAAGCGTTCATATAAAAAAAGAACGTTGTAGTTGAGGACGAAGTAAGCATCCAACACAGATTTGTAGAAGACAAATTCTTAAATACGTTACTCTTATAAATATGTATATATTTCTCTACAAATTCCATTAAAATGTTCCAAAACGATAAAAATATTGTAAAACTGGAATTACTGTACATATTCATCATGATATTCACAAAAAAATTGTTTTCTTGTTATTTAGCTTTGATTTTAGTTGGAAATTGTTTTATGCGATGATACGAGAGAGTGAAAATTGATTATCTTTTAGTTATTACCGGTTAAAGTACCTTCAAACTGTAATTTGTATAAAAATAACGAACAAAATCGTTCGCAAAACATTTTTTTAATCGAAATTTATTAAAATACACGCTTAAATACTTTTTTAAATTATAGTCTACTGTTGTACTATTGCTTTGACATTTAGATCTAAGTTTAAATTAAAATATTATCATACATTCTTCAACTCATTTTTTTTAATCAAAAGAACCACTTACGTATCAGTGTTTCAAGTCAACAGTAGACTTCAATCAATGTCCTAATAATACTTTGTACAGCGAATTAAATAATTTGAAACTAAGTCTAGCATCTTTACCTTAGTGAGAAACATTTAATGTATTCTATATATTATTGTTATTTTTGTTTATTTATAAATCATCACATTAGCGATTTAAATAATTTGGAACCAAATTAATTTAATTAAGTAGAATTATATCACTATATTATACATAATATTATTAAAATTCAATGTGATATAAAAAAAGAAAAACGTTAAATGATAGGTAATATTAAAGGAAATTGCTCACATGGTAACTAAATTATATACAAGAATAGCGTTTAGCAAAATGTTTGAGATCATTTTTGAAATACGCAACTTATATACGGCAACAGTTCAAATACTAGGAAGATTCAATACGGTGAGAGAATACTATTTTATTGATATCATCAAAGCTTTCTTAGAAAACAATACATTTTTCTATAGATATAATCAATTGTTGTTCTTAAAATTGGTTCGCACGAGAATTTAATTCAGTGTTTTTGACGAACAAAATGCATTGTTAATTTATGTTAGCCATAGATGGCTCATAGTTGATCTAATGAAGACTAATAAACTATACAATTTCACTTTGTTGTTGTCAATGTTATTAAAAAGCAAATAATCTTTTATTTATCTCACAAAGTCACAACCAATAAGAAACATCCTGTAAAATACAAATAAAATCAATGAAATATACATAACGATTAAGAATATCTTAGTTATTAATTATATTAAAAGTATTTAAAACCTAACTTAACAAGTATCTACTTAAAGCTAAAATAAATACTTAGACAAGGCATGGAACACAACATAGAGCCGCTAGTGATTTGGTAACGAAATCTAAAATAACCACAGTTAATTTAAAGACAGTAGCGCGAGTGCTAAATTAAGTCGCAGGACAGACTGGGATCTATAGCATCAATGTTATACATTTTCCACCTGAGTCTGTCATGTCAGCTGTATACGTGTCACGCCCCCGCTCTGTTTGTCATGCGGCTAGGATAAAGAAATGATTGTTTTTAAAAAAAAAATAAGTATTTACTGATAAGCTCAACTGGAACTTAATACGATTGTTTTACACAATTCAAGTAATAACCTAACTGAGATTTATGGACGTCACATAGAAAAAAAAACATATTTCAGGCTTAATTAAGCTACATACTTCAATAGATATTGGAATCTAAGGAAGGTAATTTCAAATGTATGGAACTTGATACAAAAGATCTTTAATCTTAAATGAAGTCAAGTTGTCGCGACTATTCTCATAGCTACATGCTGACATCTAATCCTCCAAAAGAATACATAAAGTTCAAGATTCAAACAGAGTTGAAACACCGTATTAGTCCTAAATAGACGTACTATGGTAAAATAAACAACATATTAAATTCTACTTGTTGAATTTTTCAACCCTATTGTTGAAGTTTGAAGCTAAGTTTAACAATATTTTTGACAAACGTAAATGTCAAAAATGAAACTAATTGGAATCGATATAAAATTCATTTTAGAAAAATCAGTAGAACCAATGGAAATATTTAACAATTAAGATCCATGTCGATCGGATCTTGTACATTTTAGTGCAACACTATTTATGGTAATAAACCTATTTCTGATATTAATTGATGTTATACAATCCAACGAGATCTTGTTGATACGTCATGTCGACGTCAACTTAAGCGCGAAACACCTGTCAAAATTGTTCATGTCATGTCAAATTTGACAAGCTGTAAAAAGATCATTTGTAATGTGATCATCGGTAAACGGTTGTGTTGACGCCAAGTATCGCGATTTGGGACATTGAAATGTTTTCATTGTGCATGTGTCCCTTCATAAGTATTGCGTGAACATATACGAACACATCATCAGTTAGACAAAAGAAGTACTCTTAGCATAATAATACTTATTTTTATAAATATTATACTAACTCTTAAGGAACACGAAAAAGTTGTCAAAATATTCCATTTTATTGTTTTGCTTGTTGTATTTTGTGCGTTATATAGTTTATATTAATAAATTACAGACACACACGTACTGGTGATGTACCAATTGATTTTAATTTGATTTTGATTGGATTTTTATTTTAACACCAATAAAACAATTTTCGACTCCCTTAGTTTAATAACAAACTTGGCTCTTGTTATTTTTTTTTTTAATTTTTAACACGTGTACCCAACCCCATTTACGATCCATTTCACAACAGTTCTAAAAATTCACATAAAATTTGTATCGTGACATGACCTCTTTATAATTTGTAAAACAATATTCGAGGATAATTTTATTCAATTCCTACCATATCATTAACAATAATGTCATAACATTTCATTACATCTACCGCCAAATCTTCAACAATATTTACATATTTCATTTTGGCAGTGACCAGCTGGTCTCAAGCTATCTACAGATCATTCATTTACAATTAATTATACATCCCAATCCACATAGTGAAATAAAACACCTACTTACACCTAAAATAAGTTACTTTCGAGATATGAAATGGCATTACATAAAGCTACAAGATATTTCATTTAAGAAAATAAATAAGCGACGCTTATTATTACAATTAATTACAATGTGATGCTGACGTCATTTTATTGTAACAGTACATTACATAAACTTGAAACAGACGCTTTTATAAGGTGTTCCGTAAACGGAGTAATCTGAAGGGTGATCACACTGCTCTTTTAAATAATATATATTCATACATAGTTATAATAATAGGGTTCCTAGTTTAGTTTTGATCCTGCAGACCTTCGTTCGATATATCTTCAATATGTTTTTTTTTTATTTTACCCCCTGAAGGAAGAAATTTAATAAAATCCTTTTTTTAGGCTCTGGTTTGTTCTCTCAGTCAATCAATAAATCAGTCAGTACTTGTTCTTGTAAAGGAATCAAAGGTGAAAGGAGATGTTTCAATTCCGGCCAGGACAACCAACCAACCAGGCCAACTTACACAAAAAATCGAGAAAAATCCATGAAACTCAGGAAAAATACAGAAAAAATTATTAGACGTGTCTTTTTCTGGTACAAAAATAATTTCTTATCAGTTAATCGCATTGTTAATGGCAACAATATGGCGACCCAAATACATTTTTGTTAAAAAAAACTAGGTAAACCATAGATGAAATTGATTTTTTTTTGTAATTTCCCTTATTTCGGGAAGGCAAAGGGTTCTAGCCCATACAGCCTAATCATATATAGTATTTCTTCTTTGTTTTAAATCAATAATTATGTCTGATATCCAAATATAACATAGGCCAAATCTAGTATACATATAGTCAAGTCAGTCAGGTTTTAGTAAATAAGTGGCTGTTTTACTAAAAGTTTTCGTGAACTATGAGACAACATGAAAAGTTACGATACACGCGTTCATTTAATTTCCCTTCACTCGTGTACTTGTATTGATCTTTATTAAATATAAAACTCAAAATACACCGATTTCTGAAAATAAAACGAAAACGCAACGTCACTTCGCAAGTTCCCGACAAAAAGTTAATGTCATTCATTCATCACTGACAGTTTCCGCCATGTTTTTTGTTTTGTGTTGCAATTCTGTGTGTAAATTCTTATTTTGTACCAAAAAACAAAGCCATTTAAAAGAAAATGGATAGTTAGAAACTGTTTAATATATTTTTACCTATTTTTGAGTATAGTGTACAAAGACCTGGTCGGGACTCCATACATTTTTGAAATATCTCGTTTATGTGAAAAACCTTTCGCTACAATCAAAACCGTAGAACAAAAGTCGTTCGGTTAGATTGAGTAGTGTGATCATATTTTACATTACTTTTTACGGAACACCTTTTTACTTTTTTAACTTTTGAATTATTTACAAAATATTGTTGGATTGTGATAAACCGGCCTTATACCTATAGTAAAGGAGATCATGGGTGTGCGTCGTTTGAGGACTCGACATCGCTCGAACTAGTCGACACAGATTTCTTCGGTTTATATTCTGTTATGACTACTGTTACACCACTTACAGTTACCTGATGAAAGAAATACAACTATAAAAGTGCTCGCTTGTCCAATTCATATTTATTTACACTAGCTTATTTTTACCAGGAGATAGATCTGTTAAGAGAGCACGTACCTATTTGTTTTTATAATGAGTTCCACGGTTACAAAACTAAAGAGTCAAACTAATGATTCAAAGAATTAAGAAATATGAGTGTTTTCATTTTGTATGAAACATTCAACTTGTGACGTCACAACACATGCGGCTATTGAACGTCATGCGATTAATAATTATGTATGAATCTGAGTAATTTTACTTATATTACGCCAAATTAAGTTGCAAAAACAAAATTATCCGGCATTTAATCAAGTTACTTTGAAGTGATAATTTCAGTACTTATACAAGAAGTTTTTAATAAGGCAATAAGTGTAAAGTAAGAAAAAAAAATATTACCTCTCTAGTCTGCGCCGAACTACGGTCAACATTGCTAAGTCGCGGCGGATGTCGACGTTTTTTCTTAAGTGAGTTGGCGGATCTCGGCCGCTTTTGTGAGCTGGTCGGCGCCGTGCCCGCAGCCTGTGCCGCCACCAGCGCCGGATTAATGCGGGGCTTGCGTGTCGACGTACCTTGAGGTTATGGAAAATATTGTTACTTCATCATAGTACGTCATGATGTGGGTATGTATACAAATACTAGAAAGGATGAATTAGCTATCAAGAAAAGCTGCCCTGAAAACTTGGTGATAGAATTTCAACTAGCGGTAATTACCCAGGGAGCGTAGTACGAAGTATGCTACGGTTTCCTTACGCCACGTTAGACCCAGAATAATGAGCTAACAGAGCCTTAAAAAATTAAGAATAACAGTGTCTGAAAGTTTAAGAAGATGCGGATTTCGCCGCTTAGACGAGTCACGACTATAAGACTTTTAAGTCAGCGCAGATGTCGTATTAAGCTACCTTAAATGTCGCCCTACTTAACTGGGTCGATCGATTGAGAGTAGGAATAATGAATACATAATTGCCAAGCTGATTACTGGCGACATATGCAAATCAAAACCAAAAAATATAATAGGTCAATATTTTTATGATCACAATTTTGATGGATGCAAGATCGATTGCTGTATCAATTAAACGTACTGATCTGATATGTTAAATTATTATTTAGGTTCTTCAGGCTTGAGGATCTGATGTTGCAGGGTTATTATTTGCCTAAACAGGAATCCACCAGCTTGAAAAGGTGCCTCGTCTTTCTCAAGGAGTCGCCTACTTAAATGTAACAATAGTAGTATTATTCGAGAGACATACAGACAAATGTTGCATTTTATAATAATTTTCATCAATGCAGTGGACAGCCATTATCTTATGAAAAAAGACTAGAAGAGTACTTCTAAATTTGGGGATGACACAATTTTTGCATTAGCGTGACAGACGCCACAGTAATCGGAAATAAGGGTGAAAATTTATTTCTAAAGATTTACACAGAATGGAAATTAGAAAAGGGAACGGGAACTCGAGTCGAGTGTGACTTACTGGTATGCAGTACAGTACAGTTTTCGTTTCGTGTCGATCGAACTTAGCCCACCTAGCAAAATATTGTAGATAATCGGGTTATTCAGACCTGCTCGGTTGCGGTCCCGATCGGGTAGACAAACCGATTGAGTAGTCTACTGTATAGGATGGCTCCTATTTTCTCATTTCAGACTTCCATTTGGAATGAGGCACTCCATCGGTACACGATCGCGGCAAATTAATTCTGCGACTCACAGCATCAGCCTAAATTTAACAAAATAAACACCTTTCCGATCGGTATGGCAACCGAATGGGTCTGAATAAGGGCCTGTAGATATTTCATGGAATATTGGTTGATCAATAAACACTTCCGGTCTATATCCGATGTTGAGCGCAAATTCTATCGCTAGCTACACTAAATAAGCTTAGCGAACTACGATTCGCACGCTTCAGTTCAATTTAACGAAGTTTTATATAAGTTGGGCTGAGTGTAAATAATTAAACGTTTACTAAAAAGCGTTTGCGTTAGCAAAAATTTCATGGTTCTATGGACCAGTAATTTAGGTTCTGCAAACCACTCAATCAATCAATCAGGTTACAAATAAATCCTTTCTAACGTAGTAGAACACAACCGGGTAAAAAGAGATGCCCGCTTGCGTAAGACCTGGGTTTTACAAGACTTGCTTTAAACCATCTCACATAATGAGATGCCATTTTCGAGATCGTATGTAGGTATACTAGGTAGACCTACCTACATAAAGTTGCATTAGGTAGATATTTTGTCCTCTATCTGGCATTATCTAAAATAGTAGCACATAGTAGCTACAAGAGGAGTGGTAGCGAGCCCAAGCTACTATACACTCGCTTGGGACACAATGGAGCAATTACGAATGCCTATACAAAGTGGCATTTCGCGTGACTTCAAGCGCGATAGACCACTGTATGTAATTACGCTGTGGTAAAGGTAAGTAGTTAGTGAAATACATAATAATTCACCTGAATTTGTATTTTAAAATAAATGTTGAAAAATGTTAATAAACATTTTGAAAAGTGCCTAATTTAGGGAAATTTCACGAGGAGTCTGGGGAAAATCAAAATCAGAGGGTGGCAACACTGTCCGTTGCCGGCTATCAGATGTGGTTCGATGCTTTCATAGACTACCACATGGTACTGACTACGGAATCAATGACTTCGAGTTTTCCGACACGCACTTGGCCAGTTTTTTTTTCATTAATTCCGTATACGTATGTATGTGTGTTATATTTAAATATAGTATATATATGTTATTTTTCCAGCATGAGTTTCCCATTTGAGAGTAAAGTAAATTCTAAAAATCTAAGTTTATGCACCTTAGCATAAATATTGGTACATACATTTAATTTATATGTAGTGTCATTAAAAAAGTATTCCTGACAGACACAGTGAGCTTGAATCGATTCTAATTTAAATTCTAAATCGATTTTCGAATTGGCAACTTTTTCATTGGCAATTTTTTTGTTTGTATCGATTGTTGTATGTAGGTACCTAATTAGAAGTAATAGAATGTTAATGTAGTTCATTCAACTTAATTATTGTGTCTTTGTCTCATAGATTTGTAATATTAAGTAGGTACTTACATAAAGCTTGCAGACTACCTAAAACTAATCAATAAATACCTACAGGCCCGCAACCTTAGATTTGTAGGTTATAGTTAATAGGTTATTTTAGCCTACTTTATAATACTTATTCAACCGTTATAAGCTGTAGTTTACTAACTATAAGAACATGGTAAGTAACTATACGTAACGGAGATAATATATACACAACTATTATACGTGGCCTTTTCAACGCATTATTTACTCAAGTTTAGTCGAACAAAATTAGACAAAGGAAAGTGTTTTAAGATTTATGGTTTAAAGAATTACCTTTTCTAACATCACACATGGAACATTTAAACGCTTCCGCGTTATTCCTGTACGTACAAACGCTGCAATCCCAATAGTTTTCTTCAAGCACTTTGGAAGGCCGTTTGGCTCTCCGAATGGCATTTTTCTTGTCCATTTTAATGATTACATATACCTAAATATAACTAACACACGTTTATCATGATACTTTACATTTTATAAAACTGTTTTTAACACACAAACGTAAATAAAACCGTCTGAGGATCATTATTTTTGTTTTACTGTGCACAAAAATGTACACTATTTTTCGCCATGACAGTTCGTCCGTCAATGTTGCGTCGGTAAAGCAGCGCGGGGCGCCACTTTCTCTAGCTCTGCTTTATCCACGGAATTAGTTCCCGATCATTTTCTAGATGGCAGTAATAGTTCTTATCTTAACTACTGGTCAAGTGCGAAACTGTAAAGTTTAAGGTAAATTAACTCGCAATAACAATGCACAATTAAATGCGTTTAGAGCAATTAAAACAATAAAATATATTTTCGTATGAGTATATATTTAAGTACGTACGTAATTAAATCTTAGCGTATTTAAATTTAAATATAGCTCCATAATATTATAACCTATTTTTTTTCTGTTGGCGATCAAGTTAGTAACAAGTTAACAGTTTACAAGGATTTAATTTATGAATAAGATATTTGCAGTAAATAGTTAGAATCCAATCCAACCTAAATCCTCGTTTTAATAATAATAAAAAAATAAGAGACTTTAACTCGGGTCAGTTAAGTTCATATTTAAATGTCCAGTGTTGCAAACGAAATAAAAAAAGTTCGTTTATAATTGCTCTTAGAAGGGAATTCTGAGAAAAGTCGACCTTTTGAGTGTATCTATATGAATTTCTCTTTTACCTGAGCTCGGCTTGTTTGAGAAATAAACTCTACCATAGTGCTATGGTTTTGTTGTGTTACGCATTCTTGAGATTTATAAATTACAAATAATTATGAAAAAATACCAACGATCTCCTTCTTATATTTATTTAGAGTCACCGTGTTATGACTTAAGAAAGGATTAGATATAAAACATAATGCATGATTATCTGAATATATAATTTATTCATTTGTAAAATTTATTTTAGATAGGTACATTACTCCATTTTAAGGTGACTGTAGAATTTCTCTGCCAATGCTTCTGTGGCCACTGGTTGCGCGCAGTAGCATTTATTATTTAGTTTTTGGGTTAAATTTTAAATAAAGCTGAAGATAGGGTGGGCTAAAGCCGTGCCCAGATTTCTATAGCAAAACATGTAAGGTACCTATCAGATACTTACATTATTAATATGTATTATAACTTCAAAGCGCTTCACGGCCGGTTTTAGAATTTATTATTAAAAAAAATATTAATTTCGATAAACAGTTTGCAGTAGCGCGAAATAAGACCACGCTGTGCTCAAAACCTGAAAATTATTGAATGAATCAATAAACGTTGGTTAGTGTATATAACTTTTTTTTTTACGCAGTTGCGTAACTTACTTACACGCATAAAAGCGCTCAAATTGACATCGGTGAAGCCAGACGCTGTCAATTTACATGGTTTTTGAGCCCTGTAACAATATGGATACTTTAGGGTTCCCTAGCCATCCTTATAATGCCACATTAATTTAATTCGCGGCTATTATTGGGTCTAAGCGCATGTTTATTTGGCATGAGTCTCATTTTTGTGTTTGATACTGACGAAAAACAAAAGTTGTAAAAATGTATGAATTACCTGGTAAGCACCAATAATAGTTCCTTTCCCACAGTATGATTAGCTAAGTACCATCGGCAATTGTACACTGCATTACTCACGTCCATACTCTGAGGAGAATAATTAAGCTGTGACTGTGATTCGGTTTGTAGGATCTTGAGTAAGAGGTGATAAAGTATGCTTTACTTTTTTTGTTGAAGGAGAATATAGTGAGGAAACATGTCCATCATCCATCCGTCCAATTGTGGCGAAGGTGGTAAGCACACGAAGCCTAGAAGTAAATTGCTCTCAAATGCAGCTGCCGGAACAAACCGGTAGGTATTTGGCGACAAATTTTCAACTTGAGGGTGGAAGCTAGCTAGGCGGGTACTACAAAGTACCTTACCACCTAATTGAAATCTTTTTCCAGCCAAAATTCTATAGTGGCTTAGTGAAACGCGTATGTCTATTATTGTGATGGCGTGTTTGTGTCCTTTGCTAGAATAAAATTAAAAAATCAAAAGCTTATAAAATACTAACCGCACTCATCAGCATATCGGCGTAGAAGCAGAGGAAGAACACTTGCATCAGACCCATGAAAAGAAACGTCAAGAATGTCACCACCACTACTATATCATCGACCATCTGAAATTAAGATACTTATATAGATCAAAGTCAAAGCCATTTATTCAGTTTAGGCTATAGGGCACTTATAATCGTACCAAGCAACTGAAGTTACCACCGGTTTGGAAGTCAGCCTACAACTGAGAAGAATCTCAGCTCTATTCTGGACGAAAGCCATGTTTACCAAAAGACTGATTAATATGGAAGATGGAAGGATGATGAGATGGATGGACTGTGTGAAGACAGTTGACACGTGGAATATAGGAAATTGATGTAGTTGACGGACCGGTTGGCGTGGTTGGTAAGATAACCTATCTATCACGCCACAGGTCATGGGTTCGATTCCCACTCAGGACAAACATTTGTGTGCATGAACATGTCTGTTTGTCCTGTGTCTGGTTGTAATTATCTAATATGTATGTATTTACAAAAGAAAAGTAGTATATCAGTTATCTGGCTTCCATAGTACAAGCTCTGCTTAGTTTGGGGTCAGGTGGCCGTGTGTGAGGAATAATGTCCCAGAATATTTATTTATTTAGTTAATTTTACAGAATACCGCAGCCAAATAACTTATAGTTGTGTTCCTGCGCGTAAGTAAGGTCGCCAGAGCTCATCAGGGATGGGGGAACGGTCGGCAACGCGTGAGTGATACCCCTGGTGATGCAAGCGTTCATAGGCTACGGTAACTGCTTACCATCAGGCGGCCGTATGCTTGTTTGCCAACTATGTTGTATAAATAAAAACGAGTATTTACAACAAAACTACATACTGTAACAAATAATGTTATGGTTAGGCAATTTCTTCGATGCTACTGTCGCTGCCGATGGGCAAGGTTCAGGCTGGCAGCGTTTCCACTTTGTATGGCCAAGCTAATGGGTTGGTGGAAATTGCTTCCCTCCCATCGGACTCTCGAAGCCTCGTTGAGTTTTGATGATAAAATCCGAGTGAATCAGCGAGCTTCGGACCCCATAGGGCCATGGTTTCCACCACAAATAAATATAAAATATTCTGGGACACTATTTAATGCGATGATAGCTCAGTGGTAGTGACGTCGGACGCCGCACGAAGGTCGTGGGTTCCAATTCTACAATGAGCTTGAGCTTTCGGTGAAGGAAAACATCGTGAGGAAACCATAGCACGGTGGTAGGGTACTTTGTAGTACCCGCCTGGCTGGCTACCACCCTCATGTTGAAAATCTGTCGCCAAACACCTATTGGTGTGTTCCGGCAGCTGCACTTGAGGGCCAGTTCCTTCTAGGCTTTGTGTGCTTACCACCTTCGGCCACATCATCACCTACCATAGTAAGATTGTGGTCAAACACAAACCTATACATTGTAAAAAAAAAAACACGGCCAACTTTTGTAAATACATACATATATAGATAATTACACCCAGACATAGGACAAACAGACATGTTCATGCACACAAATGTTTGTCCTGAGTGGGAATCGAACCCACGACCTGCGGCGTGATAGATAACCACGCCAACTGGCCCGTCACAAAGGGCATAAACATAATATGGAGTTGTATTTAAAAAATTGTTTCATTTATAATTACCGTAACATTAAATCCAGTGAGACAGATAACAAGTGAACTCGATAGAAAGTTGAACAAAGTTGATTTGGAGTAAACTATTTCTAGAATATCTGATGATCTGTTGACAAAACAAACGGACCGGATAATGTGGAAATTAATTACGCTGATTGCCACGCCACAAGTCGAGAGTTCGATTCCAACCCGGGACTTCTCTGCATAGACATGTCTGTTTGTTCTGAGTCTGGCCATATAATATACTGCGTGGATATTTTAAGATAATAGCATATTTTCCAAATCTATATTATTAGGTTAATCATGCTGAAGTGCTAGGGCACCAACTCTGAAATTTACATTTTGTTCGAACAAAGCTGATCTTTAGTATGAAATCCAATGTGACTCGAAAATAATTTCAGTTCCGGAATATAATATCAGTTATCTGCTCTATACAAGATCTTCTCAGTTCTCTCTAGGTTCTCTAAGCAAAATATACTTACTTACTTTTGCTGAAGAAGTGATGTAAGTACCTACCAGGTTTTTGTTTTTTCTGCTATAGCTATTTCTTAGAATATAATCCATTGCTTTGAGAAACATTTATGGAATATTGTTCCGAAATCTCAATGCAACATTTTGATTGTTACTTACTTGATTAAATCCTGATGCCACATCACTAGCTCTTCAAATTTCAATCGCAGTTCTTCATTTGATATGAACTGGTGATCTGAGTTTGGAGAAGGTATCATTCTCTCAAAATCATGCTTTAGTAAACGAAACTGCATCTTAATGTAAGTACAGCAGGTGAAGAAGAAATAATCTGCTGCACCCATTTCTAGGAGCACTATGCATTCTGGAACATCGTTATCATATACTACCTACTATAATAACTGTTTTCGTAGTTTGTTTCCTTTTAGTTGAGGTCATCGTAAGTTGTTATAAATGTCTTTGCTTAAATTTGCGTTAATAAGATTATTATGTTTGATCACATATTTATATTCATGGCCAACATTATTCTAACTTCCTTACTAGTTGTTATTGAATTCCTAAGTTTTACTATTAAAGCGGCTGTTACTTTACTAAATTATCAAATATTACCATAATTTTTTTGATGGAAATTGGCAGAAGTACAGTTTTGATCTAGGATGCCCTTTATTCCAGTAAGTGGGTGAAACTGCGGGGACAGCTAGGTATAAAATAAGAGATTCGTTAGACAAAACATCATACCTGACCAAATCTGATGAACATATGCAAATGGCCAACACGTTATCTTGTACGGTATAAATGTAAACACATCCAAATATGGCAGCAGTAACTCAAACTCATCCGTCTTATAATATTTGATTGCAATCAAAACCATTGGTGTCATATCAAAGACAACTATCATTGAACAACTTAAAAAGTATAATACATTCAAAACTTTATTCAAGAAGTCTCTCTCTTCGTTAATTATTTTGTCTTTTACTACTGTCTTTGGTCGATAGTTTTCTTTATCTTCTAATTTCTGCATATTTTCAATTAATTTTTGCACATATTTTTCGTTAATCAGATGGAAAATAGACTTTATCATGGCAAGGATTGAGAAGGTAAGACAGGGGGCAACGCTAGTCAATTCAATGAAATTCTTGCCAACATTAATACCGATGTAGATGTAGTAAAAAGATGCGACGACAGCTGATAGAACCCAAATGAAATTGAATGTGAAAAGCCATCTATGTTTCAAAGTATCTCTGAAGGTTTCGATTTTGTTTCCAATATTCATTCCCGAAAAGCGAAAGAGGACATCAAGCTTTTGAATAGATTTGTCAAAAAGCAATGCCTTTTCAGACATGTTGCAAAACTCAATGCCAATTTGAAAATAGCCCAAAAGATCTAGAACAAAAAAGGTATTTTTCGTTTTATCATAAGGCTCCTCTCTCTCACACCAGGCAACGCAACATAAACTCGTTAGCAACTGGCGTTGCCATCAACTGTGATGCATCTAATGTTCTCACACGGTGCGACTCAAGTTCTAACGATTACAGTCTTACAAGTATCTCGGCAGACGAATTTCCTCTTCTATTTGGATATGATTACAAAAATGCTATTTTACAACAGAAAAAAAAGTTAATCTACTAAAATGT
Organism: Tetheella fluctuosa; assembly: GCA_951216915.1. Classification (NCBI taxonomy): domain Eukaryota; kingdom Metazoa; phylum Arthropoda; class Insecta; order Lepidoptera; family Drepanidae; genus Tetheella; species Tetheella fluctuosa. The sequence goes on from OX578237.1 coordinate 2,814,987, forward strand.
ATTACTAATATTTTTCCCACATGATGCAATGTGTCAAATCTTTCCAAGTATAATCCATAAACCAATATATATAGAGACAGTGATATTTTTCAACCTATTTAGTATAATTTTTTGTTACAACATGACGAGATATTACAGCAATTTCAAAAACAAAATGCGTTAGCAACGCACTGGCGTATGACTGCGATATTGGTTGCATCGTAGTTGAAAACTGGTTTTATTTTGGTTGCCACGTGTGCGAATGGGTTAAAATAACATGTATTAATAATCAAACGGTTTTAAATTATTAGTTTTTCATTACCCCACAGTCCCACACAGTCAATTGTTTCGTTTCCAGTCACCTACTGACAGGACATTAGCTCTGAAATACATATAATTATAATAACACGTGGTTAATAATTACTACTACTTTTAAGTCTACTAGAATGGACATCTAAAAAGGTTTTAAAATTATAATTAAGTATTTTAAAATTAAAGTAAAAAATACAAACTATGATATATAGAAAACATCCTCAAAGCCCTCGCTGCTGTCGATAGGCAAGGTTCCCAACAGGCTGGCAGCGTTCCCTTTTTGGATGGCCAAGCTTATGCGTTGGCGGAAAAAGCTCCCAGCCCGTCGGTCTCCCGAAGCCTCGATGAGCTGATGAGTATTTTAAATTTTGAATTATCCCTTGTATTACTGACTGATGGCCTTCTACAAAGAAAAAACATCTTATTTCATTTTGCTTCTAAAGACTGTAATGTCATCAAGCTAGAAAGTGAATGAATTACCTTTTATAGTCATGATCATGCTATAACTAATAACCTACTGATGACTAGTCAAGAACATTAGCATAATATGGAGACTTCATAATTCTTCTAATGTTTCGTATTTATCATATTGTCCTCAAATAGACAAGTGTTCTTTATCTTCTATTTTTCTCATTTAAGGATTCTTTTCAATGCTCCATCTTCTCTTTTCTCATCATAATATAATGTATCTGTAACGATTATGATTAATTATTAAATATCAGCGGAACTAGCTTCCCGCTGCGGTTTTCCCAAGGGAGTATAGCATGGGGATTTTCGAAAAGAGTTATTTTTGCAGGGCCGACAACGTGCTATTGACACCCCTGGTATTGCAAGCGTCGATTAAGACTACGGTAACCATTTTCCAACAAGCGAGCCGTATGCTTATTTGACACTTTAGTGATATAAAAACAAAAAGCTTACATTTCCCGATACAATTGAAAACATATTCGGAATTATTCAGAGCTGCTTGGTTGTGGTCACGATTAGAGTGACAAACCGATTGTGTAGACCAAATCGAATAACTCCTACTTTCCAATTTCTTCTAAGTATACTAGGCTTAATAAAGGTTGGCAACACATTAGCAATCCTCCTTGTATTGCAATGTCAATAGACAACCGAATGGTAGCCACTTACTATCAGGTGGACATCCTGCCTGCTCGCCTTCTGACAAAAAAAAGCAACGAGGCAGGTGATCGGTAGAAGATAGCAGTAAATTAAGACTTAGATAGAAGATATAGCTTCAGAATACATTTTACGTTTCTACCGATCGGATGTTTCTCACATAGTGACAGGTCTATCCAGCAGTGGGTATAGATTTAATGACCATTCTAGTCGTTTCATAGTACTACAACCACATATAAACTTTAATATATGGAAAAACTGTTCTTCTACTGCTAGAAGGACTGAGTAATTAAAAGTATTTAAACTTTTAATATGTACACCAAACTTTGGATTTAATTCAAATACAATTATAGCTTGCATTTTAACACCTTTCCTTTGTTTATAATGGCGACTAATAATTAACTTAATACCTCTATTAAAATAAAACGCTTTACATTATTTTTCATTACAACTTTTGACTTGATATTTGAATTATTAAAATTATTCATGTTAGCAATTATTTGTATCACAAATATTTTAATTCATCATCAAATTATTTTTGCTAAAGTAATCTAATAAATAAGTCTCCAATGTAAACTATTAATACCAGTGGCCAAAATGAAGCCCCTTAGAAACTCCATAACAAATCTACTGTAATTTTGAATCAAAGTCTCGAAACATCAAAAATAATATAAAATTGTTTTGTTACACAACAAATAAATCGAATAACAAAAGATTTTTCCATAAATAATTCTTTGTGGTTTACTCAATCAAAGGCCATTGAAAAGTTTTTACCCTCATAAAAGAGTTCAGATTGACGTCAGTAAAGCCTCACGTTGTTAAACTTGCATGGATTCTGCGCTCTGGAAATATAACAAAACTGTATTCACAATTTCCAAACTTTTGCAATGAAACCTGTAGAATATATTTGTGTAAAATTTTCACGAAACAATTTCTACATAATCACAAATAGGTGGGCGACTCTTGTTTTTGTATTGTTAGCTAGCTAACCACCGACGTGCTTAGCAATGCCATTTTTCTTTTATTTTTCATTGTCAGAATTTCAGAAAGAAACAATTGTACAACATCTCACCGAAGTTTAATCACCATCATATGAATGGTAAACCTAACAGCGCATACGTTACAAACATAGGATATACGGACAGATAAACATTGAAACTGCAGGGTAGTAAGTTAGTATTAGTATTATGAATACCTCGCTAGTGAAACTGCGGGAAAGCTAGTTATTTAATAATATATTCCAAATAATGTTTTCCGAATCATTTTTGTTTCATAATTGCCTGTGTAATTTGGCTTTATTTACAAAATTTTGTTAAGATTAAGAAAATAGATTTAGGATCATTCATGAAAAAGGATCATTCAAATACATTATTTTAAATTATATCTATAATATATCACGCGAAAACAACAAAATTGATCGACGGTTTTGAATAAATTTCACACATATCTTAGAAATGTCTATGTTGCAAAATGTCCAATCTAGATTTTTTTTTCTTGGTAATCTATTCGGGTAAAAGGTAGTGCTAATGTTAATAAATACAAATCCCACCAAAAACATTTTCATGTAAAATGTTGCCAAGACGAGACCATATATCTCGCACTGTCAAAAAGTTATCAGATCTCATGTACAGCCAAGCTTCTAACTCTACACGCCCTAACTCTACAAGCCCTAACATCACAAACTCTACACCTTAGTCAAAATATATGGCTTGGCCGTTTCGTTACTACAAGAACTATTGTAGTTTAACAGAAAAGTTAAGGACTTCAGGAAGTACCCTAGAATTTTGATGATCATCAGTGAGTGAAATCGGGGTTTTTTTAGATATCAATAAAATCTAAAGTATAAGAGCTATACAATTGAAACTTTATATGTTAAATAAGTCCCCTATTGACATCATATCCCGAGAATTTTGTTTATTTGGTACAATCCAAACCTAAGTTATGAAGGTTCAAAAAAATTACGAAGCGCTTCGAGAAAAGGTAGGTAGTGCCCTTGCGCTTCGCTTGGCACTACCGTGCCCCCGGATTCAAAAATGAATCTAATAATGAACTGACAGATGCCATGAGCAGATCTGCAAAGCTACATAGAAATGGAGCTAAAAAAGGTGTCGTATAAAAATATAAATTAGGGTTGGGACTTGGAATCTAGGTAAGTGTACCTATGCAATTTGAAAAGATAATTGTCGATGATTACTTATTCATATAACCATAATGTACCGATACACTCCGATCGTTCGTCGCTGAAGTACCGGGCGGGATACAGTTGATTCAGTACCTACAAAAGAGCGAGTTTTGTTACACCAGTCATGGATCTTCGCGGGAGGTTCAATTCGAGCTACTGAGGTTGGGATTATACTTTACCGACTGCCCCAGAATGAGGGTAATATTTTTTGAGTGTATTTATTTACGTATGGCACGCTTTATAACTTAAACAGCTTGATGGAAATGTCGAAAAAAAAAGTTAATTAAAAATATCAATAAGAATATCGTGTACGATACAGTAGTATAGTACAATACATCTTTTTAGTAGAAAATATTGTGGACTCTGCAAAATCATTGTATCTCTACATCCCATCAAATAGAATCATTTGTAACGTTCATAAGTGCCTTATTAGGGCCTAAACTGAATAAATGATTTTTGAATTTGAATTTGAATAGGTACGTAATGTTGAACTATTAGGTACCTATACTTATTGTTCGAATTGAAAATACATTCAAACGTAGGAAAGTGTAATGGAACCAAAACATAAAATCTCACAAAATAGGTAGGTACAGAAAATCTCTAAACCTAACGATCTGCAGTTGATCATCCCCCGCACCCCTAACACCACTTGTTGCTCCAGAGATTCTGCAACTGTCTGTTATTGCGAGACCCGGGACTGAGCCGGGACCCGAGATCCGGGACCATTGCAAGCTCTTTGTCAATTTGTGCCTACAATAATTCTTTGTTAGGCGCCCGTTACGTATCTCTGTTCCGCAAACTGACATTTAAATTTGTAAATGATTCGATTCTGTATTTTAAAAGTTAACATGAAGCTGGCAGACTAATAAAATAGTATCTACGGTAAATATTTCGTTTTTTTTTTTTATTGGAACTAAGTACTTAGCGTGTATGTTCTGCCATATGAACTCAACGTATAATAGATTCACCATTAGCTTTGCAGTACCTATGTGAAAAAAATAGTGATGTAACCTTTTTTGCTTGAATATATTTTTACCCCAATTTTCTTATGTTTAATGTAATATTATGTATGTTATGTTATATATTTCTTTCTTTCTTTCTTTCTGTTATGTTTGTTAACGTATCTATGCCTACCCTCCCTATATTTTTATTAAAGAATATGTGAGGTAGATCATAACCGATGGGCGACTGCTGTGTCAGTCGAATATACGAGCTTGAACGTACTGGTTGTTTCTTTTAAATTCGGCTACCACCCCTGCAGATATAACAGTGACGACAGTGACGACAGTTTCTTTCTTTCTTTTATAAGCAGATACCAACCTACTTTGTATTATTTTCAATACTTGGGCGACCGAGCTTACCTCGGCATTTTTTTTTTGTAAAATCGTGTTTTGCAAGAATGACGCCTATCAACATAAAAAGGAAAACAAATCCCAATCGTTAGAGCCGTCTCCAAGATATAACACAGAATAATGAAAAATCAGAGAATTTGCAGAAACCTCTTTTGACCACATCAAACAAGATCTCGACCACACGCACAGCTGGACATAGGTATTAACACACACATACGTATAGTGTGTGTAAGTAGGTATTCATACAGCTCACGTATTGTATAGGTACTTATGTATAAATGTGTGTGTGTATGTGACGTATGGGCCAGACTAGCCCCCGCTGTGCTTGACGTAGCGTGCCCTTCTTTATAGGGTTGACATTTTAAAATTATATTTCTTATATTGATGATAAATAATTATTGGAAATAATTAATTCATATCCTCAGATCTACTATAGTCAACGTTTTCGTATTTTCATATCTTTTATTTAATCTTATATGTTTATGTGTGTGTATATTTGTTGCCACTTAGCTTCGCAATGGCTGAACAGATTTTAATAAAATTTGTTAAATAATTAATTTAAGGTCCTGGAATAAAAAGTAATTATATCTCGAAAAAACATCAACAACGGGAACTAGCATTATAAATGTAATTCTCGGATGAATTTAGATGATTTATATAGATAGAGCGTACCATGGAATAAAATACATGACAAATTGTATCCCGGGAAAACATCATATCAATCGGGAAAGCGGGTAAAATCGTGGACATAAGCTAGTGTTAAATAAGAATGTACTAAACTCCATATATGGTAAAGAAATATGTATTTTTAATTAGTTAGAGCATTCAAAAGATGTATTACTATACAATTGAGTTTGACTAAATGCCACACATGAAATTTCAACTAATTTAAAATAAAATTTATTTTAAATGCAAGACTGTCAACCCTACGAAACTAGCTCGATCACACCCCTTGCATGTCACGCAACCCCCTGCAGTGTTTGGCAAGTGGACACGCACACAACGAAATCCATTCACGTACCAACACACGCACACATGTACCACTTGACAACCCATAAATTAAAAGGAACCTGTTCCACGGGGGTTGTCTTTTTAAAACTTTGTATTTTATTTATAGGCGGGATTTACTGCTACTTTATTTCGCACTGGCCACAAATAAAAACCATTCTTAAGCATTTGAAATAAGAACGAATAAGACTGCATTAGTTTTAGAGATAGTTTTGGAAATCAAAAGCGATTCCGAACCTTATGATTAATATCATAGATTATTTTTTATAGCTACTACTATTTATTTCAAGAAGTGTCAGAGTAGGTCGGAAATTGACATCGTTTCGTGTGAAATACTACTTTTTATGAATACTGATTGCATGCTGTGATATCTCTTCTAGTAGCTGACTTATGTCACACAGCTCTTTTATAGTATCTTACATCTTTCTTAATAAAAACGACAACCTTCTATTCTCACCAAAAAATGACAACATACATAATTTGTGTTATGCCTCACTTTGTTCTTCTTTCAAACTACTAAATTCGAATTTTGAATTTCAAATTGCACTATTACTGGCTGAATGCAACGACAAGGGGTATCGTTTTGAGAGGGACATAGACATTTTTTTTAGATCATGATTACAGAACTCTTTAGATGATGTTCAACTCGTAGTCGTTGGGCCACTTGGGCCTGCAATTTATCAAGCTAAACTTCATAGAGATTTGTGAGACTATGTAAGCGCTTTTTTTTACAAGGCAGAACGCTTTGACACTACGTATATGTAATTATAGTAGATCACCCAGGACCATCCTCACATTTTGCTTCAAGTACATTCAGTCAAAAAATATTGCACGTTTTCTAAAGTTACACAAATAGAACAGTTAAGTGAATCTGTTAGTTTTAACCAAGCCTTCTTTCAACTATTCACGCTTGTAAGGACTTAAGAGAGCTCAAAAATGCCCTACTTAACGTCTGTATTTTCCTTTTTCGTTGCGTATTTGATACTACGTAGTTAACCGGGGGACTTATTTCTAACTCCTACTGGAATCCCTTTGTATTAGCAGTGAATAAGCTCCATTTTACCTCAAGTTGCATGATGTGTTTGATAACAGTATGCGTAGAGCCAAAGTGAGCTTTATGTCTTTGTTACATGGTATATAATTTACTTAGAGTAAGCGCGATGGAGTTTTCACATAATAAAGGTGCTGATTTATTTAATTTTAATATTTGATGACTGATACTGATGACGTAATGCCTTAACTTTTATTACCACAAACTAATATGAACTCTTAAACAATTAGACAGAAGATTGCATATTTATTAATTATATGTATGAATATTCAATACATTATGCGTAAGGTAATATTGGCTTGATGACGTCATACTGTGGTAAATTCTTAAATTGTTTAAAAACCGGATTTTACTGGTAGATTTTAAACATAGAAGACACGCCCCGGCTTCGCACGGGTAAATAGATATCTAATCTAATCGAATGTAACTAATATTATAAATGCGAAAGTGAGTTTGTTTGTTACCTTTTCACGCCTAAACCACTAAACTGATCGCGATGAAATTTGTAACGCAGATAGCCCATGGTATGGAGAAGGATATGGGCTACTTTTTTCCTCGGGAACGCGGGTCACACCGCGGGGGACAGATAGTATTTTTTATAAAGCGTACTCTTAATTAAAATTGCAAATTACTATTAAATTGTTTCTAGTTTCCAAAAAATAAAATGTGTGGGTACATTAAACTAACGGTTATTTAGTTTTTGAGTTACTCCATTACAAAGAAACATGTAAAAAATCGAATCTTCTCCCTTTGTAATTATAGTTTAGCCTACCTTTCGCCCTGCGGTTTCACCCGCTTTCCCGAGGTATCTTAAGTTTTCCCGGGACAAATAAATATTCTGGAACACTATTACTCACACACGGCCATCTGACCCCAAACTAAGCAGAGTTTGTACTATGGAAGCCAGATAACTAAACATATATTAAAAATAATAATCCAGAATATATTTTATCTGTGTGCCAAATTTCATCCAAATCCGTTCAGTAGTTTTTGCGTGAAAGAGTAACAAACATCCATAGATAATATACGTATTCTACGTATATACGTATCTGTTACGTGTGTATAATGATTGTGCCCAGTTATCTATTAGTGTTCGCAATAAATGTTTTCTTTCTTTCTTTCTTTCAATACAAGATCGCAGGCCATGCCACACCTTCCTAAAGCTTTAACCTAAAAATGTTAAAATATTCGGATTTTCTAATGGAACCAACTCTGGTTCCATTCTTCATCAAGTCATCTTTATCACCTTCTATAATGCAAGCTGAGATCTTCGGCTTCACTCGCGTTTCACGTTTTTTTTTATGTCAGACTGCAGGACAAGCACCTGATAAGTGGCAACCATGGGATTGTCAATGTGTGTCGACCTTTACAAAGTCTTTAAACTGGCTCTCAAGTGCAGCTACTGGAATAGAATACCGTTATCGAAACATGTATACTTATTCTCTATAAATCAAAATGAAATGCTGTTCGTTGGTAAGCGCATCACTTGAGAACGGCTGGACCGATTTTGCTAAGTTTCCTTTTAAAATATTCGTAATAGTCCGAATACGGATTTTAAGGAAAGTTTGAAAATTCAGGAAAAACTGAAAGTATTATTTCCATGGGATTTTTTTGAAATTAGAACAGAACAACGTGTGTCGGGTCAGCTAGTTTTAACTAGCGGTTCCCCGCGATTTCACCCGCGTTACCGGTATAAATAGAAATCCGATGTTTTAATTATTATTCTGCTATTCGGGGCGGAGAAGACAAATCTAACAAATCAAAGATCATAAATATCGGTCAAGCCGTTCTTGAGTTATAACTAACCCGACTTTGTTTTATTTTATTTAAGTATATCATCATCATCATCATCATAATATTAATACGTGAAGCAAACACTTTGGTATACCTTTTTACGAAAATTACGCGGACGGAGGAGTAACCTATGAAAGGCACAGTTAAAGTTTATATGGAGAAGGAGTGATACTAATGAATATTTTAAAATTGTGTGTTCTTATTCATATTCCGTGAAATTGTTTTTCTTTTAGCAAGCTTAAGGTAGTCATGCTCACTTAGAGGCCTTTGCTTGCGGCGGCGTCGTGTGGCGGGTCGCTCACTTCCCTACAATATGTGCGAGGAGGGCGATGGCTGCCACATGCGTCATACTTGTGAACAGGTGCTGCTTGTGGGGGCTGGTCGGCTTAAGTTTGCAATCCATTTGTTTACTAAGTTACTCATAATTTTGATATTTTTTTTTCCTTACTGTCATATAACACACATATCATATTGTCAGAGAGACTGTGAGTCTGAGAGTTGGTTTTGAAAAGAGTAATTGCTGAGTTTCTTGCCGGCTCTTCTCATTAAAAGCAACCTTCCGAACCGTGCGTTAGAGTCAGACTATTCATAAGTGCTTGTGAAGGCCTATTTGAATAAAAAATATTTTCATTCATTTAAATAATATGTATTGCAGGGGTTGAAATACGCATAAAATAAAATGGTTGCTTCATACATTTCGGTCGAGTAGGTATTGAACTTTTATATCCAATGGAACAGCTGATATTTTTTTTGTGACCTCGGAGTTAGTCCCATGATAAAAGTTGTTCATATTGATGAGTACTTCCAACCTTGCAAGTATTGCCAGTGGCTAAAAAATCATCCAGTATATTTTAGAAAAAGATAATGTTAATAATTTACACAACAAAAACATTACAATTACAGACAGACGTCATAGGCTGGCTTCTTTAATATAAAATTAAAGATAAACATAGCTAATAAATAAAACAAAAGCATTTAAACTCAAAACTTACAAAAGGCAAAAAAACAAAATGTAAATTTTACATACTGCCCAATAAGGTTGATTTTTGCTTGTAGGGATGATGTTGAAGGAAACGACGTGTATTCAGTAACGTTGTTTATTGGCGACTACCTAATACAAAATATATGGATTCTACTGGCAGCTAGACCTTTATGCATATTACGGTATCTACATACATACGGATTAAACAGTCCGCGCACTAAAAACATAGTTCTTCCAACATAATATTTACAAAAAGACAAACAAGTTTTTGAAAAAAAAAAAAGTACTCTACTAGTGCAACTAAAGCTAAATAATTAGATACCTGAGCATAGAAAAATAAATAGTAATAAACTATGGATTAAATATGCCTAACCTAAGAAGAGACTCTTAAACGTAAGAAGTAAGAATTAATTTTGCAAAAAATATAAAAAGGAAATGTTACTTTACTTATGTATCAATATTATAATAAAAACGATTCATTTCAGCTTGAGTTGAATCGCAATAACAGTTGGTGGATATCACAGATTACATTATTTAATACTTACTTACTAGGGACCCGCCCCGGCTTTCCAAGATATTTCAGCCATTTCATACTAAATATTTACAAATTTCTTAATACACACCATCCCCGTTTACCGGTCTTTCTATTCGTGGAAATTGTATCAAAATCCGTTGCATGGTTTAGAAGTAACCGAAGAAAAAGACAGAGGCTAACAGATAGCGACTTTGTATTAGAGATTAGACGATTACAAATTGACTGTAATACGTAAAACATAGGGACAGTTTTAATACTCACAAATCTAAGTGAATTTTCCCTCATAGCACAGCATTCCATATTTTTTTGTCGCCAACAAACGGTTGGTAGAATGGAACTCAATCCTCACGAATGCTTATTTTTTTTAAAGAATAAAGTAAAAAGAGTTCGTGTATCGTGCTATACAGATTTCACGATGAAAAAAAAAACTGTTTGAAAAAAGAAGTAGGAAAAAATGAGACAAGGCCCGGCCCGCCTCATGTCAAGCCTCGACGCTGCACTGTTACACGAGGGATTAATATCACCGGTTATCTTCGTAAATTATCCTATTATTTTCATACTAAACAGATAACTATTCTTATAACTACCATACTTTGAAACTACGCGCTTCCTTAATTACTTACAGGATAGTAATAAAACACGATATCAACGCGATTCCTTTGTGTATATTTGTACTATTTTTGGCCCCGCGGTTTCACCCGCGTTCCCCAGGGATCTTATGTTTTCCTGCGATAAAAAGTAGCCTATGTTCTTCTCCATACCTTAGACTATCTGCATACAAAATTTCATCGCGATCGGTTCAGCGGTTTAAGCGTGAAAAGGTAAAAAACAAACAAATAAACAAAGTTAGGATAGTTAGGATTAATTTGTCATACCAGAGCGCAGAGTCAAAATTAGTGCTATGCATTTATGTTATCATACAATACATGAATTACATAGTCTTTCTGAAAAGGGTTATTTTTTATTCACCTGCAGTGTTTTAAGAGGTGGAAGTAGGTACTTCTCTATATGAACAACTTTTACTGAAATCCAACCCACAAATCGCGAAAAAAAATGCAATCTTTTCATAAATTTTGATTGAGGAAGGTTGACCTTATATATAAAAAGTTTAAATTTTCAGCTTAACGGTGATATATCTTCAGAAACTATTTCCACCATTTACTCTCATGTGTACCCTATAATCCGGTATCGTTGCATGCCGTCGTACACGGGTACCCGCTGCTGTCGTGTACCCATACAAATTCCCTTCGACACCCTCAGCCAAGCTATATTCACTCTCATCACGACTACATAAAGCTCAAAATAACCGTAGTAATAACTTTGTACACTATTGCAGTCCCGTCAACTGAACATTCTTTATTTGGATATTCTAAAATAGTCTTTAATACTTTGAATTAAAGTTTAACGACGCTGTATTTTAGTCTCGTCTGTACAAAATTTGTAATATCATTCCCAAACTGTAGGCTGACTCTTAACTCTACGCAATAAGTATCAAAGTAACTGCAGTTGTTGGTTTGTCAATGAAAAGTTCGACAATCTTTAATGCTATTATGCTAAGCGATAATAGGTTCTATATCGTTCTAATAGGGTTTCGAAAAGTTTCACGACAAGATATCTACCTGAGGTTTTTACTGCGAGCTAGTGATCAATCTCATGCAATTTTTATGAGTAACGTCCATTTACAGAATTCATAATAATCTGTTATTTCTGCATTTTAAAATAACTGGATAGGTTATGGAGGAAGGATACAATATGTCAGAAGAAATGCAAGCTATATTCCAGACTAGATTTCTTAGATCTTCGCTCTTGTCAGAAGTTAAAGTATAAATTAATATTATCGTAGAAATTCTCAGGTAAAAATAAGTATATTTGCGGGTCAATTGATGTGGAGGAAAATTACTCTGCCTGCCACGCTTAAAGGTCGTGGGTTTGTTTCCCACCCAGGTCAAACATTTGTGTACATGAACAAGTATTTTTTTTTTAGTCTGAGTGTAAATATCTATGCATATTTGCAAGTAGTATACCAGATATCTGGTTTCAGTAGTACATTTGACTCTTATTTTCTAGAAATCTCTTAGGTATATTTATGAGATACGCAATTCTATGAAACTCATTATCATTTCCTACGTGGTAGCACAACAGATGATGAACATCCCAGGATGTTATTATTGAAATAGATATACTGAAATTTATCTTTTAACGGGCTTATGGTCGTCGACTCCTTCCACCTCCTCCACTTGCCGGTGCGTTCTGGTACTTGAGAGCCAGTTCCTTCTAAGTCTTACCACCATCGGTCACATTATTACTTACCATAGTAAGATTATGGTCAAACAAAAAAAAAAGTTCAAGAACATTCCCTTAGAATATACAGAGTGTTTCTATGTTTCTCCGTAGGCTGATTTGGGATCGTCAACGATTGGCGTGGCTCGCTTTGCACCCAGGCAATTATATCAAGATGGTATGCGGGTGCGCCTGCGCAGAGGTGTGCAGGCGGTCTAACCCTTGCTTTATAAAGCTGTAACACCCACTTTTTACTTACGTAGGTAGCTACTCTGTTACCTAATCTATACTAATATTATAAAGCTGAAGAGTTCGTTTGTTTGTTTGGTTGAACTCGCTAATCTTAGGAACTATTTAGTGTGAGATAGCCCATTTATCGAGGAAGGCTATAGTTTTTTATCCCGGAAAAACATAAGATCCCTCGGGAACGCAGGTGAAACCACGGGGCGGAAGCTAGTCCAAAATATTATGCTAAAAAAAGATATTAACTCTGAAAATTAATTCCGAAGTTGTGATGGAAAAAGAGAGAATTATTTATTTTTCCCAATTCCCTTTAAGTATGTTTAACTATGGACATCTAGGTAGATATAAATCTAGGCAATGAGTCAATAGGCACACACAACAGGCTGGACAGACAGACGACATTTTCAAACAATACGTTCTATTACCTATTAGTATTCATTAGGCATCTTTATATTCGACGTTTGTCGACCACTGCTTATGTTCTAGGATTTCTAGTTTAGTTTGTAAATGTATGTGTAGCTTAGTACTACTTAGTAGATATAAGACTAGATACTAATTTATTATTCCCTTAGATTATTCCCATCAAAGACAGACATTTGTGTGAATGAACATGTCTGTTTGTCCTAAGTCTGGGTGTAACTAGTATATATTTCTCAAAAAAATTAATTAATCAGTTATCTGGTTTCCATACAACAAGCTCTGCTTAGTTTGGGATTAGTTGGCCGTATGTGAGGAATGTCCCAGGATATTTATTTCTTCAGTCATGGACCACTTTCTGGACAAAACGTAAATTCGAAAAATCAAAACGTATTTCTGGTATTTCAACAAAGGTATAAAAGCAAAGATATTAAAACAAGCAAATAATTGGACAACTATATTTCAAACACAAGTATTTTTAGTTTACCTACTAAAATTCTGAAGATATTCAATAAACATGGACGCATAAGTATTTATAGCTACTATAGCTTCATAACATAGATTTCACTCCAGTGGCTTAAAACCATTGGATACTAAATGCATTCAAGTGTATTCACAAATATATTACCGTCACGCTCGCACCCCGCATCTGTGCGAGTGTATATATGTGCGCGAGCGACAGATACAAGTAACGACGGGTCATTGTACGAAATTCCTCTTGCTAAGCGAACGCACTTTAATTGTAAATAGTCTTCAATAGAGCGAAGTATGACCAAGATCTGCTTAATATCTGAAAACAACAACACAGCGTAGCATAAGGTAATAGTAGAAGAAGTTATTTTCAAACATTGGGCCGTTACATTGGTCTAAGAAAAAATATGGAACCACTTACCATTGTGAATGCTCTCAAGTTTAGATCTACAAAGCGAGCTGCTGTTAGCTTGCAAGGTTTCTGAGCCCTGGACAACGTCATAAAAGAAAAAGTTTAGAATTTAATTCAAAACTAGCTATCTGTCCGCGGTTTCAATCACGATCCCCTATTTGAACATCTTAGGGGTTGAATTTTGATTTTTTTCCATAGTGCACCCCTAGGGTACTTAAGGAATATGTGCTCCTCAAATCTAGGTCCACCGGTTTAGGTTGTACGTTATCTGTCAGTCAGAAGTTTTGTTATCCACCACTCTCACCAGGGTAAGTGACGTGGCCGAAGGTGGTAAGCAGACAAAGCCTAGAAACAATTGACACTCAAGTGTAGCTGCCAGAACATAGCGGTAGGTGCTTGGGGATATTTTTTCAACCCGCCAGCTAGGCGGGTACTCGAGGAGATCCGACGTCACTACCACTGAGCTATCATCGCCTTACTAAGTTATACTTCATACAGAGGTTATCTAAATATTACAAACCTAATAATAATCATCAAAACACATATCTTCACGTCTTCTTCTGCATGATACCATGCACACTTGTAAATGGCTGTACTCACTTCTGTACTCTAAAAAAAAATTGATGGTTAAAATATAATTGTGGCACCAAAACATACGAGAAATATAATAAAAACGAGAAATGGACGAAATATAATTTCCTACCGATTTCATCAGCATATCTCCGAAGAAGCAAATTATCGATATTTGTAATAAACTCATAGCTAGGAATGTTGCAAACGCGAATGTGATCTCAACATCCTCTGCAACCTGTGGAAAATATTATACATTATAGGTATTATAATCTCAGAAACAACTGAACGAATCTTCGCGCCTCGAATAAGCTTTACGTTGCAGGTGGAAAAGCTATAGAAAATTC
This sequence comes from Tetheella fluctuosa, assembly GCA_951216915.1. Lineage (NCBI taxonomy): Eukaryota > Metazoa > Arthropoda > Insecta > Lepidoptera > Drepanidae > Tetheella > Tetheella fluctuosa. The sequence goes on from OX578237.1 coordinate 2,830,044, forward strand.
AAAAAAATCGCGCGAGCAAAGCTGCGTGCAAAATACTTGTAGTTAATAAAACTGTAGAATCATTGTCTATTTGTGTAACTAATCGAGGAGAAGTAATCAATGTCCAGACTATTTTAAAGTCTGAGAATCCATAACATTCACACATACTAATTACAGAAGTAAAACTCACAGTTACATTAAAAGCGCTGAGGCAGATCAGAAGAGAGCTGGCGACAATGTTGAACAGCATCGATTTTGAAAATAGCATCTCGGCTTGATTCACTAAACTGAGGAATAAAGATTCTATATAGGTAGGTACTCAGTTGGACACGAACTTTATCTCTTATTTTGAATTAGTCTATAATTTGTCCTCCTGGTTCTCACAATAAGCCTTGACACTCAAGCCAGATATCAAACCTTAAAAGATCTTTTGGAGCTCACCATTTTATGTATCACAAAATTGCAAAACCGGAGTTATGACAAGTGAACAAACCTTTTCACACCTTTTTGAAGATACCTCATAGGAAAACCTGACACGGTCCAATTAAGTAGGGAACAACTACTTAACTCAGTGTTCCAGAATATTTGTTAATCAATCTATGGCCCAAGATTCACACAATGACGACATACAGCCATATAAACATACACAAACTTTAACATTTATAATATTAGCAGAATTAATAGGATATAAATTACTTACTCAATCAATTCCTGATGTCTCATCACTCCTCTCTTCAAATTGTCTTTTGTTTCGCACGATGATGACGACACGATATGCTCAAATCGACAACCCAGCAGTCGAAATTGCATTGACGTATATGTACAAAAAGAGTAGAAGAAGGTATCTGTACCAAATATATTGACACACACTACCATTGCTGGAAGGTATAAATAATATTTAAGTACCATGATAGGTCAGTGATGAAGGCTTTATCCTGTAGCTAGCCGCAATAGCAGAATGAAATAGTTAATTCATAAATTCTATTGTTTCAGTAAGCTTGTTATCTAATATATAAAATTCTCGTGTCACAGTGTTTGTCTGCAAACTCCTCCGAAACGGCTTGACCGATTCTTATCAATTTTTTGTGCATATTAGGTAGGTCTGAGAATAAGTCGTAAAGTATATTTCAAACTGATACGCGGGGTACAACTAGTAAAATATAAAATCTATCACTATCTAGAATTTACTCTAATATTTTCTGTACCGACAATATCTTTTATCAGTCAGGCCATTCTTACGTTGACTATTATTCATTATCACGTGCCTCACTTCCCTGTGCTAAAATATAATGGAGCCAGCACAAATATATCTTCTTTCATTAATTCGTCTTACTGTCGTTATTCACTCCTTTCTAACTCATAACTTACATTCCTTACACAAACAATCTTCTCCATCATAATAAAATAATCTCAATATTTTACTTACTTGCCCATACTTGAAGAAAGTACTCAAATTGCCAAGTCGAAGTTTTATACACATCATAAAAATATTTAACCATGAAAGGATACTTGATTGCCCCTTCACATCCCATAAAATAGCCATAGCCCATGGTAAGCAATGGTGTAAAACAAAAAACAATAAAAACAGTCATAGTAATACTTGAAAATACAATTACAGAGGATTTGAGAAATTTAACTGAATCTTCTATTATTTTAGTCTCAATTTGCAGTTTATCATCATTAATTGTATCTAGATCACCTTTCTTTACATTCTGAATATCTTTAGAAGCTTTGAAATCATTTTCAATATTTTCAGCACCTTTTGGATGTATTTCCCTGAGTTTATCAACAATTTTAACAACTTTATCACGATTTAAATAAACGAAAAAGGATTTAACTGTGCCAAGAAAACTGATCGTGATACAGGGTGAAGTTAAAGACAATTCGACGAAATTTCGACCAATGTTAATACCATCAACCACCCAGTATATTTCGCCAAATATAACCCAGTACAGGCAAGTAAAGTTCATGATGTACAACCAAAAGTTCATTAAGGTTTCTATGTAACGATTAAATTTTGTTTTAGAAATTTTTATACCGGATATCATTAGCGCATTTTTTGTTAAATTTAACGATTTATCGAAAAGTTTCTTCTGCATTATGAGTTATTTTATTAACAGTTTTTTTTTTTAATTCAATAAACCTTCTTCAAAACGGTTGAACAGTTCTACGTGAATGAATATAATGGCCCAATTTTAATTAAGCTGTTAGCTGACTGTCAAATCAAACAGCATAAGTAATTAGCTAATTAAAAGACGTCAATGTTTTTAAAAATAAAACATGTCCTGTAATTAGTATCCCATTTTAATAAAGAGTTAATGACAAGGATCCTAACAAGTCATTTACAAATTAAAGGCTTAATAACATCAAACACATCTACTTGAAAATAATCTATCTAACTATAAACAGAACTCATATTTTATTTATGGTTTAGAATTTCAAGTCAAAGTCAAAGCCATTTATCCAGTTTAGGCTATAGGATGCCCTCCTATGAAGATAATTATATCTGTACTGAAGTTAAGTTCAACTACAACTTCAACTGAAAAGAATGAAAGAAATTAGTGACTAATTCCGCGAAAAAGACAAAGGCTCCTGATATTCTCATGAAGTATGACGAAAATTTTCAACAGATTGAAAAAAAAAACATATTTCCAACTTTATAAATGTGAAAGTGAGAATGGATGTTTATTACTCTTTCACACAAAAACTGCTCTAATTCTAATTCTAACAGATTTGAATGAAATTTGGCACATAGATATAATATATTCTGGATTAATATATAGGATACTTTTTATACCGAGAAAACATAAGATCCCTCGGGAACGCGGGTGAAACTACGGGGCGGAAGCTAGTACTTATTATATGCACCAATATGATATCCTGGCAATAATCATAAAGAATTTTACTGAGGGGAATTTCAAAAGCAGACTCTCACAAATATTTTTTGCTATCAGCAATATAACAACTAGCCAAAAATATCTCCGAACTTAATATTTGATCCTACCGCTTCACAGATGGAAAAAAAAAGCATTTTTTCTGTCGCTCTCCTATTATTTCGGCGGAGCTTTTATTTACGGTTGGCGGTCATGACTGATGTTGAAAAAATAGCGGCATTGACAAAGGACCTTCGGTAAGGATGCCAGGCTCGCAGGCGTGACGGAGCGTAGGTTTCTAAGTCTTTGAGGGATGTACATTATGGTTTAGTCCCGTGACAATGTGACAATTTTGTAAAACGATTTGTGTCTATATAAAAAAGTGCATTGCTTGTTTAGTGAGCTCCTCTTCCATGACATTTATGTTATTAACCTTAACTATATCTCTGAAAAAACGCTTTATACCCCCTTTTCAAACATTAATTTACCATCATGCTTAAGGTACAGAGTAGACCTGTAATAATGATAAATATTCATATTCAAATCTCGAATTTCCTATTCAAATCCCGTATTCTGAATGGTTGCCAACCCTAACGTCCGCTCACGGATTTATCGTAGGGACTTTCATGAATATGTATGTTTCCCTTTACCGTTAGGGCGGACAGACGGACAGACGAAAGCTTATACTATATTATTTGTTACCTACCTGCTTTGTATTTCGGTATACCTTTGTAGAATTAACGTTAATAATTTGACGTAAAACCTAAATGTCATTTTGGACAAGTAAGACTGACTAGGTCCCGTGTTGGACCCAATGATGTTATATGTTACTATCGTAAATAGATTAGTAGTGTACGGCACTGTCGCGTTGCCACTTAGCATATACCAGCAGGCATATCTGCCATAGTTCCCCGCTTGACGTCAAGTGTCCCTGTCTCACTTTGACGTAGTTAGATTCATGGTAGAAGAAACGAGAGTTTCATAGTTTAAAGATACGTCTAAAGGTGTTTACGTTTTTTCCGAGAATAATTTGTAAGACGTAAGTGCAGACTGGCCACAATTTAAAAATGGAACTGCAGCAAAACAAATTAATAAAGCAGGAACGTTTAATAACCCTAATGAGGTTTGTTGTGCGGAACCGATTAGAATCAGTAGTAAGGGCACATGGAAGTCTGTTACCTAATTAAAAGATAAAAATATGTGTGCTCAAACTTTTTATCATTGTTAAAACCACTTTTCGATTAAACCAATTTTTATTCCATTTATCGTTTTTGCTAAAAAAAATATGTTATGGTCGTTTCCAGTAAACAAACATAAACTTAAGAATATGATACTTCTTTGTTTCAAAGTTATCGAACCAATCTATAGTTTTCAATTTATGAAAAGTTTGCATACTTGGTTATAGTATTTATTTCAAAGTAGTCTTGTACTTTGATGCAGTTTATGTGTCCGTCAGTATATAAGCTTAATCAATAAATAATATCATTTATGTAGAATATTGTTTACAACGATCAAAAATGGAACCAAATTTATTTAAACTAGGACAAATCAATTGTAATCTTCGCACCTAGTTAATAAGAGTGACATTATTTTTTACAAGTTTCTCGGGCACTTGTTAATAGTATGTCAAGGTTTTGAACTTGTGGGTGATGTGATGATGCCGCCTTTGTTTCAAAATTCGAATCGCTTAGTTTCACCTTCACAAGGTTAAACAGCTAATGTATAAAGGGAAAATGGTCGGTACCAACAAAGTCCGACTTTCTCTGTTTTATGGAAAATGTTTTATTAAAATAGGATCCTTGACAACAAAAGCACAACAAATTATGCATCGTAAAATAATAAAAATCGGTACAAAAGTCGGCAATATTAAAAACAAAGTAATTTATACAACAAACAACACTAATAACCGTCATAACTGTTTTAGATCTAACAATCCTGCCGAAACGTTTGAAACGACCATTGCGCTTTATTTTCAAAATAAAACTTTATTGTAAATTATATCTTGAAGATACTAAAAACAAAGTTGCAATAAATGTTTAAACAATTTTGTTCGTAACGGAACAAAAATTTTATGACCAAAATCCGTTTTGTTTAGTAGAAACAATGTAAGCAATAATTATGAAACTAGACTAATAAAATATGAAACAAAGGAACGTGTGTTTGTCTGTTTGTTGGACTTTTACGTATTCAATAAAAAATACTTTAAATTGTACTTAACTGTAAATTTTCACTTTTGCTTTTGTTCCCTTTCTTATAATAGATTCTACAACCAAAGAAGTATATTTTGACCACGCCTTTAGGTATCGGTTTAGGATATTCCTAGACAGTGTAATGCATAATATAATATATATAATATAATTGCGCAATTATCAAAAGTATAAATGTACAATTCAAGACCAACTTACTAAACTAAAAGTAATAAACTTAAATAAAATAGTCAAAAGTATTATTATATTATATTATATGAATAATACCTACTTATGCTACATTTATTTTTGTCTAAGCACAAACTATTTTATTAGCAAATAACAACTACAAGGATAACTCAATGTTTATTTATTTACTTCATTATTATGTCTCCAAATAAATATAGCATTTTATTTCCCGATTTATCCATGTAGATAATAAAACAAAACAATATCAAAATCAAAATGAAATGATAAGTAATTTGATATTGTTATAAATTTATTTTTACTCATATAAAGTACTAACTACAGGGTGATTTTGTTATCACTGGCAATACTTGTAGGGGTGGAAGTACTCATCAATGTGAACAACTTTTATTATAGGGCTAACTCTGATATCGCGTAAAAGAATATGGTTGCTTCATACATTTTGGTCGAGTAGGTATTGAACTTTTGTATGGAACAGCTGATAATTTTTTCATGATTTCACAGTTAGTCCCATAATAAAAGTTGTTCATTTTGATGAGTACTTCCACCCTTGCAAGTATTGCCAGTGATAACAAAATCACCCTGTATAGGTTAAATAAGCTAAACATATCTGATAGAAATTGTACGATAACACAATTATTTCCTATATAAATGATGTCAAAGAATATAACTCACGTTTAAAATCCAGTAAATTGGATTATTACGATTGGTACCTACTATATGTGACGTCACTGCGTAATACGCACAGGAAAATTTCATCTTAATGTTGGTTGAATTACGTAAATGGAATTTAGTTTATATACAAATTAAAATATCTACTCGCGAAGGAAATCGCGCAAAAACAGTTCTAAGTTTGAATAAATAAATGATGTTGCTATAAGTAGTTATTATTGTACTCGTTTTTAGGGTTCCGTAGCCAAATGGCCTATAGATTCGTCATGTCTGTCTGTCTGTCTGTCCGTCCATATGTCACAGTCACTTTTTTCCGAAACTATAAGAGCTATACTGTCGAAACTTGGTAAATAGATATATTCTGTGAACCACATCAAGATTTTTACACAAAAATAGAAAAAAAAAACAGTAAATTTTGGCTCGCACTTGGCCGGTTTATTTTTTATATTGGAAGACCTTTGCTTTTGAGTGTTGTTAAAAAAGTGAAGGTTTAAGAAGTAATAAGATTTGCTGGCAAGGACATACCGTTTGAGGAAACGGAATATTACTTTTAATAATATAGGGTGTAGGTGTGTTGTGCAAATATTTGATCAATATATAATGTAGGTATTTTATTATACTTATAACAACTTTTTTCTGAAACAAATAACAGTCGGTTATGTAAATTATAAACATGTAAAGGTACTCGCGAAGTAGTACTAGAATCTATTACATACATTGTTATTATTTTTTTACTAAAAATTGTGATTTAGGAAGAGTAATAGAATTTACATCACAGCTTGTATAGGAGCATCACTTGAGAGGCAAGTCACTTCTAGGTTTAGCATACTTACCACCTTCACACTTTAAAAAAAAAACAAGGTCAAATAAAGACGTAATGATGACAAAACATCCTTTTTTAGAATGAGTCTAATCATTAAGGTCATAGATATGATTTCACAGAGGTTACATGAATGACTTATATTTTAACGTATGTACTTGAAATGTGACGTTCGTGATTTACGTCACATAATGTCGGCTGCGAATTAATTTGAGCGTCTACTGACTGACAGGCCATTTTACTAGTCTAATAGCTACCGCCCCGCGGTTTCTCCCGCGGTCCCGACGATTCTTACGTTTTCCCGGGATAAAAAGTAGCCTATGTGCTATCTCTGTGCCAAATTTCATACAAATCCGTTCACCCGTTCTGCCGTGATTGAGTAACAAATATCCATCCATCCATCCAAACTTTCACATTTATAATATTAAGTAGGAAGTAGGATAGTAGTATAGGATTAGTAGGATAGTAGGAAGTAGGATAGGATGAGACAGGCGACTCAGCTCGGCACAGATTTTTTTACGAATGAAAAAGTGTATGATGTGATTGTATGTACCAAAAATGCGTGCTGGAAAGTATGGTTGGACTAACTTTCCGCCACGCGGTTTTACCCGCGTTCCCCATTTTTATCCCCTTAGGAGTTGAATTTTAGAATATCCTTTATGTGTACACCTTTACGTTACAAAAGGAACATACCTACTAAATTGTGTGTGTTCTAGGACTAACAGTTTAGGCTCTGTGTTGATTATCACCTGTCAGTCAGTCAGTCAGGATTCTCTTAATGTTTTATAATATACAGAATGACATTTGTATGGTATTGTATGTAAAATAATATATGAAACTTAAAACATAATTTCGGCTCACATTGCATAATGCGTGTGATGGAGCTAAAGTGGACTTTGAGACAATTTTTATAAAGCATATAATCTACTGACTCAAAGGTACACTAACAAAATAAAAGGTCATAAACTAACAAAATTTAAAACTATTTTTAGAAATGGCACTTACTTTGTATAGGCTTGTGTTTGACCACAATCTCACTATGGTAGGTGATGATGTGGCCGAAGGTGGTAAGCACACAAAGCCTAGAAGGATCTGGCTGTCAAGTGCAGCTGCCGGAACACACCAATAGGTGTTTGGCGACAGATTTTCAACTTGAGGGTGGTAGCCAGCCAGGCGGGTACTACAAAGTACCCTACCACCGTGCTATGGTTTCCCCACGATGTTTTCCTTCACCGAAAGCTCAAACTCATTGTAGGATTCGAACCCACAACCTTCGCCGCGGCGTCCGACGTCACTACCACTGAGCTATCATCGCCTTGAACCTACTTATGGCACCTACTTATAAAGTCTAATTCTAATTCTTGATAATATTTTATTTCAATGACATAACATTTTGAGTTACGTAAACTCACTGGCACCTTTGTTATCTTTTATCAGTTTGACTGCTACACATACATATATTTATATATCGTAGTAGAGCATACGCCTGACTTATATAATACTTACTTATATACATCTATAGTTATTTTACAAAAATAATATGAGATTATTTCATAAACGCAAATTGGTGTTTTTCACACTAGTCTTCTCAGTATTCCGAACCGGTGCAGCGGTGGTAGCAGGGGCGTATTAATGATACGAGGCCCCCGGGCTACAGGGGCCCCGAAGCAAAAAATCGTAAAATGTTATCCACCATCTCACTTACACTCTTATGCCGAACTTCCCAGGAAAAAATCTTTTCATACAATATCGTATGGATTTACTCCTCATACATGATCAATATGATCATACACGAGTTTTGGTCATGTGTGCGCAGTAATGGCCCGGTAAATGTTTAATGTTGGGGCAATTTGTAATGATTTTACATTTTACAGATTCTATAACACTTTTGAGAGTAACCAAAATCTGTTTGGCTAATTTAGCTTGAGGGGCCCCCCAACAAATTTTGATCCAGGGCCCGTCTAAGGCTAGCTACGTCACTGGGTGGTATAGTCAATTGTAATGTTCATAAATGCCTTTCCAGGTCCAATTTCAAAATTATAAAGACTACTCTGTGTTATGTTCTGCCAAGTGTTACCAGTTCATAATAAAATAAGATTAGCTATTCTTAAAGATGAATATTGCAATGTTAGCAACTTAAAAATGTATGAAAGAAATCAAAATTTAAGACCTATCAAGGATGCTAAAATGTTCTTACTACCTAGATATAATATTTTTTATGGAATGAGAAACTTTATGTACACGCTGCTTGCCTAGCGAACTGCAAACAAAGTATACGCAAAATGTTAAAACTGTAAAGTCAATAAAAAGGTATATGCTGGGAATGGAAGGGGGAAAGTTTAATTATTTGTATTAGTATATTATAAATTTGTTTAAACTTTTTGTTATAAGTGAACTCTCACCGAGCACATAAGCCTCTCAGGCTTTCGTTTGGTGATCAATGTATTGTAAACTATTCATGTGAAAATTGTTTTTGATCAATAAATAAATAAATAAATTACATTAAATGAGTGTTTATATATACAAAATCAACTCACAAGCTCACAGGTTGATATTAATTCATACTCTCTAAGTACGTTTTTTTCACCAAATCAGAAAACTAGAACAAACATTACCATATTAGCATGTTATAAGCTATTATCCTGTATTGCTTTGTTAATATTGAGTGTTTCGAATATAAACTTTTTATTGGTTGTTCATTCTAAGATTGTCTCAAAATTTTACTTTGACGGGCCGGTTGGCGTGGTTGGTAAGATACCCTATCTATCACGCTACAGGTCGTGGGTTCGATTCCCACTCAGGACAAACATTTGTGTGCATGAACATGTCTGTTTGTCCTGTGTCTGTTTGTAATTATCTATATATGTATGTATTTACAAAAGAAAAGTACTATATGTAGTATATCAGTTATCTGGCTTCCATAGTACAAGCTCTGCTTAGTTTGGGGTCAGATGGCCGTGTGTGAGGAAAAAGTCAAATTTCATCATGATCAATTCAGCCGTGTAGCCGTAAAAACATAACAAACAAACGGACACAATTTCGGATTTATAATAATAATATGGATTTCAAATAACGGTTTATTCAAATAATCTTCATTTGGATGATTTCTTTCGAGTGTCCAGCGACCCAATTCCAAAATTTGGTCGCAGAGAGTTGTTTGTCTTTCATTTACACTCAATGCTCTGTCATATTTAATTTCTCTTTTGCTTTAAGGGTCTGTAGATATGCTTAGGAAAAAAATACAGCCAATATAAAATGGTCTTACTGATTGTAGGACCTTAGGGTGGGTTTTTGATACGCAGTAAAGGTAGCCACTTCAAAAATTGCAACAAATGCTTAAATTTTTTAAGTCTGCCAGCAACAAATAAAACGTTTTAAGAGAAATTTAAGTGGGTTTTAAATGTCTTCCAATGTTCTTTTTAGGGTTCCGTACCCAAAGGGTAAAAACGGGACCCAATTACTAAGACTTCGCTGTCTGTCCGTCCGTCCGTCTGTCTGTCTCCAGGCTGTATCTCAAGAACCGCTATAGCTAGACAGTTGAAATTTTAAATAATAAAGACATCCGAGTTGTATGGGCGCTGATACAATTTAGAGGTCTAGCTTAATTGGCACCAACCTCAAATAAGGTAAATAAATAAAATTGTGCATTTCCCGTGATGGACGAACGATGGACGAAGTTTGTACGGAATCCTCGGTGCGCGAGTCCGACTCGCACTTGCCCGTTTGTTGAGATCATATTATCAACCAGCAACATGAAATAAAATATTCCATAAGCCCCACATAGCCGATGTTCATCAACACTGAGTACATAAATAATAGATTGAGAATAATTAAAAATAAGTCATACCTACATTTAAACGATACACTTTTCTTAAACGAATGATTAATTAAAGAACAACTGCCTAAAAATAGAAGTTATTTGTCTCGATTCAACAGTCTTTATATTTTAATTCCACAGATCTATAAATATATTAAATTCCTCAAATTATTACTTAAGCAAGGGTAAATTTTTAACGTCATTTCATCTTATCCAAAATCTATTTTTTTAACAAATCCTGCGATAATTATTTACTAACCAATGTCAGTATGTTGTATATTAGGTTAACAAACGGTTAAACATTATTATTAATAGATATAGATAGCATTGGTCCCCTCAATTATGGATACAAAATCCCAACCTTGCTAATTTGAGATTTATGATATCTATAGAAAATCTATTATGAAAAATGATTTATGAAGATCTTAGAATTAATTTGTGTTGCATATTAACAAGTGCATATCCAATGTCTTCGTGTGCTTATAACTCGAGAACTACTGCACATGTTTTAATGTAGCTTTTATAGTTAGAAAGATGCCTAGAAAGTTTCTTGAGGAAGGTGTACCTATGAGTTATTGAGCTGTCACGAAAGAAAGCTGGGCAGTTTTAGTTTAAATAGTCAGATACCAAAATTACTATGCAGGTGGAGCCACGGACTTAGACTACTATGATAATATCACAGTCAGCATATCGTTCCATCTAACAATGAAATAAATTGTTATATTTTTTAGGTTTCTCAAACATGTCACCATATTGACATATTTGCATATTTACTTTTCTACGATTCCTGTGTAGGAACTGTTTTTGACTTCAAAGGTTTTATTTTGATTTTTTATTTAGATTTAACTTATGGGTTAAGGATATAAATAAAATGTCAACAATAATTTGTAACTTAAACAATGACTTTTAATACATTTTCTTTTTTTTCCTATGTTACATTCGTTTTGTACAAAAACAACGTTTTGATTAGGTATACAACGTATTTTTCTTTTTGTAATTCGACCTTACCCATGCTCAATGTATATAGGCATTAAAAAAAAACAATTAAAAACTAAATTATACTATCAAAAATTACGTATCAAACGAGATCTCAAGCGCTTGGGAGATAAAAAAACAAAAACACAAATAGTAGTAACTTTTAAAACAACATCACAAAAAATAGAAAAACATCTACTATTCACTAAAAAGTATACTTTTTAAACCAGCTTTGAGTAGGTAGGTAGACAGACCTACCTAACTATTGCTGGAAAAAATAACCTAATTTTTTATCAAGAAGCTGTAGATATTTCAACCTCAATTTGTAATAATAAAAAAGTAGGTACTTTTTTAGTTGGTAACTTTTTGTTATTAGCTATTTTTGCGCTTACAAAAACCTCATCGTATATTTTTCTCTCAATTGCTTATAATAACAATAAAAAGTTTCATTTTTACACAATAATATTGTAATTTGGGATTTATTCACGCACAAATTATTAAATACATTCTTAGAAACATGAATTTAAATCGCAAAAAAAAAACAATCGTAATTTTTATCGACAAAATGTCAAAAAATATTGTGTAACTTAACATTGTCAGAAGTTACACTCAAACATAGGCACAAATCTGGGACTTACCTACTCAATATAATAACCAACAAACAAGTAATAAATCATAAATACAGTAAGTAATTGATGTTCCAGGCTGAATAAAAGTTTTTGACCTAGGTAAAATAATTATAAAAAAGCAAAAACATGGCGTAACAACTAAAAATACAACGAAAATAATTGTGTCACTAGGTTTGCTATTTAAATTTTATATTTTTTAAAGAAAAGTTGGTGTCAAAATGAGGAATGGCTTCAATAACTCAAAGTCGTCGTTGATTACGACATACTATCATTATTTATATATATATATTTTCGTGAAAGAATGTTGTGTGTAGGATTTGTATCAATTAAAGTATTTTTACCAATTCAAAAAATATTTTATTGTATCAAATTAAACTGACGGTTATTATTTGGAAGGTTTACTATATTTGAAGTTTTTACTGTGATTAATTTAAAGTAGATAATTGTATTTTTAAAGCACAGATATTGTTCCATAAACGAAACTATTTCAGATTTAGAACAGTTAACTAATTTGTATAAAATTATTTAAACTTGGAACACTTTTAATTTACCTCTATTCTGTTGTTTTCATTACCTAATGTCATTGAGGATGTTTGCAGCTTTAGTTTTAAGTCAGTTATGTCCCTACTGGCTTACTGGTACGGACAAAACCACAAAATCGTTTTATTTTGTTTAATTAAATACTTAGGTAGGTACATAGGTTTATGTAAAAAACAAGAAACTTTACAAATCCAGTTTTTGTTTTTCAATCTCTCAAATAACGTCATTATGACATAAAATAATTAGAAAATGCTAATGCTTAACAAATTGTATAGTTCCTTAACGTGTTGCGTAAGGTCGAATTAAAAAAAACAAATTTGAAGAATGTCTAAATATCTACCTAACTAATGGAGCAATTATGAATAGAAAAACCAGACCTTTTTAAAAATTACGAATTTTGTTTTTTCTAACGTCATTGAACTTGATAATAAAGTGTTTAAAAACAGAAAAAGATAAAAAAACATTCAAAAAGATCTGACTTAACATAGCGACTAGGCATTGGGGCAACTTTCCAGTCCAACTCAACCAAAAAGAGACAAACTTCACTTTCAACATAACACAATTATGTACAAACAACAACATAACTCGGTAAACAGAAAACATTCCAGATAAGAAAGAAACCCCATTTCCTAACGTATAATTCGATTAATATCTTTAAAAAAATTGATAATTCCTTTATTCACAGTCCGATTATACAACCTTGGCGCTCCTTCACTTTAAACATGGCCGTCGCACTCACACATACAAACGTACAAACACAAACTAGTGTGTGTGTGGTCACCGCACATGCCACAGGCCGAGGTTAAGAACACTAAGTCGAGGCAACTTCACAATATGGTCTAAGCCTTGTGGCGTTATACACGTACACCCGTACAGATCTATCGCTTTTAGATTACGTAGTCCATCACCCAACGCGCGAAGACCTCTATCGGTCACACGAGTACACTGTCCTATATTTAGCGTTTCTAATTGTGATAACCTCGCGACCCTCTCCAGACCTTCGTCTGTTAATCGACAAGCGCTAAGAGATAGCGAACGTAGTCCTGATAAGCCTAGAGTAGCGTGTGATAAAGCTTCATCTCCAACTTTATCGCAAAATGACACATCCAATGCTCTAAGTCTTCCGCTCTCTGCTAAATGACCAACGCCCACATCTGAGACTCCATCACAAGCTCGTAAATTAATATCTTCTAGATGAGGCAGTCGTGCCAGATGTCTCAAACCAGCATCGGTTACTGCGACGCAGAAAGACAAGTTAATGGATTTGAGTTGCGGAAGCCCTGTCGCTGCGTGTTTCAACGCTTCATCCGTCAACCTTTGGCAGTCTTGTAATCCCAAATGCTCCAATTCGGGCGTCCCTCTAGCTTCTCCACCCCCACATAAATGTGCTATACCAGCGTCGTTCACATGCCAGCATGATCTCAGGTTCAAACGACGCAGTTTTCTCAGACCCCAAGCGATAAGTAACAGTCCTGTGTCAGTTACATTACAACAACCGCCTAATTCCAACTCTTCTAAGTTTTTCAGTGATTGCGCTATCCTTCCAAGTGACGAATCTGTTACTTGTTTACATAATGAGAGATCCAATCTTCTTAAAGCTGGTAATTCAGCAGCGAAAGCACTCGCCAAAGCTGCATCGGTTACACTGTAACATCCACTCAGAGACAATGACTCTAAGCCTGGTAAAGATGCGACGGCGTCCCTTAATCCCCTTCTTAGGGAAAGTACCTGTAGTTTACGTACTCCTCGCCTAGCCAATGAAGCGAATAAGACAGGGGCTGGCCTTCTAAGATGTAATGCAGCTTCCACACCGCGCCACACCGACCGCCGATCAGCTGCATCTCTCCAAGCGCGGCAAACTTGAGCGGCCCGTCCTCTATCCCGCACAGGTAGCCTTTCGAATATTAAAGCCAATAATTCCGGGTAAAGCCTCGATATATGAGTTCCTTGAGGCTCCGGCGGCAATTCCGATACGTGAGCGGTAGGCAAATGGGGCCGGTGTAATCTGTAAGGTGCGCTGCGTTTTCTCCTCGATGTGGTAGTCGGTGGGAGTTCTGTTAGGCCAAGTCTCTCCTCCCGCCAGGACAACACGTCCTCAGTCCACGCACTCATGGTTGCACTACACACTATAACATGTCACGATGCATCGGACCGGTTATCGGTGAAACTCGTGTTGTTTGAGGAGCGCACACGTACACCCGCCACGCGTAGCGTCACCTCGTGCACTGGCGGTTGGAGGAGAGTGGCCTCCCTCCCCGCCGCGCCCCGCGGCCGCCCGAGCGCGGCTATTGGTCGCGGTCGGCGGCACGTGACGCGCGTCGTATCGATTCAGAGGCTCTGCGGCGGCATTTTTAAGTTGGCGGGCTGAGAGCCCGCCTTCGTCCCGCACAGCCCCCTACACCCGCTCTGTAGATTATGCAGCCTGTATAGACATGACATATTGCTGTTATTATTATAATACTTTTACACATTAATTATGTAATGTAGGTACACTAGGTACTGAACTATTTTGTTTGCTAAAATTTTAAATAATAAAAGTAATGTTAACTAAACCTAGAATACAAACACAGCGAAAGAGTACGTGTTCCATAGAAAATCTGAAATTTCTACCTGAGAGAGACAGAATTATTTAGTTGTATTTATATACTACATACCTAATTACATAGTCAGATTAGAGTCACATAGTTGTTCTTATTAGTGCAAATCTGTTTTGGAGACCGTTTAATTTTTTTTATCAAAAATGTGTGTTGAAAATACAACATGTCAGACGTTTAGGCTGGCTACACAATAATATGACAATATCATGTTAACCGATGCTTAGCTACGGATTCAATGATAATAAACACCTGCTTAAACGCATGACTGACTACCAGAACTAATTTTAGGAGTCAGATTCGAGCTCTAACATGTGATAATCGATAAAAGGTATTCCAAATAAAGCAAAGCAAACCCAAACAGCATTATCTTCTAGGACATTCTAGGTCTTAGTCATTACGGAGTATAATAAATAATTGGTCTTCTGCATTAGATCACGGTTCCAAAAAAAAGTGGGCTATTATCAGTATTTTAGTAATGTAAAAATAATTTTTACAAGGGAACTTTTTCCAAAAATGTAAGCCAGATTTTGAGAGCAAAATAAGTAAAATTAATCAAATAAAAGTTTATAAAAATATTATGAACGTACTTAATATTTATTTACCAGTGATTTTTTAAATAAATTATTCTTCATTGTCATCACGGAGTCTTCAAGGAATTTGGCATAATTTAAAAATAGCATGCACTATTTAATCTTTGGTCCGAGTGATAAGGCGGCAAAACAACTCGACGCGCTGTATATTTTCGTTCGCGCTGCACTTGCCGACGTCTTGAGACCATTTTAAAAAGACCCGTGTCAACTCCCGCGACCTGCTTTATTTAGTTATACATAAAGAAATAATAGTGTTATGACACAGGTCAAGTAAAATTTGTTTTTTGATAACACCGGCCAACTATTACAAGGGCGACCGGTTGCGAGTGTTCCAGAATGGAACGTGGCCCGAGTTGGCGAGGGACATTGGCCGTTTAGAAAATAAACGGGTTAAGTTCCACTACTTAAAAAAAAATTTTTGAACGTAGATAGGTTTGCCGCTGAAGATCTTTGTATAAATATCTATCTTATCTTCGTTTTAACTCAGTAAAGATTTTTTGGTAGATAAAACGGTAGGTAATATGGTAAATTGTGGGACGTAGGTACATAGAATATGAAACAATTTAGAATTTGGATATGTATTTACTACTTAAATAGGTTTAAAATTATGCTAATAATATAAATTGATATTTGAATTCTAAAAATAATATTTTAAATTACGACTTTTACCGATATACCTAAGACATTCTACAAAAACACATTTACATGAAATCTTGTTTCATTTTATTTGGTATTTTACTCAATTCTATTACAACGTGCTATTTAATTTTTAGTTAACAAATATTCACATTTTGTTTCACGCATTTGTTTAAGGCGCTGACAACAGCTAAAGTCTCTCTATTGCAACCCAACCTATATTAATCCTACTAAATGTACGGTATTGAAATTTAAATACACGATACTCAAGGATATAAATGACAAATTTATTAATCTCAAAACACGATTTCATTTCATTGCCTCGATAAAAAAAATTGCCAAACACAACTCTGAAAATCAAGGAATTCCCAAATTTATCCTATACACGAATGTATTTTTCGATGTGATATTTTACATTAATATTGTTCGAATAATTAGAAAATGATTTATTTCGTTAGTTTTTGGAATAAGGAATTTATTTGTACATAATTAATTATTTTTATAAATGTCGCTTACGTTATTAATTCGGAGCAGTTAGGGGGAGGAGTCAACATTATGCCACACTCTTCTGTCACGTTACTTGCGTATTTTGCTTTGCCCTCACTCGCATTCCGCGGCGATCCGCGTTGCTAGACGGACCTATACCAGTTTTTTTCCGAGCGCGCGGTTTCAATATTATCATCCATAAATGGGTAAAATATCTTTTTAAAAAAATGTGCAATGCCTGATGAATAAAGTAAGGTAGTAAGCAATTTATTTCACAGTGATTGACAATGATAAAAGTAAACAAATACTTGTGTTTGTCAAAGCGTCATATCACTGCCGCTAGATTGCAGTGTAATTTATGAATGTATTCAGCCTATTCACATTATAACTTTTTATCAAATTAAATGACAATATTTGGAGGGAAAATGAATTGCATTACATAACTTTTACAATATGATCTCGTCGTATTATTTCGCATAAAAAAAGTATTCAAACTAAAGATTTACTTACCACAAAAAGGGCATAATAACTGATTAATTTTATAATCTTTCATGCATTGGGAATAAATTTGTCATCACTGACCGAGAAACATTCTTATTTTCATCGCTAAAGTCATGTCATTGTTAGCTAAGCGGTCCTGGTTATAGGTCAAGAACCTATAACTACTTGGATGTGTGTGTTCAAATCCATGTGATGACACCATGTTTTATAATGAATGTAAAGTACCTGGATGATTGAGTTGTGCTGGTATTTAATACTTTTTATTTTGGTAAACAAAAGAAGGAACTTGAAAAAGAGGAAATTAATAATTGAAACTGGAGACATCATCTGGATTCGAACCGCGGACTTCTGGTTTGAAGATCGCACGATCTCCCGCCTGAGCTATTAATTACTTATAGATAGTGGCGAAATTTACTTTCGTATTCTAATGAAAATGTAGCAGTTTCTCATTGATTGAAAACACGGTAAAACGACAAAATGAAACCTAGCTATATATTTTGAATTTTGTACAATTATGAGGCGAATTATTAAGTAAAATCTATATGGGTATCGTTTCCATGGTTTTCGGGGGTGCTTATTACGAATATATAACATATTTCGAAATCCAAGATGGTGGACGCGAATTAAAAAAAAAAATCAATATGGGTATCGTTTCCATGGTTTTCGGAGGTGCCGATTACGAATATATAACATATTTCGAGATTCAAGATGGCGGACGCGAATCATTAAATAAAATCTATATGGGAATCGTTTCTATGGTTTTCGGGGGTGCCGATTACGAATATATAACATATTTCGTGATTCAAGATGGCGGACGCGAATTACTAAATAACATCTATGTATAAGGGTATCGTTTCCATGGTTTTCGGGGGTGCTGATTACGAATATATAACATATTTCGTGATTCAAGATGGTGGACGCGAATTATTAAATAACATCTATGTACATGGGTATCGTTTCCATGGTTTTCGGGGGTGTTGATTACGAATATATAACATATTTCGTGATTCAAGATGGCGGACGCGAATTATTAAATAACATCTATGTATATGGGTATCGTTTCCATGGTTTTCAGGGGTGCCAATTACGAATATATAACATATTTCGAGATTCAAGATGGCGGACGTGAATTTTTAAATAAAATCAATATGGATATCGTTTTCATGGTTTTCAGGGGTGCCGATTACGAATATGGAGTAGTGATATCTCTGCGCGACCTAATTTAACTACTAGCAAACTATTATGTATTAGTATTTTAACGTACTGCCAAAAATTAGAAGACACTTTATAGACAACTTTTACAACGTTTGTTGGAAATAATATTAGAAGTCAATTATATCAACAGCTAAAGAACATTAATTTTAATACAAGACCATGGTCCTGCTTCCCGTCTGAATTTTTATTAAAATTATTTCTACGTATGAGAATTGACTACATCGTCAAATTCAACAATCGCAATCTGAAAATTAGTAAATCCAAATGTTGAAAATACCTTTCAGTTTCGCATTTGTAGTATTTAAAAGAATAAGTATCTCAGTATTTCTCTCTCATTTTTTTTTATTTTGGTATCCTATTATATTATTAAAAGGTCATGAACAATAAAAAATATGTTAGGTATTAGTTCTACATACACATACTACGAATAATGACGAATGTCTACACAAAAGTGGCATTTCGCGTGACTTCAAACGCGATAAACCACTGTATGACTTGTTACGCTGTGGCACTATTGTAAATAATGGTGTGAAAGATGAAAAAGTTACAAAAGTAGGATGAATCATATCGAACAAAGTAATCAAACATAAGTCGCCAACAGGACTCGATCCGTGGACATCTAGTTCAAGGATCGCACGATCTCCCACCTGAGCTATTAATTACTTATTGATAGTGGCGAAATTTACTTTCTTATTCTAATGAAATTGTAGCAGTTTCTCATTGATTGAAAACACGGTAACACGACGTTTTCTAAAAATGAAACCTAGCTATATTTTGAATTTTGTACATTATTTTCTTCATTCATATTTCTTATTAAAAAACATTTATACATCCACACGGGCGACGCGAATATAAAATGATAAGAGACGCGGTTTCATTAAAATTAGTAGGTACATACTATTGTAAATAATGGTGTGAAAGATGGAAATAAAATAGAAAAGTTACAAAACTAGGTTAAAATATATTGAGAACTCGGTTATTACTATTTCTTTATAGCTAGTTGTAATTACATATTTATACTATCAATAATAGCGCCATCTAGTTGTGTTAGTTAAATAGATATATTTGTACTTGTTTATTGTTTGGATGAGGGCCGAAAAAGTGCACCGTTTTACCGCGTCTTCGTGTGTGGCGCTATGCTGTGCTATACGTGCTATATATATTGGGGATGTAGAGGGGCGTGGCTAAAATTTCAATTTCTCAAGGCCATTTAGCTGTTGTCAGCGCCTTAAGTAGTAGGTAGGTACCTATCTACCGAGTGAGAGATGATTATAATACAATTTTACGGTTCCACAATTATTTATTACATCTTTGTGGACCTTATTTATTACTAGCTTTGGCCCCGCGGTTTCACCCACGTTCCCTATGGATCTTATGTTTTCCCGGGATAAAAAATAGCCTATGTCCTTCTCCATACCATAGGCTAACTACATACATCATTTCATCGCGATCAGTTCAGCGGTTTAAGCGTGAAAAGGTAACAAACAAACAAACTCACTTTCGCATTTATATGTATAATGTTAAATTTAGGATTAGGATTAGGATTAGTTAGGATTAGGAGTCAGAGACTGTAATTTCGATTATCATATTAGGTGATGACAAATCTGAGGCAGTACCTAGTCTATATCTAAACTTATTATGAATATTATAAAGAGGAAAGATTTGTTCTGTTTGTTACGATTTAACACAAAATCTACTCGTCCGATTTAAAAAAATCTTTCACCGTTAGAAAGCTACATCTTCACCGAGTAACATAGGCTATATTTTATCCCGGGAACGCGGGTGAAACCGCGCGGAAAAACTAGTTAGTAAATAATTTCCTTTTTAATTTGTTGGATGTCATAGCCCTTCTTCGATTTCTTTTTTTTATCGACAATGCGAATTCTGAGGAAATAGATGGTAGTTCTTTTTCTTTTATTTCTTTTTTACTCCTCCTCTCCTCCTCCTTTACTTCTTCTTGGGCAGTTTGAGTGCTACTAGTGATTGTAGCTTCAACTTTATGATGTGAAATACTTTGTTGGTGATGCGAATCACTTATCGTTCTTCCTTTCTTTTTTCTTTCGTTTATAGATGTGTATTCTGAAGAAGTAAATGGCAGTTTCTCTTCTTTTTTTGTTTGTACATCTTTAGAGCTCACACCTGTCTTAGCTTTTGTAGGTGGAGGTTTTCGTAAAAGCGACGAATCACATTCAACTGTCATCCTATTATCTCTCTTTCTTTTTTTCATAGATGTGAATTCTGTAGAAGAAGATGGAAGAGTTTTTTCTTCTTTTAATATATGTAGGACAGTTTTAATGCTAATACCAGTAGCTTCAGCTGTACGTTGTGATATGTTTCCTAAATGTGACAAATCACAATTAGGTTCTAATGAAGCCATCGTAAACTCGTATTCTTGCTTCAGAAAATGGTAAACGTTAGATATAATGTCTCGACCCTAAAACAAAAACAGAACTTTTGAGACATTTCAATATTACTATTTAATTAATTAATAACAATGAAATCAAAATAAAAACACAAAAGATTTATTTTCTTTATCAAAATTAAATTATTACCTCACTAGGAATATTTTTTCTGCGTTTTGTCTCCATGCTGACGGTACACGATGCAAACTTTTGGCGGGGACTCAGTAGACGGGACCGCCCGGACTGCGCTGCAGTCGCAACTGACTGACTGAACTGAACTAACTGACTCTGATCGATCACTAATCTGATTGAGATGTACCCATCCCTACACACATGTACATGTACACTAATGATATACAGATCAAAATAGTAGGACAGCTGCTTACACTATATAAAGAATCTACGTATATGCAAAATTTCAAGTCCCTAGGTCCAGCGGTTTGGGCTGTGCGTTGATATATCATCCAGTCAGTTAGTTTACCATTTTATATATGTATACACATAAGAACTATTTGTAAGATACTATCATAGATAATCTGGCTTCAGTGACAATCACGTTGATATTTAGTCTTGAATGTCCACTGCTGAACAAAACTGCTGATTGACAACGAATGATCCACCTTCATCCAGCATCTTACATCACCACGAACCTGATAGTCCACTTCATAAAGAACCAGCCATCTAATGTAGGTACTATTACTTAACTAGCTGGGCATCGTGGTTTCTCCTGCATTCACGGGATAAGCTGTAATTATCCAAGCTACGTCTCGACCAATTTTTATCAAAATCGGTTCGGTAGTTTAGTCGTGAAGTTGTAGCAAATATTAAAATTTACTTTTGCTTATAAAATACTAATTTCCCGTGGAATCTTATGACTTTTCGGGATAAAAAGTATCCTATGTTTTATTCCAGGTTATGATCTATTTCTGTGCCAAGTTTCATCCAAATTCGTAAACTACATCATTACATACATACAAACTTTCTCATTTATTATATTAATAGGATACGTATGGATAGGTATACATATTATTATGCCTGGGCCTGTCTCAGTCCCATTTGAACATAGTGTATGGAACCCGCTGCACAAAACCCAACACATGCTTTACACTTTTTTTCATAAGGTGATCCCGAGAGTTATAGTGTTACGGTCTAAATAAAGCCTTTTTTTACCAGATCCGTCTACCTGAGTCCCAACGCAACGTACTATACCGAAGAGGTATGAAATATTTAAGGAAAAAAATGTGAAGTGAGATCATGTTCTAACTTGTTATAACCTTTGCTTCATTTTCACATTGTGACATTGAAATATTTTAATTCAAATAAGGCTTCCTAAAGCACGGTTCGGAAGGTTGCTTTTGATGAAAGTCGGCTATAAACTCAGCAATTACTCTTTTCAAAACAATACTATACACAAAGATGTAAGGTGGGCTGTAAGAGCGAGGACTACAACATAATATTGTCGTCATTCATTTATATTCGTGTAGGTTGTAGTAAACCTTCCTTCTGTTCTAAACCGGACTTAATTTTTAAGCATAAGTAGGTATTTCATTCATTAAATGGTTGATTTAATAAAATTCATAGTATTATGGCCAATCAGGCAAATATTTGTAATTATTTCACGTATTTTTTGTTTTATACAGGTACCTACTTTGGTAAATTCAATTAATTTCAATACCTATTTGGTATTTATTAGAGAGCTCCTAAAACCTATCTAACCGACTTACAGTCCTGTTAAATAGCTTCGTTCAATCTTGCATCAAATCACTTTTATCTCAAAAATAACCGGTTGTCCCAGACGTCATTACAAAATCTTTACGTTGGTATTAAAAATATAAGGTTGGTACTTTTTTAATTTTTACTTTCATAAAGGTATTTTAAAAGACTAGTATTGCCATCTATTGGTGAGTATTTTAATCTATAAGTCACTTTCATATAGAATAAAGTGCCATCTAGTGTTGAGTAGCACCATTTATTTTTTATTTGTGTCAGACTGAACTAACTTTACTAATTCAATGCAAATGTTTTCATATGTTACTAGTAGATGGCGCTATTATATAAAATATTATTACTATTGGGGCTGTGTGGACCAAAATGCAAGGCGTAACAACGTAAAATGTGGATCCAACCCATTTTCTCCGGAATAATGAATAATATTTTTCTCATAGAAATCGAGGTTGGTTTTTAGGTAGGTATTTATAATGTATTTTTTTTACTCAGTTTATTAAGTTTATAAAATATCTTAATCTATTATTATCTTACCTATCTATTATCATATTTAATATATAAAATATCTATAAATTTTCTTTCTGTTACTCGATTTCAATTAAATAACAGAATAAGCCTATTCGAAGCGCCAAGCCAAGACGCGAAAATCCATTCAGTGTGCCGAATTTCATGCAAATCTGTTCAGGCGTTACGGAGTGTGGTGGTTAACTTCCTACTATAGCTATATTTAAATTAACATTGAGTTTCTCCACAATTTTAAGGTTGTCTTACAGTAAAAGTTGTTCAGATTGGTGAGTGGACTTTCACCCTTAAAAGTGAACTAAAGATTTGTAAATCGATTCTTAAAATATCAAAAATATTAAGCACCACAGAACTGTTGAAAGCCGTACCTAATTACGGATTATACTTGCTAAGTACATAATTGCTTATGGTTTTCAGTGTTAAAGTCCAGTCAGTTTAGGCCCGAGCACTTATGAACGTCGAAGCTACTGAAGTTACCACCGGTTCGGAAGTCAGCATTCAACTTAGATGAACCGGCAGGAAAGTCACCAAGATTACATTTTCAAAATATTTTTTGTCAATCTGAATAATTTGGGTATTTTTAGGGTTCCGTACCTCAAAAGATAAAAAAAGGAACCCTTATAAGATCACTCTCTTGTCCGTCTGTCCGTGTGTCACCACCGATTTTCTCAGGAATGTGTGAACCTAGAAAGTTGAAATTTATACCAGATACTGAGGTCTATAGTCCCTATTAGGTGTATGAGGTCTATAGTCCCTATCTCTCTACTATATAAAAATAAGTCAGGTTTTCCTTCCTGACGCTATAACTCCAGAACGCACGAACCGATTTCTACGGTTTTGCATTCGTTGGAAAGGTCTCGGGCTCCGTAAGGTTTATAGCAAAGAAAAACATAAGATCCCACGGGAACGCGGGTGAAACCGCGGGGCGGAAAGCTAGTTCGGTGTATAAAAATCAAGGTCCGAGTCAACTCGATAAAAAGATATAGGCAAATTCAGATTTTCGCGAAAAATTGTAAGTACCTACCAAAATTTATCTTAATTTTCAACTTTTATATTTTTCGGAATTTTTCCTTTACTTGTGCTGTAAGACCTTGCTTTTAACCAAAATTGCCATTTCTAGGTCAACCGGAAGTGCCCTATAGGTTTTGGGTTTGGCTCGGTTTTTTTCATTCAAATATTTCACAATTTTAAAGCAATAGATCGCTTATTTATTAATAACAAGCTTCCGCCCCGCGGTTTCACCCGCATTCCCAAGGGATCTTATGTTTTCCCGATAAAAAGTATGCCTATAGCCTTCCTCAATAAATGGGCTATCCAACACTAAAATTATTTTTCAATTCAAACCAGTAGTTCCTGAGATTTGCGCGTTCAAACAAACAAACAAACTCTTCAGCTTTATAATATTAGTATAGATAATCGACCCTATGGGTGGCGAATTATTTAAGGTACCTACAATTTAATTAAAGAAAAACTACATACATATGGAATACAATACACAATGACGTCACAAACGATAAAAAACAAACAAAAGGTTAATAAATATCACAAGACAATATGCCTCGAGACAAACAAAGATAAATATGGAGTTGATTGCAAAAAAAAACACCTTGGTGCGCCTACAAACCTTAGAGTTAATTTTGGTTCAGTATAAGTATAATCTGCAATCTGCTGATGCAATGAATCCGAGTTGTGGAGATCGGAACCTAGTAGTTAGAGTTCCTTTAGGGAAGCTCGTGCCCCAGCAGTGCGACGAGGACGTAAAGAATATGAACACAATACTTGCAAACATTTTCTTGTCGTACTAACTTGTGTGCAAAATTTAAGCGGTTCGATGTGTTGATCTGTCAATCAGTCAGTTGGTGAATTTCTCCTTTTATATACCGTTGGCGGGCTGTGAAATTTTGTGAAAAACTGTGTTAGTGGTTTTTCGTAACAAAACATCATAACACATAAGGCGATGATAGCTCAGTGGTAGTGACGTCGGACGCCGCGGCGAAGGTCGTTGGTTCGAATCCTACAATGAGCTTGAGCTTTCGGTGAAGGAAAACATCGTGACGAAACCATAGCACGGTGGTAGGGTACTTTGTAGTACCCGCCTGGCTGGCTACCACACTCAAGTTGAAAATCTGTCGCCAAACACCTATTGGTGTGTTCCGGCAGCTGCACTTGACAGCCAGATCCTTCTAGGCTTTGTGTGCTTACCACCTTCGGCCACATCATCACCTACCATAGTGAGATTTCTTTTTTCCCTTCGATATACATGTTTGATCAAATCTATAGCTGAAAGAAATCACTATCACGGAGATAACTTACCAACTAACGCTTCTATAATGCTTCATCAACTAACATCAATTACTAAGTCTTTCAATTAACATACTTGTACTTAGTGAAGGTTTCTATTACTTTGGATATACCTATGTTTGACCTCAATGTGACCTTGGTAAGTGATGATATGACCTAGTGTGGTAAGCGTGTGGTAAGAACTGAAAATTAGGTGCATTTACATTACACAAAGTTAAGGGTAACCAGTGCCTTTTATGCTCCCGGTGCGAGCTCCTCTATCTGCTCCTAATTAACATGCATGACCCAAACCTTGGTCCGGGTCTGGTCCATTCTTCGCCCTTCCAGGATTTACGCCCTGTGCATGGGCACCGCTGGCACCACCCTAGATATGACATTGGGGTAGCCAGCTAACCGGGTACTACAAAATTAGTTCTCCATATTTCACTGTGGCATTCGATGAAATCCGTAATCTATAATCCTCGATGGATTCGATTAAATTCTAAGCTATCGACATTCTAAGTTTATGGTTAAGTAAGTGTAAGATACACTAAGTAAACGTTATGACGGATATTAGAAAATTTCAAACGGGATTTAAACATGGACACGGGCTGTGACAGTCGGCATATAACTTGGCAAAGCAGACATCGTAAGTTGTAAGTCATTATGAAACTTGGTTCGTGCTCATTAAATTTATTGCTTCGTGTTAACACCTGGTCTAAAGCTGCGTGTACAGGGTTGTAAGGCAGCCTTGATAACCAGCGCTGCAGCATCCCACACTGCAGCATAAGTTGAGATAGTCTGTCTTTTGACCTGACTTATTTTTGGTTTTCATAATATTAATACGTGAAACAAAAACTACTTTTTACCAAAATTAGTATGAAAGGTACATTTAGAGTTTATATGGAGAAGGAAGCTAATATTTTCATATAATATTGGGATGCCACGTGTGTAGATACACTTGCGCCTTCCCACTTACTGGCGACTTGTAAAGTCGCTGGGGCGGCTGCGACCGGTGCTGAAAAAACTAAATTTAAAAAATACGCTTGTCTTGGTTCTAATTTTTTGTTCATGCCATTCGCAGTTGAAACCATGGGTCCATGGGGGTTCGAGGCTCGCCGATTTGCTCGGATTTTATAATCCAAGCTCATCGAAGCTTCGGGACACCGACGGGCTGCGAGCTTTTTCCGCCAACGCATAAGCTTGGCCATCCAAAAAGGGAACGCTGCCAGCCTGTTGGGAACCTTGCCTATCGACAACAGCGAGGGCTTTGGGGATGTTTTCTATGTATCATAGTTTGTATTTTATACATTGATTGTAAATATGTAAATAAATTAATATTCATTGAAATAAATTACATTAATTTTAATATAACATTATACACACTATCATGCGTTTGACACAACCACTGTCAATCGTGACGTGACATCTCTATGCTTTGTGTATAGCGCGGCAAAGACAAACATAAAAAAAAACCTTTTGAAAATCATAGGCAAGTATTGAGTCTCTTTTTACTTTATTTACTTAACAAAGGCCACGGTTTTATAAACAAATTACTCAGACCATTCTTATTTCAAAATGAAATTATCCAATGCCAGTGATAAATAAAAAAGTTACCTACACGGCCTGCGATACAAGTGAAGTCAAAAAAACCGTGCATATAGGTAATTGCATATAATCTGAGACAGATCAATGAAAAGGAATAAATAATTTTACTAAGATTCATGGCCGGACTTGTATGAGAATAAAGTTCTTTAGATATGTTAAAATTACATCAATACTGTTTGTGCATATGGAATTAGAGAAATGTCAACAAATGCTGTGTAAGTTATTATTTGATATCAGTTTATCTGTCGTTTAATTTATTTATTAAGAATATCATATTTATTCTACTAAGATTTATTTACAACAAGTATTTACAATAATAGTATAAAATATAGACTAAAATTGAATATTTCTTCAAAGCTCCCGGCAGCTCATAGGCAAGGTTCCCAACAGGCTGGCAGCGTTGATTCCGGGATTTAAAAAAATATCGTAAATGCTTTATGCCTCTAAAATCTCTATACTGAATGAAATATTACACTCAATAATTTTTTTACCAATCAATTAATGGTCTTGCAATGATTTTATATTCAATATAGCTTCCGCCCCGCTGTTACACCCGCGTTTCCGAGGGATCTTGTGTTTTCCTGGGATAAAAAGTAGCATATAGCCTTCCTCGATAAATGGGCTATCCAACACTGAAATAAATTTTCAAATCGAACCAGTAGTTCCTGAGATTAGCGCGTTGAAACAAACAAACAAATTCTTCAGCTTTATAATATTACTTAGATTACTTAGTTTGCAATTCTTGTATGCTGTATAGAAAATAAAGCCTTCTTTAATAAACCTAACTTGATTTAAAACCATTTAGTGTAAATATATCGCTTAACATAAACAAGTTCACCTCCAACGAACAAACAAACTTTCCTTCAATAATATTATAGCATAAAACCCGAGTGTATACGCCTTTAGCATTAACTTAAGTGTAGTAACTTAGTCAAGTTTCCCTCCACCGACCAGTCTGGCTTAAAACGTCGTGAAACGCACACGTCTATTGAATTCCCAACTAAATACAACTTAATCGGAACTTAAATCGGTGGAAAGGCAACTTTAAAATTGCATTAAGTGTTGTTTTAAGTTATTAGTGACGTATTCAGTGATACAAAAGATCAGTGATTGATGTTTACGTTACAGTCGTTAAGGTAGAGAGTGCAAACTTTTTGTTGTGTTTTTGTTTTTTTTTTTGTTGATATGTTGGAATGCTTTAAATATTTTCGATGCGATTTGCACTAGTTTATACAGCGTATTCACTTGGTTTTACACTTTTACACTTTTGCCTTAAAAATGATCGTAAGACTGTGTAGATTCGTGATATGCTTTTACAAATAAACAGACATTCATATCTTATTACTAAGCTTTTTCCTTGAGCTTTACATATATTAGCTGTCTTAAATAGTGTCTTACCTAAGACTAAATAATAGATAATATTAAAAATGCATTTTCAATTCTTAAACGGTTTCATATTTAGTAACGTAACTTACTTATGTACCGATATTATGTCTCTATAATTATCTTGAGACGCTTTTTAACATATTTTGAAAACTTAAGAAAACAATAGCTTCCACCCCACGGTTTCACCCGCGTTCCCGGGGGATCTTATGTTTTCCTGTGATAAAAAATATCCTATATGTTAATCCAGAATATATTCTATCTGTGTGCCAAATTTCATCCAAATCCATTGATCCATCCTCACAAACATTCGCGTTTATAAATTAGTAGGATAGCATAAATGTGTTAGTAATAAATAAAATGTTAATATTTGTTTGGTAGAGTTGGACTCTACAACAGCGAAAGCTTTAAAAATGTTTCAAAGTAACTTTTGAAAGCTTTTGTAGACCTTCATTGACTAACAAACAGATTAGATTTCCATTTGTAGCAGTATATTTCTAGTAAATTTAGAATAGTACTTATGCAAATACAAATTGATTTAATAAAAAAAAATGATAATGTTTAAAAATAATAATGATAGATAACTTACTTCAAATATTCGGTAGTAAAATATTCATAATTGAAATATATCTATCGATAAATTAATATTATAAAATATTTTAAATAACACAAGTAAAAAAAAAAATCTGGAGTTTCAAATTCAAATCTTTGAATTTTGAAGTTATACCTATTACGAATTAAAATAAATCAAATTAATAATTTGAAACAAATAATACATTTTTATATTGTTTCATTATTTTATTAAAGTAGCACAAAAAATAATTTAAGACAATAATAATTTGGTAAATGAAAAAAAATATTACTAGATTCAAATAGAGAGGGGTAGCTTAGAACCGGGAATATCAATTATTATTATCATAGGAGAGCGTATGAAACCGCGGGGCACAGCTATTTCCAAATAATTATTATAGAATCTTTATTCCGAACTTGTAAAGTCACTGGTCACGCGCCCCTTATAATTTCAATTTGAAACACAAAAGAATAGCCAAAAGCGTAACTAATTTGTCTATGGGAGCTACAGCCATCGGTTTTTGAGACGTTTAGATCATAAGACACGATAACGATACGATTTGATCTAACGATTTCTCGTGGCGGTACCTACAGCTCTGCGGCCGTTAAGGATAAATCGGCAAGCTCAAATATAAAAAAAAAACATTATGGTATGTAGGTATGTATAACAGATATGTATGAGTAGTGAATATAATGATTAAAAAAATAAAATACAGACCACATAGCACTGACAATTCGTGAATGCCTGTGAACGTTGATGTTATTAGAAAATATATTTAAAAAGTATATATATTTAGTAGGTAACCATCACATTTAAGACACCCTATTCTAAAAAAACAGTTAAGGATATTCGTGGTTTCTAAATAAAATTGTTTAAAATTTCGACACGAAAGCTTTCAATGATATCAAGTTTGAATCCGTGTAGAATCAATAAAAATCGTAATTTATAAAAGACCTCTTTTTAAAACTAGAATTATTATTTTTTATTACAATAATCACAGACTTATTGCTTTTGTACTTTATTGTTTGCGTCGATTTTGATTCAAGGTTTTGTTATTTTTTGACATAAAGTTAATAAAAAGCCTCTTTTAAAAGACTTTTTATATTAATTGACATACTGGGTAGTTATTTAATATCGGCACAGCTTTAAAATAGTAGAAGTATTCTATTCTATTAAATTAGAAATATTTCTATATATTTGTAATCACGGCTCTAACGATTTCGATGAAAATTACAATATGGGGGTTTACGGGGGCGAATAATCGATCTGGCTAGGTCTCATTAGGAAAATTCGTTTTCTCTATTTTCACCCGGGTAGAGTTCGGTCATCCATTTAATAGAATGTCGTACAACAAGTGAATACGCAGGTGAAAGTAGCACCTAATAGTTTTAATAAGGTAAAGCTTTACATATATTATGCTTAGTCAGTTTTATTATGTGATTTACAATTTAATAAGGTGATGGTGTAGGTACAGCCGGAATCCGTATAAAGAAAAATCTTGCTAGACATCATTATTGCAGATAGGGTTGTCACTTCTCTTTAAATATAATTATATCCTACTTATCCTTTTTAATATTATAAATGCGAAAGTTTGAATGGATGAATGTATGTTTTTTACTCTTTCACGCAAGAACTACTGAACAGTTTTAAGTGAAATTTAGCACACAGATAGAATATATTCTGAATTAACATATAGGATGCTTTTTATCCCCGGAAAATATAAGGTCTCTTGGGAACGCGGATGAAACCGCGGGGCGGAAGCGAGTCATTTGAATAAAGTTTATATTCTCCCTCAATTTGATAAACCCTCATCTACCGGTGTGTTCCTTCAGCTGCATTTGAGAGCCTTCCTTTCTTGGCTTTCTGTGCTTACCATCTGCGGCTACATCATCACTTAACATAGTAAGATTGTGGTCAAAAACACAGACCCAAAATGAGCAAATATTTTTTGGCATTGGCACATGAGGCAGTTAATGTATTCTCAACACTGGAAGATATAGAATACGGTCAAAAATTCATTTTTTGTACAAACAAAAAAAAAACCTGTTTTAAAAACAGTAATAAATAATTAACCCTCGGTTAGACAGCTAAGGATTTTTCGTTATTAAAAAATATACTTTAAAAACAAAAACCATTAGGTACATAGTAACATTAAAGTAGTTTAGAAAACTTTGTAAAATACTTTGCCAATCTAAATGTTGCACCCCTAGAACTAATTTCTGTTGTCTGCGAAAAATATGTAAGACAACCCTAATTAGTGAGTAAGCACATAAGTAAGCAGCGACTTAGCTCCGAGCTTAAAAGGTCAGACACGTTAATAATTAGACACGAGCATTAGATATAGCATCGTCTGGAAAATTGGATTAGTTTTCTATAAGTACCTAAGCTCTAATAGGATTTTCTCAGCAGTAGTTTCCTATTAAGATATTGGTTCCAAGCTTTTACTTGTTAGTTTGTGTAATTTTAGTATAATTTTGAATGCATACGTTAAACGTGCATCACCTTTCAATTAAATTAAGCTAAATAGGTACTAGCGTAAAATGCGGATTAGAATCAGTGATTTGTTTACGTTCTAATTTACACCTCGTGAAGAGACCAGGAGGGTTGATTTTGCTACGTTCAGTTTCATATCTGATATAAAACTGCTATTAAAAGGTAGAATATACGGATCAAATCTAGGCATAAATATATCTTTTAGAAGCTGTAAATGCGACGAAATTTATCCTCTGCTATTTAAATTTGACCCGAATTCAGTTTTTTTTTAGGTGTTGTGAAAATAATTTTACCAGAAATCAAGTAGCTGAGTTATAATGTAATAGTGTAAGTAAATAACACAAAACAAAACTATAATGTGACAATCATACTGAAACTGTTCTACGATGTGACCTCCGCCATTTTGTGCGTGCTAAACAAGATGGCGTCGAACACCGTGTTTCGATTCCTGATTCTCTTGACCGCATTGGTGTGGATCCTGGCTCAGGAGAAGAATGAGACCAGGAAACGGAAAGAACCTTGGACTAATGGCAGTTGGTTGTAAGTACTTTACTACTACTTTTTCTTTGTATAATAGGGAAGATGTCTGTATTCAAAATAAATTATCAAACACTAACACATGTATAAAACATCTTAAAAAAGGGGGAAAAACCACGATTATTTTATTAAATAAACCATAAAAAGTAAAACTTTTGATGCTTTATAATTATGACGTCATAACTACGTATTTAATAGAAAACTCCATATAAACCTATCGTTCTGAGTTGCTGATTTGATTTATCAGTCATCAACCCAATTATAAAATATACTGCTAATAAACAAAATTAGTGTCTGTAAACTGTTTTAAGGTGTTGATAGCTCTGTGGTAGTGATTTCGGATGCCATGGCGAAGATTGTGGGTTCAAATTCTACAATGAACATGAGATTTTTGTGAAGGAAAACATCGTGAGGGAATTATAGCACGGTGGTAGGGTCCCACCTGGCTGGCTACCACCCCCAACATGAAAATATGTGGCCAAACACCTACCGGTGTGTGTTTGACAGCTGCACTTGAGACGTTCCTTCTAGGTTTATGTGTTTACCACTTTCGGCCACATAATAACTTACCATAGTGAGATTGTGGTCAAACTTGTGTTGTACTATGCCTATAAGTAGGTACTAAGGAAATACAAAAAAACTTAGTTAAATAAGCACAGTTTGAAAGCCAATAATAATTTCACAATGACTGATCATAGCTGTTTGCACTCAGTTGCTCGCAAAGGTGCAGGAGATCGTCAGTTTGGTACTTTCTGATACGTGATCGCCACTAGAGAACTTTTCTTCTTCATCTCTTATCGGCTCTTCAAAGATGTCCTGCCCATTGCCAACTCAACTTGCTGGCCCCACTAGTGTATAGTACTTTTGTTTTACTAATCATTTCCTAAGTGTTGAACTCTATCACGTAGAGTCACGTAGGAATATATATCAAAAATGTGACCTTGCCGAGTTTCTTGCCGGTTCTTCTAAGTTGAAGGCGACTTCCGAATTGGAAATAACTTCAGTAGCTTCGACGTTCATAAGTGCTCTTCTAGGGCCTAAACTGAATAAATGACTTTGACTTTGAGAGGAAATCAGAGCATAACCAACGCATTTATCCATTGGTATTTCTAACTTATGTACCTACTTTATTGCTTCTTATTGTGAAGGAAAAATCTGTTTGTAATAAAAGATCCGCAATACAACAAATATAATTGAATTAGGTACTTCAACAGATTTAAGAGATTAAGCTTATCCAATACCAAGTTTATTTTATTCCTTGCTATGTGAAAGGCTTTTATTATGTTCTATAAAGCCACCTGAGGCCATGTCTAGACATGAAATAAAACATACAAATCTGCTTTATTATTTACCAGCCTTTCCTTTGAGGTTTAGGCTTTATCTCAGATAGTTTTTTTTTCCGGGAAGAAATGTACCTACTCAAAAATTATATTACTTTGTACTTTGTCGTAATAATTTGTTTGTTTTTCTCAGCAACTAGAACTTGCTATCCATTACTTTTAGAACATGCTTGTTTAATAAAATATTGGAATAATATTCAATTAAATGTTTTTAATGTTTTGTTAAAACTTTTGAGTAGCAAAAATTATAAATAAGATTTTTTAATTCTCAAAAACTGTTAATTTAAAAGAAAGATTGAAAAAATATGTAAATAACATGACATAAAATGTTATAGGTACCTACATTTTGAAGGTTTTAAATTATTTTATTTTCCATTTTTAGGTTTAAACGATATATATTATTATGTATGTTTATTTACAACAAATATTTACAATCAATGTATAAAATACAAACTACGATATATAGAAAACATCCTCAAAGCCCTCGCTGCTGTCGATAGGCAAGGTTCCCAACAGGCTGGCAGCGTTCCCTTTTTGGATGGATATATATTATATTATAGTTTACGGTGTATTATACACATCTGTTTAACCCCTTAAACCGTACTGGCGTGATGTTAGGTTATGGAATGGTGCAAACAATACATAGACATTCGATCACAGCGATCGCGAGTCATTTGCTGTTTGTTATTGAAGAGTTCCATTGCCTATCTCCGAAGATCTTCATCAGATCCTAATTTAATATATTATAGACTAAAACCTTCCCTGAAAAAATACCTATCGGATCAGTTGTTTTTGAGAAAATCGCGGACATACAAACATACCTACATACGGGTCGAATAGAGAACGGAAGTCGGTTGAAACCTGAAAAAAGAAGTGTGCCTCAAATCGGTCCACCCGCTAGTCTTCCATTAACTAGCACAGGTTATAATGTAGGTATTATTGTTACATCTGGTTAATCTGCCTCTAATAATGATTCCCCTTTGGTAGCCCTCTGGATTTAGCTCAGGTTATGCATGTATTTTTTTTTCTGGTAAAGAAATTATCGTGGAATAACTGTTTAAGTAGGTGTTCTAAAAATAGGTTCTAATCGATAACACATAGTTATTTTTTAGCACATAATATCATAGAAAGTAAGGCTTGGCTTCACAGTAGTATTATGTGTTGTCTGGGTAACGCCGTATAGCCAAAACTGGTATCCAATGGTGGTGACGCTACTGCACTCGAAGGTCAGTTGTATTGTACTCTAGAAACCAGAAAAAAAAATTACAACAAAAATACAATCTATACTAATATAATAAAACATAATTTTTTGTTTGTTCAAAGGCTTTAATGTCTGGAACTACCAGTCGGATTTGAAATATGCTTTTTGCACTTGATAGCTCGATTCTTGAGGAAGGTAATAGACTTTTTGTCCCGGGAATACGGGTGAAACCGCGGGGAACAGCTAATCTATAATATAATATAATGCCGATATAAGGTTCCCAGCAGCCTGGTAGCGATTCCTCTTTGGATGGCCATAAAATGGTTATTGGAAGGGATAATAATGTACTCTTCCTGTGGCAGTCGGATAATAAGCAATCAAGTATGTATGCTTATTTTACTGGATAGAAAGGTGACAGAGGCTCCCAATGTCGTCTTCGTCAGCGAGGAACGTCACTAGACCCCACCCAGTCTCGTCTCATATTGAGCGGCCTGAGCCCCAATCCCCATCATAAAATACCATGTCTGAAGAATGCCCTGAGCCGGGGCAACTGTTGTGCCGGGGTTGAGATCTCTCGCCGTCCATTAAACTTGTCTGTGTAAAGGTGTTCCATATCAATAAATAGGCAAAGCTTGATCGACAATGACGTGACTCGGGCCGCTCTTAATATTAGACGAGACTGGGTGGGGTGTAGTGACGTTCCTCACCGACGAGGACAATAAATGGATCTTTTTTTTTTTTATACCACTAAGGTGGCAAACAAGCATACGGCCCGTAAGCAGTTACCGTAGCCTATTGACGCTTGCAACACCAGGGGCATCACACGCGCGTTGCCGACCCTGCAAAAATCTCTTCACACCTTTCTTGAAGAACCCCATGCTGTACTCCCTTGGGAAAACCACGGCGGGGAGCTCGTTCCACAACTTGAGCGTCCGTGGTAGAAAGCTCCTTTGAAACCAGTTTGGCTCCAATTCACATTACTGTCCAATAAAATGTAGTACTTATGCTGTAGGTATTGGTAGATGCATGGATTTGTAACAGCTCCGGCAACATTCTGGACAAATGGTAGTGGGGCAACTCATGAGGCCACTCGTCAGAGTACCATGACTTATGTTGTGGCAGCAAGACCTACCGCAGATGGTCCCTTTGGTCAAGCGTAAGGGTTACTAGGAATTGTGTACCATGCTGTTATAACCGAGAGGTTGGTAAGCCTAGCCACTGTGACAAATCTCATAGACAAAGAAGTGTCTGTCCAATAAAATAAGTACATACATACATTCTTGATTGTCTATTAGGTATATCAGCTTACGCTGTAGTGTGGGATGCTGTAGAGTTGGTTTTCAGTTAATTAGACCCTAAACGATTACTAAACACACAGTTTGTTGATTGAAGATAAAGAGTATAATTTCATGAACTCAATAAGTAGGTACTTACTTAATTTGCAACATAAACTACTCACATTAAAAACACCTCCCTCAGAGATGTATCCCTCACTGTTCCCTCCGTCCAGGTATAGTATCACTTGAAACCCGGTTATAATATAGTTGTCGAATTCATCTGATGGACTTTTGGACTGTAACAAAATACACATGTACTAATATAAAAAAATCGATTGCAAGATTAGAACCACTTATAGCAACAAGTAGTGCCGTCACTAGGCGGCACTAGGCGGTGTGAGCTTCTCTATCTGCGCCTAACTAGCATGAATGACCTAAAAGTTGGTCCGGGTCTGGTCAATTCTGCGCCCCTCCAGGGTTCACGCCCTGTGTCTGGGCACCACTGGCACCGCCCTAGTTACAGCACTGGCAACAAGTGAAGTTAAATAAAAACTGCGTAATAGCTTAGCTTAGCTTGTCACTCAGGATGGAGAAAAACATTTTGGATCTTAAACGTTTTAGTATGGAAGAATTTCCTGGATGATTTTAATACGATTTACACTAATAGAAAGAACGATAAACGAGGAAAGTAGGATAAATTGCACCCGTGCAAAACCGGGACGGGTCGCTAGTATATAATAAATAACGCTACTTACATTCTCAGGAGGGTAAGTTAAGGATAAGTTAATGTTTTGTCGAGAGAATGTCCATCCTCTCCTCCCATAAACGAGGATGTGCGAACCTAAAACAGAACTGGCTATAAACTTTAAAATATAAATACCTTATTTAACAATTAAAAACATGCTTTAGGTATTTCCATAAATAAAACTGACAGTTCCTCAGAACGTCCTTTGTTCATTATCCTTACTTTCTTACTTATCTATAAGTACTAATACAATGAAGCAGGTTTTTTGTTTGTTTGTTTGCTTAAACGCGCTTGTCTCTGGAACTACCAGTCGGATTTGAAAAAATATTTTTGCATTTGATAGCCCAATTCTTGAGGAAGGTTATAGGATATTTTTTATCCCGGGAACGCGGGTGAAACCGCAGGAAACAGCTAGTCCCTATATAAATGCGAAAGTATGTTTGTAACAGATCGACGTGATTTTTTGTTTAGAGATATTTTGTGGATCAGAGAGACACAGACTACTTTTTATATTGGGAACATGGGTGAAACCGCAGAATGGAAGCTAGCTACTATAATACATTGGAAAGGAAATTGAAATGTGATATATTAAGTATCTGTCATGACTCGTGATGATGATGATGATAAATGATGCGTTATCAGATGATAATAAAAAAAATGTATATACCTACAGTGATATCATAAAAATAAATTAATAAGTACTTACATCCAAAAAATATTTTCATTGAAATTATCTGTGATATAAAAGAAACTATATTATTTTAGTAAGTTATTGTTAAGGATGTTTATAATAAAAACCGGCCAAGTGCGAGTCGGACTCGTGCACGAAGGGTTCCGTACAATTATCTATAAAAACGGCAAAAAAATCACGTTTGTTGTATGGGAGCCCCTTTAAATATTTATTTTATTCTGTTTTTTTAGCGGCAACAGAAATACATCATCTGTGAAAATTTCAACTGTCTAACTATCACGGTTCATACCTATACATCCTGATACAGCCTGGTGACAGATGGACAGACAGATGGACTTCTTAATAATAGGGTCCCGTTTTACCCTTTGGTTACGGACCCTAAAAATACTACAAATACTTTTCTACCTTACTTTATCTGATAAAAAATATATGTGAAAGATTTTGCGAACGTTTGTTCTCAATAAACTTACGGTGAATGGATTTAGACGATAAAAAATATCTAAAATATTCTGGAATAAAACTAATAAAGTAATCTCTCGGGATTGCGGGTAATGCCACTGGGCAGAAGCTATCGCATAAATAAACAAACAATAACTATCATTATAGGAAACATAAGTTAACATTTCCGAAATTGTCTGCAATAATTGCAAATACTTTTTGTAAACTTTCTAGTGATTGACGGGCCGGTTGGCGTGGTTGGACCTGCGGCGTGATAGATAGGGTATCTTACCCTATCTATCACGCCGCAGGTCATGGATTCGATTCCCACTCAGGACAAACATTTGTGTGCATGAACATGTCTGTTTGCCCTATGTCTGGGTGTAATTATCTATATATGTACGTATTTACAAAAGAAAAGTAGTAGATATATGTAGTAGTATATCAGTTATCTAGATTCCTTAGTACAAGCTCTGCTTAGTTTGGGGTCAGATGGCCGTGTGTGAGGAATAATGTCCCAATAATATTTATTTTATTATTATTTATTGAATGATTTAGCTAATATTATCTTTTTAGTTACTTTTTGGATAAAAAATAAAGTTAAATTCAGAAGTGACCGTATTAATAGGTATTTGTTAGAAGCTTTATTTTATCTCTATTGTTTAGAAAATCGTTGACTAAAATAAATCCTACTTCCTTCCTACTTTTAATACACTCGGCGTCACAAAATCGCACCTCTTTAAAAAAATCCTTCAAAATAATTTAAAACATATTTATTCAATGGTATGAATATGACTATCGTACATCATTTGAAAGGCAATTTATTCAGCTTTCAGAAAATATTGATAGTTTTTGGTTTCATTTACCAAGGTATGAAATAAAACGGGGTGATTGTTAAGAAAGAAAAATAAGTTTTATTACAACCTCAAACAATTACAATTACAACAGAAAAAAACAATAATTTAAATCTAAAAAAATACTTAAAACCTAGTGTTGCTCCCCCTTGCCCTGATGACAGCATCCATGCGGTCCCTCATGGACCTAATTAGTTTTACAATGGTTTCTTGAGGAATATTGTCCCATTCCTCAATGACGTCATCTTGTCCAGTACACCCTTCTATGCCTATCATTGCAAAAAAGACACACCCTTGTCTCCTCCGAGAAGAGCACAGCTTTTGCTTTATCGTCCAATCAACATGGTCGCGGGAAAATTGCAACCGGTCTCTCCTATGCTGTGCAGTCAATTTTGGCCCTGTAGCAGCTCTATGGGCAACAATTTTCTTCTCCCGCAACCTTCTCCTAACCGTGGAGACGCTTACTGAAGTTCTGCTTACTGATCGGAGCCGTTGTTGCACTTCAACAGCATTAGAGAATCGATTGCGTAATAAAGTCGACACAATGAAACGATCGTCCCATTCGGATGTGCAGCGTTGTCTGCCAGATCCACGTCTTTGGATATAGCCACCAGTCTTTTGGAACCATTGGAGCACTCGTTGAATGGAAAAACTATCGCAACCCTAATTGCAGTAGTGCAATCACTTGAGCGGCTTCATCTGAAGTGGTATCCATTTTCAGGGTTGTTTTTTTTGCTGAAGTTGTTCACTTGTGTTCTCTTCAAAGTCTGAATGGCGAATGACTCACATTTGACCTTGTTCGGCCGATTTATACCCTTCTAGGGTGGTGCAATTAGTGGGTGCCACTATAGCGGGTGTAAAGCGTATTTTAGCAATAGTTATTTAACGGCTTGTGCTATGAAGAATTGTGTTATTTATGAAATCTAACTGTTGTTAATTTAAACGTCATTAAACATACTTTCAACAAATACCAATATTAATTGGGTTTAATGTATGCGTTGATCGCTGGACAGGCTTGATGCTATTTTCCGAGAGGTGCGATTTTTGTGACGCCGAGTGTATTATAAATACGAAAGTTTGGATGGATGGATGGATGGATGTTTGTTACTCAATCACGCCAGAACGGCTGAACGGATCTGGATGATATTTGGCACAGAGATAGATTATAGTCTGGAATAGCACATAGGCTACTTTTTATCTCGGGAATACATAAGATCCCTCGGGAGCGCGGGTAAAACCGCGGGGGGGAAGCTAGTAACACATAGATTACCTTCAATATTATTCGGCATGCAAGAGTATTTCCTTACGATTTTATACAAAACTGAATCCATTCTGTTCTCATATTGATTATTAAACGCATCATTTTCATCACTAAAATCTGCACTATTTTCTGTTCGTTCCTTTAATTTTATTTTAACACTCAACACTTGTATTAAACATATATATAATATTAAGAATTTAATATTATCCATTCCATGACCATTTGTAAAAAAAAACAAAATCAAACTACTTCAAAATTGACAATAAGTAGATGGATTCATGATAATTGTTTAAATTAATTAATAGATAAGAGGATTTGTCTTAGATTACATTCGTATCAAGTTTTGTATCGTTTCGTAATGATTATAGACTAGAATTTTGGTTAAAAGCAAAGTCTTACAGCACAAGTGAAGGGAAAATTACGAAAAATAAAATTATCCCCTTAAGGTACAAACGATTTAAAAAGCGGTACAATCCGGTACAAACTTAGTACAAACGAATGAAAGTCATATATTAAAAGTTATGATATTTCATAAAATATACGACATCAACCATGGGTCCGTGGGGGCTCGAGCCTCGCCGATTTGCTTGGATTTTATGATCCAAGCTCATCGAGGCTTCGGGAGACCGACGGGCTGGGAGCTTTTTCCGCCAACGCATAAGCTTGGCCATCCAAAAAGGGAACGCTGCCAGCCTGTTGGGAACCTTGGCTATCGTCAGCAGCGAAGGCTTTGAGGATATTTTCTATATATCGTAGTTTGTATTTTATAGTAAATATTGTAAATATTTGTTGTATATATCATTTGAAGTCATATTTTAAGTTCTACATAATTTGAAAACTAAAAAAAATTGCTCCCCTTAAATCTATTACCCCCTTGAGGTCCAACGTTTTAAAAAACGGTACAATCCGGTACAAACTTGGTACAAACTAATAGAAGTGAAAAAAAATAGATATTGTATACTTAGTTGCCAACTTCACAAGGTAAAAAAGTTGAAAATTAAGGTAAATTTTGGTACTTACAAGTTTTCGCGAAAATCTAAATTTGCCCATATCTTTTTATCGTGTTGACTCAGGACCTTGATTTTTATACACCTAATAGGGACTATCGACCTCAGTATCTGGTATAAATTTCAACATGCTACGGACAGATAGACAAGAGAAGGGTTCCTTTTTTTACCATTTGAAGTACGGAACCCTAAAAACGAGAAATTCGTTCGGAAAATTTTGAGAGATAACAGAATTTTATATACGTCTAGTTGCACGACATGGACTAAACTAAAATCCCACCGTCTAAATTAAATAGGTAGGTACTTACTTAGGTAGAAAATAAGGTATGTCACTCACTGGCCATTAAAGATAAAACTATAACCAAAGATATCGATATAGACTTATAAATGCACTGTAGCGCCTTTAAAAATTGCCATTGCAATATTCTACCTAAAGAGCTTGTAGCCAATCAAGAACCACCGTATTGGCATTTTAGTTTGCAAGAACAGCCAGTAACAGAAGTAACTGAACAGATCCTATTATAACAAAGAACCGACAAATCCGTGTAATAGATTTTAAACCTAATTCAGCACAAAATCCTACTAATGTCATAAAAGTTAGTTTCAGTGTATATTTGTTACTTAAAACACGTCATAATGGCGTAAACTTGACACAAAGATAACTTAAAACCGATGTAAATTTAATAAGGTTTTAAACATGATCCTACTATTTACAATTAAAACAGAGCACCTAACAAGCAAAATTATTTAAGAAGGCTTTACTTGAATAAAAAACCTTTTCAAGTTTGACCTTAAAGGTAGTAACTCATAGAATAATTAACATGGGGCCCTGGGAAACAGGTTTTGTAACAAAAAGGGACTAACACCCTTTTGATCTCAAAGACCCCTCATTAAGGCTACTTAAATAATATTACAGGCCATTATATTCACGCCTAACCAATATAACAGAGAAATGTAGAAATCTACGTTGATGAACAAGTGGATTTATATAGAGTTGGTTGCGTTTGATAGCTGTGATCAAAGGTGTGACAACAAGATTATTGGGTGAAACCTTGTCAAATACTTTTTTAACACACTTTTTAGATCCATTGTTTTTACTGTCAATAATTAACTAACTTGCGTTTGACCACAATATGTCAATGACGCCAAATTTCATTTTTAAAAGTGTGTTTATTATATTTATTAACTACGCAGTTACAAATACTTTCCATATGTGGTATTGTCAGCTCTATACATTCCCACAAAATACCTCAACAAATCAAGCGTCCCATATCTCTTGGTCTTAAATTTTATTTCAACTCACTTGGTGTGATATACTCGTATATATCTCTACCTTTTACTTTGTCCCTCTGTTTACTTGATTTATTGTTGTCTATGGCGCAATTAAATAGTGGTTTATTGAATGTAAATAATTGTTTTATGGTTTATATAAGACTTCTTGGTTTTTTTTATTAGTTACTTTTTTTAAAATATATTTCTTATTTACATATTTACAATTAAAGTAAAAAATACAAACTATTATATATAGAAAACATCCTCAGACTTCTTGGTTATATTGTGTTTTATAACTTCTATTGACCCATACTTAAGAATTTGCTATTCGTTTGTTTTTCCTTGCATATCATGATCACTGAGAAGAAAGAAACTTCACATTTCAGATGAGATTTTTATCCTAACATATTAAAAAAGCAATGACTCTTTATCTATGTGTAAAGTCCGTAAGTGTGCTCATAGCTCGATTTCACCCTGAGACATTCCTCACACATGGCCATCTGAACCCAAACTAAGCAGAGTTTGAACTATGGAAACCAGATAACTGATATTCTACTGGGAATCGAACACACGACCTGTGGCGTGATTGTTAGCGTATCATACCAACTAGCCAACTAGCCCGTCATGTAAACTCCATCGGG
This sequence comes from Tetheella fluctuosa, assembly GCA_951216915.1. Taxonomy (NCBI): domain Eukaryota; kingdom Metazoa; phylum Arthropoda; class Insecta; order Lepidoptera; family Drepanidae; genus Tetheella; species Tetheella fluctuosa. The sequence goes on from OX578237.1 coordinate 2,873,015, forward strand.
AGTTCCTCGAGAGAAGCTTTTGACTAAATAAAACTAGATTTAGTGTAACAATATTTTTTTTTTATCATTATATTAACAGTGTATTTTGGTGACCAGTAAATATATTTAAGCAGGAAATACTTTCCATGCAATCCTCATAAGTAAATATATACATAGTAAGCAGGTATATAATTATAGAAGCTCTCGTGGCGTAGCTTGATTAGCCGTTCTTAACCGATCGGAAAAGTTAAGCAACGTCCAGTCTGGCCAGTACCTGGATGGGTGACCGCCTAGTGGTATTTCATCTTGAGCGTTTCCGTGCTTCGGAAGGCACGTAAAGCCGTTGGTCCCGGTTATCACTTAATTGTGATGGTCGTTAAGCTTGTTGAAAACCTCCTAGATGGCTTGACAACTCCAACAGTAGGTTGACCACTAGCCTACCTCCACCAATCCGCAGTGGGCACGCGTGGTGGAGAATTTGCCTATTCCCCTTTCATCCTTATTCGTGAAAGCAGTGGGCATATATAGGCTGTAACTATTTATATTATTTTATATTGATCAAAGCGACAAGACGAGGTTAATAAGTATAAGCTCCTCTAGTCTGTGCTCTGGTCCGAAAAACTCGTACTCTACCCTTTCTGGTACGAAGTTCTTTAACGCGGTAGGAGTTGTCTAGTAGAAATATTTATGTAAGGAAAAATCGTTACGTGACGATTTCTACAAGATATGCTCCCTCCATGCGATTTTCTCTCTCTCTCTCTGTCTCTCTCTTTCTATTATATAAGAAAGCGAATTATATGTTTTTTGTAATTGTTTTAAATCATACGTGATTTACATTGTCTGATTATTGCAATTTTGTAAAGGAGATTCAAGAATTGGAAACTGCAGCAAGTGTTCACAACAAATGGACTTTGTATATAAGTCCCATCATGGTAAATGATGATAACAAAGCCTAGAAGAGACCTGGTTCTTAAAATTTAGCTGCTGAACCTTATCGGTGCTTGGCAAAAGATTAGGTATAAATTTGAGTGGGTATTACAAAAACTGCTACGGTTTCCATGAGATTTTTCTTCTGCTGGGGCTACATTAGCGGGCGTAGAATCATGTCGCGTTGGCGCGCTAAAAACATCGTGTACGGGCATACGCGATGTTCTTGTCTACATTAGGCCGGCGAAGATTGATCCTGCCGGAATGTGTTGTGTTGTATGTCCAAGACGCAGGATGTTCAAGTCTGGACGACACTGAAGTGACGCAGGTGTAGCCACCCAAGCGTATATTGTCGCGACAAATCCCTTTGATGCGCGCCAGTTTACCGACAGTTCCCCGATAGTGCACCGTCTTCGCCCGAATACTACGCGTTGCAACGATCTACCATCGTTAGATTTGATCCTATGACCTTCGCCACAGCATTTGACGTCTCTATCACTGAGCTACCATCGCCTACTTTCTCACATTCAAATATGGGTTTACTTTGTACGAAAGGAGATATTACTATCTAATTTTATTTACAGTTACACTCCTATGACTCCATTAAACGATAGAATCAAATCATTAAGATAACAAGAGAAAATGCTTCACAAAATTATTTATCTTACCACATAATGATAAATCATTAAAAACCTTAATAAACATGTAATTAGTCAACTATATAAACTTAGATCGATTTCAATATACTCACATCACTCACTTCGCTTTACATCAATAAAGTCAATAAAGATGGCGACGAAAATTCAATTATGCATCTTAATTTCTGTACTGGCAACACTGGTACAGTCGCGTGGGAATATTAAAGTCGGCGACAAATTTGGAGGCCATCTTATTTATCATGAAATTCACGACAAGAATAGAATTCCATTGATTAAACGGGACGAAAATATTGTAATTAAAGCACAAGGAGATGAAATAATTAAAGCCATTGAAGTGTCAGATCTGGATGGCCATGGAGTAAGCTTTATTAAGAGTGGGGGCTTGGGGCAGAATTTTGTGACGATTACTCTGGAGAGTCAAAGAGGGAAAGGATATAGATTCTTAGTTGAGGTATACGCTTCGTCCAGTTTGCTACGTCATGTATATTAAAGGTAGTTGTGGTATATACTTACTAATGTGAAATGGTTGTTTATTAAAAGAAAATATTAGAATTTCCCGATTTTTTATTTTTCCTTTACTAACGTTTAATGATTTGACTTTTAAGCCAGTAAAAAACTCTTCGTGATACAAACTTACGGTTTTTTAAAACGATAAGTAATCTAAACAATTTATAGAAGAATATACCTTTGATAGCCGATCATAATCAGACTACAGACAGTCGTCTCCTTCTTACCAATAGTACCTAATTCCTGACAGCAATAGTTAGGTATCTCTCTTTTTAGTTGCAGAAGCAAGGCAATTTTTTCTTGATTTGCAGCCTGTGTATTGGATATCTGCGGATTATAAATGATGTATTTGTGTGCAGATTACAAGCATTGAATAGCTCAATCCGTACCAGAGTTTTAATTGGTTTCTCAATATATTCTGTTGAAAATTTGTCACTTTGTTTGTTTGTATTGGTGTGTTCCGGCAGCTGCACTTGAGAGCCAGTACCTTCTAGGCTTTGTGTGTGTGTACATAAAACATATACCAATAATATACCTAGTTAAATATAAAAAATGTGCACATGGGCATGTGACAGGAGCGAAGTTCAACAAGAACAAAGTCTAAGGGATTTTGTTCTTGTTCATTGGAGATCCTCAGGGGAGACCTATATCCAGCAGTAGACGTCTTACGGCTGAGATGATGATGATGATGAATTGGGCTATCAAATGCAAAAATATTTTTTCATACCTAACTGGTAGTTCCAGAGATTAGCGCATTCAAACAAATTAACAAACAGTTTCCAATTCTAGAATCAAAATTTTCAGAATTTTTTTTATCAGACAATGTATAAATACTTACTCACGTACATATAGATTAAGACAATTACAAAAACAAAAATGTTTTATACAATTCACACTACACGCTTTTTCGTTACGTTACCTTTTCTACCGAAAGCCACGTAAAAGAACATCGTTCCAAAAAGTCAAAATATTATGACTATCTTATATGTTGGAGTTTGATTGTTGAATAAAAAGAAAAATCATAAATTAATTACAATATTTATTTTTACAAAACAAACATGTTTTATTCAATAGTATCCCAGTTCAATGAGCATAGACTTGAACTAGGAACCTGTAACCTTCTCCTCTTTGGCTTTCTAGAGCAATTGCGACGGACTTCTTACCCACTCCACCACTCTTGATAAAACTTACTGCATTTCCATTCAAATCTGATACGTCTACAGCTTTAATTATTTCATTATCTTGCGCTTTAACGATGATATCCTCATCTCTCTTTATCAACGGTATTCCAATTTTATCATGAATATTATAATAAATAACATGGGTGTTATTCTTGCTGCCGATGTTAATATTACCGCGCGATTGTACCAGTGTTGCCAGTACAGAAAAGATAAGGCAGAATAGTAGAATTTTGGATGCCATCTCGCTGATAATTGAATGTATTTCAGATAGGTAGATTCATTTATAGTTTGTTTATTAATTGATATGTCTGTAGATATTATATTGTAGTTAGATAAATTATTTTGTTATCTATTTTCTTAACGATTTGTTTGCAGATAAATTGATAATATTAATGGCGTTTTGATTGTACATAATAAAAAAAAAACAATTACAAATCTGAGTTGGTGGAAATGATTCGTTTCAAGGAAATGATAACATTAAACACACATTTGACAGGAGGGTACCTCTACAACTATCGTAATATACAGGGTGATTTTGTTATCACTGGCAATACTTGAAGGGGTGGAAGTACTCATCAATGTGAACAACTTTTATTATAGGGCTAACTCTGATATCGCGTAAAATAATACGGTTGCTTCATACATTTTGGTCGAGTAGGTATTGAACTTTTGTATGGAACAGCTGATAATTTTTTCATGATTTCACAGTTAGTCCCATTATAAAAGTTGTTCATTTTGATGAGTACTTCCACCCTCGCAAGTATTGCCAGTGATAACAAAATCACCCAGTATAAAGATAAAGTAAACATTTGTTTCGTAAATGTCTATCTACTAAAACCTATTGTTATGTTGTTATTCAATAAAATAGTACGGATTGATTATGTAATTATTTATTAGCTTCCATATTAAATATCCACGGTCTAATAATGATCATTTTCTAACTATAGAGTAGTGCTCAACAGACACAGACTTAATGTTGACCACAGACAATATACATAAGGTTTCTACATACATCTCCCTTCTTTTCCAAGTTCTTTAATACCTATACATAGTCATTTAGATAACTAGGCATATTTACAATTCTTCCACTTCTTGTTCTATAATTTGAATTTAAATCATTACTCACATCTTCACTATTATTTTCAATTACAATATTATTATTAGTTTCATTACTGTTTAATTCTAATCTATTTTCTTCACTAAAATTATCTGTTATATCTAGATCTATGGTTTTATCATAATATTTTCCATTGGTTATTAAATCTTTTCTATTTCTTTGTATTACATTCCCTTCCTCTGTTTTAACCATATACGACCTAGGGCCTTGACCATAACCTAAGATTATTCCACTTTTATGTGGTCCTGACTTGCCCTCTTCTTTAATTTTAACAATTTTACCTTCCTCTATCATAGGCAGAGGTCTTACATGTTTATTATAATCATTTTCTTGTTTACATTGTTTCATATACAATTCCCTCTTATAGTCATTATTAATTTTAAAGTTACTCATACTAGGTAACATGTGATTAACCTTTCTATTATATAACAGCTCAGCTGGTGTTTTACCACTATCAGACACTGGTGTATTTCTATAAGTCAATAACCCTTTATAAATGTCCTTATTTTCTTCTAATAACTTTTTAAGCATTCTTTTAACTGTTTGAATATGCCTCTCAGCTAAACCATTACTTTGATGATGTTTTGGACTAGTTATAATATGCGAAAAAAACCAGTTTCACAAAATTTTTGAACTCAATACTAGTAAACTGAGTTCCTGAATCCGTATACAATATTTCTGGCACACCATGCCGTGAAAATATTTCCTTTAAACATTTTATAGTTACCTGAGCAGATAAATCTATTAGCTTTTTAATCTCTACGAACTTACTATATGCATCTACTACTAAAATATATGGAATTCCTTTCAAAAAGAAAATATCAGCAGACAATATTTGCCAAACCTTATCTGGAACTTCTTTACAGATCATAGGTTCTTTACAGTTAGCATTTTGATATTTCTTACAAGTATCACAATTTGTTATTAAATCCTCAATTTCTTTATTCATTGTAGGCCAGTACACAGTCTCCCTAGCCAATGACTTACATTTCACAATACCTAAATGTGCATAGTGTATTCTAGATAACATATCTCTTCTTAAACATTGTGGAATTACAATTTGACACCCTTTCATAACCAAATTATTATATTCACATAACTCATCTCTAAAGGAAAAAAATACTTTTGCATCAGCCTCTACCTCACATTTATTATTTGGCCATCCATTACGTATATATTTTAATACTGACTGTAGTTCTTTGTCTTTTAAAGTTTCATTAATAATTAATTTTAATTTCTCATCTGATACATTAAATTTTTTGAATACCATAGCTATATAGGCTTCTAATTCTTCACCATGAGTTTTACAATTTTCTTTCAAATAACTTCTACTTAAATGATCCGCTACAACTAACTCTTTTCCTGGTTTATACTTTACAATAAAATTATATTCATTTAAAGACATTTTCATTCTTTGTAATCTGGGAGGACATTTATTCATTGGCTTGGAAAATATTGACACTAATGGTTTATGATCAGATTCAACCACAAATTTTTGACCAAATAAATATTGATAAAACTTACTACAACCAAACACAATAGCAAGACTTTCTTTTTCAATTTGACTATAACATTTTTCAGTATTACTTAATGATCTAGAACCATATGCAATAGGTCTATTTTCTTGTAATAACACTGCACCTAGGCCATCCTTTGATGCATCTACACTGAGAACAATTGGTTTGTTAATATCAAAATAAGCTAACACTGGAGGTTCACACAACATTTTTTTTAGGTTTTCAAAGGCTTTCTGTTGTTCATTACCCCACATAAATAAAACATCCTTTTTTATTAGCTCTCTAAGAGATGCAGTTAACTCAGAATAATTATTTATAAATCTTGAAACATAATTGGTCATCCCTAAAAATCTTAATAATTCAGTTTTTGAGGTAGGTGTCTCCATTGCTGTGATACTTTTAACTCTATCTATATCTAATGTTATTCCTTCACTTGACAAAATGTGTCCTAAATATCTTACTTCTTTAACTTTTATTTTACATTTATCTTTATTTAACCTAATGTTATATTCTCTTGCTCTGTCTAATACTTTTTTCAATATGCTATCATGATTTCGCTCTGAATCCGCATAGATTAATATATCATCCACAAATATTTCTACTCCTTCTATATCCTCAAAGATTTTACTGAACAATTTATGAAATACCTCTGGACTAGAATTCAAACCATAGGGTAATCTGTTAAACATGAATCTACCATATGGTGTGTTGAATGTTGTAAGCTCCCTACTATTTTTAGATAAAACCACTTGCCAAAATCCACATGAAGCATCTAATGTACTATAATATTTAGAACCTTTAAGTTTTGAAGTTATCTCCTCTAGTGTTGGCAACATGTGTTGCTCTCTTAATATTTGGTTATTTAAATGTTGAGGATCTAGACAAACTCTAATAGAACCATTTGGTTTTGTAGCAATTACTAATGAATTAACATACTCCGTAGCTTTCTCAACTTTTGATATAATTCCATTCTTTTCCATAGCTTGCAATTCTGTTTTAAGTTTAGGTAGAAGTTTAAAAGGTACATGTCTACATGGTTCTATTTTTCCAACAGCACTTTGTTTTAATTTAATCTTATATTCATAGTTCTTAATCTTACCTATGCCATGGAATAATTCAGGATAATCTGAAAGGAAATTTTTTGAAGTCAACATTTGTACTCTACATAATAAATTCAATTTAACAATCGTCGGCAATCCTATCAATGGTTCAAAATTTCCTTGACATACTTGAAACTCTATTATTTTTTTCTGGCCACCAATTTCACATTCTGCTTGTATTTGACCTATTGTTTTAATGCGAGCACCATCATAATTACTCAACCTTAAGTTTGACGGCATTATAGTGTCAATATTTAACAATTTACATTGACTCTTGGAAATGACATTGCACTGAGCACCCGTATCCAAACGAAACATAACCTTATTATTACTTTTGCTAAATTTTACTTCTTCTTGCCATAAATGATCTTTACTTTCAACAATATTAATCTTAATTAATCCTAACCTCATTGTATTTAGTACCTCTTCTTCATCACTATTATTTTCAATTTCTACTTTTCTTACATATTTCTTATTATTATTAGTAAGACATCTGCTGCTAAAATGACCATACTTATTGCATTTTAAAACACTTTTTATTATATGCCGGACACCTCCCTCCGGCATGACTGTAACCACACCTCGAACACTCCCCTTTATTCCTGCTTCCTGTCGTTTGTCTCCACATTGTACTGTTTGTAGCCTTATTTTCTCTATTTATTTTGTAGACTTCCTTACTATCTGTAAGATCAAATTTTTTCACTTGTTCCGCCGCCAACTCCGCTGCTTTACATATGTTCATACATTTTTCTAAGGTCAAGTTAGTTTCTCTCAATAGCCTGTCGCGAAGTCTATTATCCTTTATTCCCGCTACAATTCTGTCTCTGATCAACCTGTCTTTTAACTCTCCAAAGTTGCACTCAACTGCCAATTTCTTTAAATCCGTCACATACCGATCAAAGGACTCTTCTTGTTGGTTCCTCGTAAAAAACATATGAGAATTCACGCATTCGTTTTTGATAGGTACAAAGTACCGGGTAAATGCTTCTTTTACCTCTTCATAATTGCTTTCTTTAGTTACTTGCAATGTATTGAAAATTTCAACACATGCCTCTCCCATACAGTGCAGAAGTACTGCTACCTGGACATTTTGTTCTTTTTTACTTATGCCGGTTGCTATTCTATAAATTTCGAAAAGCTGCATCCACTTAGAAAACCCTTCGGAAGATAGTTTATTCAAAGCCTGTGGGGTTTTTAAGCCCACAACACCTTCTCCATCTTGTTCAGGTACCAATTTTGCACTTACAGATGCACTTGTCATGATTGAAGTGTTATCTTCTAATCTTCGATGCAAATATACCACTTTTTAAAATAGTCCGGTGTTTCGCAGCGCCATGTTATGTTGTTATTCAATAAAATAGTACGGATTGATTATGTAATTATTTATTAGCTTCCATATTAAATATCCACGGTCTAATAATGATCATTTTCTAACTATAGAGTAGTGCTCAACAGACACAGACTTAATGTTGACCACAGACAATATACATAAGGTTTCTACATACAACACCTATGTACTTACTATAAAGATAGATAGATAGATAGATAGATAACACTTTATTGTTACACCATACATAAAAGGAGTAGAAACACAAAGAATAACTTAACTTACAGTGAATGTGTTACAATGGGCGGCCTTATCACTAAAAAAATAAAATACGTCATGTATAGTTTTTTGTGTACAGGTGGACTAAAAATCGAGCAAAAAATTGGTCGAGCTTCCGAGCAATATTGCTTATGCACTAATTTTTCCGAATTTATGGCAGATTCATCAATACCAAATCTTTCAAATGTAATGTAAATTAAATTGTAGGTATATAATTTTACATAAAACATATTGAAATAAGTAGGATCTGCCGAGAATTCGAAAAATGAATTGCATTAGCAATTATTGATTGAACGGCCTTCTTAGGGGGCCAGTTGTTTTGTAAATTTGGATACTGTTCAGCTACTTATCTCGCTGATCATACGTAAATGTGTCAAATCTCGAGATGTTGAATAGTGGATATTGATCTCTACGTTAAAGATAGTAAGTAGGTACTGAAACTGTTGCGATGGTTTCCTTTCCTTACATTTAATTATTTCAATCAATTTATAATTTCATCAAGTGATAATTTTGATGATAATATAACCGATGGTGGTGAGCACACTAAGCCAAGTAGAGAACTTGCTTTAGTGTAGTAGCAGACGTTGCACGAGCAAAGTCCCAATACACAATTATATTTTAAATTGCTTTTCTAAACATTAAATTTTGACTGAGATGTGTTATAGTTACTAGTGTGATGCTTTGGATGTGTTCAGCTACTTATATTGCTGACTGTACAATTTGACAGCTCTCACGTAAAATTACAAGTAAGTACTCCATCGTAGTCTAACCAGACACAATCACTTATTTCATGATTTCATCCTTCATTAAGATGATAATATTTATAAATTTAGCAGTAAGTATATAATTTTGTTTACAGTATATATTATTTAATTATTTTCAGTTCTGTACACTGGGGGTGTACAGAACTTCTTATACAGTTTTTTATCTCCTCTCCATCCAAAGGTTGCCTGGTAGAGATCTTTTTTAGTGATGAGGCCGCCCATTGTAACACATTCACTGTTAAGTTATTCTTTATATTTCTACTCCTTTTATGTATGGTGTAACAATAAAGTGTTATCTATCTATCTATGTTTTGCCACGTGAACGTAATGAACCAAACGATGCAGCACGTTTACCCTGAAGGTGGCAATTTATTATAACTTTGCAGGTCTTGAGTTGATAGTCAGAAAACAAGAAATTAGCTCCACACTGTTACTATTCGTTTGAAGATTGTTGAATCAAATCATTTCCGAAAATGCGATTTTCACCAACACATACGAAATTTCTCCCAGAGTCTTAAGTTTTCAAGAGAAACTTAGTAGTCTTCAAATACATTTTCAATTATCTTAATAAAGCTTCTTACTTTTAAGTTTTCTTTTGTCATAATAAAATAAATATAAATGATGTCAGTTATATTTTTTGAAAACTCTATCTTAATATTTTAAATATAAATAAACTTCTTAGTAAATGTTATGGGTTTTAATTTAATTACCAGTGTTGTTTTACTCCTACTGCTATTACAATTGTTGAAATGAAAAGGCATATTACATAGTTGAGTTCTCATCTTGACTTACTTTCAATTAATATTCGCGAGGTAGAGTTGTAACTATGTGTGAGTTAATTATTAACTATATTAGATTTTTTAATGATAAACTGAATACAATGTGTCTATTTTCACTGAGATAAATACATTGTGACTTAACGATTTGCTTTTAATTGAAACTAATTGAGTTCCACTTAAATAAATTTGTTACCAGATTCAAATAGATAACCTCTCACTAAGTAGATACTTAATGATATGTATATTCTTACCTAAATAGTATCGTGGGTATATTTAATAAAAAAAATACTTACATACCCCTTGGCTAGTGAATAAAATAGATTTGTTAGGAATCTAGATTTAAGTTATACTAATAGACAAGGGGTTAGTTGGTTAGTACCTATATTATTCTACAACTAAACTATAAATTGTATACCTACTTAGTATCAGAATGTGCTTTAGATAGATCAAAATAAAATAATAGGAACTAAGTACCCAAAAAAATACTTTATTTAACAAACAATTTTCCTTAGAAAGCATAAACTTCAACAAGAAATCTGTAACCACTTCCTCTCTGACTCTCCAGGTATATGTTTACAGAATTATGCGCCAATCCCCCATCTTTGATCAAGCTTATTCCATTCCCATCCAAATCAGATACTTTGATAGCTTTTATTACTTCGTCTCTTTGTGCCTTTACAACGATATCTTCACTCCTTTTAATAAGCGGTATTCCATGTTTATCGTGGATATTATGGTAAATAAGATGGCCGCCAAATGTGTCACCAAGGCTAATACTCCCGCGCGACTGTACTAATGTTGCCAGCGTAGAAATGAAGAGGCAGAATAGTAGAATTTTGGACGCCATATCAATTGAGTTTGAATCTATTTTAGTTATGACTTTTGATTATATATCTATTTTACCGATTTGAGTGCGGTTTTTAAATATGCAATTATATTGTAGTTAGATATACAGGTTGATATTAAATAAAAAAGTAGTCATCGTAGGGGTGGAAATAGGTTTTCTCACCAGTATGAACAATTTTTATTCGGTTCCACCAAGTATAAAATTCACAAAAAAGTCTTCTATAGGTACCAAAGACCTTAATAATAGAACTGAATATTTTTTTCACATTTCCAGAGTTGGTCCAATAATAAGCGAAACATACTAAATCATTAGAAGCCTCCAACCCTCAAGAAGCAGTGCTACAAAAAATCTTGCTTACAGCCGGCTCAAACAATCTTTGAAAATATCAAAATTTATAAAAACATACATACAAACCTACAGATGAATTGAGAACCTCCTCTTTTTTGTCTTTAGGTCGGTTAATAAAATATATTCATTATTGACGAGTACTTTTACAATCAAATACAAAATCTCCTGTATAATAATAAATAATGACTATTTTCAATAATTAATTTAATGATAAACTGATAAGTTGATATTAATGGCATGTTTAGGTATGTGGATTACGTAACGTTGTTACAATCGGTTTCACTTTGAAACAACCTCAATCGATAAATAGGTATGTTACAAATGTCAAAAATGGGCCATGAAGCACTGCAGTTACCAGAAATTATATTATCTTCGAATTATATAAAATTCTCGTGTCACAGTGTTTGTCTTCGGTAGGTCTGAGAATAGGTCGTAAAGTATATTTCATACCGCGGGTGAAACCTCGGGGGACAGTTAGTATTATATAAAAATCATATTTTTAGGTAACAAAATTAATGTACAAAATCATTTTCATGTATACTTAGTACCAAATGTTCACCGTGGGCCCAAATGGGCTTTTCTTTTCAGTGGTTACTCATAAACATTGGAATTTATGCCATAGTTTCGGGGAGGCAAGGTATCTATTTGCTAGTATCATTCAAATCTATGCAGTCATCATGAAGTGGTTGAGTAAGAAGCATAATATCCATAATAAATATCAGAAGGATACAATGAATTTTTGCCTGATTAATATTTTAAGCAACAATACACTAACATGTCACATTGCTCTTGTAGTATTATATACTGTACAACAAAGCTTTAAATTTTGTTTATTTTTTAAGCTATTAACGCGGACTTCGGGCGCTAGGAGTAAATATGTTCCTTGGCTTCGGGCTTTGAGCGCTGCGACCGAATCAAGAAATTTCGTAACGAAAAAATTCCGTAACAAAAAAACCTAACACCTCCCACACACACATACATACACGTTAAGCGTTCGCGTAACGTGTATGTATGCTGTTTGTGAGAAAGCATATAGGTGTATAGGTATCTATTAATATCAAAGAAAAAAAGAAAAAAAAACTGCCTATATAAAAAAAAAAATATAATTATAATTGCATAAGTTGATAAAAAATGCTATGCAATAGCTTTACTGCGGCAGTCCCCGAGTGCCACACGTATTTTTTACTTTATTCTTTCAATGGACCACACTGACAGCGGTTTGACAAAAAAAATTAACTGGCTGGATAATATTAAGTCCATTTTCATTCTCTACAATTTTGAAATATTGAAACATAGGTAAGGACGATTTTGGTCATGTTATACCCCTAATACCCCCAAGTAACAGCCTTACAGAATACCGCAGCTAAATAACTTATAGTTGTGTTCCTGCGCGTGAGTAAGGTCATCGGGGTGGGGGGAAGGGTCGGCAACGCGCGAATGATACGTCTGGTGTTGCAAGCGTTCATAGGCTACGGTAACCGCTTACCATCAGGCGGGCCGTATGCTTGTTTGCCGACAACGTGGTATAAAAAAAAAGTAAGGATACATGAGATTTCTCGGTCTCCCCCTCCCCCTTCTTACATAAGATTTAACAAAAAAAATTGCGTATGTGTAAATAGAGGCTTTGGCTTTTACAAGATCATTTCATGATTTTTTAACCCCCCTTTTCAAAAACACACTTTTGCTTTTACAATAGTAGGATTTTATTCCGCTTAGGTACTTGTTACCTGTGTGCATATTCAGATTTTAGCATAAAAACTGTATGGTTCAAGGTTTACTGTTAAAATATTAATAAAAATTAACATAATATTCAAACGGCCATGTTGAACAACAACCAAACATTTACCCAATTACTCTCAATACTTGATATCACCGTGCCATTATTCTGATTAACCATCTCGTCCATCTTTAATAATAACCCTTATTACTTCATCCTAAAGTTCACTGTTCTGTGACAAATCTGAATATTGTTGACACAAGCTCTAGCTCTTATGTCCTCGCTATAAAATACACTTTGGAGTGGCAATATCAAAATTGTTGAGACTGCGATACAATATGACCTCTAGTAGATACACTTGATACGCAAGCTAATGTGTATTAAACAATATAAAGGTTGGTTTACATAAGGCATTTTTATTAATTTTAAAAACAATAAAAAATATGTTCTCCGATCATTTTTTTTCCGATTATCCGATATAACGTCACATGGTCGTTTTTGAACTTGAAATCTGGGAGATACATACCTATGTCATATACAGGGCTATTTTTAATTGTTTAGTAAACTTTGAGTTTCGAAAGTAGGTACCTACTCACTAATACCTAATACTAACAACTTTTATTATGGGACCAACTCTGAAATCGCGAAAAACAATCTGCTGTTCAACCTTGCTAAACAATTAATACAGTTAATTTTATTTTCTTATTTTGTATATCATATTTCATATATTTTGATCGAGTAGGTAATATTTGTAAAATTAGCTTCCACCCCGCGGTTTCACCCGCGTTCTGGAGGGATCTTATCCTTGTCCCGATATAAAAGTAGCCTTCCTCGACAAATGGGCTATCCAACACTGAAATATTTTTTCAAATCGAACCAGTAGTCCCTGGGATTAGCGCGTTCAAACAAACAAATAAACTCTTCAGTATAGATTTACCAACGTAATGAATACCTAAGTGTCATCCATCCATCATGATAATTTTAAACTTAAGCCCGTTTTGTAAGACGAGAATCAAAATGTAAGTCAAGTCTCCGAATCCTTATATCAATGTCTAGCTGTTCCCCGCGATTTCACCCGCATTCCCGGGATAAAAAGTTACCTATAACCTTCCTCAAGAATTGAACAAGGAAATTTCTACACTTCTACCATGTAAACGTCCACTAACATTCAGGGTAAACTACTTTGCAAACCAGGTATAGAGGTTGGCCTATGTCGATAAAAGTTATATCGATTTTTTTCTCGACTCAGGCCAACCTCCTGGCACCTAAACAGTATTTTATTTGATTTTGTTACGAACAAAAACAAATCAAAACCAATTCACTCTTTATTTCATTTTATTACACAAATCTAACATAATCCCTTCTGTTAAATTTGTTATTGTTGTTGTCCCTTAGTTTTATATTATAGAACAAAAATCAAACCTCAAGTCAAGATTCAAGAATAGTTGAAAATCTTGACTCAAAACTTCGCTTAAAGTAAAATTCCAATCTTGATAACTGAAGAAAATAAGTTGGTACTATCCATTTTATAAAAAACATATTAATTATATATTTTTAATTATTTAAGACCATTTGATTTTTTGATTGATTCGTATTCTTATCGAGTAATACTATCAAAACAACGTAAATATATATATAGAGAATGCAAATCACAGCTTGTATGTACTTTTTAAAACCTTAAAGATAATACTGTATAAATCAACAACAAACAAATACGTCGATACATCTAACCATCGACACTAACCAAACACTATCTGACATTTAACCTTCCATCTCATTCCGACCGACCCTCTCTTTTACAACAAACAGTTCCAATTCATCCTTACAAACAGACACACATACTAACAAAATGATCAAAGCATTACTTTTATTGTGTGCCATAGCACTAGTGCAAAGTAAAACAGTCATGGTCGGTCAAATGTTCGATAGCCAAGGCATTATTCGAAAAGTGTATGAAAAAACAGTGGAAGCGTCAGCCATACCCTTAATAAAAAGGGAGTCAGAAGTCTTCTTTGAATATCCAATGGGAGACCAGCAAAAGATCAAGGGAATTGCCATCAAGGACTTAGAGAATGGACTAGCAGAGCCTTCGATCACCCGGGGTGGTATCGGATTCAGTTTTGTAAATATAAAGTTGAAAAGTGAAAGGGGTTCTGGGTTCAAATACCTAGTTGAGTTATACGCGTGATGTGATATAATTTTTTATGTGTATATTTTGTTTTTATTAAATTTTATGGATATTTTGATAGCTTATTAATCCAACTATTCCTACTAATATTATAAATGTGAATGTTTGTGAGGATGTATGTCTGGATGTGTGTTACTCTTTCACGCAAAAATTACAGAACAGATTTGGATGAAATTTGGCACACAGATAGAATATATTCTGGATTCAGTTTAAGTATCGAATAATTTAACTGTTGAATTTTTAGGGTTCCGTACACAAACGGTGCCCAAAGACCCTATTACTAAGCTAATGCCGTCTGTCTGTATGTCACGGGGCTATATCTTATTAAACGTAATATGAAGTTAATTGACATTTACAGAAATTACATATTACCTGCTATGTTAAATGGCTTCGACATGACACGTGTCAAAATCAGGGGGTCCCCAAAAAAGGAACCTCTACAAAAATGCATAATTTAAATGTTTTTAGGGTTCCGTACGGGTAAAACGAGACCCTATTACTAAGACTCCTCTGTCCGTCCGTCTGTCTGTCTATCACCAGGCTGTATCTCATGAACCGTGATAGTTAGGCAGTTGAAATTTTCACAGATAATGTATTTCTGTTGCCGCTATAACAACAAATACTAAAAAAACAGAATAAAATAAATATTTATGACTATTTAATGAACTTATTTATTTTGTTGCGCCTACTTATAATTACACAGCAAGTTTGAGTTATAGAGACACAATATTAAGTTGTTTTTATTATTACAGTGCGAACCCTTGGCGCGTGAGTTCGACTCACACTTCGTATTTTCTATAATGATGTTGGGAACTCTAATCTGACCGTGTAGGGAATTAAGTACTTACTGTTTTGAAGTCAATGAAAAAAAAACACGTTTGCTTATAAAATTTGCTTTTGTTACAAAACAAAGTTCTGAAGCTTCAATATCAATAAAAAAAAACATTTGGAAAAGCCACAGCGAAGCGTGGACGGGTGAACTAGGCTACTATAAATAAAACTACAATATACATACGAATAAATTTAAAACAATTTTAATAAACAGCAACCCATAATTAACACAACAGGATCACAAAGTTACTTTTTTCCATGATTATACATGAAATATCCCGTCTCTATAGCGTACACTTCCACCCAAAAGTTGTAGCCGCGGAAAACACTTGGACTGTCCAACTCAATCGTCACAAACTTCTGTCCAATACCACCAGATTTGATATAAGCATCTCCCCACTTGTCCTCTCGCAGATCCAAAATCTTAATAGCATTGATAACTTCATTTCTCGAACAGTTCACTGTAAAAACTTCAGATCTGACCCAAATAGCAGGATTTTCCTGATGAACTTTACTGTAGACTAATTTCGAAGACACATCTGGATAGCCGAGGAATAAATCGTTGCAATTTATTGATGAAATCAGAATAAGAGACACTATTATGTAATACATTTTGGATAAGCACGTCCTAACGTTTAAGGTACCGAAGGTAGAAATGTCTCGAAACACAGAATTAGAGGATGACAAGTTTGAATTATCAATTAACTTTGATGTCCTAATTCATTTGCTATGAATGGTAACTTCAGATAGGTACAAACGATTGTAAATCATTCGTATGACTTCAATATGACGTAATTTCCTCAATCTTATTAGCGTATTTAAATTGTTTTTTAACAGTTTAGTGCCACATTTACTAAGAAACGTACCATGATCTCATTTAAGTACCTACTAACAAATACTATATAAACGTAATACAGGAGAAGTATCTTCATTTGCGCGTTGATTTTTACTTTAAAATGATTTCTAAAGTGATTTTAACTGTTCTGTATTATGTTTCTGTGGCGGAATCGAATGATGTACGATTGGGGTATGCATCACCTCTGTCGAGGAAGATATATAGTGTGATTAAGGAAGCTGACCCAGCGTTATGGAAGAGGACTGATGACGTCATAATTAACAGTCCAAACAGTGACGTAATTGATGCAGTTTACGTCACAGATTTAAGAGACGACAAGGATGGTGAGGCCTACATTGAGAGTGGTGGTATTGGAGACACGAGTGTGACCATCGGCCTCAAGAGTCCATCGATTTTGAGGGGATACAAGTTCGAGATCGAAGTTTATGCGAAAAATCCAAATGCCGGTTATTATAGAAAGGATACTGACATTTACAATAACAATTATCAATACCCCAGAAAATACTAAATTATGATACGTATATATATATATTATATAAATAAATCGTAAACTATATGTTAAAAACAAACAAATATCGTGAGTCAAGTTATTAAATGTAAGTATGTATAAGTACTTTGTTTTATTTGATTACGCCTTCAAAATTTAGGGTTAAGTAGGTAGGGAGGAGGGTTACGGGGACCCTCCTCCCACCCCGGACCACAGATTAATAAATAGTTACTCCCGGACTGCGAGCTTAGCGAGATGCACCTCCATGCCTGTGATGAACAGAGCTACAAAAATAGGGTTCTTATATGGGTCTCAAAATAAACATTAACTATAATATCGCCATTATGCATTTTCAAAAGGTTTGTTCACCCCACGTTTCCATAATAATTAATTAAAATGCAATAGTGCGAAAGGGACAATTAGAAGTGTGTCTCCTTCTTGACCGTTGATCTTAATCCTCTGTTAAATGAAAATAAGCTTTATACACTATAGATTATGCTTTAAAGTCGATTGACGAATATTACCGAGTTATCATTCCTGATTAGTTTCAATAGTAGGTTATTAATCAGTCGGTATATAAACGGAGTCCCGTTGACAAAGCTTCACTTGCGCGTAGACCTTAACATAAAAATGATTGCCAAAGTGATATTTTTGACAGTTCTTTATTTCGTTTCCTTAGCGGAATCGAATGATTTAATAGTTGGGACCACTGGTCCGCGATCACAGCAGATATATAACATGCAAACAGAAGCATATCCATTTTTATGGAAAAGAACGGATGATATCGTGGTGGAAAGTCCATTTAACCAGAAAATTCAAGCAATATACATAACAGATTTGCGTGATAACAAAGATGGTGAGGCCTTTATTGAAAGTGGGGGTGTTGGACACGATACTGTTACTATTGCCCTCAAAAGTCCTACAATGTTTAGGGGATACAATTTTAAGGTCGAAGTATATGTGTAAATTTTAAAAGTGATTATTTTTGACATAAATATTATTTAATAGTGGTGTACCTATCTATTATTTTTGGATGATAATATAAATGTGCTTGAACTTTTATTTAATCCTACTTAATTATGAATTATTGTAAGTTGGGATGTTTGTCACGTATTAAACGGTTGAACGGATTTAGATGAAACTTGGCAGAGAAATAAATCATACCCTGGAATATCGTATAGGAAACTTTTTATCCCGGGAAAACATAAGATCCTTCGGATACACAGAGTGTAAGATAGTAATTTTATAACAATACAAAAAAGTGCATGTAGGTAATACTTGCGCTGTATCTATGCTGTTTGTTTGTATACTGTTAGTAAAAAACTAAACTAAACTAGGTACTTTTAATATAAATTTCGTGCTTTCAGAGTCTAAGTACCTAAATAATAACCAATTTAATGTCTTAACTGTAAGTACCTAAGTATCATCAACATCCTGTAGTTCACAATAGGTAATTGGGGTCAGGTCAATGTAGATAGGTACGCAATGTCTGAACACGAGTAGAATAAATATAATGTTCTGGAAATCCCCTGTGCTCGAATACCAGTGTTGCCATACTACTATCTGAAAATCAGAATATTTTTATAATTTTAGTACCTATTCATAATTAAATAACGGCAAAGTGCGAATCGGACTCGCACACTAGTTCCGAACACAATATGGATTTAGAATCGTTTTTTTTTTACAAAACGGTATCATATGTTTATTTTGTTATAATAAATATGCTCTAGAATCAGACGTCGGTGATGACGTCGTCGAAGAGGATGCCTCCCACCAGGCCGTCGCTGCTGGGTACGCGGACGAATGGTTCGGCGCCCCCGTATACCCAGCCGGCAGCGACACGTAGGAACACCCCAAACGTTGAAAATATTCTATTCTAATATTTACATTTTGATTCTTTTACTAATTGCCATGAGGTAATTATATGAAAACTACAACTGTTTACCTATTACGATAAAAAAAAAAACAGAGAGACGTATGACGTAGGTTTAGAAATAGGGTTCCATTGGCCCATTGAGGGTATCTGGATACGGAACTATACAAAAGTATTTGTATAGTTACAATTTTTATAAGTGATAATGTGACGGAAGGTGGTAAGCACACAATGCCTAGAAGGAACAGGCTCTCAATTGCAGCTGTTGGAACACTAAAATTACTTCAACCACTGACTATAATAAAATAAGCATTATTTCAATATAGCCATGGGTCATATTGCTCAAACTATTTTGAAAAAGTTCAGTAAAAAAACTGAACAACATTTTATTTGAGCCAAATAAATGTTTGATACATTTACTACGCGATTGAAACAAATTTTAACTAGAATGTACCTAAGCTACAGTTACAGAAATATAAGTAGGCTACTAATTATCTATCAGTTATCTAAATGTTTAACCTTAGAGGTTAACTTTATAGCATAAGCACTGCAACTGTACATACAGACACAACAAAATAAAAGATTATAATAAAAATGTGCGGTCGGGGGACCCCCGCCAGGCACGAAGATCAATCTATACTAATATTATAAAGCGAGTTGAACCGGAACGTTCTAATCTCATGAACTCGAATTGACGATTCTCGATTCGTTTAGTGTTGGATATCCCATTTATCTTTTTTTTCCGGTAAAACATAAGATCCTTCGGGATCGCGGGTGAAATCGTGGAGCGAACTATAATAAATATTGCAATAATTATAACCAATTTTATAAATAAATAGCTATTCCCTGCGGTTTCACCCGCGTTCCCGGGATGAAAAATAGCCTATAACCTTCCTCAAAAATTGGGCTATCAAATGCAAAAACAATTTTTCAAATCCGACTGGTAGTTCCAGATATTAGCCCCCAACAAACAAAAAAACTCTTCTGCTTTATTATATTAGTAGTTTTTTTTTTAAATATATGTAAGCTTAAAGGCGATGCTAGCTCAGTGGTAGTGACGTCGGATGCCGCGGCAAAGGTCGTGGGTTCGAATCCTACAATGACCTTGAGCTTTCGGTGAAGGAAAACATCGTGAGGAAACCATAGCACGGTGGCAGGGTACTTTGTAGTACCCGCCTGGCTGGCTACCACCCTCAAGTTGAAAATCTGTCGCCAAACACCTATTGGTGTGTTCCGGCAGCTGCACTTGAGAGCCAGTTCCTTCTAGGCTTTGTGTGCTTACCACCTTCGGCTACATCATCACTTACCATAGTGAGATTGTGGTCAAACACAAGCCTATACAAAGAAAAAAAAAAAAAAAGTATATGGGATAGTATAGTTAGTGACGTCACGTCAGTCTTTTATTATAAGAGACACAGGCGCATGAGCCTGTCAATTGTAATTCACACACACATGTATATAACGCTTTTTCGTTATTTCGTTATTGTTCCCTTTTATGCCAGCGCAAGCTCCGTAAAGGAACTTCGTTCCAAAAAGGCAAGATACGGAACCCAGTCCACAGCACAACGAAACTGCGTCTAGCTGACGCAATTACTCAATTGTGGTCTCGTGTTGAGCGATTTTGCTATTATTTAAGCGCTGTGGTAGAAGTAGGGATGTTACGGAGCTTCGACTCCGATTCTGATATGTCGGAACTTCCGATTGATCTTACACCTCCGGTTCCGACTTCGTTTCCGATACTTTTAAATCGGAGGCATTCGGAGGTCGAAGCATAGTGGTCGAGTAGGTATAGAACTTTTGAATGGAACAGCTGATAATTTATTCATGATTTCACAGTTAGTCCCATAGGTAATAAAAGTTGTTTATTTCTAAAAAATCACCCAGTATATTATATAATAAACCTATATTAATAGGTATATAGGTTTATTATTTTTTAATTGAAATTTAAGAGGCTGACTGATTATGTTTGTACTATTTTATTTTAATGCTTAACACATCTTTCTTATGCCACCATCTCCGACTCCGATTCCGACTCCGACACCACCTCCGACACCGATTCCGATTCCGATAAACCAAATATATAAACTACGACTACGGTTCCGATAAAACCAACACCGTAACATCCCTAGGAAGAAATACAAAATCTTCCACTTTTTGTTTTAATCTAAGATAACTTGCAACTTTCCTTGTTTACATATAACATCATATTAGTCATACTTGCTTTAAAACGTTTTCCTCGTATTGGTCATCGTATTATCATCTTAGTAGATATATGAATGCAGTGATATTAATATTACTCGCATTTATTGTCGACCTTGAAGAACTCCATTTCGTAGCGCTGGTTGAAAACCGTAATGGGAAACAGGTGGAGCTCATTCCACATCCCAATGGTCGGCTGTAGGAACGTCCGTCTGAATCGTTGTGTGCACGATCGAGGCGGCTCGGAGGATGAGCTCCACATCGCCGGCGAGCGGTGCGATTTCTTTACAACACACAAATATTGTCAGTGAGACTAAATAAATAATTTTATGTAATAAATATGAGTTAGATTTGAAAAGAGTAATTGCTATGTTCATTGCCGGTTCTTTCTTCTTTCAAACGTTAGCGTTAGAGTCAGACGATTCATAATTACCTACTTGTGAAGGCCAATTTCAATAAAAAAATATGTTTATTTCATTCATATTTTACAAGATTGCGGATCCATTTCTCTATAAAAATTGACACATTTCTCGCGGTATACTCATGTAACTAATTCCTCCCTCACAACATTTTAGTAAAGGCAATCGCGAAAGTAAACATCAATTATGAAGAATCACGGAACGGGTGAACGGGTACCCAAGAAAGATGGAACTGAATTTATATATACCTACGATTAGGCCTTCAAAGGATTTTCCTAATAAGAGTAAAAGGGTAGAAATGCGTTGTGTTATAAATAACAGTATGTTGGAAAATTGACGTAAGGTAATTGCAAACAATATTATGTTTACACATTGTGTGACATTGAGAGCAAAACCCGCGTCATATGACTTGTCTAGATCGTGATGGATCTACCTGCTGCGTTTCATCTTTATTTCAGCTAGGACGGGCCTATGTCGTAGAGAACCAAGTTTTTTTACTATAGAGTATGCAAAAGAATCAATCCAAATGCGACGTTCGTGTGTATTGTCTTTTTTTTACCTTAGGGTTTTATACGTAGCGTATTCTGTGAACTAGTATTTCAACTAGCTACCTATTATGTTAAAAAGATACAGCCCTGTGATAGATAGCCAGCCAGACAAACAGACGGATGGCTTAGGCTTAATAATAGGATCCCGTTGGGCACCCTTTATGTACGGAACCCTAAAAACAAAACAATAAATTGTTTGTAATTTCTAAGCTAGAAAATCGACTTTCAATTCAAATTACAAAAATATTCACAAATTACAATTAACTAACCCCAAATTCATGATTTATCATATTCAACACACTAAACAAAAACCTTCATATCTCACTCTCGCATAGGTACTACCGCCCTTTCCTATATAAAACAACGGCCTTGCAATTAGCACTTCAGTGCAAACGAACGAACGACATTATGCGTGCTTTAACAATTTTGTCGCTACTCTGCCTTATCGCAGCCATCTCCTGTCAGAGCCATGACTTAGTTCTCGGCCAGGCGACTTACGGAGACGTGGTCATCTACAAAGTGAACGAATGTAAGTATGGGTTCCCATTCATCACACGAACAAGTGTCATCGAGTACCCAGAAGCAGGACTAACAAATTTTGCATACATCAGATCTATCTACGTTAAGGATAATGAGAAAGATGGTACAGGTGGATATCCTGTGGTGGCTGCAGGAGGTATTGGACAGAGGTTTTTGAAGCTCAAATTGAAGAGTCAAAGAGGCTATGGATTTAACTTCACAGTGACCATTTATGGTAGATATTAGATAAAGTGAAATTCAACCAGTATTTTTGGAAAGATGGAAGATATTGCAAAATTATGTGGAACACATTGAAGTATATAATTTACCTATTTTATAGTGACTGCAGATAGTTTAAAAACAATATTACGAGTGGGGGGATAATTACTGAGCATCTAAATAGGTATAACAATAATCTTGTTGGAAAGAAAATCAGGAAAAAGCCGACAACAAAAGATATATCATCTCAGTGACGCCAATTGCTTCGCATTAGAATATTTGCGTAGACAATATTCTAGGAAAACCTTGAACTCGTGTAGGGCTAACCGACGGTCAAGTATTGTTTTATAAGAATGTACCAATTGAATATTGGACACGATTAATGCTTTGTTATATACAGCGAAACAAATTGTGAATAGAATATGTAAATTCGGTGACTCGATGTGATTTGTAGGTATAGAGATTGTAATACAGTAACTACTTATAATGTCATATCAATGTATTTCTTCTAAAACTGATTTTGCAAGTCTCCTGTAATTATAAAAAATTCTGATGTAAGTGTTATAAAGTGCCAAATTGTTAGTCAATTAATAATTTATTTTCATAATATAATAATGTTATTACAGTTTTAATTCTGCATTGCTGTGTTTTACTTTTGTATATCTTCATTCCAAATTACCATCCATACTGGCATATTCGAAGATCTTTTTGAGTCCCAAATTTCATTCAAACCCGTTCAACCGTTACCGAATTGAATAGTAACAATCGAAGAACAACACAAACTTTCGCATTGATAATATTAGTAACATTCCCTCACTCTAAGTCCTTCATTTATCTCTTAAATATTATATTAACTTGTAAGTAACAAAGTTAACCTGACAAAACACTTTGTAAAATTTTATTAAGTTGAGAGAAGTAGGTACCTAGGTAATTTGTTGTTCACAAATATTTTATTTTAAAAGATTCATGTTAAACAATTTAATTGTCTCTTTTAATAATAACTAGCATTTCCGCGCGGATTCACCCGCGTTCCCGGGATAATATATAGCCCATGTAACATGGGCTCAGGAAAAATGTAGCATTCTAATGGTGAAATATTTTTTGAAATCGGTCCAGTAGTTTTTGAGTTTATTCGTTACAAACTAATATAAAAATACAAATATGTATCTTTATTATATCAATGTATAAAATACATACTATGATATATAGAAAACATCCTCAAAGCCCTCGCTGCTGTCGATAGGCAAGGTTCCCAACAGGCTGGCAGCGGTCCCTTTTTGGATGGCCAAGCTTATGCGTTGGCGGAAAAAGCTCCCAGCCCGTCGGTCTCCTGAAGCCTCGATGAGCTTGGATGATAAAATCCGAGCAAATCGGCGAGCCTCGAACCCCCACGGACCCATGGTTTCCACTGCGAATGGCATGTACAAAACAAGAGTACAGAAGGCTTCAACCAAAAATGTGTTGAACGAATCCTTAATATCAACTGCTAGTAATATAAATAATATCCTCTGAAATGTGGTAAGAGTCTTGGCATGTATGTGGAGGACGGAAAGATCTAGCACTTATTAATATTTTATTGCTAGAGATTTTTACTTGTTAATACTGTTATTAGATAAATAGTAGATGATTTTTAGTACGTTACGTACGAACTAATTCTTTCTAGGTATATACCACGCCCATACTATCACCACGATAACATTGTGTTGAAAAACAATCTACTACAAGCTGATATCTTCGTAATATTTATTAAAGATAATAATATCATCTCATAGCAAGCAAGATATTGCTAATACATATATTATAATGTACTTACAATCTTATTTAATGTTTATTTAGTAGAACTGTTCATACAATGACTCAAAACTTGGAAAATTTATATGATTTTATATACTAACGTTTCTGTTACGTTATATGTTATATTTATTAACGTTATCATAAATTATTACGAGCTAGCTTATCCCCGTGCGTTGCAATGCCTCTTTTGTTTTTAAACCATCTCGGGCGCAACAACTCACCATACGTTACAAACAAACAGACATTGATTTTTGCATAGAAAAAATTGATATAAATGTCAATGTACAGTAATATTTTAAAGAAAAAAAAACGGAAAGATTTTTCTATTTTTAACCGACCTTTTTTTTTTACCGAACACGACGACACGGAGGTGTATGCGTTTAGGGTGAGGTTGTTAGTTTCTTTGTTTGCGTGTGAAAAAAGGAATTATAAATAAATAATACGTAAATAAATGTAGTCTCTAGTTGATATAAATTGCTGCATCTTTGCTAGACACATAATAGCACTACTATACTGATATTTTAATTGAAATCTGGAACATGGCAACCCCCGACGGATTTTCTTGGATTTATCATTATGTTAAACTTAATATGTTGGTGAATATGCTTAGTACCTATATTTGATAATTGCTGTCGGGGGTTTTCCGAAACATTTATTTAATCCTTTTTCGAATACAACTTTTACAGCCGTCGTGGGTTTTTCAAAAATTTTAATTGTATGTTTGTAACGAATAAACTCAAAAATAACAGGACCGATTTCAAAAATTCTTGCACCATCTGATGATTCAGAATTTTTCTGAATCATCAGATGGTGCAAGTTTTTTCTATATTTTATCCCGACAACGTGGGTGAAACCGCGCAGAAAAGCTAGTACATAATAAAACAAAAAACTTGAGAGGTGTCAAGGGACACCCGGATGGAACGAAGTAAATCAGAAATGAAAATATCTGGCTTGCTTTCTATAAGAGAGAGAGAGACAGACAGAGAAACATGCGACGCCGCACAGCTTACAATAGCTTACTATAGCAAAAAGTGTCGTGACAACTTTTCGTAAGAAATTTTTCCGTCTAGCCCCCTTTCACAACGCGCGAAAAGGAACTTCGTTCCAAAACTTATTTGTTACAACACTATAAAATTCATTGCTACAGTAAATGTTGATATTTACTTAGTAGGTACATAAAGTGGTATCGAAGTCGAATACCATAGTCGAAGGTCGTGAGTTTGAATCCTACAATGAGTTTGACCAAGATGTTTTCCTACACCGAAGTTAGCTACAGGTCCTAGCTCATATATATAGCATATTATATATAGCATTATTTCCAAACCATAGTTTACGATAATGGCCGAATTATTTACTACAAATCTAAATAAAATACTATCAATTGTTACAGCAATATGGGCCTGCTAGAGTTCGAGAGGTGGTCGAACCAACCCGATCTGTTTGCCGAGAAATCCCGAGTTTGCGCGAAGATGCGAGGTCTTACGCCGGGGCAGCGGCGGATGTGCCGAAGACATAAGGACCACATGCCAGTGGTCGGTGATGGAGTCAAGCAGGGCATCCATGAATGCCAGTTTCAATTCAAGGGCAGGAGGTGGAACTGCACTGTGACCGAGGATGAAACTGTTTTTGGTCCCTTAACTTTGATTGGTGAGTTTAACTTTTTAACATATTAATTAGATCATTTAACGATGGATTGGTGGCAACACAAGATTCTACATCGCGCTATCAAAGTATCCCGAGCACTCGGCATATAAACAATATTCCAATATCTACAATTGGACCGCAGTCCCCAAGAATCTTCCAGCCACCAACCAAGCAAGATATACCGTCAGGCCTAGTCTTTTCTTGTATGTCAAGAGGGTGACAAGCAAGCATGCGGTCCACCTGATGGTAAGTGGCTACCGTCGCTTATGGACATTAATTAGCAATGTATTGGCGACCTTTATATAGCCTAGAAGGCGGAAGATCTTCACTTTTAAATGAATAAGTCTACCACCTTGTTCAACCATAATCACAATCTCACCAATGATGTAGCTGAAAGTGTTAAGCAAACAAAGCTCAGAAGTAATCTCTCAAATGTACTTACAATTTACCCAACCACACAGTGCTTGGATTCCTCACGATTTTTGCCTACACCAAAGAGTCAAGCTCATTGTAGGATGGGATCCCACGACCTTTGTCACTATTACTGAACTATAATAACCATAAAATCGTCTTATCTACCAGTAACATTATTTGTTGAACGCTATATTATGCGCACAAAATTGCTGTACCTATAACTCAGCTCAGCAAAGTACAGACGTTTCTATAACAAATTACTCAATGAAATCTATGTGCTATATAAATAATAATATGGATTTAAAAACATAGAAGTACACATTATATACGAACATTAAATAATTCGTTACACAACGTTTCATAACCCTACTCCTAAGGCTACGTTCCGCGATTTTATTTAGAGAGACTAGCTTCCGCCCCGTGGTTTCACCCGCGTTCCCTAGGGATCTTATGTTTTCCCAGGGTAAAAAGTAGCCTATGTCTTTCTCCATACCATAGGCCATCGCGATCAGTTCAGCGGCTTAGGCATGAAAAGGTAACAAACAAACAAGCAAACAAACAAACTCACTTTCGCATTTATAATATTAAATAAAGTTAGGATTAGGATAGTTAGGAAGTTAAAATGCTACATTTTGTGATATGCTGCCTATACCATATTTTATATATTAAACAATTACATTAGACATTCTAAAGTTTACATCACACACAATATTACAAGAATAAAGAATGGCAGTTGTACTTGAGAGCCAGATGCCTTCAAGGCTTTATAAAGGTCAGCAAACTAAATCCCCCTGGTATTGCCTATGTCTATAGGCGATGGTAACAACTTACCATTAATGGACCGACTGTCCGTATGTCAGCTTTCTGACATAAAAAAGACAGAATAAAAAGTTCTAAGTTAGCGTGGTTGGTAAGATACCTTATCTATCACGCCACATTTGTGTGCATGAACATGTCTGTTTGTCCTGTGTCTGGGTGTAATTATCTATGTATGTATGTATTTACAAAAGAAAAGTAGTATATGTATTATATCAGTAATCTGGCTTCCATAGTACAAGCTCTGGTTAGTTTGGGGTCAGATGACCGTGTGTGAGGAATAATGTCCCAAATATTTTTTTATTTATTTATTGATAGACATACAATACAACGCAATTGTGTATGTACCTACTTGCGGCCAAGACTTGGCTTTTTGTCAATTTTCCTTACGGAAACTTATCAAGGACAACAGAACAGGCATACATCAAGATAAGTACAGCATAAATTTACAAGAGGACAAAAGAAACGGACGGAAAATAATAGTGATGTCGTAAAACCGATTTTGTGCCGTTACTATGCAAAGATCTTTATAAATATTTTAGCAGTTGCTTTTGATTACAAATTTATTGAAGTCCATGTTAAAATACGTATTCTTATTCCTTACTCCATAGCTCTTTTTTCCGTACAGTTTTTGAGAATGAAATTCAAAATGAAATATTATATCCGTTCTATTTGCACACAGATTTATTATCAAAATATTATTATGACCAACCTCGACGTTTCGCTTAAAAAAATATTTGATAGTAAATGCGCTAAAAGACCCGATATACTGGGTGATTTTGTTATCACTGGCAATACTTGCAGGGGTGGAAGTACTCATCAATGTGAACAACTTTTATTATTAGGACTAACTGTGAAATCATGAAAAAATTATCAGCTGTTCCATACAAAAGTTCAATACCTACTCGACCAAAATGTATGAAGCAACCGTATTATTTTACGCGATATCAGAGTTAGCCCCATAATAAAAGTTGTTCACATTGATGAGTACTTCCACCCCTGCAAGTATTGCCAGTGATAACAAAATCACCCTGTATTTATTTAAACATAAATGTAGTTCGCAAAATTTAAAAAAAATCTAAGATTGCATTTGTTTTTCAATCAACCCAAACTGACTTTCCTGAAATCACGTAAAATCTGGGCTAAATTGAGTGTATTTCAGAATCAATAAGAGAGATAGAGCATAGCGATATGTCGCTCAAAGAGCAGCTCGACTGGGAAATTACCTTCAGCTTACAAAATACCGCAGCCAAATAACTTATAGTTGTGTTCCTGCGTGTGAGTACGCCCGCAACTCTTTCTTTAACTTTCATTAATGTTACCAGAATAATATGCAAAAAAAATCCCAATGTAAAATTGTAGACAAATTTTGAATTTGTAGACAAATGTATGTATGACCTTGCAGATTTTTTTCTCTCAAAACGTAACCGGTAACTGGTAACCGTATGTGTGAAGAAAGCGTACGGATATAAATCTGCCGACTGTAGCTCTAAATCTACGTTACCGTCGTGTGACTACACTCTGGTAGTGATTTATGTGGACGGCTCCAGTTTTCTAGTATTCCTACTACTCTTTTACTGTTCTAGATAAAATTTACTTGGAAAATAGTTTACTATTTTTCACGCAGCGGGGCGCGGCGCGACATTGAAAGGTTTCCCAATTTTGCAGAATACTTCAGTCCGAAAAATTATTCACTCAATAACACTTGTTACTACAAAATCCTTGTTTAATACATATCAATCGATATATAATGTAATAGAAACGTTTATTCAGCTCAAAACATAAATTACTTAAATGAACAACTACCTATTCAAGTTTCCTAAATTTAATTCAATAGGTCGAAAGGAACATATCGTAATGTCGCAACACTAAATATCGAAACATGCATTTTTTTACAAAACACTGTTGTAACCGCAAATTGAAATCCTACAGCTTCAGTCCCCAAGGTGATATGATCCCGAAAACTACATCATCATCCATACTAAAAAATATTTTTCCTGGAACAGCTTGCAATTTGTCGACAGCTTCCCGAGAAACTGCATTCACACACGCCATCACATCAGCTGGTGTATCGCTGTCTGTATCGCGCGCGTGTCGCGACGGTCGCCTCTCTAGCTGCAGTTGCAGTCGCGCTATCAGACCGCGCAACCTGCACACGGACTGGGTGTGGGGCGGCTGTGGTGACAACCTTGAGTATGGCTACAAGTGAGTATGCGCTCCTGGTACTTTGGATTTAATTCTCAGATATAAAGGATGGTAAAAGAATGTTAGTATTTTTTAGTAAAAATTCCTGTTGAGATTCCTGAAGAGAAAATGTACCTAAGTACTAAATTTTAGAATAGCTAATTTAAAAAAATATAGTATAGTGTTGTATAAGTGGCAATTTGTCATCAAAGATGTTCACGATAGGTCTATGAGGTAGAGTAGAAAGCCGAATGGACAAAAGCCTCAATGAAGAGTGTAAATGATTTAATTATTACAATCACTAGGAAGAATAGAGGAAATTTTTCATTAATTCTTCATCATAATTTTGATGGACTTCGATTTATTCAAAATACATTGTTTATAAGATGAAATAGATGCTTATCAACGCCTGTTGATTGTCATTTGATTGATCCTCAAAGTCATTTAAGTCAACCCAAATAACTTGCAATATTTACACTAGTAATATGCATAGACATAGCTTATGCATTCCTGGTACTTTAGTTAGAGCTCTTGGAGTAAAATATTGAACACCGCTCAACTGCTGCCGCTCCACAATATTCATCAATTTTCATGTCTAGTGTAATATTGATATTTATTGTGTATTATTTATTTCTTTAAAAGTGTTTTTCAAAAAAATATGGAATACAATTAAAATTCCGTATATTTACCCAAAATTCACAAGAATAAATAGATTCAATTTTGACAGTAATTAAGGACTGAAGTTCAATGACGCTATTACTAAAACTGTACTTTTCTAAATGTCTGTTTAATTTTTCATTTATTTTATTATTAAATATTTTTGTTTAATTGAATTTATTACATAGATTTTCATGTTCCCAACATATAAAACTGCCATCTAGTGGTAGAACCCAAAATAGATTTAGCGGACTCAAGCTAGGGGTTGCTACGATTTGTGACGTCATTCGTACGTAGCAACGTAGAACTCCTACAAAGGTATGCAATCCCGGGAAGTTTTCACGAATTGAAAGGGTTAACGGCGCGCCGGCCGCGGCGACAGCGCCGTCAACACAAGGGTTTGTCTGGGCGTTCCTTATTGACTCTTGAGCTATTATGAAGACCTATTGAGAAATAGTTCGGATAATTTTGTTCAGGAATGTTGATACGTGATATAAAAATGTTTCTAGAATTAATGTTTTGGAATATTCATGTATCTTTAATTGTTAAATATTATAATTTTAATAATTATGTTGGTTAATATTTCATAATATGTATGAATTGTATTTTATACTATGCCTCAATTAAAGAATGAATAATGTGATAAAGCATTCATATCTAGGTCTACATTTCATAACTTCTACACTAAAACATGGTAGGCCAACTCTCTGAAACCTATGTGTCCCTTATACCCTCTACTATACATACTACTACAACTACAAGGCCTTGAATAATCCTAGTTGTAATATTCTACGAGCCCCCACCACACTTCTGAGGTCCTGTTACAAAATTATTATTTTATTTAAATACGACCCCATTCGAGCCTTGCCGAGTCCCCGTGAAACGAGTTCCCAGAACCTTTTACTATCTTATGATAGCCTAGTACTTTTCCCCCACTTTATCGAAATTTTCCCCTCGGAAAATTCGATTTCTTTTCGCTGACGGTACCAAGACAATAGTCGGGAAAATATATTCTTATCATTTTGTTTGAGAAACCTTTGAATAAGTATCGGTTTTAATATGGTGGTTCAAATTTATTATATTTTTACCTGGGTAACTTGGGTTCCTGACGAGAGTGCTGACGGACATTGCTGAAACTTCAGGTGAAGTCACCTGTTTACCAGGAAAACAACAATCAGGTGAAGTAATTTTACCTGTTATACGCACACTACTTACTATGTGTCTGTGTTTCACGTAGCAACCACCTGTCAATCATCTGAACGACTGAAGTTTCAGTAGATTCACCTGTGTTACCTCTTACCTGTGTACTAGGAGTTCAACGAACAATTGGAGTTATTTTACCTGTCGCCTCACTCACACATTGAAATTTAACTCAAATGTATTCGTGTGTGCGAGGATTTCCTTTTTAGAATTTCCCCCTTGGGAATGACAGTGATAGAATGACTTCCTTCTCTTACAGTTTCGTATCTATGAAAGCGTGATATTTAGCGTTTTCATTGGGTATCTACAGGATAGGTGAGATTCTTTGTGTTAGTGAAAACGTACCTGAAAGTCGTTTAGAGAAAAGAAAGAGAAAGAAAATCTGTGATATCCTGTTATCCTGTGTTAATGTTTGTATGTCTGAGTAAACTGTAGTAATATTTCACTTCAATGGTAACCAAGGAAGGTATTGTAAGGCTGTGTGCGTACCTACACCTGAAATATGGGATGGCACGTGGAAAAGGTGTGCATGGCTCCTGCCGTTTCCTTATCTCCTAGTATTAAGGTGAGAGGTAAGACAGGTGAAAAATTAACTTGCTCTCTTCAGGCATGAAAGGTATCTTGCACCTGGAAACATTGCACGGTGGCACTTTATTTTTAGTTTCATTTTAATTAGGTTAGAAATTTGGTATTTTCGGATTCATTACTTTCCTTTTAGATTTGTAATGCCGTTTGCTAAAATAAAACATTATATTTTTCTTGTAGATGTAATAGGCTAATTTAATTTTCCATAATCTAATTATAAAAAAAATATTTTAATTAATTATACTTACAAAACAAAAAAATTGGTTGAATGATTTCCCAATTTACTAACCTTTCAGCAACGGGGCTTTCCTGAGGGGCTTTCAAAATGTCAAAGAAAAACAACCCGTTCAATCAGCTGTCACTTGGATATCACGGGTGTCAAACCATGGCTAAAGACAGGTCTGGTACCAGGCTCTCATAAGTTAGTAGGAGCACTAGCTACGGGTTGCTACGATACCGTTTTCACGTATAGCCATTCTACGGATTGTAGCGCGGTTCATGAAAAGTGTACGTCGTCTGAAATCTTAAATTTGGACCAAAAAGGATCATAATATCTTAGCGAATAGCTTATGCGTTATGATTTACAATATTTATTTTATTGGGCCACTTTACAATTGATTAACACTTAAAATATATTTAAAAAACTCACTAGTATATAATAGTATAAGGTTCCGTAGACAGTAAGTTGTGGTACAGTATTAAACCCAAGACAGAACTTAAATTGAATTTTGCTACTTTTTCCTTTTTTTCGTTTATATAGTAGCGTCACCTTGCAACAAAACGTTACACTCAAATTTAACCTTGAAATTTCACTCCTAGCGCGCCCAAAGAAGTTTGCTTTGTAAAATATGAAAATAAAGGATAAGTAATTGTTACTTCATGTTTATGATGATGAAGGTCTCCTTTATATTTATACTTCCTTTCTCCTTTTTAAAATAATAATAAATACATTTATTAAATCGTACACCATCAATGCAATTCTAAGATGATTTTTGAAGTAAATAATTACTGCATTCGTGAAACGAGCTATTTCGCCCACGTAGCCGTAGCACCGTAGCAACGTAGACCTCTTCCGTAGCACTGCGATCCTAGAACATTTTCACGTACTGAAAGGGTTAAACCGTCGCTGAAATCTGAAGGGTTGGCTGTATTCGGTTTTAATGAAATATTTTTTAGCTTTGACTGATACCGAATTTTGTGAGAAAATTCGCAAATTTTCCGATTTTAATTATTTATTTATAATTTTTTACTAAAAAGTTTTTTTCTACGAAATTTATATTTATTATAATCATAGTAAGTAAAGAAAATTAATGAAATAGTTAAAAATAACATGGTAAAAACTAACTTAAAGATTGAAATAAAGTTATTAGAAATACAAGACAAAGAGAATGTTGATATGTTTTTGATTTGTGCTGTAAGCATTTAAAAAAATAATACGTGTGGCACTCGGGGACTGTCGCGGTAAAGCTATTGCATAGCATTTTTTATCAACTTATGCAATTATAATTATTAAGCTATTGTATAGCTTTTAACGCGGGCTTTGGGGTTTGAGACCGAATCAAGAAATTCCGTAACGAAAAAAAAACCTAAGACGAACTAACCTAACCTAAGATTAAAGCCCAATTTTACCAACGATGGATAATACTTATCTAAGAGATAAACACGGCCGTGTAACACAATTTGTATAGAAAATCTATCAAACTACATATATCATATTAATCCTATGGATAAAAGTTACCAGACGTTCGTGAAATTGGGCCTAAATAATATAATTATTCCTAATATAAAAATTTGAGAACGTGAACAAAAACACTTTTCTTTAATTTACATACCACATACTGTAATGTAAACGCTTGAATCTACTATTATAAGAGTAAAAACTTCACTGCGTTTCTCGTCTACTCCTCACTACTTAATTTTCTCCAAACAAAAACACGCTCTTCACTTCACGAAGCTGTATTTTTTTACGTCGTACAAAAAGGTACTAGGATACAATAAACCATCAGCAGTCTCATGAAATGGAAACGAATTCGGAACATTGCACAGAACAGATGAAAAACATCGTTAGTAACAAAACAAATGAAAAAAGACAGTTTTAATTTTTTCCCATTATTTCACAAAAACATGGAATTTTCTGTATATTTCGAGGCAATCCTACCAGGATATCAAAGACTTGAAGAGTTTCCATATTCGTTTGCATGAATGGGGGTGAGTTTTCCATGTCAATGTCGCTCGCGCTTCTTTCAATGCAGAAACGTCACGGTTTGAGGCTATTAGACCAGGAGCGCATAAAGTTCAAGTACTTTCTAGGAGCAAATATCTACGTCATCGTTTCCATAGGAATAACGGTAACAACTGTCGTAATATACACACGTACTACAGTAGGTAACATAACAACCTATCAATGATTAATTAGGAACAGTACATTGGTATCTAATTATCAAATTAAAAATTCTATGTATCATAATAATTATTAAAATTTATACATTCATGTTAAATTTATTCATTACATTCGTCTTATTGGGGTTGGAAAGACTCCATAATAATTTTCGAACCAATGGGATGCCACATGAGTTGATACACTTACGCCATCTTGCTTACCAGCGACGGCAGCGACTTATTAAGTCGCAGGGGCAGCGACCAATTACATCTTAATAATTAAGAACAGGAGATAGCTCTTTAAAATGATACTTCACACGTTATATTCATTAAAAATATATTTTTTGGACCAAATTGAATAACCCTTGAGCTTGTGTTTCACCACAATCTCATCGTGGTAAGTGATGATGTAGCCAAAAGGGGGAAGCACACAAAGCCTAAAAGGCAACTGCCTCTCAAGTGCAGCCGCGGGAACACTCCAATAGGTGCCTGACGACAGATTTTTATCTTGATGGTGGTAACCCGCCAGAGAGGTACTACAAAGAATCCTACCACAGTGCTACTGTTTCCTAACGATATTTTCCTTCATCGAACACTCCAGCTCATTGTGCGTTGTGGGATTCAAACCCACAACCTTCACCACGACTTTCACTACGACCATTATCACTGAGCTATGATCATCTTGAATATGTGCGCATCATCAAGACGTAACATTATACCACATTTTTTTTTTTTACGTTTCATAGTTTTCGAAAAAAACTTTTTTGACAGACGGGCTCAAGAGTGATCTTATAAGTTAGTTAGGTTTCATTTTTCCTACGTAACTCAAAAAACCGACATTTACTAGCCATTTCAAAAGAAAAATATAAGCAAAATTATTTTGACATGGTTTTATAAATAAAAGAAAAGACGTCGACAATCCTTAGATGAAGGCTTTATAAAATTCCAACCCATAGCTACTAGGAGTGCATAGAATCAAAGGATAGAATCAACCCCCGACAAAATACACGCGACGCGCATGTCTGTGAAATGCGAATGAGTGAGTAGGCGGAGTCACAACCACACACAGGGGGAGCTTTTCACATGGTGGAAAGCTTTTTAAGTTTTTTATATGGGGAATACTTTAAAAAAGCTTTTCCGATTTGTCTGTTTGAATTTTCTCTACCAAGGCACTAGGATTACGAGGAGTTAGAAAATGCTTGGAATGTCTGAAGAATGGTAAAATCACCCTCGTAGGTTTCATAGAGGAGATTTTCCCGCATTCGAGTATTTTAGTTACTAGGAGAACAAAGAAGGGTAGATGTCTCGAAGAATTCTTGGAGCGATTGGAATGTCAACGTATTGTTTTTATTCATGTTGAAAAATTTAGGGATGAAATGGAAATTATAAAATTGTATTATATGATATGAGCAAAAAAAATATAACTTTTTATACAAAAGATCAACCTTGCTCAATCAAAATGTATAAAAAGTGATATTTTTTTTTCGTGATTTCAGGGTTGGTCCCATAGTAAAAGTTGTTCATATTGATGAGTACTTCCACCCGCTAAAGCACTGCCGGTGTTTTAAAAATAACCCTGTATATAAATCTGTTTTTATTTATGTAAATAAATGTTTATTTATTAATATGTTTATTTAGATATTTGTGTGATAATGAATTGAAATTTCAAAAAACGAGAGAAGAAATACAAATGCTCTCAAATAATATGTATTTAATTAATGCTTGGTTAATGTTACATTTATTTATTTTTTAATATATTTTTTTAATTCTATATTATTTTGTAAGTGAAACAGTTAAACAGAAACAAATTTTGAAATGATAACTGACCAAAGAAAAATAACGAAAAGTTGTATCTTCTTATAAGAAGATCCCTGAAGTCCAAAATTGGTCTTAAACCACCTGACATTAAGGTTAAAAATAGCAACAGAAGACCTGTATACAAGAATATCCGGTTGAAATCCCGGGATAACCCGATCTTAACGCGTTAAGAATGCTTAAGCCCGATACCAAATACCAGGACAGCATAAACAAGCGGAGTTACTTAATCCGTGTTACCCGGTTTTACATTGCACCCTTGTATGAAGGAAGTGTTCATTTTACATTGCGGGGTTTCGTAATGGAAATTAAACGATCTATATATGGAGCAGGTAATGTAAAGCGCTGAAAATGTTTTGTAATTTTTTACTATTTTGACATTATTTAAAATTAGAACAGTTTTTGTATGGACTTATCGGAGGAATAGCTTATCCGAGGTTTATCTATAGCAATTGAAAAATCGGCCCTAAATTAATAATAAACTTTGGATAAATTTTGTGATAAATATTTATTATCCATTTAAAAAGAATGACCATAGAGTCAGGAATTTATCTTTAATTCAATTAACAAGCTAATTTTACATCGCAACTTTTGTAGTTTCTTTTAATCTTTCCCTTGACCAAACTATAGTACCAGGAGCAAGCAATGATGAACCGAAGAGGTTGAATTCCACCCCTATAACATACACACAAATATGCGCTCTAAGCCACAACCTGAGGGTAGAAAGTACAGTACAACATTATAATGCTACGAATCAATAAATCCCGTAGACCCTCGTAGCGGTGGGCGTAGCGCTCCAGACGTAGCTTAATAACAATGCTGTCTCTTTCAGATGTTTGTCTCTTTCTTGCTCAATGTAAGCTTTTGGGAGCGAGGTTTTCAATGAAAATTAATACCCTTAAATCAGTCGTGGTAACATCATCATTAACATGTTCCCACCCCAGTGAACTTATCCCTTAAGGACAAAGATTACTGTAGGTACTCATATTTTCCTTCGCCACAAAACCAGTGGTAAATCTGTACGTAAGAATAAAACTCACGAATTTCGGGCCAGTGATTTGAATCCGCACACAATACGCTGGGTCCACGCCTGACAAATCTCAAATTAAGCTTGCTAATCCCCCTTATTCAGACCAATTCGGTTGCCATTCCGATCGGAAAGGACGATTTTATTTCGTTAAATGAGCTGAAGAATTAATTTTCCGCTATAGTGTACCGATCGACTGCCTCATTCCAAATGGAAGTCTGAAATAAGAAAATAGGAGCCATCCTATTCAGTAAACTACTCAATCGGTTCATCTACCCTATCGTGACCACAGCCGAGCGAGTCTAAATAAGGGGGATTATCGTACTACCCTACCCTCAGCTGGGTCAAGCCCCTCCCAAATCAAAACCCTGGATCCGCCACTACCAGCCTAGCTAATGACAAAAAAAAACTTACGCCAGGTTTACAGAAGGCTTCGTGGATGTCAGAGAAAGAGAGCGCAAGGTTAAGAGGGGCAGCAGGGAGCAAGGGAGACAACTGATGAATAGACACAATAATGAAGCTGGTCGCCGGGTAAGATATACGTTTAAATATCTATTTCATTTAAATAAGTCATTTATTACATTACGATCTGTTGCATTGATTCTTAGAATAATTTCCTCCTTTAAAAAAAAATTACCGTTTTTTCATAGGATGTCCGGAATCCTAATTTTTTTTCTCGTTTTCAACCATCCTGTATAATTTATTCATTCAAATAGGCCTTCTCAGGCACTTAAGAATAGTCAGACTCTAACGCACGGTTCGGAAGGTTGCTTTTACTGAGAAGAGCCGGCAAGAAACTCAGCAATTACTCTTTTCAAAACAAACTTAGACTATTACATAAAATTTATCCTGCAAGAGCGAGCGCTACACCTTTATAATACCTTTATAGTATGCCTTTTGTACTAAAATAGACTTGACACGTTCCGAAATTTTATGTAATGGCAAATTTAAAGGTGCAGGAGGGACCTTATTATAGAAGCGTGTACACAGTCCCAAAAATGAACCTTGCACTTTTTGGAGTCTATAAGCAGAGGTCAGAAGTTTATGCTTATTTCTAGTATTAATAGTGTGCATGTCACTTGTTTTTACAAAAAGACTTATATTATATTATAACCTATTATTATAAAACCTATATTTAAGGTATTGATAGTTCATTGATTAAGACGTTTAATGCCGTGACTCTACAGGTTATGGTAAATATCCTGAGGAAGCCATAGCATAGAGGCTGGCTCAAGTTCCCACTTAGTCTCTGTGTACTTACCACTTTCGGCATCATGTGCAAAACAATATGCTTATAAATAACTAGCTGTCAGACGCGGTTTCACCTGGGTTACCGAGAAAAAAGTTTTCTATTTCCCTTTCCATACCATATAGGCATCTGCGTACCAAATTTCATCGTGATTGGTTCAGTTATTTAGGCGTGAAAAGGTAACAGACAGACAGTAACTTTTGCATTTATAATATTAGGATGGGTAACCAAAGCATACTATGACCTAAATTATCTTTGAATCAACGCAAACTAAGTAAATACATCTTTATAAAAGCAAGTTATTGTGAACATACAAATTGATTCATTACAATGTATGTATAATAAAATCATTAAATTCTTGTGACAAAAAGGAATTAACTAGTTATACAGGATGATTTTTAAGTCACTAGCAATACTTGCAGGGGCATTAATATGAATAACTTTTTTTATGGGATCAACTCTGATATCGTGTAAAATTAAATGGGTGCTTCATATATTTTGAAGCTTTGTATGGAACAGCTGATACTTTTTCGTGATTTCACACTTACTGCCGCACTTAGAGGCGTCAATTAAGTTTAATGATCGATTATCTCCATACCTGTCTCTTTTTATAGCTATTAATTAAACAAAAATGGACATACTTTAATCAGACATTAAATTCTAATTGACGTCTCTGAGTACGGCAGTTAGTCTCATAATAAAAGTTGTTCATATGGATGAGTACTTCCACCCCTGCAAGTATTGCCAGTGACTAAAAAGTCACCCAGTATATACCATAAACGTGTTCCTTGTTATAATATAAACATTTGATACACAATTATTTGAGGTATAACATAAACTTAGCCTGTATTATGTACGTACCGGGATAAGATGGCATAATCTCAAATTATGAGCTATTTTCCTTGGGGAGGAATTGTGAAGCGCTTTATGATTGGAGCTTCAGAAACAGCGTTTTTAGCGCTCATCTTTTCCTTATTTGCAAGATTGAAAGATTCGAGTAGAGAGACTGATATCTCTATATAAACAAAAATAACTAAAGTACGATAATTGCTCGATATTACCGTAATTTATTTATAAAGCTGAAGAGTTTGTTTGTTTGTTTGAACGCGCTAATCTCAGGAACTACTGGTTCGGTTTGAAAAATTATTTCGGTGTTCGATAGCCCATTTATCGAGGAAGGCTATAAGGCTACTTTTTATCCCGTACATTCCAAAGTCAAAAAGCCATTTATTCAGTTTAAGCCCTATGAAGCTACTGAAGTTACTACCAGTTCGAAAGTCAGCCTTCAACTGAGAAGAACCGCCAGAATCTCAGCAAAGTTACATTATTCATATCCTTTTTGGATTTGCTAGACTTGACTGCATACTTCACGAGAGAGACAGAAAATAATCTATCAACTGTGCAGCATGGATCTGAATTCATTGACGATTTTCTTGTCGCTTACGACAAAGTTGAGTATTTAGGGTAAATAATAAAGTAGCTGGTTATCTGGCCCAACCGATATATAAATTAAATCTTGTATACAGTCCCATAATATAATAATATTTGAGCCGCATTATATGGAATTAATTTCATATAAGTCGGATAAAGTAGTTGTAGCACAAAATTAGACTTGGATTATATCGTTTAGTCTTAAGGATAGTTCATACGATATATCTTGAATAACTATAGATTTAATAAACTGATAAAAATCCACTTCTACATTTTTTAGAAAAAACCGACCGAGTGCGAGTCGAATTCACGCTAGGTTTCCGTACAAAAATAGTAAAACCATGGATGTAAAAAAAAGACGGATGCCTTCTTTCATAGAAACGGTGTAAAGCCACTCAACTCCTACACTTTCGTGTGCATACACGAACTAACACTCACACAGATACACCAAGTCGGACAATCCGCCGCCATTACGCTCCGAGCCCCAACGCCCGTAAGTCTTGTTATGCGCACGTAAAAATTGTGAAATATGCCGTCTTGTGTGGTGCGGTGGTGTAAAAACTTCACGAAAAAAAGTCCCAAGGAATAACCTACCATTCGTAACTAATGTTTTAAGTTAGAGATTCATGATTATTTTTCATAATTAGGTTTTGTTTACTTTTGTATGAAATCGGGATGTCAAAGACAACAGTGCTACTAACTGTATTTGTTGCATTTGTTAGTGTTTTTTTTGTAGCATTTAATTAATGTAAATTTTACGCAAATAAATAAGTGTAAATAATTTACAGGTCATGTAAATAATGCAACGTAATGTAAATACTTAATGCGGATGTAATTTGATTCATGTAATGTAAATAATAAATTATTTTGGCAGTGTACTTATGTTGTAAATAATATAAATGAAATGTAAATAATTTACTTAGTGTAAATAATGTAAATGTAATGCAAATAATGTGGTTCATTTCAATTATTTTGTTGTAGAAAGGAATAATAATAAATAACTTCAATGAATGTAAAATCATTTAGCTTTTTGCGATTAGAAAATACCAAAAAATATTACTAATTAATATTAAGCTCGCCATTGCACAAATTTGTTTGTGCAAAATTTAATAATAATGATAATAATAATACGCCCCAGAACGGTAGTCATAACCACAGTCTCTCAATCGACGTGTCACCTCCTTAATAAAAGCCTTAAGCCTTCACCCAGTAGTATGATAAAAGTGAAACCGTCTCTAGATAGATAAGTTTCAACTTATGTTTCGATAACATGATTTATTCTCATTAATCTGAAAAAGTGGGCAAAGTGATATTCATCTGGCAACACCTATGGCACGCACACATCAATAGACGGCGGCCATTTGTATGCTTCACTCGCAATGAGAGGTGGTTCCATCCGTCTTTTTAAAACTGTAGCTTTGGAAAACTTTACTGTGCAATTTTACTTATTGGAAATTACTAGTACCAAGAAAACAAATTACCACTTATCCATCGATTCTTTCACTTCTTCAGTAATATTTTTGTCATAGGCAGTAATAGCGAAGTCCAGGGTGACGTGCAAGTGCCATGGTGTCTCCGGGTCTTGCAGTCTCATCACTTGCTGGCAACAACTGGCTTCTTTGCGAGATGTTGGTAAGTTGACGATTTTATTTACCTGTTTACCATGGTAACAATAATCTTTTACTTAGTCGAAGCCTTTTTTTTTACTTTGTATAGGCGTGTGTTTGACCACAATCTGACTTTGGTAAGGGATGATGTGACCGAAGGTAGTAAGCACACAAAGCCTAGAAGGAACTGGCTCTCAAGTGGCAGCTGCCGGAACACACCAATAGGTGTTTGGCTACAGATAAAAGCGTGTCCTCAAAATAAAATCGAAAATATTTCATTTCAATCTTAAAATAGTTTGTGAAATAGTTCAGACTGTAATACTAGTTACGAAGGTTGCATTTGCTGAAATAAACTCGGCAATTACATAAAATTTACGTTTTAGTGCCAACGATCCAATAAACTGTAGACATTAAATAAGTAAATCGCAGACCAACCCCCACAATTCAAGCAGCACCTATTCATAAGTATGACGCGTGTAGCAGCCAACTGCCATCTCCTTCCTCGCCATATTGAAGGGAAGTTCCTATATAGGTAGGTACCAGATGATATGATATATATCTTGCAATTAATGAACCACTTACTGTAGCACCCATTTACCTCTCAAGTCTGACCACCCACAACTGACAAAGTTTTCACAGCCATAGTTCATACGAAATACCATAAACGCGAAAGTTTGTGAGCATGGATGGATGGATGTTTGTTACTCGTTGACGCAAAAACTACAGAATTGATTTGGACGAAATTTGGCACACATATAGAATATATTCTGGACTAGCCTTCCGCCTCACGGTTTTACTCGCGTACTCCTATTTTAAGCCTTTCCAAAAATCCTTCCTTAGTGGGTTGCCATTACCATTTCATAAATACAGATAAACATATAGAATACTTTTAACCCGGGAAAACATAAGATCCCTCGGGAACGCGGGTGAAACCGCGGGCGGAATCTAGTACTTCATAACCGTGCCAAGTTACTTTGTAATAAAATATAATTTTCGCTGTTTTAATGAGCTATTCAGTTACAGAACTTGTTCTAAAGCTGTAACTGAAGATGTCTTTAACAATAATAGCACCTAATTACGATCCTTAAACTTCCTCTTGTTTCGTTACTGGCAAGAGACTTGGTAATACTTACTCGCAATTTCTAAATTATTTAAAAACCTACTCTGAATAACTGTAAAAGTTTTTTCTATAATTTGCATGTATATATTTTTTTATTGGATCGTGTTTTAGAACGAACTTTTA
Organism: Tetheella fluctuosa; assembly: GCA_951216915.1. Taxonomy (NCBI): domain Eukaryota; kingdom Metazoa; phylum Arthropoda; class Insecta; order Lepidoptera; family Drepanidae; genus Tetheella; species Tetheella fluctuosa. The sequence continues at coordinate 2,916,247 of OX578237.1, forward strand.
AATTAATCGTATCTCCTAAAACTGTTGCTAGTAATAGTTGGGTCCCTATAACCGGACAAAATCACATAACCCACCCAAAGTACATTCCGTAACACTCAATTAGCTAAACCGTATTATAAACGAGTTGCCATTGTTCTGCAACTGATTTATACCAGTGGAAGAAAAGCTAATGACTGACAATTAGTCCCCTGTGTGTTTATGTCATCCTGGTACTTTTGGAATTAATTTCGTGCGCTTAACCGGATAGTTTTAATTGTTTGCCGGGTCTTTTGTTTTACTGTGAAATGTTTTCATGTTAATTTATTCTGTTAAGTGAGAAAGGATCCCAGCAAATTACTTATTTGATTACGGAAGTCTAGTTATTTTTGTTTATCACTCTAAATTTTGAGTTATTTACTTAAGGTAAAGTTAGGCACATTAACAGTAGGTAGGTACATTCAGATACCATGTTGTAGGCACTGAATCAATAATTATACTTACTAAGGGTGACTGACTTAAAGCTAGATTTAGAAAAACTAAACTTGGCAAGTCCAAGCAAAGCAGGGCCAAGTAGGTTAGTAGTTGCGTTAAACACCAAATGGGTTTAACGAAACCGATTTCAACATTATATTGCGTTGATTAAGTCGCGTTCACGAATAAAAAATAATTTATGTCCCACTAAACAGGTTATTAAAAACTAAAGAGGTGCAATAACAAAGTTTACGGGCTACCAACGCAACGGTACGGTTAGAACGGGTGAAATTTAAATCTCTATTTTTATTATGGACTTTAATTTTTTATAGCGTTCAAGTTAATTTATATATACGATACATTTGTTTTTGTTCCTTTTGGGTGGTCTGTTATAATGTGGCGCTGACAAGAATAATTATGAACAAGTAAGACACGAGTTTTAACAACTGATATTTCCACTAATTACTTGGAGATTTGGGGTTCGTCTAAATGTAACTCCTGCGAAAAGCTTCCGACCTGAAATAAACATAAAGATAAAATTATAATGGCCATCAATTAACTGAATATGGTAGGACTTAACTTAGTTATAATCATTCATAGGCAATTGAAAGCCGTACTTATAATAAAACTGCATTGCACTGCACAAATAGCAACCTAATAATCAAATCCGAAAATGATTAGGTGCATAGTATCATTCATAATAGATAATTACCAGGTACAATGTAAAGGCGCGCCATCTAACGGGTGGGCGCGTAAATCATAAACGCCTACCAAACGCCAAGAGGCAAAGGAATCAAAGCATAGTGCCATGCCATGCCACACAACCTCTGTCAAGCTTTCGTTTTATTTATTACCAAAACATGTTAATTACACGTTATTATAGATCAATGGGTGTCATTATAAGGTAATTTATTATTATTAGAGGTTTAATTTTATCTTATAGTAATTAATAGTACATTTGATCGGTTTTTGATTTAGCAGTACTTATGACAGGGCTTTACTTGGATTGGTTTGCTGGGGCCATCCTATATTTTTTTTTCTTTCTTGCCTTGGCAATACTTATCATGTAGCAAGTAAATGAAATATAAGGAACAGCTAATTTCTTATTAGGGCAGTTTACGATGTTTGATTTATTATTTGTGTTTTATTCCATTAAATCAGAATGTTTATCACAGGAGACTATCTAAAAGACAAATACGAAGGGGCGACAGAAGTGAAGGTATCCCGACGAGGTAAACTACGACTTAGCAATCCACACTACAGTCTACCCACTGCTCAAGACTTAGTTTACTTGGAAGATTCACCAAACTACTGCATCAGGAATGAAACTTTGGTAGGTAAATAATTATTTGTGCAATAATTTAATAGGTTTATAGACAGGGCAGTATTAAGGATAGGGCAAAAAAATAAATAATGTAGGTACCTACTTATTAACGTGATAAGAGTTCATCTTTTCTTCTTCGTCGCTTATGATGGGAGTAATGGAACCGATTTCCCATAGATATTTAAAACAATCTTGTAACCTACCTAAACTACCTACCTAAACTACCTACCTAAACTACCTACCTACTCATTATGAACTCTGCATGGGCATTACAATTTTTACACATTCTGCAGGGCTCTTTAGGCACAACAGGTCGAGAATGCAACAGGACCTCATCAGGCATGGACGGCTGTTCGCTAATGTGCTGCGGACGAGGTTACAATACCAGGAAAACAGTTGTTAAGGAGCGCTGCGGGTGCAAGTTCCATTGGTGCTGTAAAGTAGAGTGCAATACTTGCGTGAAATCTCTTGAAGTGTACACTTGTAAATAGTTGTCTCGATCGCACTTTACGGTTTTTAATGTTGCTGTTTCGTTTGTGTGGTCAATGTGTTGACGCTAAAGGAAAGTTGTTACAAACGCGCGCGTTTTCAAGCGTCAATCCTATTCTATTCAACGCCGTTCATTACCACGAGAAGTTCCTGCCTCATTCGATAGGCTTAAGTCCAGTGATGGCAAAAAGAGGCTGAAGATCAGGTATGTATTGCTGTTGTTCCATTATTGAATGTCTTTTTCGTTATTTAAATAAATTATGCCCAAATTAAAAGCTTAAGCTTTATTAATTACTCGTAAAATGTAATTAAAATACAATACAATCCTAACCTACTCATAAATGTATAGATTATGTATTTTGACATGTAGTATTATGAAAAATGTGATCCATACTGGCAGTCACCATCTTTGATGGATTTGATTTCTGAGTCTGTCGCTATTTTGTCTTCAAATTTCAGATTTCTCGGTCCCCCCTGGTTCAATAGTCATAGGGTTTTAAGGCGACGATATACGCAAATAACCCTGCCCCGCACTAAACTAACAGGCGAGAGAGAGAAGGAACAAAGACTATTTCCTAGTAAAAAAGACGTTTTACTTATATGAAAAAAAAAAACATTGATTTTTTGGGTAAGTAACACAATAGTTCCTTTTGTGTTACATCTTAGAATGTCTGTTTATATTTTCAAGTTAATTGGATGGGTAAAATAGGAGAAAAAACCATTTTCAATTTTAACATTTTCTGACGTTAACATAAAAAAAAAATAGTGGCATAAATCCTCTAGTTTAACATATATTTCTACAAATCTTTTGCATTAAAGAATACAGAGAAAAACTTAATTAAGAATCAACATTTTGCATATATCGTCGATCGTCGCCTTAAGGTGGCCCTGCTAGAACGGACAATTCCTGGTAGGGCCACCTCTGTATCTCAAGCACCACGTGCAGTTCTGTTTGCTCCCAAAATTTTCGAAATTTGCCTAATTAATTTGTCGAATGTAGCGGACAGACCGACAAAATCTAATATTTAGCGACAAATTTCGACAAAATAGGAACATCTAAAATTCAAATCCGTGATGGAGACAGGCCCTGCCAGGTAGGGTCACGCTTAAGAAACGCTTATTGATTGAATACTCAAATAAGTAAATAATTTATGTGTATATTTAGAATATTTGTTAATTTATAATTTTATTAAAATCAGTGGAAAATAAAATTACTTCTAGATTACCTTTTTATATGAAAAGAGGCTAGGTATTTATTATAAGTATTTGAAAACTTCCTCAAATCAAATTGTATTTTATAAATAAAAATAGGATTGAAATTATGGCACAGAACGATAAAACGCTCAGGAAGGCTATTCTGTACTTACGGTGAAATCACGCAGGGACTATTCTGTCTCACTCGTGAACTTCAGATTACCAAGTTGCACGAGTGAGACAGAGAATAGTCACTGCGTGATTTCACCGTCGAGTTTAAGTTCAAAATAGACCAGCAGGTCCTTTCGCAATACTGAGCCACATACCAGTCGCCATTTTATCTGATGGAATCTCAGAGTGTGATCGACCTTTATGTATAGGTATTTACTATCATTTTTATTAATTACTATAAAATACATTATTGTTACCTCATTACACGAATATTCTCTGATATATTGATTACAATTATAAATAAGTTTATAATTTTTATAAAATCTGTGGGTACCTACTTAATTTATATGTATTAAATTAAATAAAATATCAAATGACCGCCTGTAAAAATGCATAATGTTTTAAGTAAAACTTCTCTTCTATAAATTAAATCTGATGAGTTCAATCTTTGGTTTGACTACGTTTAATAAAATCTTTATAATTAATTAATAATCCTTTTTAACCTAATTTTGAAAATGGAAGCGAGTTTTCTAAACCATAATATGTCTGAAATTGGCAGGAGTAAGGAAAATAAAATGGGTACAAATAAAAAATCCAAATCGTATAAAATTGCACTGATTACTTTATTAATTATATTTGGTATATTTTATTACAATAACGTGCTGAAAATAATATTTAAACAAAATAAACGCATTCAATTCCGGACATTTTTTCCGGATCCTTCAATATACAATATGATGATATTATATATTCCTCTTTGTTTATAAATTCGGATAGAGTTCAACCCACACTATACCGAAATTCAGTTCAGTACAAACTTAGAACAGTAGAACTTCTATAGCTGAAATCTACAATTATTTCCCTATTATTAAATTTATTTGTCATAATATCCGTATTTTTTTTTAGGTTCACGTAAAACTGAATCCGAATTATTCCTTATGGCGATCCGGAAGGTACTTAAAATATTTTGTGCTGCGCATTTTACCATTTTCTTTTTAGGTGCCTACCCTTAAGCATAAACATGTAAAAATACAATTTTTAATTAGCTATTACATATTAAAAATAACAATAAATTACTCCTTATTCTTAATCTCACTTTCCGCCAAGCTCTTTACTCTTGCGTCTACACTTGCAGTCTTTCAATTCAAATAAACAGGTGTTGTTTTAAACGTTTATATTTATGGAGTTTCTAAAACGGGTTTCCGGATAAATCCGGAACATGTAAAACACATATAGATGTTACTGATTTTATTTGTATGACACACATACTGCCCGATTAGTATGGCCTTCATACAAACAAAAAAATATAAATATTTGGCATCACAAAAACCCACAAACAAATAATCACAAAATCTAACTGTCAAAATAAATGACAAAAAATTAAAGACTGCAAAAAATGGACTAATTGTATGATGATTTGGTTTCAAAATTATTTTTATCATATGAATTATAAATAATTACAGTCAACTCTATTTAAAATTAAAAAGCAGATTATACATATTATTCCAAAAATGCAATCAATTAAAACAACACCCCGCATAATATAAAAATTGTGCGCTTAAAAACTAAACGAAATTGGACGAACACACAAAATGCAAAATTCAAGGCTCGGATACACTTCTACTATAGTATAGTAATAATGAAGATATCATCCTATTAACATTAATAAGCACAAAAAAACTTCTGAAAATTTGTGTAAATTATACTGTTTTAAGATCTTTCTACTACACATACAGTTACTTCTACATTTTACACGTGTCAGCTTACGCCAAAAGGGCGCACGATGGCACTGATGGGTCTGGAACTATACTATAGTGCTTCATAAATATACACAGAGGCTCGGGTTAATTATTTTAATGCCATCTAGCGGAATAGGACACCACATTTCATGGCCAGAGTCAACATGTGTAAAAATTATATCAATTATTCTGACAAAAACACTGTCAGCAATTTACAGACGATAGATGGACATTGCCGCCTCATATATATTGCTTTCATTATATACAGAATGATTTTTTGGTCATTGGCATTACTTGCAGAGGTGGAAGAAACTTTTACTATGGGACCAACTGTAAAATCATGAAAAAAATATCAGCTGTTTCATACAAAAGTGCAATACCTACTCAACCAAATTGTATGAAGCAACTGTTTTATTTTACGCGAAATCAGATTAGTCCCATACTTGAAAGTTGTTCATATTGATGACTACTACCACTCCTGCAAGTATTGCCAACGACTAAAATGTATTCTGTTCTTCTTCAGAGACCATAACAAAATCACGAAATAAAAATCATTTAAACACAAGTCTATCCATAATAAACAAGAAATTGCGTTCAAATACATGCACGTATTTGTTTCGTTTTTAAAATGGTTGCTCAAGAAATCATGCTATATTGAATTTTAGATAGATAGTCATGATAAGTAGCTAAGAGTTAGGTACAAAGATATATGGCAGTTTTTGTGTTTTATGGAAGTTTTTTTGCAACTAGCTTCCGCCCCGCGGTTTCTCCCGCGGTTCCGAGTGCTCCGATCGCCACCAAACCTTACAGGATTACCCGTGGGGCTAATATGAAGATTGTCTAAAAATTTCATCGCGATCGGTTCAGCGGTTTCGGAGTCTATAAGGAACATACATACATACTTTCTCTTTTATATACGAGTATATAGATAGATGTCAATATCAAGTTACTGCCAGTGAAGATTTGGCGAAAACCTAGGAAACGGTAAGAGTTTGGCGATATAAGAATCTTCCATGTATGGCGACAAATTTTCAACTTGAGGATGGGAGTGATAATAACCGAGTTATAAGTCATACTTAAGCTGCGTTTCCACCTGATGCGTAGCGAGAGATGTGTTTTTAGCCTATAGCCTTCCTCGATAAATAGACTATCCAGCACTGAAAGAATTTTTCAAATCGAACCAGTAGTTCCTGAGATTAGCGCGTTCAAACAAACAAACTCTTCAGCTTTATAATATTAGTATAGATATGCAATGCCTTTATAATGCTATATAATGCTTTCTGAACGATACATATAGGTAAATTAGCGACTCAAAAAGTTTTCTAAGGAAGAAATTGCTTTGGCACTACTATCTAGGAACAAAATAAATTCCAAATTTTCTGATTTATATAATTCTAATTTCTAATCATAAAATAGACTCATTAGTTACGTCTATGATCCGCTAGGTGAAGAGTTAGCTTTACATTAGTGTGAGTAAACAACGATAGCATTGGGAGGTTGTCCCTTTCACCTGTCTCTACTTTTAGCGCCCACTCACACTAACACAAAGTTCCCATCAGGCTTCGGTCTGTACTACAAAAATGTAATAAAATGTCTCTACAACTATTTCATAGTTTATTGAAATAGAACTCTATGTATAAACCTAGAAGGTTAATATTAGACAAATTTTCAATACACGCTCGGATTCATAAATGAATTGCTAATGAAAGTTATAGCGTTATCCGTCTCATTCTTTCGTATGTGAAACGTAAAATAGAGAAAGAGAGAGGATTGTATCTTCATATTATTCAATTGAAGATGAAGGATAATATTTTTATTGAGTTCATATTACTGAACTCTGTATCGATTCTTATTAAAAATGTATTCCTAAATTTTGAAAGTTCAAAAGAAAGAATTCGAAGATATAGCAAGAAAGGGATGATCAAAATATCAATTTTCTATACGAAATAGTTTGTATCACCTATCTTGCCTCGATATAAATAACATGCAATAGTATTTTAAAATTATTAAACAATAACAATTCAAACAAAACATGCTCAAACCTAATTAATTACGATAGATAAACAAAAATATATCAATATGTTTTGAGCAATATTACAATGACGAAATATCACTCAAGACAATCTTTAGACAATATAAAACTATCAGATAACTGTCGGTTAGTATTCCTAATAATGTTCTAAAATCCATTTACTGAATAACGCCCGCACTCGAAGACGTCATTGAATATCTCTAAACCAGTCCCTTTCTATTGTCTTTTTTTAATCAAAAAGCAGACAAGCACGTCTGTTTGTTACCACTTGTCACTTGACGCAATAGTGACTACCTACTGTCACTTGGAGCGTCGACAACCTGATGGTAAGTGACCACTTCCAAACTTTAATATTAGGCTAATATAATTAATTTTATTGCTTTTTTAAAAGCCAAGCTTTGGATGGACTATATTATTGTTAAAATATTACATACAATCGCTTCTTTGAGATCATTAGTTTTAATATAATTTTTAAAAGACCCAATTTTCTTATGTCTTTCCAAAAGTCTTAAGATGTCTCTCTGTCTACACAAAATATTGAATTGCTTTTATGTTTAATAGTATGGATGGCATAACATTACATGTATATATTATTATAGCAATTAATATATATATACAGGATGAGTAATTGCTTTGGGATAAAATTATGACAATTACGATCAATTTGTAATGTAATAAAGGAAATGGTCAGTTTTGGCATAGACTAATGAAGTGTTGTCCAATATTTCATATACTAATCGAAAGGACTCTTGTTTAGATTTTTTGGTATTAAGGGGCAGCCCATCTCAATTATTCGTAAATAAAGCATTTAGGTTGCGATTATAAACTTATTTGCAGTTGGTATACTGACCGCGACCTATGTCGATGTATGGGGATACAAGTTTTCCAACGACAAAGTTAAGTTTTTCCCTCAATACAGTTTATCTTTTCGTTACGATTCCCGTGATGGACGAACTATTTACATACCTACACATTTGTACGGAACTCTCGGTGCGCAAGTTTGACTCGTAGTTGGCCGGTTTTTTTATACTTATTTGGGCACCCTCATCTCAATAACTCATCCTGTATAAGACACAAGTATTTTTTACACAAAACCATATATTATGCATCGTCTTTATTCAACATTTGATCTAATTTCAACTGTTCTAGCTGCAGTTGCCTTCTAATGGAACCTAACTGAGTTAATATATTAACATTTTTACCTTGCTCGTTCGGAATAGACTTAAGTATATTTTTTTGTACGACAGGAATTCTCCATTTGTCGTCTACCTTTTTCATAGCATCACTTAATTCACAATTTACATTATTATCTACAGATTTTGTAGGAGAATGCCTCAAAACCGGTATTGGTAAAGTATCTGTCTCTATATCAGCTTTCTTTTCTAATGGTTTGTCTATAGGTTGGTAGATCGTTTTTTCTATAACATTTCTTTGATCATCAATCTTATTAACATAGTCTTTAGGCTCAAAATTCAGGTTCTTTCTTAGGTAACTATCGACATCGTAATTTGGCGAGAATATTGAATTATCTGGGATATTGGTTGAGTAAGGATTATTTTGGGTTCCATTTGTCTGTGAGTAGTAAATGGGTAGTACGCGATTTTCACCTCTATCAGCCTTTAGGTAGTAGTTACACAGAGACGGGTTATTAACATCTTTTGTTTTTGGGTAGTATATGGGTGGATCCCGGTGATCACCATCACCTTTTGTTTTAGGGTACGAAGGTAGTTCTCGAACATAATTTTCTTCTGTTCTAGGGTAGTACATTTTTACAGAAGGGTTGTTAGTATCTTCCTTTGGCTTTGGGTAGTATATTTTGTCGCTCCGTGATGTAAATATGCTACGGTTGGTTCTAGTAGGTTGTGAAGTTGCTCGGTGAAATTTCTGCTGTTCTATATCTATTTCCTTTTGTAGTTCCGTACGTTTGTGTTCATAATCCGTCCCGTTGTTTTTTATCTGTAATAAAATTTGAATAAATAATGAAACTGTTGCTATAATTTTGATTTTGTATTTGTTACGGTTTTTTCACACTAACTAAAATTTATTTCATTTTCTAATGCCCAAAACTGAAACTCCACTCCACCACATTTAAGAAAATAAATACTAAGTCAACATTTAACAGTTCGATTGTATGAAATGGGACTTTCTCAAGTATTTAAGACGCATCCAACATTTGGCCATAAATTATAATTATGTTTTTGATGTCTAAATTTGAAATATTTAACAATAACCATAGATTAATTCGTACACGAAATAACTAATACGAGGAAAATGTCCGTCTCTTAATACTAACAATGTAGTCATTCACAGTAGGATTGCTTAGGACATGTAATTCTGAATTAAATGCATATTTTTTACGGAGCGTTGTTTAAATAATTAGGTAAAATTACCGAAGCAGTGATATAGTGTTGTTTCCCGATTTCCCTCTCTTGTGCGACGCGTAGCATCCTCAACTGTTCTTCTAAACGACGCATCTCTGCTTGCTCCAACATTCTGACAACATATATAATTATTTTAGGAATTATATATTATAGGAATCTTTTCGTCATCAAAACCTCATTCCCACTGAGAGGCTCGTGTCCCAGCACAGAGAATTACTTTACAGTGTCATTTGTAATTTAACATTCGTATATATACTGTCCTACCGTGTAATTAAATAAATAGAACAGCTATTTCTGAAGTGAAACTTCTTTGCCCGCGATAATAGTAAAATTTCAAGGTCAAATTTGAGTGCAACATGAAACAATTTTGTTGCAAAAAGAAAGAAAAATAAGGTTTTTTAGTTAAAAAAAACATTTTTAATACAAGCTTTTTTTGTTGACTGTACTTGCATTGTCTTCCAATATACTAACGTATACCAAATATCAAGTCAACCCGACCACTGGAAGTGGGTGAAATTCGACTTGCAAGATTCCACCAGGACAAACATACACACATTGCAAGCTAAATAAAAGCATGTAAGTAAATTTTTCAGAATTGGTCCCACAGTACAAGTTATTTGTATAAATAAGTACTTCACACAACTGAGTACTGCGAGTTACAAATAACCCTGTATTAATTTTAAATAACTAACTTCTCCCTAGATTTTCTTTCTTCTCTTATCCTTTGTTGTTCTAGAATTTGATTCTTCAACTCCTGCTGGTAGAATTGACGACGTGCTGCAGCATCCTGGAAAATTATGAAAGTTTATTTATTCATAGGGATATCGATAATCGTTTAAGATTAATAACTAGCATTTCACCCGCGGCTTTGCTTACAAAATAATATCTATATCTTATCTTGCACCCGATTTCGATGAAATATTCGAGGTGCCAAGCCAAGGCGCATTAAGTTCGACGGGCCAGTTGGCGTGGTTGGTAAGATACCCTATCTATCACGCCACAGGTCATGGGTTCGATTCTCACTCAGGACAGACATTTGTGTGCATGAACATGTCCGTTTGTTCTGAGTCTGTGTGTAATTATCTATTATGTATGTATTTACTTAAGAAAAGTATATGTAGTATATCAGTTATCTGGCTTCCATAGTACAAGCTTTGCTTGGTTTGGGGTCAGATGGCCGTGTGTGAGGAGTCAATAGATAACTCCATGAAATTCCATTCAAGTGGTTACGCTTTTCAAAACTAACATAGATTTATAACATAAAAATGATTTATCTAGTCTCACTGACAATATACAGGGTGATTTTGTTATCACTGGCAATACTTGTAGGGGTGGAAGTACTCATCAATGTGAACAACTTTTATTATAGGGCTAACTCTGATATCGCGTAAAATAATACGCTTGCTTCATACATTTTGGCCGAGTAGGTATTGAACTTTTGTATGGAACAGCTGATAATTTTTTCATGATTTCACAGTTAGCCCCATTATAAAAGTTGTTCATTTTGATGAGTACTTCCACCCTTGCAAGTATTGCCAGTGATAACAAAATCACCATGTATATATGCGTCATAATCAACCTACATCGGTCCACTGTTGGACATAAGTCTTTCCCAAAATATGCATGTTCAGGTGGAAATAAAATAATACATAACCTCCTTTTTTTAAGTCAGTTAAAAATTATAAGTGACCTAGTGAATAAGTAAATAAATAAATGGCTACTGAAGCAAAATAAACCCCAAAAGCAGGACCTGTTCACAATTGTTAATTTTACCTTCTCGGCCTGGTCATTTCTCAGTTGTATGGCATCCGCGTCAAATATAGATGGCATGTACGTGTGACGCAGGTCTGATACAAGCTTATCACGATTGGTTTTCTTCAACGTTGATATGCGCTCTGAAAAGTACAATTACATTAAGTACTGTGGTTGTAAATAATATTTATTTAAATACTATGTAGTATATCAGTTATTTAGTCTCCATAGAGCTCTACTAGTTTATGTGGATGTTTTATTTAGCATAACAAGAGCGCAAAATTTATAGACTCAAATAAATACTATGTTTTTTTACATGTCAAAATGTTTGTCTGTCTGTCTGTTTGTTTGTTACGTATGCTTTCCTATACCATTTAATTGATTACGATGAAACTTTGGTAAGTTGTTAAAGGCATGCCAAAAAAAAGCCGGGAATTACCCAGTCTTTTAAACCAGTAGAAGAATCAATGACAAAAACGATATATAGACCCTGATATAGTCCTTATTTCTCTTCTCAATTTTGTAGGTAGTAGAACTCTTAGTGCAGAGTTCGCCCGGGGAAGTCCTACCACCATATCTAATTCCGCCGTGAAATAGTAGTGCACTTGTATTACTGTGTTTCGGTTAGGAGGGTATGGGAGCCGGTGAAATTACAGGCACAGGAGACTTTGCCTATATAATATTGTATTTTCTTTGCCCGTGGTGTTATGAGCGTCTATAGGCTACGGTAACCACTTACCATCGCGTGGGCCGTAAGCTTGTTTGCCACCTTGTCTTATCTGGTACATCTTTGATCGTTGTCTCAAGCCACACTCACCATCAAAATCCCCGTAACTCTTGCGTCTCAGTGTGCAGGTGTCGTCAGTGTTCATGTCCGTATCCCTGACCGTCCACGAGGCGGGCTGTATCGCTCGCTCGTCTTGTGTCACTACTGTTCGAGGAGACAGCTCGCGTTCAGCTTCTGTTAGCTGCCATTTTGATTGGGATGGCGATAACTGCAGTATGAAAAGTAATAGAAATTATTTACCAACTTATATATTTATCAAATACACCATTTTTATTTGTTTTATAGAACATAGTCGGCAAACAAGCATACGGCCCTCCTGATGGTAAGCGGCTACCGTAGCCTATGAACGCTTGCAACACCAGGGGTATCACTCACGCGTTGCCGACCCTTCCCCCTCCCCGATGAGCTCTGGCGACCTTACTCACGCACTGGAACACAACTTTATGTTATTTGGCAGCGGTATTCTGTAAAGTGGAGGTACTTCCCCAGTCGAGCTGCTCTTTGAGCGACATATCGCTATGCTCTACCTCTCTTAAACTACCTTACAGCTTACAGTTGCCGAGAAGAGCAGGTATTATGTTTATGGTAAGTCTAAGCATTACCAAATACCTGTCTAAGTATTACCCGACTGTCCAAGAAGGAAGGTAATGTTTTTAGAGAGTATGTATGTATGTATGTCTATTTTTTTGCCACGCTCTGTATCCTAAACGACATGATTTTAACATATGAGTTGCGTAGGAGTGACATATTATATAGTGTTGAGAAAAAAAAGAGAGCTAAGGGAAGAGAGAGAGGAAAATCTTAAAGTAAAACTGCTCGTATTGATAGCTTCTTTATAATCTTGACTATCAAATATGTGCAGTTAAAATGAACTTACCCGAAACAATTCAGCGTCGTCAGTTTGGACGGCGACTGATAACGGCCTCGTTGTGCCGTCGACTTGGACACCGGTGTCAACTTTACTGAAATCATTTAGGTACATTATATTTTAATGTTAATTTATACCGCTGTTTTCCGCGGTTTCACCCGCGTTCCCGAGGATCTTGTGTTTTCCCGGGATAAAAAGTAGCCTATAGTCTTCCTCGATAAATGGGCTATCCAACACTGAAATAATTTTTCAAATCGAACCCTACTGCTTCAATTTCCTGAGATTAGCGCGTTCAAACAAACAAACAAACTCTTCAGCTTTATAATATTAGTATACATAGGGCTATAGTACCTCAGTATCTGGAATAAATTTTAACTTGCTAGGTCCACCCGTTCCTGTGAAAATCGGTGGTGACACACGGACAGACGGACAAGAGAGTGATCTTATAAGGGTTCTTTTTTTACCTTTTGAGGTACGGAACCCTAAAAACGAGATGATTATAGCTTAGCAGTGACGTCGAATGCTTTCGCAAAAGTTCTGGGTTCGAATCCGGCAATCGAGCTTGAGCTTTCGTAGGACAACATCTAGATACCCGTCCGGCCGGTTACCACCCACAATTTAAAAATCTGTCGCCGAGCTTCTACTGGTGAAATTTGGCACAGATAGAATGTTCCTAGATTAATATATATCTTTAGCATCATGGTCGTAATGATATTATATGTACTTACGAAGCATAGGATACGCTATTGCCGCTTGTCACATAGTTAAAGCTAGCTCTACGCCGCTCAGGACTAGGTTTCTCTTTTTCTAATCTCTCCCGCTCTCTCTCTTCTCTTTCCTTCTCTTTCTCTTCTCGCTCGCGGCGTTCCTTTTCCGCATGCTCTTTGGCCTCTTGTTTCTTCTTGGCTTGCTGGAAATTTTTAATAATAAGATTTTCCTGTTCTCGTACTCAGACTGAAAATATAAGTTTTATTAACTAGGAGCCCATAACTACTAGCGACTAACCTATCTATCGGCTAATTCTTCCTTTTCCGATATTAGTACTAGGTGCACATAAGTATCAAGCGAATAATCTGATCGAATTTACTGTAGTGATCTTATCGGCTACGAGATTCTATAATACCTCTCCAGATGTTAAAGTACCAGGAGCACATAACTATCTAGCGACTAACGTAATCAATTTCACTGTATTATCACAGTCTATCTCTTACAGTCGGCCAACGGACACGTTTGGACAGAGCAATCGTGCGGGGCTTGCGGGGTGAGAGGGGCGATAGCGAGCCCAAGCTGCCATACACTCGCTTGGGACACAATGGATCAGTGACGAATGCCTATATAGTCTAAGATCCGAACCTAAATCGACCTTCACCGAGCTGATAATAGAACGAAAAATATTTTATCATGAATTTAGTATATTAGAAAACATATTAAAAATGGGTTTGCTAAAAAAATCCTGGGCAGACTATTTTTAATTATTTTTCAAAAAATGATTTTTAATTAAATGTTGCAACATCAGGATAATAAAAAAATTTTGTCCTGACTGAAAGTATAAAACGTATAGAATGTGCAGCCGTTGGGTTGTCTACTATTTACCTGGGCGAACTACTGGGTTGTCAGGTATAAACAGGTATATCGATGCCAGTTACTTTCACTGGATTGGATAATTAAAAAAATTTTATATCATCATAAGCGCTGTTTTATTGCGAACACGTTGATATAGGGTTGTCTGCGAAAATTCCGGTCCTATTAGGGGTTTGCGAATTTTAAAGATTTTAATTTCAACGCGCGTGGAAATGTGTGACAGAGAGATCCGAGGTAAGTATACTGTGTAATAATAAAGGACCCAACATCGCAGTCGCTTGTGATGGGACCCTGAATAGTAGAAAGTGCGCATGCTCAGTGTGTAAACTATGGAGGGTAGAAGTACCTCTACTACCCTTCATATAGTAAACAATGCGTGTTATTTTGGAGCAACTGATATTTCAGTTGCAAAAAAAATAATTAATTAATTGCATAATATTAAATATATTTAATATAAAACAATATAATATCAATATATTAAGTTATAACCATAATAATATATCTATAATCTATAATAGACAATAAAAATATCAATTACTTACTTTGAAGTATTTTTGCTCTTTCTGGAAATAGAAACAAAGTGGACAGCCGAAAATTCAAATTAAAAAATAACAAAAAAGATAGACTAGACATTTTATATTACGATTTAAAATTTTATTACAAAACAGTATAAATACAAAAATAACATTAATGAAAAATATATTCTAATAATTATTTTTTATTCAATATCTGATTCATCAGAAGTATCATTTTGACTCTCGAATTCGTCTGATTCATTAGATTCCTCCTCATTTGCTTCCATTTCGACAATGTCCTGGATTTTCAAAGGAGTTTGATCTCCGATAAAACCTGTTGGTTTTAAGAAATCATCAAAATGCCAACCATAGTTTTCAGGATTTGGCTTCGCACATGTAGAATCAGTTGCATTAAGCCACATGGAATTTACATATATTGTTCTTAAAATTTTTTGTAGTAGGGAAATCCAACATGGCGGTATAAAGTTGGAGTCAAAACTTTTAATCTTCTTTAAAAATTGTCGCTGTCTTCTTTTGTGCCGTACTTCTTCATAAAAATACGAATTCTCGCATCATTAACTGACTGGCAGTGATTCACGCCATACATTTTTGCTGTAAACTCTTGAACAGCATTTATTTTTTCATTGATGAAAATATCAGCTTCATCAGTCAATGACGCAAAAATAGTTTGATACTTCTCATTTTTTGAAAATATTTTAAATGGCCTGATTTTTCCTTTATTATAAAATGCCGCAGTGTAGTCACAACCTGTGAATGCATGAAAAGCAGGTAGACTTTTACATAATTTGGGTCCCAACTTTAATGCTAAATCGATGCAGTTGATGCAATCGAGGTGGTTTGATTGCTTCTTAGTCGCTGAAGTAGCTAGAAAAATTGTAGACTCCGACAGTTTGTGCATATTTCCGAGTAAAATTACGAGAACATCAGTATCAGAAGCTTTTATAAGAATTCTGGAGCCTGGTGTTATTTTATGAGCGTGAAAGATAATCCTCGTATCCGCCTCTTCATGATAGCATGTATAATCAACTTCTTCGAGTTTTTTAATACAATTTTCCTGAGCTTGGTACGAGTAACACAGATGTTCAACAGTTAAAAATATTTTTTTGTTTTGGATTATTGGCAGCAAATTTTTGTTTTCCCAATAATCAGTCAAGAAGTGTACCAAAGCATCTTTAAAACGATAATTTTTAAGGCTTTGCACAAAATCTTTGGGTCTGATTTGTTGAGGTCCTGTAATTTTATAAGGAATATCAAACTCATTTCGACTTTGGCGTTCGGAATCTTTGATTGAAGGTGATAAATACCGGTCGAATATTAGATGGATTTCTGCAGCATGTGATGCACAAATTTTCATGAGTATTAACTCTGCAACTTTCTCAAAAGTTTGTGGCATTGAGTTTCCGATTGAGTACAAATAATAAAAACCATCAATTATTTCAACGTTAATATTCGTGGGCTCAACCATTTCGATTTGAGATTTTAAACTGTTGGCAAATGCTGATTTAGGAGTTTTTAACATTTCACCAGTATATGAGAAAAGTGCAGGTGGCATTGGTGCCAGTGGAAAGGTCAAACAATGTTCTAGATTAATTTTCTTTTTCATACTGATAGCCAGGAGTCGCCCAAAAATGTCTCGTTCCATTTTTAGCAAAACTTTATTATTTTTGTCTTTAGTCATGAGAACTTTAGTCGAGCATTGAGAAGCAAAATTTATGATTTTGTTGCGTTTAATTGGTTTTTCGAATCTATCAGGAGTTGAAGAACAATCGGAAATAAATTCAAGCTTTTGTTGATTGCCGGCAGTTTTGACGTTCAGGAGGAAATCAGTAACTTCTGGCGATGCAGCTTTACCAGTCGAAATGTTAAACAATAATTTTTTATCGATGGTATCATCGAATGGATCCATCGCTTCTTTGATTGCCTTAATTATACTATCGAGGCTTTCTCTGTCTTTTTTAATTTTGCTTCTCTGCAAAGAGTGTGAAGTATCATCTTTTTTTGTGAGTCTAATATTTTCTTTAATTGTTGTCAGTATTTTCGTCCTCATACTGTGGCTGAGCGCCCATCTTTGACGCGCAGATATTGAGTCAACGGCAAGGTTATCAGTTAATTGATTGCTAGCATCAGCGTTGATGGTCTGTTCAAGTGTCAAGTCAACCGGCGATCGAGCAAATTTAGCGGAGGTTCTTTTGATTCCAAAGGCACCTCGACGAAATTCATCTACCAAAGACGAATTTTTATTATACAAGTCGATCAAATTACTTAGGTACAATAGGGCCCATCGGGCATAGTTGGGCTGGTTAAGCGCAAAAAATAAATCAGTCATGTTATAAATTGAGTCCATATATAATTCCAAATTACTGCTGCGGATGCTCCTTGAAAAACGAAAGAACAAATTAATTAGCTCACAATACTGATAATAAAATTGAGCAGTTTTGCCTTTTTCACCCATCAAAGTCTGGCGACTGAATTCTTTGTACCCATTCAGAATACGACTTAATGAATCATGTAATTCGATGACCTCGTTGATGTCACGGGAATTTTCATTTGTAGTATTTTGCATTTGCGTTTCTAATAATTCCTTCAACATTTCTGGAGTCATGTTTGTTGAGCTTAAATATTGCTCAAAGTGCAATACTTGCAATGCAGCAGCAATTAAAGGGTGTAAACGTTTACAACGATTGAAATGCTTACTATCTAAGAAGCTGTTCATCGAGCCGTTGGCTAAAACTTCTGCTTGAACCAGTATTTCCACCAATCCACTACAGTCTATATATTTTCCGACTGCTTTGAAAAATGCCATCTCCATGTGGAATGCTCCTAAATTTACAAAAACTTTATCAAATTTAGGCTTTTCTTTTTCTTGGATTAGCATAGCCATTTTAGCTATAGCTAAATCATACGTGACAATTATTTGCTCCTGTCGGCATTTTTCAGCAATTTCAGTGGCCATGATTAGTGTTTCATTTACTATTGCGTAAGACGTTGGAGAAGAATTAATTGGAGGCAAATACTCGATCTTCTGCTTTTCACTGAGATCAGTTGATATCAAGCAATTGTAACCCAGCCACATAGGAACGGAATCCAATTTTGATAATGACATTATCCATAATAAATCTTTATCCGTTGCAACTTCTGTAGCACCTTGACATACATTAATTACGTTAGTAAACGAATCTACAGGAAGCAGCTGTAAATTTGTTTTTGGTTTTGAATAGTATGGTCTGATCTCCCGTGTTATCTCATTGAAACGTCGTCTTTTACGTAACGGGCCTTGTTCATTGACACCAATGTCTGGTTCTGATGAAGTTCTAGCGTCAAGATTATCAAAATTGTCAACACTCGTAAATTGGTATATAATACCAACAGTATCGTGCATGGTGTCTTTTCCGGAAGTAGTGTCTACGAAACGGTCAAAATTATCGAAAGCAACATGAGTACTGAGTCCATTTGTTGCTACGATGCCTGTTGGTATTACATCGTTATTTTCGATTGACGTGTAAGTCATCTCAGTTTCAAGTTCCTCGGCTAAATTGTAACCAATTGAATGGCCATATCTATTAAGCATCGTTATAACTTGCCGAGAGTTGGTTAAAGACTTCATTGCCAGTCCAAGAGTTAAGTTTTTCGCCGGCTTACATCTTCCCTTGGTAGCAGCGTATATTATGTCACTGCATATTGAAGTTATTTTTGTTCCAGTTGAATAAGCATTATCTTCGCAAACGTTAGGCCCTTGAACAAGATTTTGTATAAAATTGAACAACTCCGCAGGAACTTCGCATTCTCCTCGTATGATATCATCAGCAGTTAAACGTCTATTAGGGAGAGGATGAGAATCAATATTCTTGATGCAACTTCTCAAATCGTATGCAACATCTTCAAATTTGTGATCTTCTTTGCTTTCCAAAAATTTTGTATTATTTGCCATAATAGAGATGTCAATATCTGTTTTATATATAATTTTTTGATGACGTGGCCCGGTAGTTGCTTCAATGGTAACACGATCACCAAAAATTTTTTCAATTTTTTTCTGCAACATTTCAGCTCGATAATCTTTGATGTAATCAAAATCTATATCACAATCACCAAACTCCAATAACAAAGCCTGGTATCTTCGAAATAGCTGAGCGAAATACATCACTTTGTTATTTTCAATTACCTCGTCAACGATAAAAGTTTTTAGCGATTCAAAAGCTAATTTGTGTACGTTCCGATATTTCTGGTTACTTGAATCTTTATGCTCTTGGGTAGACCGTCTTTCTTTGGTCAAATAAAAAGCGTAGCAAGACTGATGATAAGCAACAGTTTGGGTTTCAAGCTTTCCCAAGATTTCCGAATCATGAAGCTTTCTAGCTATTTCTTTTATTTGTTGATTAACATGGCCACCCTGAGGGAATGTAAGATTCTGTTTTTTCTTCCCGGAAGTTTTTCTTACACAATTGCAAAACAAGCATCTACTTATGTTGGACGACGATGCTGTTGATGTTGATGCTCCCTGAAATAATAAAATTCATTTTATAAATATAAATTCACTGAAAATAATGGTTTTGAGCGTAAAGAATGAATTGATCAAGAATTTATTAAATATTTCATTAATTTGTATCATGTTAAATAAAAAACTATTCATGATTTATTTTTCTATATTTTTTTAAAAATTTTTTTGAAATTTTCTTTTTTTTTTGTTAGCCCCTATTTAAATAAATACCAAAACATTTCCCTACCTCATCCAAATCCGTAGAAGTGTGAGATGTGACGTCATTACTAGCTTCATCCTCAGTAACTGCTTTACTGGAATGGACACTAGAATCTAGGCATTCTGTACCTTCATCAGCAACAGAAGTATTGACATCTTCCTAGAAGTAATTTTTCATATTTAATTTTAATGTTTGAGATTTTATTTTTATGAAAAGCTTTATTTACACCAATAATATTTTTTTTTGTTTAATTTACTTAGGGAAAAATTTAAAAAAAAATAATAAAAATAGAAAAAAGATAGAAACTGCAAAAAAATATCAGGCGAAAAATCCTTCAGAGAAATAGTTGTTCAAATAATTTGTTTGATAAAAACAAATTCAACGAACGTTCGAATTGTGCTATTTCGAATTCTATTAGATAATAATTAAAAGGATCTATATAATGTACTTACTGAATACTCTGTACAAAAAATTTTAAATTCTTCATTGTATTTGTTTCCTAGAACGGTTACTTTTTTGTAACACGTGGTGTGGTAACCAACAAAATCGAGAAGTGCTTTGGTTAGTTCAACTTCATGATATTTAAAGTTTTTTTTTTTACGAAAAGCTAGCTTTAACGAACAATTTTTAAAAGTTTCATCAGTAAAATCACTTAAAGAATTGTCCGAGCCACACAAAAAACACTTTTTAGCCATTTTTTAGCACAACGATACAGAATAACACGTGTTTTCGATGCAATATAAGTCACTAGCTACTCCAAAATAACACGCACTGTTTACTATATGAAGGGTAGTAGAGGTACTTCTACCCTCCATAGTTTACACACTGAGCATGCGCACTTTCTACTATTCAGGGTCCCATCACAAGCGACTGCGATGTTGGGTCCTTTATTATTACACAGTATACTTACCTCGGATCTCTCTGTCACACATTTCCACGCGCGTTGAAATAAAAATCTTTAAAATTCGCAAACCCCTAATAGGACCGGAATTTTCGCAGACAACCCTATATCAACGTGTTCGCAATAAAACAGCGCTTATGATGATATAAAATTTTTTTAATTATCCAATCCAGTGAAAGTAACTGGCATCGATATACC
This sequence comes from Tetheella fluctuosa, assembly GCA_951216915.1. Lineage (NCBI taxonomy): Eukaryota > Metazoa > Arthropoda > Insecta > Lepidoptera > Drepanidae > Tetheella > Tetheella fluctuosa. Next base: position 2,937,344 of record OX578237.1, read on the forward strand.
TGTTTATACCTGACAACCCAGTAGTTCGCCCAGGTAAATAGTAGACAACCCAACGGCTGCACATTCTATACGTTTTATACTTTCAGTCAGGACAAAAATTTTTTATTATCCTGATGTTGCAACATTTAATTAAAAATCATTTTTTGAAAAATAATTAAAAATAGTCTGCCCAGGATTTTTTTAGCAAACCCATTTTTAATATGTTTTCTAATATACTAAATTCATGATAAAATATGTTTCGTTCTATTATCAGCTCGGTGAAGGTCGATTTAGGTTCGGATCTTCTACTAATACAAAGCGGCATTTCGCGTGACTTCAAACGCGATAGACCACTGTATGTTTTTTACGCTGTGGTATTTATCTTATATTCGTGATCTTATCGGCTACGAGATTTTTCTTCCACTTCGATGTACTTACTTTCTTATAGAAATAAGCGTGATGCTATCAAAAAAAATCTTCCTCTCTAGATATTACAGTGCCAGGAGCACATACTCGTTAGTATGAAGCAACTAACCTGATCTAGGTACTCCCTGTACTGGTGCTGACGCAGCCTCCTGAGCGTGTTCCTGCGGCGCTCGTACTCGCCGAGGCCGCGGAGCGCGTCGCCGGGCGAGCGCTCGCCGCGCGTCAGCGGGTTGTTGGGCGAGTACTCGCCCGCCTTCAACATTACTGGTAGACCGATGTAGCGCTGGATGGAAAATTTAAAATAACCTTCAAATAGAGTTAACTAACAGACAAGAATATCTCAATGTTAAAAAAGAAACCGAAAAATACCACAAACACCAAAATTTATAAAACGTAGTAAGCTTTCGGCGGACCTCGTTTAACGAATGAATTTCACGTTACCTACGTGAAAAAATATCGTCCATTCTTGCTCAGTAAAATAATATATAATAAGCAGTACGACCTATGATGTCATGAGGCACCAAAAAACCACTACCAAATAAATTTGCCTATTCGAAGTAAAGACAAAGCCATTTATTCAGTTTAGGCTAAGGAGAACACGAGGGTTCGAAGCACTGAGATGAACCGAACAAGAAACTCAACAAGGTAATTTCTTATGTATTTTTATTATATTTTCTCATGTTTAACAGTTTCAAATTCTAATCTATACTAATATAATATATACTAATATTATAAAGCTGAAGAGTTTGTTTGGTTGAATGCGCTAATCTCAGAAACTACTGGTTCGAATTTAAAAAATATTTTAGTGTTGGATAGCCCATTTATCGAGGAACGCGAGTGAAGCCGCGGGGCGGAAGCTAGTACTGGAATATAAATACGACACACGACAAAAACAAACCAAACAGCGAAAAATAAATTATTAGTTTTTTATAAATGAACGGTAAATTATTCCTTATTCCTAGACTAATCCGATTCGAGTCTAGACTTGTTATGTTAGCTCTAGAACTGGGTCACTTATGAACAAAACAAATTACCACCGATCCAGAACAGCCGATATGAACTCACAGTCACAATACAAAATACACCATTAACATCAATTTCCACTTTCTACAAGTGAAAACTGTCACATATGAAAGATAAATATTTTAAAGAGAACTGTTGGTTGGTTCTCTCTAAACAAAACTCAAGTCACATTATTTTTTTTTAAACCGTAAACGTCAAGTATGTTTTCTCTAGCCGTCCCGGTCGTCTGCTCGCTACCAGTGCTACAACCCCGACTATTCGTGTGACTAAAGACCATATATCATACGACGCGCGCGGCGCGACCAACAACTCAATTAATCGACATAATCATAATGTACATACATTTTCTACGCTTTTTAAGGTGGAAAAAAATATTTTGCACGCGTGATTTGTAATTGCAGTAGTGTTGAAAGGTGTGCATAGCATTTTATGTAGAGTTATGTATTAACTTTATGTTTTCGATCTAATCTGATCCCAAATTGATGTCCTGTAATTATTTTTTATGTGCATTATAGATTTTATAATAACGGTTTAACTTTAAAAGCTTTTATTATTGTTTGCTTCATTGTTTCTTGCGTGGATTTGAAACAATACGCGTTTGAACTGAAATTCATCATTCTCAATACCATTGCAGTCAGGTGAGGTCTGAGGAATTAGATCCTGGTACTAATTTTAAGTTATCTGGTTAATCACATGTTTTAGGCAAGCAGTGGATACCCCTGCAGCATCAGAACCCACCCGAAATGTAATGCCAATCTTGCTTGATACTTACAATAAAAATTATAAGCCAGGAGATCTTCAACGCAGTGAAAATAGAACAAGATTCACCAAAAGCGACATAAATGAGTTTGGCAGAAAACCAAAATTAAAATACTACTCCTCCAAAACGTCCATTGATCTACATTCAACATAGATACGATCTTAACCTACAACATTACAAGTTCAACCTAAACGCGGCCATGAAACCAACTGAACTGGATCCAAATTTTTCGCAAACTAAAAGTGATTTAGCACACGCGACGGCCAGTGTTCCATTTTTTACGAAACGTTCTATAATACAGGGTGTGTTTATTATAGCCGCTTTATTACTTTTGGGAAATGTACAATCCTCGATTGTCGAAGTCGAGTCGAAGTCGAAGGACGGGATATACCATTTATTCGTTTACGATGAGAATTTTGTAGATTCTTATTCTTTAATTTTCGCCCCGATCCCCTATTAAACCCACTTAAACTCTTTCCATCAGTTTATTTGATTTTTGACGTTTAAAAATATCAAACAAATATGAATCTTATCGTTATCAATAATAAGGTATAACTACATACTTAGACGGAACTTATTTTAAAGTAAAACGTCAAAAATAAACTGATGGACAGAGAGTAGGAATGAGAGTGGTCATTTACGTTATATAAGAAACTCCTGTGCAAAATTTCATGCTTCTATATAGCTAGACTCACCGATTTAGGCCCTGCGTTATCTATAAGTTAGTGTTAGTTTTATCTTTTTGATAGCCACAATTTGACCTTTGGTGGAAAAATATTATCTGATAAGAGATAATTTCAAAGGCTTCTGTATACCATTATAGAACAAGCCTGGCTGGTCGATTGATTGACTGAGTGATCAACTGAGTGATCAACGCCTAATCCACTGGTCGTTAGACCATTCAATAAGGAGAATTTGTACCTTTTGTAAGGTATCATACTACAAAAGGATTTTATAAAATATCTCACTTAAGGGGGCAAAATAATAAAAATAGCTATGAATTTTACAAAATCATCCGTCAAGTTAGATACCTCGGGAACGGGTAAAACCGCGGGGCAAAAGGTATTCACATAATAGATGTGACAACAAGTCGTATACCTAATAGTTAATTTCAACTTTTTTCATCAGACACTACCCGATATTATGGGGCTTTCGTTTATTCGGTCCACTATCTGTTTGGACCGCGGATCGAAAATCCTAAAATATACCCATTAAAGGATTCCCGTGCCATCTAGGCTTTATAAAGGTCAGCAACACATTGGATATGCCCCGGGTATTGCTAATGTCTATAGGCTACGGTAGCCCCTTACCATCGGGTGAATCGTCTCCTAGCTTGTCTAACATAGTAATAAATAAACAAAACCGGCCAAGTGCGAGTCGGACTCGCGCACCAAGGGTTCCGTACAAACTTCGTCCATCGTTCATCTATCACGGGAAATGCACAATTTTATTTATTTACCTTATTTGAGGTTAGTGCCAATTAAGCTAGACCTCTAAATTGTATGAGCGCCGATACAACTCAGAGGTCTTTATTAATTGGCGTAGCTATGCATGTATGGGAACACCTTTAATTTTCAACATTTTTTATTTTTTGGAATTTTTCCTTTATTTGTGCTGTAAGATCTTTCTTTTTGACATTTTTTTTATATTTGAGTTGATTGAATGAAAGGTAAATTGCGGATTACGATTTATAACGTATTAAAATAAACTACTTACTAGATCTCGTTCAAACCAATTCTCGGTGGAAGTTTGCATGGTAATGTACATCATATATCTTATTTAGTTTTATCAAAATCTTATTACGGTTCACAGAATACATCTACTTACCAAGTTTCAACAGTATAGTTCTTATAGTTTCGGAAAAAAGTGGCTGTGACATACGGACGGACAGACAGACAGATAGACGTGACGAATCCATAAGGGTTCCGTTTTTTGCCATTTGGCTACGGAACCCTAAAAACACTCATCGCCTTTGTTCATAGCACTTACAAGGAAGTCTAAGTAAAAAGTAGGCACCACGTCAGCTAAATATATCTCGAAGTAGTCTTCAACTCTTGACCCCCGTTTCCTTCATTATGATCCCATTTACTGAATTACTCCTAAACATCCCAAGGTCAAACATAGTAGGTACAATTCTACACGGTCGGTAAGTTCGGAGACGCTTCATGGTCGCGCAGTTGCATTGTAGACATCCTTGGCAGTTCAGACTTGCAATTGCTTTTGAGAAATGGTAAATGTGAGTTTCAGGGCTTTATATCGAGTATTACAATATATTATGGTTATGTTGTTGGCATTTCACCCCGCGTTGACGAGATAAAAAGAACCCTACGTACAATTATAGACGCACAATCACATCGATCAGTTGGTCCGTTGCTGAGTGAAGAAAAACGACTGACTCTATCCCATCTACCTACACTATGAGATACAGACAGAGTTTAGTAAATCAATATACGGCCAGATTTGCAGCTTCATAATTGATTACACAGGTCGACAATGATTTTGGTGCCGCTAAAAGTAAAACTGATTTCAAGTACATTCGGTACCCTGATAAAAACGTGATACTTACTTTTTTAATGCTACGTATAGTTTTCAAGATTTCATTTATTAACAAACAAAAGAACATTTAATCCAAAACAGTTAAATACATTTAATTACACATTTTATTTCACAGGTTAGAAGCTTCTCTTTTTAGATTTTCTCCGATGGATGTCTTCAGGACATTCCCGTGTAATACTCCAACAGTAATCTGCCATCATATGCTCATCCCAGCGACCTTGGTATCTATCTTCCATCGCCTTTAAATCTTGATGAAAACGTTCTCCTTGTTCTTCGCTATACGCTCCAAGATTTTCAGGAAACTTGTCTAAATGATTGTCCAGATAGTGTACTTTTATGCTCATATTACATCCAAGATTTTTAAAGCTAATCAAGAGGTTTTGAACTAACTCTTTGTAATTTTCGGCCTTCTGATTTCCTAAGAAATTTTTTCCAAGCCGCTGTGTTTAAAAGTCTTATCTGTGGGCCATCAAAAAGCTTCAGCTAAAAAAGCATCAGCTTTTAGTTTTTCATTACTTAAACCAGGAATTGTGGGCTAATTAACCAAAATATAACCTAGAATTAGCGGCACCAAACAATTTTTTTTTTTTTTGTAGACCTGTGTTATCTAATACCTTTAAACGAGCAATTCTTGTAATATCTATATAAATATATAATCTGAATCTCGGAAACGGCTCGCAACGATTTTCATAAAATTTTGTATGCAGGGGGTTTCGGGGGCGATAAATCGATCTAGCTAGGTTTCATTTTTAGAAAACGTTGTTTAAAAAAATACCGAGCAAAACCCAGGTACTACTCGTATTATATCAATTGAATACGATATCAATTTTTGCAATTTTTTTACAAGATTAACACCCCAGGTAGAAACTGGAAGCATTGTGCTAATTTACGAAGGAAGGTCAAGTTATGCTGTGGACATGCCTAGGGTAATCAAAATGATTATGTGGCTACAAATAATTTCTACAAACAGAAAAGAGTTTATAAAATAAGTACCTACAAACCTTGGATAGCTGTGTGAATAGTAGTAATAAATAGTTTTTTTGCGTATCACAGTAACACAATACAATGGTGGGAGCGGCAAAGGAGCACGCAAACAGGAGCGGCTGAGGTGGGGCTGATATTAGCGAAAAAACATTAGACAAATTAATTTCCTGCGTTACCCATATAGATTTATGATAACCTAGTTAAACAGTATATATATATATTATGAGGTTATATATTTTGAGGTATTTTGCTGCCTCATGCCATATAGTTAAGGTGACGCCGCGTTAAGCTTAAAAATCTGAAATTCAACGTGCTGCGTCCCGCTCCCTACTATAGCGACCTCTCATAGAAAACCCGCGAAAACGGAACGAGCGTATGCGACAAAATGGTTTTTAATGTTTAATTTAAAAACTACAAATATATTTCATAAAACCTAAGTACAATTTATAGTATCAGTTTCAATTTATATATGTAGAAATTTTGGAACCTCAAATCGATCCTCAATGCCGGTAAAATTGGAATCTCTTATTTTAAAGAGGTCTTTTTGATTAATTATTTTGTGTTATAAAAGTTAACCGATCGTGTTATGCAACGTACAAAATAAAGTCAAAGACATGATGAATTCTTACAATAAATTTCAGTTCGTTCGCTTCAGTCATTGTTGAGAAAAATCGGAATCCTTGCAACCAAAATCTTCAAGGCGTCGCCTTAAGAGGTATTTAAGGGCTATATTTTTTTAAGAAGTTTATAGACACCTTCAATATTTATTTATTTATTTTTTGGAAGGCAATTTTGATATTAAATCTTAATTGATACAAGCTTCATTTTCAAAACTAAGAAATAAGTATAGATTGGTAAAGAGAAATTAATTATAATATTATTTAATGAGACTGTACTTAACTGGCCGATGTCTGTTTCTATCATTCAACCTTACTTCAGTGTCCATTTTACAAACTTATTTTAAGTTAATTGTAGCTTTTTTCCGACTTAAATATTTTTTGCGATCTTTGAATTCTTTAATTCTAAAATAAATCTATTCTTTGTTCATATTCTCTATGAGATATCACAGCAATTTTTCCCTTCACGAAAAATGTGACTAAATTTAACTTACAAATGATTACCTAAAGAACTTAATTCAATATTTATCTTCATGAAAATCACTCACATAATGAAACACAAACAATAAATATTCCCTCCACGGTAACACAAATAAGTCGAATACGGTAAATATGCAATGTTTTGCTTCAAAACATGCTATTGACGTGCTTTCTGCCGGCCAAATGTATTAAACTGCTGCGAACTCCTACGCTAACTGTGAGCCTGGTACAATCGGGACAAAACATTAATTTGAAAAATAATTGAACGTCAAGATATCGTGACTTAAATTGTGGGTTCCATCCATACGTGCTGCAATGCAAAACATATTTTTAGAATTGCTCGTAAAAAATATTTTTTATTGAAATGTACTTTCGGGGAAGAAATACCAACTTGAATTTACACGGTGTCAGATCATACTATCAGCTAAGTGAGTAAGGCTCACTGCGATAACAGATTTTTGTATGGAGCACGATTATTTTCGTTGGAGTGCAGTCGATGAATCACGGGATATTGAAAATAAATGATGATAAAATTGTTTATTCAAATAGGCCTTCACAAACACATATGAATAATCTGACTGTAACGCACATGAATAAAGACATTTTGATTGTTTTTTTTTTCAGTAAAAGTACTTTTCCATATTTTAGTTATATATCATCGCCAAACTACTGACGCAGTTTGTAGGCGTGTAAAAGCAGAACACAAAAGTGTAGCCAGAAGTTTATTGCTTTTGGTACGTTATGTCAATGATAAAAGTTTTCATAATTACAAACTTTTTAGGTTATGTCCTCAATTAATTCACCATAAATGACCCACAGTAATCATGCTTACCCAACCCCTCAGTAGCTCTGCCACAGATGGATAAAAAATAATACTTTTATTTTTGAATGCCCTTTATAGTTTATTGCGGGCCTAATCGTCTTTTGTTTTCCGGTCCGCAAACCGAAAAGTAGTCCAAAACAACTAAAGACCCCTCCAAAACAATGCTACGCTGTAGTAAATAGTTCTGTTTAACTTTATTTAGCCTAATTGGCAAATGACTGATCATTGGTTTAACTATCCAATTACGAATCAGATGGTTAGTGCCTGTCATTATGTACTATTTAATGATAGGTATAATGAGAAACTACAATTATGTGTCATGCCATTATCTTGAGACTTTCTACCTCGGGTGTACTTGAGTAGGTGTAGGAGATATAAAGGAGTAATTTGAAGTATTTTGTTATGTTTTATCTTTTTTTTTGAGGTTTTTGTTACATTGTTCGGTCAAAGATAACTTTAAAATTGCAAGATTTTCTTTCCACCTTTGCTCTACTATAATTTAAATTCTTGCTCCATTTCATTGCATATTAATTTAATAGTATGCGTAGGAGTCGGTCATTCGCGTTGATACGAGCTCAATTTGGAGTTTGAGATTTATAACGTTTTATAAGTGTTAGAGTTTCACAGAAAAGTCACTGATAATTAGGGTTTCCAAAAACAGTGGTACTAATTTGCTAATGTCTGCATTATATCATCTTTGAAAATCATCAGAATTTTTACCATTCATACGCCTCGAGCCTAGACACGCTTATCTTGTCAAACTGGCTTAGGACAAAGCAAAATATTGCCTATATTCGGAAAAGCCTTTGAGCCTAGAAAAACCAGGCGAAGACACAGCAAAACTTAGTATAGTACACCAGCATATTACAGTTAAATCTAATCAGCGCCGTTAAAAAAGCTATTCATAACAATCTAAATGCGTGGGCGCAGCTATATATCTAGTTTATTGTTTAGTTGATTTGGCATTGGCAGAAGCAATGTCAGTCATTTTAAGAATAACAACTGCAACTCATAAGTGCCTTTTGTTATTGTGTGCGATGATGATGACAATGATATTACAGCACGTTCATACTGTAGGGGTTTGCAGAACCGTATTTTGGAACCATTTTTATTTAGGTGCTGAACACAAAGTTGTATTAGTGAATGACAGTACCAACTCCAAATGTATTTATTGTAACTATAGTAAACCCGGCCACGCTTCGCTGTGGCTTTAATTTTGTTTTTATTGGTAAAACTAAAGCTTATCAATCAAAACAAAATCACAAACAGAATAAAATGGTATCAAACTTTTATGTTTATACAGACATTCCACCAAAAAATGGAAAAATATTGATCATTGCAATTGTGTCTGCAAATACCGTTGAGCTTCGTTTTGCGACGTTTAACAATGATACTAGTACAACACGAAGACGAGCAATCCGGTAGAATACTGATTAACTTCACTTGGTACTTCTGATCACGTAAATGGGACAGCCTGAAAGTTGATATCACATACTGGCGCGCTGTGCGAAGGGATCTTATCATAACCTTGTCTGTATCCGAATCTGCAGCATGCTTACTTATTGGGATAGACATACTAACTAATATTATCCTACTAATCCATTATCCTACTAATCCTACATCTTTCTGATACGCAAAATTTTAGATGTTTGTCATTATATCATGGCGTCATGTATTATGTCAGGGCCCAAGGAAGGAGATTAAAGATGAAGTTAGATACAGCTATAGACAAACCGTAACTTTAATTTGGTAAAGTTACAGTTGGCAAGTTTATTATACAGTCGCAATTAGAAATAATGGTTATTCCGACGTTTGAGAAAATCTACTTCGAGATTGGAGGCCTGTGAGGATCCATGTCAGATAATACATGTTAAAATACGTGTTTTGACAATCCACTAGGCTACCGTCGCCTATGGACATTAGCAATACCAGTAGGATTACCTATGTACTGTTGGCCTATATAAAATCTAGAAGTGTAACTGACGGAACATATCAGTGCTTTAATTCTAAATTGTTCATTTAATAAAGATGCTTTGAAGTTGAATTTGATAAATAGGTGCAAAATCACTTACCCTTATATATCTCTCTAAATCAGGCGGTATATTCTCTTCGAGATCATAGAGATTTCTCTCGCTGTCTTTTTCTTCCTTGTCTTCTGTGTTGGCCTCATCTCTCTCACACAGGTCTCTGCTGTCGTTAAAATTCACTTGTTTACATTTACTTGGTTTTGATGCATTCTCTACATCAATTTCAGTGGTCTGTGAAAAATTACTTAGTATGAATACTTGGTATAAAGGTATTTGTAAACAGGGGGTAGAGTGGGATAGCACGGCAGATTTATTTTCTCTGTTAATCCCTCTTATTCAGACCCATTCGGTTGCCATTCCGATCGAAAAGGACAATTTTATTTCGTTAAATTTAGGCTGACGCTGTGTTAGTAGTAGAATTAATTTGCCGCGATGATCGACTGCCTCAGTAGACTACTCTACCTGATCGGGACCGCAACCGAGCAGGTCTGAATAGCCTCGAATGACGTCTGGTGAAATCTGATGATGACTTAAGGCATGCTTCAATATCGCGCTCAACTCTTTTCATCAATATACAAATTTGAATCACGAGAAAGGTAACACAAATAGACTAGGCTCGTTTCCCAGCCAACTTGATTATGTGGATATTAGCGGATACGCTCGGCGTGTTTTGATTGATATGACATCAGACTTGACGCGTCGCGTCACGATCTGGCTGAATATTATGTAGCCTCTACACAAGCCGAGGCATGCCAAGAGCTACTCATCGTAATGCTGTCCTTTACTATTTTATGTTAAAAGATAAGGATGGGCATAGTGGGGGGGTCTCGCTGACAGTATAGTACCACCTAATGCTTGTCTGTTTGCTTGCAATGATCTTATATGTTACTATCGTAACTAGATTAACTGATTACGGCACCAACGCATAGCCACTTTGTATATGCCTGTGGGCATATCTGCCATAGTTCCCAGCTTGATGTCTAGTCCTGTCTCGTTTTGAAGTAATTAGTTTGACGGTAGAAGAAGCGAGACTAACATGGTTTTGAAAGCTACGTCTTTTGAACTATCAAGTGGCCACACATTTCTGAGAAATGTTTGTAAAGGGTTACTACTCTTATTTGTAAGCTCAATGTTTGCTTGTAACAAATTAAAAAAATATCAACAGTGTAGTTCAGGGGTCACCAATTAGGGGTCCGGTTGGTAGATGATGACTGGGGACCAAGCTTAGATCCTTTCCTACAAATCCTACTATAATGTTACTAATAATAATGCTTGGATGTGCGCGGATTAAATAAAATAATCATGTGTACACCTTTGTTTGTCAATGTTTGGTCCGCACAATACAGGTCGGCAGTGCGGATCCGGACCGCGGTCCGCCTTGGTGACCCCTGGTGTAGTCTATAAATAAGTCAGACAGAACGCCCCAAACATACCATAACATTAAAATACTATTTGACATTGTATTTGATGAACAGAAAATCAAGGGTAGTCCACTCAAATACACATTAGTGAATAATTCTTCAAAATGTAAACATTACAAAGATAATCTACATTGAAATGTAGGTATTTCTGTGTATGTTTTATGTCACATTGAGTGAAGCAACTGGAACACCAAACTGGTAATGTAAAATCAATACATCTTGGCATTTACTATGACTAGGTTTCAAGAAAAAACATATTGAATAATTGAGGAACTTGTTGTAATTATTAGCTACAAATATTGAATGATGATTTATTAATTAGCTACGGTACTCATTTTTACAAGAAATATGATAGCAGGTATGCCATATTGTTTTATGAAATCAAGTAGCTTCCACCGCAGTTTTATACATGTTCCAGAGGGATTTACTGTTTTTCCAGACTGAAAAAGTATTGTACATGCTATTTTTAAACCAATTCAAATATTATAGCATGATAGAGTAGCAAAAATCAAAGGATCATCGGATGGAAGGATGTAAAGAAAGTAAAAAATTTAGACATGTATCTAAGTCCAGCTTGCAGACATAAGATTTAAATAATGTACTATAGTGCAATACAAGTATGAACAAACTTATCTATACTAATATTATAAAGCTGAAGAGTTTGTTTGTTTGAATGCGCTAATCTCAGGAACTACTGGTTCGATTTGAAAAATTATTTCAGTATGAACCAATTAAAATTGTATACTTACCTATGTCAGTTATCTGAGAAAATATCTGAGAGCAACCAAAATTTGGTTGACTACACCAACATTAACTTAAATGCACCATCCCAACAGGGTAAAAGCCTCTCCTCACAATGAGAAACTTTAATAAGAGGCCACCTGAACCCAGAGTAGGTTAGCAGACTGCCATAAGCCCACATACAGTACACCATGTGTCCAGTAAAGGTCAATAACCTTTTTAAACCTTAAAAACCTATAGTTGACTAAATTATCTTCCTTAAAATTCTCTCACACAGGCACAGTCAAGCCAATTTAAAACAAAACTGTCAGTTATTGAAAACATAAATATAAGTACCCAATATTATTAAAAATGACACAAGAGAATACTTACAATTTAGCATTAATTAAAATGTTTACGTAATAATCAAAAATTATCTACACATTCAATACTGAGCATAAAATTATTTTCAATTTTATAATATGAACTCGACGCGTTAAGTCCGCACCGTTGAATCAATAGGACTGCACTATCTCTACGAAGGAAAATCAATAAAACTTCCTCGGCGCCAAATCAACAGGTGTCCAGAAAGTTTTTCTTATAATATTTTTTTACATTAGATACTTACGTCTGGTGATTTTGGGGGAGGCGAAAGACCAAGGTGGGATTTTTCTTTCTCTATCTCACGCCTTTTCACCGCAATTAGCCTTTCTAAATCCGTCGACGATAACATCGTTTATGTTTATTGTGTGTGAAATGTGAATGATACAGCGAGAAAGTTACTTTCAATTCTAACGCAGGAAAACGAACTGAAATACACTTTGCCTTTTTTTAATCAAGAATTATGACACACATGAAATTTTTCTTTTCGCCTTTTCTTGCTGTAAAAAACCATATAAAATTAAAGTTTTGTTGTATCAACAAATTATGAAAAGGGGAAAAATTCGTTTTTGTTTACAAAAATTCAAATTTGACATTGACGTTTGGCGCTGATATTGCCAGTACGCTGATTAAAATACCCGGTGAGCCAGGTGAAAAAATATGGTTATGGTCATTGCCTTCTCTTCTACCGCAGGAACCTACTTAGTTTTGTGCTATGATAATTATGACTTATTTTCACTACTATGAAATAAAAAACAAGGTAGGTTTTGGCACATTAAAATTAGTTATTATAATTAGGCAAGTAGCCTTCAAATAGCCTTCAGTTAGACTTCAAATTGTATCTCTTTTCAAAAAAAAAATTACAACAAGTGATTTTACTTTTTAGACTACTTGGCGCCATTGGCTCAAGACTTGGCACTGGCACTCCAACCAACAGTCTGACCATTTATGGCAGATTTTTCCCATTTCTGCCATATAATTATAACTGTAATCATACACGCATCATACAATAAATCGTCTCGTATACTTTTTAACTAACTTCAAAAAAGGTGGAGGTCGTTATTTTATTTATACTTTTTAGTGCAAACCGTTTTGAAGTTGGTTTAACTTTTTTGTTAAATGTTAATTATTTTTATTTCTACCCTCTATAGAAATGCTAAAATATATGTTATAGCGCGGTCGCCCCTTGTTATAAATGACAACGGCAACACCTCTCTTACTGTACCAACCTTACCGTCAAATCGCGCATGCGCAGAGCGTCCCAATCTGATTCCGCGCGCTTTTCAATATGACTCTGATCAAGTTGCCGCAAGAGTTCAAGTCGCTAATAGTGTTGAGTAGGACACGGTTTTAAAATTAGTTTGTAAGAGTAGCGTCTTTTTTGTACTGAACCAGTACAATGTCCCACTTCAAATGAGGCGAGGTGTCGTGAAGCTTTGTAGTACATTTGAAGTAAAGAGTATGTATGACATTTAGTGTTGCTGTCTTTGTATTTGTACTGCCCAATGCCGTACCTTACAAAGTCTTATTGTGATTGACGTAATACTTATCTCAACTTATCAAGTAATAAGAAGTGAATGATAATAGAAACTGTACGATTTTATGACGTGACTACAAATTAAAATTTAAAAATAAAATCTGTGACACTGTTTTGCCACTGAGCCTGTTCCTCCTATCTACAGTAGTTTATTTATATATAATAAGAGACATTAATGAAATGAAGCCTAATTTCAAAGTTATTAGGTACAATGACTTACCTAATAAGTTCGTTTATTACTTCAATCAAACCGTTTGATAAATAAACTCGGCAATAACACACACACACACACTAGTCACCTGTGCGAGTCACTAATACAATACCTACATACAAAAATATAATAGAGTTAAAAAAGTCCTGAAAGTCCACCTCTAATGCATAAGAAATAAGATCGGTTTTCTTTAATTCCACGGGACTTCTTTGGTGGCGCCAACTCTACGCGTCATGTTGTTGCTCTCGCTCGGACGGTCGCGTAAATGTCCGTCTTGAATAAAAAGACGTGCTATTGAAATGAAGCATGTAATGCTTCTCTGTCTCTCACTCACAGTTCACGTCATATGAAAGAGTAAAGAGTACCGCGACATTAAATTTGAAGTAGTACATGTCAAAATCTCGTACCGCCTCTTGTATGTCCTACTCAACACTAGTCGCTAATGGACCGACATATAGATGCTCTGGTCGTACGCGTGCGTTACCAAGCAGATACTTGTAAAAGTGTGTTGTACTTATATCTTTTATTTTATTTATGTGTTTCTGTGTAATTACACAGTGACTTAAATTGCATTCATCGTTTGATTCACAAAGTTTCCTACTTACTTCGTCAGAACTCACACACCCGTCGCGGTTATAATGTGGCATATTTGAGGCATTTTTCTTAGAGCGTTCTACAGATTTTCAGGTAGCGTGTGGCAGATTTTCTATTTTCTCAAAGGTCACACTGCCAACCAAATTCAATCAGTTTGTTTAGACTGGGAATATACGTCAGATTTTTTCATCTCCGATAGTCGGTCGGATCCGACTATCGGCATAGTTATATTCTCTTTGACTATCGGAATAGTCAAAGAGAATATAACTTCCCTTAGAGTCATATAAGGCTCAAAAGGTGTTTTTGATGAAACCAGCACCATATTTTAGTATGCTGTTAGCATGTTATTCTGACTAACATCGGGAGACAGTTTCTAACGTGGTTCAGTCACCAGTTATGACGTCATCAAAATGGCCGCTGCCGCGTTTAGAATATTGCGTATACAACAGAAAGTATGTCACATGTAAGCTTGTGTGGGGTGTCATAAAAAGCAAAATTAAATGCGCTATAATATTGTCTTTACACTTGACCTTGTAAATACCATAGTTTGCGAGAAATTTTAAGTTTTATTAAAAAATTCCCAAAAAAAACTTCACATTCAATACACTTTGATCCGACTATCGGATCGGACTAAAGATGAGAATATAATACACTACGTTTGGATCGGACGCGGACGTGTATTGAATGTTCAAACAAAGTAATGGCTCCAACGTCTTCTGATAGTCGGATCAGACTAGTGTTGCCGAACTATCGATAGGTTTTTTTTAGTATCAATAGTTTTCATCTCAAAAAAGCCATACTATCGATTGGCCTATCGGTAGTATCGATACCATCAATAGTTTAGAACGAGGCAATAATATCGAATGAGTGCGATAATATCGATAGTATTGTTGCTCGCGTAGAATAAACTATTGATAGTATCGATACTATCGATAGTATTGTTACTCGTAAATAAAAATACTATAGATAGTATCGAAACTATTGATTATTTTAGACTATCGATAGTTTACCAATTTACAATTGTATTGCGACTACCTGGCGCTCAAGGTGCCACCCGCCATGAATTGGAACATTTTGCCTTTCCTTCAATTTGAAATTATTTAGTTATTCCATCATCCTTATTCTTATGACTATTGACTATTAGACCTGAATATTGCAAACAATACTATTGTAAATTGGTAAACTATCGATAGTCTAAAACAATCGATACTATCTATAGTATTTTTATATACGAGCAACAATACTATCGATAGCATTGCACTCATTCGATAGTATTGCCTCGTTCTGAGCTATCGATATACTTGCGATTGTTTGACTATCGATAAACTATCGATTAATCATCGATAGTTGCCTATCGATCGGCAAGCAACACTAGATCAGACTATCGCATGAAAAAATCTTGCCATACCAGCCTAGTTTTCAATTTTCTTACTTAACCTCAAAATAAATACAAAATTAAATAAACGTGAAGAAACAATTTTCTTTCCAATGATAAGATAAGTAAATAATTTAAACCAATATTTAAATCAATATCATATGAAACCTGTGTTTATATTTCAATTCAAGTACAATAATTTTCATAGACGTCTCACAGTTCGAAAACTTTTTAACTTTTGAATTTCATAGAATTCAATAAATATGGATTCTGAATATGATAAGAAAGTTGCTGAGCTTAAAAGCAAGATCAAGAGTTACCCAGATTTTCCCAAGAAAGGAATTTTATTTTGGTAAGAAATTAATTATGTTTCCCAACAATTAGTTTTGAATAGCTTTCGCTCTGCCTTTTCGCCTGCATTTCTGGGGTAAAAAGTATCCTAGGTCAATCTCCAGTCCATAAACTATCTCTTTACTAAAATCTCATTGATTTTTTGCTATGTTGCTCTGTTACGGCATAATAGAAAGACAAATCAACAAACACACAAATAGATAAATTATCAATAAAATAGTACCTATCTAAAATAATGTGCATAGGACGACATAAAATAATCCTAGATTTACATTAGGTACTGTGTAATTAAATCACTATTATTCTTTAACAATTCTTTCTTATCTGATGATAACTTTTTGACCTCTCTCTCAATAAAGACATCTTTATTATTATGTTAACAACAAATCTATGGCCAAAATGTACAATCTAAGGCCACTCTCTGACCCAGGATTGTAACATAATGAACTGCAAAATAAATTAACCAAAAAGGAGACAACAGGCCCTCTAAAAAAACCGCTCAAGCAATATTGCTAATGCAATTCATTTTTCGAATTCTCGGCAGATCCTACTTATTTCAATATGTTTTATGTAAAATAATAACTACAAATCTTATAATTCTTGTGTCACAATGTTTGTTACCATACTCCTCCAAAACTGCTCGACTGACTTTTATGAAATTTTGTGTGCATATCGGGTAGGTCTGAGAATCGGCTACTATCTATTTTTTAAACCGCTACACGAGTGAAACCCCGGGGGACAGCTAGTAGTTACAAATATACAATTTAATTCATTTAAAGATTTGGTGTTGATGAATCTGCTGTAAATTTGGAAAAATTAATTGTATTAACAATATTGCTCGAGCTTCCTTTTTAGTCCCCCTGAACAAACCATATGTCAATGATAGCTCACTCAGTAGTGACTTTGATTGCTGTGACAAAAGTAGTGGTTTTGTATCTCAAAAACTAATTAAAAATATTCATTTAGTAAATTTCAAAAAGCTGATGACCAGTTTCGAAATGGTTTAAAATTCAGTGGAAGCAGCTTACGGCATATTTATTATGTTATCAGCCTATGGAGATCCACTGGTAGACTACCCTTTCCCAGTACATGCCGCATTTTTGATCCTCCGCCTTCCATATCCATCCACTACAATACTAGGTTTTCCAGGTGATTTATTACAATTGACATGTTTATCTGATCTCTATGTTTTTTTACCATCAATACCTATTAACTGATTAAATATTTGACATGAGTTAGTGTTTTTATGTAAAGGGGATTCCCATTATCATATCAGTAGAAATATTTCTCTTTTAATCATCAGTATCTTATCTTATATTAAAAAAAATACATTAATCAATCTTAGATCATTAATTGAAAATTATTTTCTATAATTTATTTTTCAATTTTTTTATTTATATATTTACAAATCAAAGTATCATCTAAACCTCCCCATATATTTCCTCAATAAACGGTACTGGCCCGCTCGCATCCGATGACCAACTCATTTTATATTTTACATTAATTCCAGGGACATTTTCTCAGCCCTATCCGATGGGCCAACATGTCAACTTCTGCACAAACTACTGGTTCAAA
This sequence comes from Tetheella fluctuosa, assembly GCA_951216915.1. Taxonomy (NCBI): domain Eukaryota; kingdom Metazoa; phylum Arthropoda; class Insecta; order Lepidoptera; family Drepanidae; genus Tetheella; species Tetheella fluctuosa. The sequence goes on from OX578237.1 coordinate 2,955,184, forward strand.
CCATACGCAGCAAATACCCGGATGTGCAAGCTGTTGTAGGATTAGAATCCAGAGGGTTTCTCTTCTCATTCTCTCTCGCTGCTGAACTGGGCATATCATGCTTGGTTGTGAGGAAAAAAGGGAAGCTGCCCGGTGATATAGTGTCACATAAATATGAGTTGGAGTATGGCTCGGTAAGTTTTGTGAGGTACTAGCTTCTACCCCACGGTTTAACCAACGTTCCCTAGGGATCTTATGTTTTCCTGGGATAAAAAGTACTGTGTGAAAAGGTAACAAACAAACAAACTCACATTCACATATAATATTTGTTAGGATTAGGATTGGAGGTACATTCGTTTGAATAGATAGTCAGACATTACTTTTGAACATACATAGACATAGTAAGGTGGGCTAATGCCTAAACGTAATACTCATCTGGGGAAACACCAATTACACCCAGATGAAGTAAAATCACTTCCTGTCAAGTATATAGTACAGTTTATTATAGCTGCAGGTCTTGGCAGTGAAATTTAATTTGTGTGGCGATCACAATAGATCTAATCTGGTCGCAGTGATACAAGCTCTGAAAAGACTTGAAATAGCCACCTAATCCAAATAATAATAATAAGGTGGGCTATAATTTTGCCGTGTACAAAAATACTCTATGCCTAGAGTGATAATAGGCTTGTGTTCACTAAAAATAAATCGGATGGCTAATAGTTTCTAATGATTAATCAAGATTACAAAAAACTATATTCGTTATTATAAAAACTAAAGATTATTTATATTTTTAGAAAATAAATATAGCAAAATTAGCCATTCATTCATGTGACAGTAAACACCATTTTAATCCATTCAGACTATGATATACACTATCTAGTCAAGTTACGAAGACTTATCAGAAATTTGTACTTACTTCACATTCCATCCTACTAATATTACCACCATTTCAGGATATACTAGAGCTCCAAAAAGACAAGATACGTCCGGGCCTAAAGTGCCTTATAGTGGATGATCTCATAGCAACTGGTGGTTCGTTGTCAGCGACCGCTACGTTGCTCAAGTCATGTGGCGCTGACGTCATCGGATGCTTCGTGGTCATTGAACTCGAGGGTCTGAACGGACGTGGAAAGATTCCTGACGGTATACCTGTACATTCCTTGATTAAATATGACTAAATGAGAGAGTTTAGTACAAGACTAAAGCAGTATAACAACTCCATAGAAAAGCCTGATTTGATGAATATATATACATAAGTTTTGCAATGCAAACAAGCATCAATACGTGTGGTTACGGCTAGTGTAATTGTTTGTGTAAATATTTTAACTCGAAGGGCCTAGTTGAGATACTGTTTAGGTATATGTACTGTGTAAGTAGCGCTCAGTTTTAATATCAGTAATTTGATGAGTGAATTTGCATGTAAAAACTAAGTCTCCTATGAATATGTCGGTTAGACAATCTGGAAAATGTTACCTACTTCCAATGATTCTAGCCATAATTATGTTCCTTGAATGGAATGTGATAGTTGCATTAAATGTAGCTTTATTACTATGTGAATAGAACATAAAATTCATGTTGTGGCTGTGACTCATAGTCAATTTCTACTTGATAAAATGTACTGTATTCAGTACTGAAACCTCAGCATATCTATTCATGAAAATATAAATTTTATTTTTTAAAAAAAGCTAGTTGACCAAAGGTTTGGCAGTTGATATCTTTAAAAACGTTTATTATGTCTGAAGCCCGTACTGTACTGTAATGGAATGTAGTTTTAAAGATTAGTAAAAATTTTGAGTAAGTACCAGTGCTCAATTTAAAATTATACACACTTAAACACACATTATCCCTATTAATACATAGGGTAAATTATAGGATATAAAATATTAAAAATTAAAAACTTTATATTACCCGCCTGACTGGCTACCACTCTCAAGTTGAAAATCTGTCACCAAGTTCCCACCGGTGTGTTCCGTCAGCTGCACTTGATAGCCAGTTCTTCCTAGGCTTACCACCTTTGACCACAATGTTACATACCATATTGAGATTGTGGTCAAATATGGTATAAGCTTCATACATAGTGACAAACTACAATTGGAGAATAAAACATGATTTTTGCTCTTATCTATTACCTTTAAACGAGCAATTCTTGTATATCTAATACCTTTAAACGGAAACGGCTCCAACGATTTTCATGAAATTTTGTATGCAGCTTCAGGGGCGATAAATCGATCTAGCTAGGTTTCATTTTTAGAAAACGTTGTTTAAATCATCCAGGTACTACTATGCTATTGTGTACTAAAACTCGACAGTGAATTCTCGAAGTGACTATTCTCTGTCTCACTCGTGAATTCCTGATTACCGAGTTTCACGAGCGAGACAGAGAATGGTCACTTCGAGAATTCACTGTCGAGTTTTAGTACAGAATAACATAGCTGCAATGTAATGTATGATATTAATAGAATTAAATTAAATCTTGATCTATTATAATTCTAAGTTTAATATGCCGTTACATATTGTTGAAGACATATTATATACACATGTGATGTCAAAGTCAAAGTCATTTATTCAGTTTAGGCCATATAGAAGGGCACTTATGAACGTCGAAGCTACTGAAGTTACCACCGGTTCGGAAGTCAGGTTTCAACTGAGAAGAACCGGCAAGAAACTCTCGGCAAGGTTACATTTTTATATATATTTATTCTTATTTTTTTAGACAGTCTGACTATTGCTTTTATTTGTACGTGTAACTCTTTAAACCAGTGATTCTTAACCTTAGTGATGAGGGACGATTTGACAATATTTCTATCTTGCCGTGGACCACCAACTGTTTGGAGGTAATATACAGTAAATGTAAATGAATAAAATGTTGTTCTATCTATAGATAAAACACGTATGTTACGGTTAAGAACTGCTGTAGCCCTGTAGGTCATGTGTAATACCTAACCGACAACTTTTAAATAATAATGCGATCATTTAATTTTTTTATATCTGTGTACCATATTTTTTTTAACATATTGACATGAAGTGATCATTCCAGGTATGATGTTATTAGTTAAGTATTTTGTATTTGTTTGTTGTTATATAATTTTTACTGTATATAGAAATTATATTTAGATTTTCAATAAAATATTTTTATCATTTGTAAGTATCAAGTTGTTTGAATTTATATCTACAATGCAAACTGAAGGGAGGTTCTATCTATACTATAATATTATAAAGAGGAAAGATTTGTATGTTTGTAACGAATAAACTCAAAAACTACTGGACCGATTTCAAAAATTCTTTCACCATTACAATGCTACATTATCCCTGAGTAACATGGGCTATATTTTATCCCGGGATCGCGGGTGAAACCGCGCGAAAAAGCTTGTTAACATATAAACCTATATACATGATATATACACAATGTAGTATAAATACGCATTTTATGTTCTAAATATTACATTCAACCTTGTGTACCTAAGTCTATTCTAACATGACACAAATACAAAATCTACGTGCTACGGTGTTATCCTTCACCGAAAACTCCAAGTCATTGTAGGATTCGAACCCACGACCTTCGTCGCATTCGATCTCACTACCACTAAGCAATAATAGCCTTATAGTTCTTCACGTACAGAAGTATACTAACTTTTTAATATTATAAATCCGAATGTAAGTTTGTTTCTTTGTTTGTTTGTTACTTTTTCACGCCTAAACCGCTGAACCGATCGCGATGAAATTTGGTACGCAGATAGCCTATGGTATGGAGAAGGACATAGGCTACTAACCCGGGAAAACATAAGGGAACGCGGGTGAAACCGCGGGGCGGAAGCTAGTACGGTATATTTGCGAAACCTAAGTTAAATTCGTCATTCTGAACAAACTATTAGTTACCACAGTCTATGTAACTCTTACAGTCGGCCTGCGGACACGTCTAGACAGCAATCGTGCGGGGCTTGCGGGGTGAGAGAGGGGTGATAGCGAGCCCAAGCTGCCATACACTCGCTTGGGACCGTTTGTAGCAATGACGAATGCCTATGCCTTTGTATCATTTTGTTGTTAACTTTCATGTTATAGAAAGACGTATCCTTACATTGTTTACTTCTAAATAAGTAATAATTAATTACCTATGTTTCTGTACACTCTGTTTGTTTACCTTATCTTGTGAATATTGTTTCTCAGTAAGTGAATCATTGTGAATTTTAATGAGGAAATAAAGATCTTAAACCACTATACAAAGCGGCATTTCGCGTGACTTCAAACGCGATAGAGCTAAAAAAAATATTTTAAAATTATATATTTTTGATCAAGCGAGGCTAATCTTTTGTTAGAATAGTAAGTTGCTATAGTAAAATCTTCAAAGCCAGGTATCCACTTCAATTGGGATGTTGACTGACATATCAAATCAGCTACTTTATAGGGTTCCGTACCCAAAGGGTAAAAACGGGACCCTATTACTAAGACTTCGCTGTCTGTCCGTCCGCCCGTCTGTCTGTTTCCAGGCTGTATCTCAAGAACAGTTAAGCAACAAGCTAGACAGTTGAAATTTTCACAAATTATGTATTTCTGTTGCCGCTATAACAACAAATACTAAAAACAGAATAAAATAAATATTGAATACTTAAAATAGATCTTACAGCACAAATAAAGGAAAAATTCAAAAAAATAAAAAAAGTTGATAATTAAAGGGTGTCCCCATACATACTTAGTTAAGCCGCGTTAAGCTTAAAAATCTGAAATTCAACGTGCTGCGTCCCGCTCCCTACTATAGCAACCTCTCATAGAAAACCCGCGTAAACGGAACGGGCGTATGCGACAAAATGGTTTTTATTGTTAATTTAAAAACTACAAATATATTTCATAAAACCTAAGTACAATTTATAGTATCAGTTTCAATTAATATATGTAGAAATTTCGGAACCTCAAATCGATCCTCAATGCCGCTAAAATTGGGATCTCTTATTTTAAAGAGGTCTTTTTGATTAATTATTTTGTGTTATAAAAGTTAACCAATCGTGTTATGCAACGTACAAAATAAAGTTAAAGACATGATGAATTCTTACAATAAATTTCAGTTCGTTCGCTTCAGTCATTGTTGAGAAAAATCGGAATCCTTGCAAAATCTTCAAGGCGTCGCCTTAATAAAGACCTCTGAGTTGTATGGGATTTCTGGTTATATTATCTCAACATTGGAAGACATTCGAAACCCTTTTACAATCATTGTATTATTCCCACCATGATTTCTTTATTTTATTCCGTTTGTTTTAAATGCTCGAGGTCGGTGCCTTATGGTATTTAATAACAACGAATTGTTTGATGTAAGTTTCGGTACTTAAATATTATTTTAATAATTTACACAAGATTATATCTACTAACAATAAATTTATAATGTTTCACTTGAGAAATTAGAAATACAAAGTGACTGAGGGTAGCTATCATTATTTAGTACGACTCTATTTAAAATAACTAACTTTGTAAACTGACTTTTCAATGAAATGCATAGTTATAAATAGTTTAGATTATTTGTATTGGGATTTATAATTTAATCTCATTGCTTACAACTATTTACATTAAAACTTCTATAAAATGTATGGAATCGGCGTTGACAGTTTGTCTGTGGTATATAGTAGTATTTTTGGAACGATATTTTCAAAACTTTCGCCCTCTTCATCATCGTCCTCCTCACTTGATTCCACATAGCTCGCTTCGTCTTCCTCAGGTACCGCAAAATATTTTGGAACAACTTCTCTCTTATGTTGTGACTTCACGGTAGTTTCAGTGGATGGCTCAGAAGCAATGGGATGACTAGGGTAAGCTCCAACGAATTTAGGTCTAAAACCACTGATTTGAGCTCCGTGAGCAGATTTCTCTGCAACAACTTCTTGTTCAACGTTTTCGACTCCAACAACTGGTGTAGATGATTCGCCTGTAACTTGAGGCTCCAAGGTAGTCGGAGTGGATTCATATTTAGCTGTAGTTATTTCGCGGTTCTGTCTAGATTGCTCCTTATCTTCTGTAGCGATAATCACAGGCACTTTAACTTTTTCCCCACTAGGGATCACTGTAGTAGATATATCAGCTTGAGCGGTTGTCACATCTGATACTTTCTCTTCGTTTGTTTTAGTTGTGGACTCAGTTGTTGTAGTTACTGTTGATGTAGAATCAGTTGTATTGTTTGAGTTATCAGCATCTGATTCCGGTACGTATTCGGTTTTTGGTACGGCGTACACTTCGATGTGGAAATCGAATCCCCTTAAGATTGTGGGGCTTTTGAGCTCGACTGTGGCGGTTTGTTGTCCCACTCCGCCGTTGACTATTCTTGCTTCTCCATCCTTATCGGGTCTTGCGTCGTTGATGATAATACCACTGATGACATCGGTTTCATTAACACTTATTGTCACATCGTCTCCTCGTCTCCATAGCGCTGGACTGGCTTCTCTATGTTCGTCAAATATTTTAACTCCATGCTTAGTTGAGCCGATGGTAATGTCGCTGCTGACTGCGACGCCTGCCAAGGCAAGCAGAATAAGTGATTTAGTGTACATGTTGGATTGTTCAATGAAGAATGACTAACGTTGATGGAATACTTAGCTTATATAGAGCAGGGGGAGTTAAGGAAAATATTAACAAATGAAATCAGAATGGACAAGTCACCGCTGTATTTTTTTTATTGACATAAACATACTTAGTCCTACAGGAAAATGGTCGTTATACGCAGGTACGAACAGTCAGAGGAAAAAGTGACATCATTTTTGTGACTAATTTAAATGTAGTCAGGGATTGTCTTTAATGCAGTAACTGAAATACTAAGTTTAGATTTTACATTGTTTGGGTTTTAGGGACGACGTATTCATATGACGCCTCTAAAAACAATTTTATTTCTAGAATTTACCTTCAACTTAGTAAGTACCTCAATATTATTTGTATTTATTCTCCATTTTTTGTGACGCACTAGCTTGTCATGTCTGTGAATGACTCGATTTATAAAGCAAATATATTAACAAGATTGTTAAAAGGAAATAAATGAAATCTGTACTCACATGTACCAAAGTAGGTACGTGAACGTTATCTCAAACGAATTTGCGACGCGCCTAGCATTACAATTAGGTCTACGTGAAGATTTTGTACTATAAGATTATCTTAGCGACTGTACATCAACTACATCACAGCTAGATTTTTCAATGCCAACTACTAGTTATTTAGTGGAAGTAAGATAAGGTAATGTACTTCCGTTTTACTTCACAAACTTGATTCGGCCCGTATGTACATAGGTAGGTAGGTGTCTACCTGTTATGTATGTAGATACACTTGTTTTTGGAATATAAGTGTATTCGTATATTACGTGATTCATTATATTAGGTTAATATTTATGCTGTTGCTTCATAAGTACCCTCTCAGGGATAAATTAATTACACTAATCTTACTAATATTATAGGTAAATGTGTAAGTATGGATGGATGGATGTCTGTTACTCAATCACGCCAGAACGGCTGAACGGATCTGGAAGAAATTTGGCACAGAGATAGATTCGATCCAGATCCGTTCAGCCGTTCTGGCGTGATTGAGTAACATCCTCTAAATTGTATGAGCGCTCATACAACTCAGAGGGCTTAATTGGCGTCAACTATGTATGTATGTGTTTTTGGAATATTTCCTTTATTTGCTACAAGGCCTTGCTTTTTTCCAGAGGCTAGAATTGTCAATTTTAGTTAAAAGCAAGGTCTTATAGCACAAGTAAAGGAAAAAATAAAAAAGTTGAAAACTAACGTAAATTTTGGTACTTACAAGTTTTCGCGAAAATCTTAATTTGCCCATATCTTTTTATCGTGTTGACTCAGGACCTTGATTTTTAAACACCTAATAGAGACTATTGACCTCAGTAGGTACTTGGTATAAATTTCAACCTGCTAGGTCCACCTGTTCCTGAGAAAATCGGTGGTGACACACGGACAGACGGACAAGAAAGTGATCTTATAAGGATTCCTTTTTTTTACCTTTTGAGGTATGGAACCCTAAAAATGGATTTAGAATCAAAAGAGACGAATGAATGGATTGCGTCACGGAAGATATGAGTACCTAAGAAAGGAGTGAATCCCGAGATGACGAATAGATGGGTTGAATGGAATGAAGATAGATGTGTATTGTGCCGACCTCATGTATGTAATTGGGAACAGAGCAGACAGATACTCATTATTATTATTACATTGCAATGTCTATAAACAACGATAGCCACTAGCCATCAGGTAGACCGCCTGCATGCTTATCAGCTGTCTGACATAAAACAAAACGAGATAAATAAATAAATATTCTGGGACATTATTCCTCACACACGGCCATCTGACTCCAAACTAAGCAGAGCTTGTACTATGGAAGCCAGATAACTGATATACTACAAATTACAACTTTTCTTTTGTAAATACATACCTACATATTTTTAGGACAAACAGACATGTTCATGCACACAAATGTTTGTCCTGAGTGGGAATCGAACCCACGACCTGCGGCGTGTTAGATAGGGTATCTTACCAAACACGCCAACCGGCCCGTCAATGGATGGTAGATGGTTTAAGTCTAGTAAATACAGTTTTTAACAAATACTTTTGGGATCCTTCGGTTCTCCCAGACGTGAGACTTTTGAATGGTAGTTAATATATCTTAATGTTTCTTTTCTAAGGGCTTATTTATTGAATGTAGGTAGATTCTATACTACTCACTCTTGTGTTAAAGATCCTGAAAGATCCTTATAAGTAGGTAGGCAATTCTCCCGCCGTCGGAAACCGTTTGAGAAAACTGTCGCAGACCATCAAACTACACGGATTTCTGTTTTCCTCTATTATTCTTTCTCAAAATGGATCCTGCAATGATCATTGCTCTTGCATCTTGAAAAAAAGCAATGCGCATTGCTCGGGTGGAACCAGTACATTAAGTAGTGACTCAAGTCTATATTACGACAAAGCTATCACGAATTAGGTTTTTTTTTCTGTTAGTAGAAAGTATTTTCCTGTAGTAACTAACCTAATTTAGTACCTACATTAGTTAGTAAGCGTATCTTCATAGGATACAATTAATTTCCCTACAAATCATTCAATGGAACGGAATATATTTGGATAGGCACAATGATTGTAAACGTGGTTTTGCGGTGAAATAATGATGTTCTACCTATGAATTTATTAGTCATAAAAAACCTAAAACTTACCCTCACTCAGGTATTTTCGAAAATCCATGAACTAACAGACAGAGAGACGTCGCGTTTTACATTACGCATGGAAGAGGTAAGGACACAGTATGTATGTGTGTTACAGTGGCGTAGCTACCGTAGGTCTAGGCGGTCCTATGCCCCGGGGCCCTTCAACCCTTTGATCAGCAAACCTCAAACTGAAAAATTCTATCACCTTCAGAATAATTTAAAGCCTCAAATCATGGCAACTCAGTTGAAAAAAAATCGAAACTTGTAAGGAATTCGCCTAAATTGTTGTTTGTTCAGCGTTGTCTGTCAATTTGACGGATTCACCGTCAGATTTAGCGGGTTAGGAGGAGAAGAAAATGGAAAAAACACATTTTAAAGGCTGATGGATTTCTCACAACAGTTACTCTTTTTATTAAAATAAATAATATTGATATTATGGTAACTATAATAAAATGTTGTTAGCTAACTAACAATGTATCAATTTATGACAAAGTGGTTGGATAGCTGCTCCCATAGATAGCTAGGTACTGAATTAACCGACTTGGTTTACATTCGATTTCACAACTTTTTACGGCAGAAGAACCCCAAATATCTATTGTTACTGTCTAATGAGTCGGTGATTAGCAGGTATTACAAGATGAGGTATCATTGAAGGGTACCTATATAACCAGAAGTATCAATTTATTTTATAATTACATTCACAATGCTGAACGTATTACCAATTTATTACCTACTATTTACTAAGTCTTTATTACAAAAAATATGGAAAGTATTGTAAATAATATTGACCTTTTTATGGTATTACGAGAAGAAGTGGGTTCATTAACCGATCATGTGAAACTTTGTGAGTTGGATGAAGAAGAGGCGAAAGATTTTTCGCAAAGAACTCTGAAAAGCAACGCAATTAAATAGCATTAGGTGGATAAAGGCTAACCGCACCTTTTCAAACTTTTTGCGACAAAATAAAAATTGGTTGGATAGTCCAATAATCTGGTCTCGCGGTACCCGACAGTTTTGAATACTTCAGAAACTATTGAGGAATCAACAAGCAATACAGAAAATATACCTCCATTAACGCCTATAGCCTCTACTTCAACTTCTTATAGAGGCTTTTAGCTAAATGTGTAGATATGATTCCCAGCGCGTTATTGGTTATCTATATAAAAGGTCAAGACCAAGTCGTATCATATCTCTAGTCTCTAGGTTTGACGAAATAGTTTGACCACGATAAACCCCTTGCGTCTTATTCACGCGTAAACTGGTATCCATGTTGTATACTAGCGACCCGCCCCGGCTTCGCACGGGTAACAGAGCATATAAGCCTAAACATATATAACTCTATTGGTTTAAGCGGCACACGCCAGTAAAAATCCCAGTCGGCATGATATTTTCCACCATCTTCAACAATCCTCGTCATATATCAGCCAATTCACACTAAAACTTTAATTAATTATAGTATTACGTAAACCTTCTTCATGAATCACTTCGTCCATTGGTGATAACCGTATGAAAATCCGTTTAGTAATTTTTGAGTTTACCGCGTACAGAGAGACAGACGCGGCGGACTTTGGTGTTACTGGACTTTTAAAAAATCTATGATTTTTGCTAACGACGGAACGGAGTCTGTATAACTGTTTTTTTCCTTATTATTGAAAAGAGTAATTGTTGAGTTTCTTGCCGGCTCTTCTCAGTAAAAGCAACCTTCCGAACAGTGCGTTAGAGTCAGACTATTCTTATGTGCCTGTGAAGGCCTATACATTATTTCATTTCATTTCATTTAAAATTATTTCATTTTATTATTATTTCGTCTTATAGTTTTACAGATCCGACATGTTTTTCGGCATAATTGTTACCCGTACCGCACTCTGTGTTGTGTGTGGTCACAAAACGTAGGTACACACAAATATGGTGATATGTAGTATAGTTGGTATCAAATACCTAATCACAATGCGTCATTTGTCGGGCGCAATTTTAAACGACGGGATTTAGTTATTGATATGCAGTTGCAGTGTAAAGTGGTATTTTTATTTTTTTGAAATTTATTTTTGATTTATTCATTAAGTGTTTTGAAAGCAATCAGTGATAAGAATCTCGATGGAAATTCAGGTATTAATCAATAGCTTCATATAATGTTTATTAATGGAATAATACGTAGGTATGTAGGCAGGTACACATCATCACATCATCCTAAATATCATCACAAATTCTATACAATAAAATTAACATGATTATGCTTAAAAACTCTATCACTGTATTCATAATGCATAAAACATCTATGTTTTTATGCATACCGTACCGTGATCTTGTTACATACCGATAGACTGCCTCATTTCGAATAGAAGTCTGAAGATTTTGGTATTCCTAGTGTCCGCAATTCTGTTTTGTTTTTTAAAAGCGGAGGTTAAAGAATTTGCTCAGATGTTTAGTGCGTCTTGTTAATAACATTATTAATATATATTCATTTAAAATTTAAATGAATCTCGTTAATGAATTTAAATAGCGTTGTGCGTCACCAAAAGCATTAACCATTAGTTAATGCTTTAACTAGTACAGGGTATTCGCACCCCATCAAACACGTGTGAAACTACAATATTCGAGATTTGGAATCTCAATTGAAGAAATTGTTTTTTTTTTCGCCCATTGATGGTCTCCACTACCCAACGCTGTCGTTCATTCTCATGTTTCGTAGCAGGCATAAAAGCTTGATAGCCAACCTCTTTCTTTTTTGGACAACATCTCTAAATCTTTATGAAAACCAATGTAATGGATTGTATCATTTTCTATTAAGAGTTTTAACATTATTTATCCGAAAGTTTCTCATATTGATGAGTTTATTTAATAAAAATAAATATGCTCTGTATTTGAATATCTACAGATGCACAACTCAAAGATATAGTTATCTTGATAACAATGCGCATTAATTAAATTGCAGAAAATGCAGTGCGATTGCGACTATATGTTGCAAGACAACAATGATTTGGAAACACATTACGATAACTGTAAGTCCACTTGGAGTAAGGTACATCCAGGAACGGAATGTCCGAAGTGAGTATCTATTATGCGGCTGTTCACGTGCCGTGTGCATGTTTCATTTTTTATTAGATTAGCTAAACCCGGCTACGTTTCGCCATACTGTGACTCCATTTAAACATGGCGAAACGCTCAGAATTATCCGTTCCCTTGGGAACTTAGATATAAAAGGTATATAGAAACACTCTTATATCTATACTTCTATACTAATATTATAAAGAGGAAAGATTTGTGTATTTTGTATGTAACGAATAAACTCAAAAACTATAGGACCTATTTCAGAAATTCTTTCACCATTAGAAAGCTACATGGGCAAAGAATACAAGCTACTAACGTGGCTATATTTTATCCCTGGAACGCGGGTAAGCTAGTAATTATATAAAAATACAACGTTCTGTAAAAAAAACAATTAATCCATCTACTACTTTTTGAGTTTTGCGGACACTAACATACGGAAGTTGAATTTTTGTATGTATATAAAGAAAGACTTGTGTCTGACCACAATCTCACCGTTATAAGTGATGATGTGGCCGTAAGTGGTAACCACACAATTTTTTAATATTTTTATCGCACCTTAGATTGGGACCGAGTGAAATAAGCACGGAATTTTTCATTATTTATTTTATGACAAAATCGGGGAATCCTTTTTCTTTTGATGAATGTATAATAGTGAAATTTTGCTTATTGTAGCGACTTGAAAGAAGAAAGAAAGTTTTTTTATTTTATGCACGCATCCAACACCGTCTGTACCTATTGATTTGCAGGGATTCCCCGTATTTTGTGCTTGGATTGTTTATGACTAACTAGCTTTTCGCCCGCGGCTTTCCTCGGCTTTTCCTCCACCCCAGGCGTCTGACACCCACGCTACGCCTCTGCTTGACATTTTCTTGAGCATTTTCTCCTAACTAAGCCTTGTATGGTGCACGTTTTATTAAATCTTAAATTTTATTACTTAACTGTAAATGTTAATTCAAAGACAACACTAGATAGAGCCCATGAAATGGATGTAAGTTTGTAATTGATAGCAATGCGGCAGTTATAGTTTTCGTTTCATTTTCCAGAAATAATGATGGTACGATTCGACTACTGAATAAAAATTTAGAAAAACTGAATGGTGATATTTTGTATCATTTAGGTCTCGATACGATTAACTATGATCTACCAGCTATGTTTGGCGACGTGAAGGTAATGTTCCCCTCTCTCAGTGTCCCTGTTAAAATGCTGTAATGAATAACAACATATTACATGACAATAATTGGAATGTAGTCGCTAAATAGGTACCTTCATTGATACTGGATATTTCAATTTAATTGCATTTTAAGAGTAAGGGTATAAATTCCTGGAATCTTATCCAATTATTCGAAGGAGGTTTGTTGGTCCTTATGTCTTTTGAATTCAATATTGTGTTCAAAAAGTAAGAGCACAATAATATTTGTTTTTCAGTTTGTCTGCATGGGTGGAACTAAACACAGAATGAGAGAGTTTACTCTTTATATGGCGCATGTATATGGGTTAGCTAAGAAGGAGGATATTGTAAATTTGACGAAGCATTCACAAAGATATGCCATGTACAAAGTTGGTCCGGTACTTGCTGTTAGTGTAAGTATTCATGGCGATGGAAAAAGTTTTTGCAATTTATGTCTCTCTCCCCAAATACTCCTTAACCAAATAACCCTTTATGTTGGGGTAGGGTTAACATATTTTTTTCTACCATTCTGACATGTCAGTATTAACTTGCTATGGACCCGTAAAGGGCATTTTTTTTTTTACTTTGTATAGGCTTGTGTTTGACCACAATCTTACTATGTTAAGTGATGATGTGGCCGAAGGTGGTAAGCACACAAAGCCTAGAAGGAACTGGCTCTCAAGTACAGCTGCCGGAACACACCAATAGGTGTTTGACCACAGATTTTCAACTTGAGGGTGGTAGCCAGCCAGGCGGGTACTACAAAGTACCACCGTGCTATGGTTTCCTCACGATGTTTTCCTTCACCGAAAGCTCAAGCTCATTGTAGGATTCGAACCCACGACCTTCGCCGCGGCATCCGACGTCACTACCACTTCACAAGCATTTAGATTGTACCTACCAGGAAATACAGATGCCGCCGGAACCAAGTTCCACTCATTTGTTACATGACTTTAATTCTAATGTACGTCATAAATCATTTTAATTTTTTCCATCTTATTTTTAATATCTATTTTAGTTACTCCTCAGATATACCTATGCATGTGCTCTTATACAACTCTATGGCAAATACTCTGGGTCCAAACAAACTTTAAAAATATTATTTTTTACTGCAGCACGGCATCGGCATACCGTCTATGACAACAGCACTTCTAGAAGTCATAAAGTTGATGTATTATGCGAAAGCGAATAACCCTATCTTTCTGAGATTAGGAACTTCTGGAGGCCTTGGTGTGCCAGCAGGGTCCGTAGTCGTATCCTCGTTCGGTCTGAGTGGAACTTTGGAGAAAAGTTATTCAATTGTATGTGTTATTTCTGATTTTTACTTTTTGCAACAAATCCAGTTACGTTTTATTAAAATAAAAGGTTTTTATTATATTTATTTATTTATTACAGCCAGTTATGGGCAAAATACGCCAGTTTCCCTCGTTTCTGGACAAGAGATTGAGCCAAGAAATAAAATGTATGGCTTCAGATAGTGACGAATTTTGTACCTACATTGGAGGGACCATGGCCGCCGATGATTTTTATATAGGTACTTACCTAAATGATTGATTAATTTAATAATATTTATTTCCCATATGGATGAATAATATGCATGTGAATAATAATATGAATAATAATACATCCTCGTACATTACGTTTATCACAGAATCAAAAAGTACCTACTTTATTTTGTGCTGTATACGGTTAAGTTTCTCCAACAAGTTGGACCGCGCACTGCCGTGCACCCAAACTAAACTTTATAATTTTTCAGGGCAAGCTCGCTTAGACGGACCTATTTGCGACTACACAGAAGCCGATAAATTAAAGTTCCTGAACCATCTGTCAAATTTAGAAGTTAAAAACATCGAAATGGAAGCGACTGCTTTTTCTGCTTATACTAGGAAAGCAGGCGTTCGGGCGGGTATTGTTTGTGTTACATTCCTTGATAGACTCCATGGTGATCAGGTTCGTAATGCTGAATGTAGATGGCGCGATGATATAGTTTTGTAAATGGCCGTATTCTAAAATAGAACCTAATTTAGACCATTTTTTTAGGAGTCCGTATTAAACTGTAAGGTCTTGCACATAAATTATAATCACAAGAAAGCTAAGAAAAAAAAATTACGCGAAAAACGCGTAAATTTTTTGGCTTTCATATATTGGCGAGTACCTAACCTACCTCCCGAACATCTCTTATCCACCTGTTATTTTTCCATTTAGTTCCCCAAATGGTCGTTGAATAGGTCTTAAAAATTATTATCAAATTTTTCAATATTTAATGATATCAAAAAATTGTTGTACCTATATGATTCTTTTTGGCTGTAATGCTGTGAATCTTGTAAAATTAAATAAATAAATATAAAGCGATAAAATGGTCGTTTTCTATAAGTTACGTCCCCACCCCCTACAGATAAAACGTTTGTTCTGAAAAATCTAATTCAAGAACTGAAATTACAAGATAAACTATTATCCTCAATGAATTTTCTAGTTCACGAGCTACTGTCGAATATCTTTCCAATCTAAACTACGAACTTGGCCGATTTTTATTTTTATCTTTTTTTAGGTAACACCAAGTAAAGCAACTTTGACGGAATGGCAGAAGCGTCCTATGGTCCTCGTTGGAAGATACATAGCTAAATACTTGAAGGGTATAGAGAAAATGAATAATGGAACACAATAAATAAATATTATTTTGGATATCTTTAATATGTTACACATAATAATTAAATGTTATTACGCAATATTATTTGTGCCTTTCTAATTTCTGTTTTGAAGACTAAAATTATTTTGATACTTACTCGTATCCCGGAAGACTTAAATACTATAACGAAACTACTTTTGTATCTAGCTTCTGAGATACAGGGGGTAGAAAAGGGCTCGCGTTCAGAAATGGTAAGTGTATATATCCTATATTCATCAGGGCATCAGTGTAGGTTGATACATTTTTGTTAATTTTTAGATATAAGAATATATAAGGAAAATATTAGAATGTGTAGTAAAACAGGAGGTAGTTATATAAAATACTTTTTGATTACAAATAAGATTTATTTAAAACTGAAAAAAACTATCACGATGGCCTAAAACAATAACGAAAACAAAATGTAATGTGAAATAATTTTCAAAACCTGTCACTTTTCTATGATCCATTATTCAATTGAGATGTTTTATTAAAAATTATTTTCAGTTATTTTCCAATTTAGGTTTTAGTTTTTTTTTTATTTATACTTACAGTGCTATTTACTAATTAGGATAAGATATTTCCACTAAATTATGCCTGAGTGAGTACCTTTTTAATTTTTTTGCAGATTGACAGTATTTTTTCTGTAATAATTGTTGTAGTAGGAATAGACATTGATATACAAAAAAATCGTATGGCTTGAGGTAGAACTTCAAGCTCCCGTCCTGCTATCAGTCCTCATGTTGAAATTCTCTATTGAGATTCTGCTATATGCTCTCTTCTCTTCTATGTTCTGTGCTCGATCCTCAAGCATGTCTCAAGCGCTCACTGGGCGAAATTTGCATGTTTTTGGGGTTCCTTATAGTGGTATAACAACTGTCAGTATATTCAATAGTAGTTCTACGTATCTATGACACCTAAAGACCACTGTCTGACCCTACAATGTTTACAAATAAATTTTAAAAATGAAAATCTACATTACATAGATACCTACCACTTATTGTTTGTTTGGGTATCATGTCGTGTAGGGTAGATACCTGTCATTTATTTACGGCATGTTACAAGAAACATCAACATAAATTTGTTATATACCTACCTGTAATTTTAGTGGGTAAAGGTCAGTTAAGTTTTGGTGCAGCTAAACTTGTTGGTACTAACCTAAAAATATTCCAGTTGAATATACAATGAGTTTGATAGGAAATCTATCAGCGTTATGCAAGCTCAACTAGTAAATGAGCGTTGCGTTTGATAATTTTCAATTAGATTTCCTACTGTACCACATCTTGTCTACTGACTACGGAACCCTACACTGCGTGTTTCCCGACACTCACTTGACCGTTCATCGTTGGTCCTAAGAGCCCGCATATTTTACTAGGGTGTTAGGCTTGTGTTTTACCACTATTTCACCATGGTAAGTAATGTGTGTGATTATGACAAGTGCAGGTACCGGTAGAAGCTTTCTTGAAGATGGTTAACCATCTGGACGGATGCTACGATGTAACCTATCACACTCCGATGGTTTGTTTTCCGAAAGATTTGAACTCACGACATTCGACGTAATATTGCTTAGTTATAGTTTCTTGCCGGCTCTTCTCAGTAAAAGTAACCTTGCGTTAGAGACTGACTATTCATAAGTGCCTGTGAAGGCCTATTTGAAGGAATAAATTATTTCATTTCATAATAAATATTCCTCACACACGGCCATCTGACCCCATACTATGCAGGGCTTGTACTATGGAAGCCAGGTAACTGATATCTATACCTACTGAGCTGTTAGGAAAGGCTACAGGATAATGTTTCACTCAACATTTCGCGTTGTCATGGATACTGGATACCTACCTATTTACATAGAATAAGGTTAGTAGCCTTGAAACATTATATGTACTATGTTGATACCTGTCCTATAGCTATCTACTTAGTGCTAACTATGTTTGGTACTACCTATGTTGTAACAGGCGCCATAATCTAACTAAACAGTTTAGTAGTAATTTAACAGTGAAACAAGAAAGTGTACATTTAAGTAATTAAAAAACCGTGGGTAGGGTAGATCATGTATTCTTTTGGTTTGATGGTAGGTAACTTCAGTAAATTTTACCATCATAAGTCGTTAAGGGCCTAAACTGAATATATGGCTTTGACTTTGACTTTGACTTGGCTTTGATAACGTTAGCCACCTTCCTCTAGGAACTTTCCTTAAATTCTGTCTAAATTCCAGGTGCGTACCGTGCCCAGCGGCAGCGCCCTGTGCTCCTTCGGCTGGTATTAAGTCTGGCCTGAGAGATGGGTGGCCGATCGACGGTAAGCAGGAGCATCCCTGCCCCTGCCGTTCTTGCTGCTGCGGGAAACCTGCTGTTGCGAACCCGGTTAGAATTAACAAATGCGAGTCTACCACCTTGCTCCTCCATATTTTCCCAAGTTTCCTGTGCACTCGCATATATACAAGTTTCCAATCAACAGTTGGACCACGGTCTCCGGACACGATCACCTAGCCTGGTGGTCTTTCATTTTCATTGGAGGAGTCCACTACCTTGCTTCTCCATAAAATTTTAAAAAATGTAAAAGAACCGCGCCTGATTTGTATTTATGAGCTATATGTTGAATTCAAAATAGGAGAAGTATCTTCAGCCTCGTTTTCATCTACTGAAAAAAGAGCTCCATTATAGATTTCTACAGCATGCTATTTACCGGCTTCCAGCAACTGACCCTAATCTGGAAAATAAAAATGTTATCATCAGTACTGAACTTGTTGGGAGGTCCTCCTACTGAACTACTAGAAAAAATAATACGTATCTACCTTATAAAATATTCAACCCCACAGTGCTACAAACAACCCAAGATTCCAGAATCCTATGCCCCAAGAAGATGCTACATGAAGCCAACAGCGCGGGTGGAGTCCGGCACTACATACAACATGTCATATCTGCCGGTGGAAGGCTGCAGGAATCTGAGGGGGGAAGCGAGGAAACCGCCTCCTAACTTAGTACCGAGTTGCGAGCCTATGGAGGGATGTACTGTGCAGAAGGTTCGCAAACCGATTTTCATTCTATAGAGGCCATAAGCGTCGGGTAAGTCTTAACTGCAACAACTAAGCATGAACCATTCTCTCTTCAATCTAAAGGCATAGTTGATCTAGCTTAAAGATCGTATCGCCCAAAAGACTTTCATTCTCATATTTCCCTTTTACTCATCAGATGTCGTACCTCCCGAACCCAGTGTGCGCGACGCAGGCGATCCGGCCGTGCCACCACGACATGTGGGGACAGGGCCCCATGCAGAACCTCACCACGCAGCGACACGACTACGTGCCCAAACCTTGCGTGCTGAGGGAGAGCTGCAAGCCACCGCCCAAGTTCCATTGTGTTGAACAGCCTTTTGAGAGTACGGTCGTCTTTTGTTTATTGCTTTTTTTATTATCTTCAATTTGATATGTGTTTGGCTGTGTAAGTAGTTGTGTAGGTGTACCCTTAGTTAGAGCCTGTTTCTCAAACCTGCTATGTTATTCTGTACTAAAACTCGACGGTGAATTCTCGAAGTGTCTATTGTCTGTCTCGCTCGTGAATCTCGGTAATCAGGAATTTTAGTACAGCTACAGAATAGCATAGCTGATCTTATCAAACTAAATAAGTTAATAAGTTTGACAGATTTTCTGTAGAGAAATTGACAATATTTATTTGAGTTTCTTTATTACCAAATTGCAAGTTATAATTAATGCGAATGATTCTCGAACAACAGCATTGTAACCGTCAGAAATATAATTAGTCTTGTAGGTACTATCTAACGTAGGAGCTACAGAAAACATACTATGTAACAAATTTTTGCCATGAAAACGTTAAGTTCAGACCTTTAGTGCAATAGTCACGAAGACATGTTTTCTAGTTCCTAAACCAAATTATAGCATTCGATTTTTAAACGAAAGATATATCAAAATTCGACCCAAATGTTTTATAAATCCTCTGATTACAGACCGTACAATCAACAAGCTCTCCTATTTGGCACCCGAAAGGATCGAACTCACGAAATCGTTTGCGCCTGACCGCTGTTATGAGCGCCCTGTAGCGAAAATGGATGGAACTACAACACAAAAGATGAGCTATATGCCGAATCAGGTAAGTAGAGAAGAAAGTCGAAGCGGTTTTACCGCCACTAGACAAAATTAATTTGGGGAATTTTTGGGGAAGACGGTGAATTCTGATTGATTCTAATGTTAGGTGCGTAGCATGGTGAGCGCGATTTACCATTCGGTGTTCTTAGTCCCTGTTGAGGCTCTAAAGTGATGGTTCTTGTAGATTACAGTTTCGGTGTCTTTCTGAAAATCACTGTTCTTCTTTAAAGTTGACCATTGGATTGGGAAGATACCTACAGATTTCGGGTTTCGAGAATAAGAGGTAAATTCGGCACGGTGGCTTCAGTCTTAATTTAACAATAGTCAAGTATACTTATACTTATTTGGAGGTATACTTACTTCACGGTTTTATATGGCATCCAGCTGCTATCCCATACTTAACGAGATATCCAGTTTCAGGGGGTACGCCACCCTATTTCTCGAAGTCAAATAATAGTAATAATATTTCGCCACGCGACATTAAAGATTATTTTTCTTCCAGATCTTACCGAAAGAGAATTTACCGTGGGCGTGCAAAGGGCAATACCAAAAGCCATGTCAAAAGATAGACGCAAACACAACATACGGAATGAGGTACTAACTTGAATAGTGTCCAATGAAGTTATTACTGTCAATCCTAGGTCACAGGAGTAACATAGACGTGATGGAATAATTAAAAATAAAATAAACATTCCTAGTAAACTTACAGCTTCAGTATAAAAGTGTCGTCCTTTAAATAGAATCCCCATTGTTCCGATTCACGTGAAACATTGAGCGAGACATCGATTTGTTCTTACTCTGTTTTGTTCAGACTTATTTATTCTTCTTATCCATCTTTGATATTATATCAATATTTCCTGTAAATGTTATTTTTCAGTTACCTGAACGCTGCGAGTGATTGCCGACGTCGCGCCATCATTCCGGATAGTTGCACCAACCCTGTCACGGCATCCAAGAGATTTGAGACGCAGACTGTTTACAAAAACAGGTAGATTTTGTCACTCTCAACATGCATTGACCGTGATCACGAGAGAACAACTCCCGTTGTAGGTACCATCAGTTTTATTGGACAAGCTTTGTTTCCAACCAAGTATCTGTCTACGCGCAATTGGTCTTGTAAATGTATTTGCCTCTAGTACCATTTGTAATTACTCTGCATTTGGATATATTTTGAAAATTGTGTCAATGCATTATGTCCGATGGGATCACATACTTGGTATATATATGTAGATATTATAATTCAGTGTATTTATTTCATAGTTATCTGCCAGCGAAGGCTCCTATCCCGCTTCCATCTAAGCCGGTGCCCAACTTAGTACCATCCACTGCGCAAATGGAAGGCGACACAGTGCAGAAGGTAGATTCTATATCTATAGACTTTCGACTAGCTAGCCAAGTATAGTATAAAGTTGAGTAGGAATGTGAAGAATTTATTCTGGATAATGTTCTCAAAATTGTATGTGGCTATAGCGGGGCTATTTGGAATACTAAAATATTTAAGACGTCGTGCATCACGCTGCTCGTGCACGTGCTCGTAACAATATCTGACTAGTAAATTATTGCACATTTCATATTTATATACCTAGTAATTATTAGATGCCTATATAATTTAGAAATTGGGAGCCAAATTCAATGATGTTTCGTTTTTTACGAGGATGATCGCGAAAAATCTGCTGTTCCTATAAATAAAATTGCGAGTCGATAAAAAATCTAAAATTCTAGGTGTTTCGGAATTAAATACAGTGGTTCTGTTATAAAATAGGTAGGTACCGAAATTAACAACCCAACAGTTGAGTGGATTTCCATATTTAAGATAGGGAAATTTAAAAACCTTAAATGGACGTATAATTGCATCAGACATACCAATGAGTTAATTAAGTAGGTACATCGTCTTTTCAGCTCTCGTACCTCCCGAACCCAGTGTGCGCGACGCAGGCGATCCGGCCGTGCCACCACGACATGTGGGGACAGGGCCCCATGCAGAACCTCACCACGCAGCGACACGACTACGTGCCCAAACCATCGGCCATCAGAGAGTCTTACAAACCGCCCAATAAGTACCATTGTGTGGAGCAGCCGTTTGAAAGTTAGTATCCTGTTTAATTTTTTGGAGTTACAGCTCCTCGTCCTGGTTTTGGTTGTTCAAAATTTGGTGGTTATAATGTCATTAAAGACATTTTTTACTGATGGAGATTAAGTCTGAAAATGAATGATGATGTACAAAGAAAGGATTTTCCGGGGTATTTTTTGGATTTTAGACGCTCAGGCTGTGGCACGAGCTTCAAACTTTTCGCCGTGCTTTTCCCAAGGGACTACAGCATGGGGTTCTTCGAGGAGGGTGTTAAGAGATTTTTGCTGGGTCGGCAACTAGCTAGTGTTGCAAGCGTCAATAAGGCTACGGTAACCGCTTACCATCAGAAGAGCCATGTGCTTGTTTCCCACATTAGTGGTAATTATAGGGTGACACCGCGGGGCGGAAAGTTAGTGTTATGTTCTTGTGAGAAAAAGCAAAGCAGTATTAAACCATACCATTACATTTCAATCATGTAGCATTATAAAATTTTCCCAGATCGCACCGTGAACCGAATGTCTTTCCTGGACCCCGGTCGCATTCCTGTACCGGAATCCTATGCGCCTCTCAAGTGTTACGAGAAGCCTGCAGGTCAGATTCATAATTCAATCATTTTTATTACATCAGCATCTAATAATAAAGCTTCAGTTAATGTCGCATCTTATATTACTTATGTCAAAAGATCTAAGAAATAGTCGCCAATCAATAATACAGTAATCCAACAGAAGGGAACGAGCGTCCTCTAATATTTATGAGGGGCATTAACTAGAACGCGTATCTAGTATCACGCGGGCCCAGTGGGATTGGCAGACTTCGTCTTTGAGTGTGTCTTCTTAAGCATGGTTTCCCTCTGGGAAAGAACCATGTAGAAAAAGCCAGTATTGAACACGCTGATCTCGCAAACTATTTGATTGGCCAGTGATCTACCAAGTGTCCTTTGTCTTTCCCTTAATTCTTTATTCACAAAATTTTGTAACAAATTCCAGCTAAAATGGAGTGTTCGACGACGCAAAAGATGTCTTATCAACCGGTGTGTGCGCCAGCGCCGCAGCGGCCGCCGTGGGCCTGCAAGGGACAGTACCAGAAGCCCTGCCAAAGGGTCAGTCACAATATATAGTTTAGCAACTGATAGAAAGATGTGGTGTGGAGCAAGCAAAACCTCTCGAAATGCTTTTGTCAGAAATAAAATTTTGATTCTAATTTTCAATTGAATTTAGCTTATGTTGGAAAATCATCGAACAATGTAAAAAAACAGTATTCATACTTTATGTTCCGCAAAATGTGTCCGCCGTATTTATGTAAATATTTGCTTTGTTTTACAGTTGGAAGCCACAACAGTGTACCGATCATCGTTCCTGCCGCCCGGTGAAGACTGCACCCAGTATATGGACCCTTGCTCTTATGGGGATTGCAAGCGTAAGTGTTTATTTGGTCTATATAAAGTTATCATCCTACATATGGGTTAAAAAAATTGTATTGGTTATATACTAAAAGAATTTAGTGCAATGACCCGTTTTTACTTCTTTGTCGCACGCGCACAATTATATTGCCGTTGCACTCGCACAGATGCGGTGACCACTTTCATCACAAATCTAAACCTTTTCTCATTGGTAGTAACAAAGTCTCTCAAAATTACTGTACTAATTCAGATAAAATTTAGTACCTAAATGTTCAGCTCTAGAAAATGTTATGTATAGGAGCCTAGGACGCTTCTAGGCACTGAAGAAATATGTACCAAATTGATCCTATTTATTAATATCTTCCATTTCAGCTTGCGATTGCATCTGCCCAGCGGAATGTATAACGACAGATCCTTGCGCGTGTAACTTCCCTCGGGCCGCGTGCTGTTCTTAGCCGCCGCCATTTTGTAGAATCAAAATTCGAACGTGAAATTCAAAATGGCGTTTTTTCGAACGTCGCGTTTTATTGGCTATGAATCTGCGGGTTTTAGACGCAGTTTTTAACATTTCTTGTTTGGAGGATATTATATCGAAATGGATATTATGAAGTTGAGTTCTTAAATATAATTAAAAGGTGATAATGATGGGTTATAGAAATTGTAAGTATTATACATAGCTGTTTTATATAATAATGTTATTGGTATTACTAGTAGTTTTTAAATTTATGATATGGCTTATTGAAATAAAATATATTTTCATTATTAGGCATTTTATTTCAAATTTAATAAGGCCGAATACTTAATACAAGCCCCATTGTTTTTTTGCTATACTAGACAAGTGGATGTTTTTACAAAGTTTTCATTTGTGTACAGTCGGCAACACATATTCATATGGTAGCAATGTAATCAAAAATAATGTTCACGTAACCTGTGCTGCCGATTGTACCATTAAATGTAACTTCAAAATAATATAATATATATAGTATAAATTATAAATATCTGCTTTACAAATATGAACTCTATATACACAGAATAAGAGTTCTTTTACTCGACTTAGTAATTCGACCTTAATGTAATTTAATAAAATTGGTTAATTATATGACTCATTAAAGCTCGGCGCTCACTGCAATTTTTTACAGCAGCACCACCGAATTAGGGTCAGTTTAGATCAAACTGAAAAATGTTCGACTATAATAAATAATACGAACGTTCATTAGTGCTCTATTAAAGTTGCACAAAGCCGAAAACTAAAAATGTATAGATAGGTTATAATCGTCACAGGGGGTAAGTCGTCGTTGGTATGTTAAAAAAAAGATATATTTTTATTGGTAAAATATTAAGTGATATTTTTATTCAAGTACCTTAAACGCAATATTCTCCTCCAACACACAGCAAAATGGTTTTCTCATTATTCCGTTTCTGAATTTTGTAAATCAACAATCACATTCACAAAAAAAAACAACATCAAATACACAAATAACCATTATCATTACCTACCGTTTGACCAAAATATTACTTCTCTGTGACATTCTCCCCAGGTCGATATTGATATGATGTTTTTTCAATCCAATCCAATTTGGTGCATTCGTTTGGAAGTTATGCGCGTACAAACATTTCGGCGATCCATTTTTATATATGTATATAGATTTGGTTAATTTTTAAGAGTAAAGTAAACTTTGTGTAGCTTTCACAGTTTCACTATGTGCGACTTAATTATTTTTAACCGATTTCTTTTTACTTTTTGTAGCGCAGTCTTTTTGCGACTCTCGTGCGGTGCTGCAAAATTCGCAGTGGGCGCAGGCCTTTATTGCTTTATGCGAAGTACTTCGTATGGACTGCATACCTATGGCCGGTGGCAGCCACAATGCAACAGTGGGCACCGAGCTAAATTCATGTGGCCACCCACATATGGCTGGGGCAAGTAGCCAGACATTATTAAATTCATATGACCGGCCACATGGAAACTTTCCTTAATAATTACACTAAGATCGAAGTTACAAACTAAATTGAACCCAATTTTAAGGTGAATAAAACCTATTTCAGCCGCTGAAGGAGCGTTGTGTTGAGCAAGTTCGCTTGAGCCAGTGTGACTGTGGGGTCTGACAGTTCATTGCTCGGGAAGGTGGTGAGTAGAGCGAACGTTTGCAGCTGGTAGGCGGGCTCGGCGCGGGACACGTACTGTTGCAGGTCGGCCACCGTGTGCGAGTGGTTGAAGCGGCCCGTGATCCTGCTGCCGTCGGCTAGGCGGAACTGGAAAAAAAAAACAAAAGTTGCTACAACCTAATAATGAATCGATAGAGGTGGTGGATTCTGTTACTCTTGCCTTGCAACCTATCCAATATCTCCAAAATAGCAAAAAAGTATGAATGAAATAATAATTACAGCCTATATATTATACACACTGCTGAGCACAGGCCTCCTTTCACGAATATGGTGAAATGAATGACATGTTTTCTTATAAATTATCGCTGGCCACCGCCACCGTGGCGCCCACCGTGGCCGGCGTGGGGCTGCCACAGATATGTTAGTGTTACCTGTACAGTAGTGACGGGGCGCGCGTCGTCGAGCGCGACGGCGGCCTGCGCGGCGCGCTGGTTGGCGGCGCGGTCGGCCGCGTCGCTGGCCACCGCCGCCGTGGCGCCCACCGTGGCCGGCGTGGGGCTGCCACAGATATGTTAGTGTTACCTGTACAGTAGTGACGGGGCGCGCGTCGTCGAGCGCGACGGCGGCCTGCGCGGCGCGCTGGTTGGCGGCGCGGTCGGCCGCGTCGCTGGCCACCGCCGCCGTGGCGCCCACCGTGGCCGGCGTGGGGCTGCCACAGATATGTTAGTGTTACCTGTACAGTAGTGACGGGGCGCGCGTCGTCGAGCGCGACGGCGGCCTGCGCGGCGCGCTGGTTGGCGGCGCGGTCGGCCGCGTCGCTGGCCACCGCCGCCGTGGCGCCCACCGTGGCCGGCGTGGGGCTGCCACAGATAACCATACATAAATTCTAGTAATATTATAAATGTGAAAGTTTATGAGTATGGATGTCTGGATGTATGTTTGTTACTCTTTCACGCAAAAACTACTGAACGAATTTGGATGTAATTTGGTATGGAGGTAGCTGACACCCTGGATTAACACATACACTTTTTATCCCGGGAAAACCTAAGATCCCTCGGGAACGCGGGTGAAACCGCGGGACGGAAGCTAGCAAATAAATATTCTGGGACATTCCTCACATCCGTCGGCCATCTGACCCCAAACGAAGCAGAGCTTGTGCTATGGAATCCAGATAACTGATATACTACATATACAACTTCCGCGCATAAATTCAAGTCTATTTTTTTTTTTTGACACGTGACTCCAAAAATGTTGATCCATCCATAGACACACAATTTTTTTTAGGTGGCAAACAAGCTTACGGCCCACCTGATGGTAAGCGGTTACCTTAGCCTATAGACGCTCATAATACCACGGGGAAAGAAAATACAATATTATATTTTCCCTGCCATGGGTATCACTCACGCGTTGCCAACCTAGAGACATGAAGTTGTTAAGTCTCCTGTGCCTGTAATTTCACCGGCTCCCATACCCTCCTAACCGAAACACAGTAATACAAGTGCACTACTATTTGACGGCGGAATTAGATATGGTGGTAGTACTTCCCCGGGCGAACTCTGCACTAAGAGTTCTACTACCTTCCAAATAGGTAACTGAAAAAAAGTTGGTATGGTTTGCATACCTGCCAAGCATTTGTCCCTTGCCAGTGAACGGCGACGACTTAGCGATGTTTCTTGGACATTCTTCATGACGTCTATCTTCCAGACTCACGCGCACCTCCCCACCGGCAGTGGCTAGTTCTGACGGTATTTCACTGTGGAACAAATAATATTTTCAAAATGTCGAATAATATTTTCCTTTTATGTAGGCAGAGTGAGTCTTAAGTTACACTTTTTTTTTTTTTACTGAAAATTACATTATCGCCATTCCTCTTTTTATATAAAAATTCAACTTAGTATTTGTGTGCTTACCACATTCGACCATACGACTCATAACATACCACGGTGAGATTCTAACTTGTGGTATGGTGTTGGGCAGTAATAATTGTTAGTTTTTACTTTTTATTATGTTCGACCACAATCTCACTATACTAAGTGATTATGTGGCCGAAGGAAACACAAAGCCTAGTAGGAACTGACTCCCAAGTCCAGCCACTGGAACACACCGACAGATTTTCAACTCGAGGGTGGTAGCGAACCACGTAATATAAAGTACCGAAAGCTCAAGCTCATCGTAGGATTCAAACCCACGACCATCGCCTCGTACCAAGTGTGACACAAACGTACCCTCGCCGTATACAGCTGAGGAACTCCGAGTTGTCCGGGTCGGTGTAGTGCCTGAGCGCGCCCGAGTCCACCGAGAACCCCTCGCGGTACAAACGCAGCCGGACCGACCTCGCTTGCTCTTGCTAAACAAATATACACTCTATTACTATTTATTACATTAGATTTACACTAACATACATCAGTAGTTATGTTAAGTGTATTTGCCATGTCTCGTCATTTGTTTTGAATGGTTAATGTATGTATGTAAAATAGAATAAATAACTATGTACATATATGTCGGAAGAGATATAAAAATCTGACTCCTACAATCTAGGCCAGAGTGAATAGGTTTCTTTACGGGTGAGCGTGCTCGATCTTAGGTTTCGCCTTCGTCCTTTGGATGGGTCAGAAACCAAACGCAAGCTCATTAAATTAAAAAAAAAACTAAAAATATGCACTCCCTAAACCATTCGTCCAATTGTGATGAAACTTTAGAGAGTTGTACGCCCGCCCGCAATGATTTTAGACAAAAAAGAGGAATTGCAACAAACGCCGGGGATCAGCTATCCTTATAAATGCGAATGTGAGTTTGTTTGTTTGTTACCATTTCACGCCTAAACCGCAGAACCGATCGCGAAGATGTTTGGTATGCAGATAGCCTATGGGACCAACTCTAAAAACATGTCAAAGAAAATAGCTTTTCCATACATTTTGATAAAGTATTAAATTTTTGGATAGCTCACGTTCTGCGTGTCTATACGTTGTAATCAGTTACGATTTGAAACCATATAAACATAGCGTTGCATTTAAAGATTTTTTTAAATATTTTCATTCGAATCGATCGATTAACTTACTTGTTGTTGTGGATTTGCTGTCGACACTGTTTCGTGGTCATCCGCTGTTTGACCTACAACATAAACATTGCCATGTTAAATACACTCCTAAGGAGTACGGAGTAAGATACAATTTTAATTGTTTTTTTAGGTTATTTATGTTTCACAGTCGTCGGAAAACTCTTATCTAATAGGTGAAATTGTTGTACCCACTTGGCTGGCTATTAAGCATTATATTTATGGGCCAGTATTCCATCTCCAGTCACATTATGATTTACCACGAGACTGTGGTCAAATGCAAGTCTATCTAGTCTTATTGGTATACCACATGAGAAAAAGAAATATTACCAAGTCTGTATCCCACGCCACCGAATAGACCGCCGCCGCGACCTCGACTTGTGGACGACGGCTCGTCCTCGAACACTACAGCGCCACGTCTGTTCACAATACAAACATTCCATTTATTATTTATGGCTCCATTGTGCCAGCGATGACTCTGCCAGTGTCAAGGTTAGAAATAAAAAGTGGCCAAGTGCGAGTCGAACTCGCGAAGGGTTCCGTACTGTTTGTTGTATGGGAGCCCCCCTTAAATATTTATTAAGCTATTGTATAGCTTTTATCGCGGGCTTCGGGCTTTGAGCGCGGCGACCGAATCAAGAAATTTCGTAACAAAAAAAATCTGTAACGAAAAAACTTAACACCTCCCACACACACATACGCGGTTTTTGAGATACAACCTGGTGACAGACAGACGGACGGACAGACAGCGAAGTCTTAGTAATAGGGTCCCGTTTTTAACCTTCGGGTACGGAACCCTAAAAATGCTAATACGCACATTACATTAGATAAGTAAATATAACATTAACTTTGTAGTGACATCTATCAACTATTCGGCGTCTAGGAAGGGAGTCAACTATCCGCTATCCGTGGATAGATGGCGCAACAAGATCCTATATCGCGCTAACAAAGTTCTCCGAATACATGGCATATATACAAAATTCCAACATCTACAGTTGGACTACGGTCCCCAGGCACTATGACCTTTTCAATGGAGGAAACCACATTCCTCCTCCATAACTTTGTTCTAGATAACATACAACAGAAAATTAAATTTATGTTTCCATATGTAACTAAATTGTAAAGCTCTCAAGTTGACAACCTTTCGCCAAGCAACTATGGATGTGTGCACTTGAGAGCCAATTTATTCTAGGCTTTGAATATTCATCACCTTCGGCTACATCATCACTTACCACAGCGAGATTGTGGTCAACCACAACCCTATACAATGTTAATAGAACTTACTCTCTAACACTCTTGAACATATCAGAGACAATATCTTTTCTGCCCTTCCCGGGGCCAATGATCTGTTGGCCAGACCTTTCTGAACCTCCAGCGTAGAATGCTTGACCTATAACAATTAAGATTCAGCATTAGGACTGTTAAAAAAACATACGCATCGGACATAGACTCGCGATGCAAATCCGCGGTCGGTCAGGACGTGCCTCGCCCGAGGTAAACGCACGCGCACTCAAGATGTTTGTGTTTTGTCTCTCTTGTTCGACGAACGACGGAATCGTTCGTTTCCAGTATATGTCTTCGTATAAGTCGAAGAATTAGTAATTTAGGTGGCAATAGAAAAAGAAAGAAAGTTTTTTTTATTTTATGCACGCATCCAACGCACACAGCTTCAACAAAATTTCAAAACGAAATATGCATCAACACATAAAAAAGAAGATATTATGAACTAATACAAAAAACAGAATAAAGACACTATGATAGATTTTAATAGCTTTCCGAACGTTCGGCCTCATGACCATAGATAATACACATATACTAGAGAGGTCAAAACTGCCTATTAGCCGCGTTAGGCACGCGCGGTCTCTATTCGACTTCACGTTAAACTGAGCGCTCGACGCTGACTCAGCCTCATAAAAGAAAAAGATATACGATAACAGATCATGCTATGGCTTAAGGCGACGATATACGCAAAATGATGATCCTAAATTAAATTTTTCTCTGTATTCCTTAATGCTAGAGATTTGTAAAAAATATATGTTAAACTAGAGGATTTTTGCCAGGAAACATTTTTTTTAAAACATGTGCCTCTTAAAAATTGAAAATATTTTTTTTTCCTATTTTACCCATCCAAATAACTTGTAAATATTAACAGACATTCTCAGTTCTAATACTATTTAGTTACTTTTCCAAAAAATCAATCCGTTTTTCAAAACGAAACACCTTTTTTTACTAGGAAATAGCCCTTGTTGCTTCTCTCTCTCGCCCGTTAGTTTAGTGCGGGACAGGTTTATTTGCGTATATCGTCCCCTTAAGGCTCCAGTCTCCCTAAAATCAGTGTTCTTGCGGAATTTATCAGAAAAGAAATATTGTTTTTTAGTCATCAGAAAAGCAATAAATGAAATATATTTTACGTTATTTTAAAGTGTGAGATTTGAAGTTTCCAATACATATTTTATTTTTTAATTTGACGCCACTTTTATTAGCTTTGTGAGGTAAAATATATTTCATTTATTGCTTTTCTGATGACTAAAAAACAATATTTCTTTTCTGATAAATTCCGCAAGAACACTGATTTTAGGGAGACTGGAGCCTTAATAAGATTGAAGATATTAAATTTAACCGGTACTTATCACTTTGATAATTATCCATACTGTCACCATCCATACTGGTCTATTACTGCGACTGCGTTCGTGTGAGCTTTTATTTTATCATTGACTTGCCAAAACTGCTGATTAGCTGCCTTCACAACACAATCATACATAGCCTACAAGTATCCTCAAACTACCTAGCTTAAGAAAACCGCATCAAAATCTGTGCAGTGGTTCTTAGTTATGCACACGAGTGGACAGACACCACGAGACGTTACACCTACGATCCACTATCTATGTTACCCACTTGGGGGTTGAATTTTCTTGTCTGTTCGAACACGCTAATCTTCCAACACTGTACGTTTGCACCCTGTCAGTTTGCGGAGGGCCGTACCTTACACCCTGTAGATAAGAATAAATATGCGCGACAAAAGTTAAAAACGACTTTTCAACTCTACTACAATTCTCCTACACATCTACAACTAGCTAAATATAACACACCTGCCTCATCCGTACTCCCTCTCAGTCTTCTAATCTCTCTCCTCAATTTACTATTCTCACACAACAACCTCTCCACTTCCGCCCTCAATTTCTCTACTTCTTCTATCTTCACATCTGTGGATTTATCACCACTTCGTAAGCTTTCTAGCTTGATTTATTTCATCATTATGTTTTACCCCAATTTTATTTTAATTTCAGAAGCCAGACAAGCTGGTCCTAAACTAGATGGACTGTGTTGCCAACCTTTAGCTCAGACTGGAATTGGCTTTCAATTGCAATAATCAAGTTACAGATACAAAACTTTTTTAGTTTACAAAACATCACGCAGGGGGATCCCCACCCTAAAAGTTAAATGACGCGCGTCCGATACAGACGTCATACGTCGAATCGGTAGTTATATTATCTCCATTACTAAAATTGGCAATGGGTTAGTCTGTTAACATTATTCAAAATCAAAAGTTAAAGGCATATTCAGTTTAGACCCTAACTACGAGCTCATTTACATAGATTGATGCTATTGAAGTTACCAACAATGAAAAAACAGTGAAAGAGAACATAGAAGACTTTTTACCTGTGCCTAGCTTCCGCCCCGCGGTTTCACCCGCATTCCCAAGGAATATTATGTTTTCCCGGGATAAAAAGTAGCCTATAGCCTTCCTCGATAAATGGGCTAACAAACACTAAAAGAATTTTTCAAAACAAACTAGTAGTTCCTGAGAAATGCGCATTCAACCAAACAAACAAACTCTTCAGCTTTATAATATTAGTACAGATTGTGGGTGAAAATGCGAGGAAAGCTAGTATTTTTATAAAACTTATGTATAACACTATTTACTGGCTCACGGATATGGTCAATGACTTATTGATGAGGGGGAGCTGGTTCAGAATTCAGCCACTAAAAGAATAAATTTTTAACCTGGAACACAAGTGAAATGTGGAGACAGTTGATATTCTTATATTTTTATTTATGTCAGAAGACTGACAAACAGGCAGGCGGTCAACCTCACGGTAAGTGGCCAATAGCAATATCAAAGGGATTTCCAACCTTCATAAAGCCTAGAAATTTTACTGTAGAACAGAACCTACTGGCTCTGGATCGGACGATGATCTAGCTAGCAAATGGTAGTAACCAAGAGCCTGGTAGGGAATTATTTTTCCGTTTGTCTTCCAAAGTCCAACACTGCATAATTAGGTACATTAGACATTAGAGCTGCTCATAAAAAATACATATATAAATTTACCTTCCTCTTCATCACTAGAGCTTTCCGCTTGCAAAGAGCCAATGGTTCCAAACTTTTTATTTTCCGGCTTTTTCTTATCTTTCTTCACAGGCCTTAACGGTGATCCGGGCGGTGAATCCATATCACTATCTGACAGTGTTGGCACCGATGCTATTGCTGTTGTAGCTGGATTAGCTGCTGGAGGCTCATCTGCATTCCCACCATGCTCATAGAAGCTGGATAATGCTACCTGGATGATGAAATATTGTCATACTATGTATATACATGCATACTGGTTCTAAGGGATTTACCCAAAGATAAAACTTAATCTATAGAAGTGTAGTTACAAAGACAAAGGTTTGATTCGATTCGAGTTTATAAAAAATTAAACGGGAAATACCCAGATACAATTTGATTAGGACTTTAGTTGCATACCTACCTATTTAGGTTTCTACATGAAAAATGCATTTTTGATTGTTTTAACATAAATAATCAATTTTAATTTTAGTGTGTCATCATAAATTATGTGTGTACATCTTACATTTTAGTGCGTTGTTATAACTAAAAACACAAAGCAAGGAAACAAATTTAAAATACAAATAAATGAACTTACTTCAAGCTGCCAATTGGAAGATTCCAAAAAGAACCTGCTGCGGGCTTCATTAGCACCAGTCACGTCGCAGAACTGCCGCAGCGTTTCGTCTTTATTATCAGACATAATTTCAGTAAAATTCTAACAATTTAGAGAGAAAATTATTCGCCTGAAAACGCCGATGACTTGCTTGCTTTTACGTTATGGTTGCAATGTTGGCAGAATTGCGTGCCAGTGTGACCATCTCATGGTGAATCTGCCACACACTGGGCAAAAAATCTGCCACACTTGACGCCAAAAATATGCCATCATCAATTTTGTTATTTTTATGTTTTTGAGATGATCCATGCTCTTATAAAGAAGACAATCTGGTAATTAGTTTACAGTTGCAAGTTTTATATTGAATGTTCAAACAAAGTAATGGCTCCAACGCCTTCCGATAGTCGGTTCAGACTATCGGATCCGATTATCGGATGAAAAAATCTGACATGTATTCCCAGCCTAAGAACGCTCGTATTTTCTCTTCATAATTACATCACAGAACCGTACGCAGTACACACCAAAAGAGAATGAGGTAAAATCAAAAGTTGATTGGAAACCAAATCAATAAAGGAGATAAGAATATTGAACACTATTCCAGCTTAATACAGTAGTAATAATAATCATATGACTATCATATGAATATTATAATCACTTGTTTAAAAACAGAATATCCCCGTACAATCTGGCCATGAAACAGAAGTTGCCAGTTCGATAAAATCATTTGTAATCTAACTATATATTATACCTAATGTAATTACTTTTAAAAAAGATGAATTTGTTCATTGAAAATTCAAATTAGGTAATGTGAATTTTCTTCATTGAAAATTCAAATAAGGTAATGTGAATTTTCTCGGAATCTTTTAAATCTGTCAAAATCTGCCACTTTTGTAAATCGTCAGCATGATCTGCCACCTTGTCTGCCACAGACAAAATTTAGGAGCGAAATCTTCCACAAATGGTCACACTGTTGCGTGCGATTTGCGAATCAGGGATGTGAAAAAATAATCGATCATTATATTAATCGATTTTTAATTAATCGGTTACATAATTCACTCTTTTTTTTTCGATTTTTGTAAACAGCGTTATCTGTGCGAAGAATGAAAAAATACAAACTAAAATAAACAAGAATCCGTTTAAGTTACTCTTAATTTTAATATATTTTTCACTATTGTCATATACACACAAATATTGTCGTGCGTGAGACTAGATAAATAATTTGATGTAATAAATCTGAGTTGATTTTGAAAAGAGTAATTACTGAGTTTCTCGCCGGCTCTTCTGACTATTTATAAGTGCTTGTGAAGGCCTATTTGAATAATATATATTTTTAAGCTATTGTATAGCTTTTATCGCGGGCTTCGGGGTTTGAGCGCGGCGACCGAATCAAGAATTTTTTGGTGAGGAGATGGTTTAACCCTGATTAGTTGTTAAATATTTTATATCCTTAGTAGGCACCTAATATTTCACTTTACTTCAAATTGATAATTAAAAGTTTTTTTTTTTTTCAAATTTTCGTTTAATACTCATTTTGTCTTATCCGCATAATCATTCTACCAAAATACAGTAAGCATAATAAATCTCTTCGTTACTGATTCGTGCCAATTCGAGCGTTTTTTTTGTAGGTGCCATTTAGCGCGTTCTAGCGCATTTTTGGATGAGGAGGAGTTGGCAACACTGTGACTGTCAGTGTCAGTCAGCTGTTAATAAACTTCACTTTCTTGCTTTGCAGATTAACCTATCAACACTAACAAAATTTTCTTGTAAAAGAATCCCTTTCGTTTATCTTTAACTAACGTGACATTGGCGGAATTGTGCTATTGGCTTCAGTCGCCATTCTATCAAGAAGAAGAAGAAATGAAGACAGGCGCAAATCATCGCCGAACATCATGAGGAAATACTATCAGCTTATACTCATCGTCGTATGCTTCATTAGCATCGTCACGTTACTCATATACCGCCGCGAATACTACAGACTTCGCTATGTGTTAGAAGTGTTGAATTTCTTTGGGAAACCTGGCCTCTCGGAGATCGAATTTTGTGGCCCGGGATTCAACGCAACTATGCTTTCTGAAATCCTTCGGAATACCTCAATGGAGGTACGTGAAACACCGCCCCTATTTCAAGAAATTGATGAGAATTTCTACTCCTATTCGTCTTTTCTACGCTCGTATCAAAAGTATGATAAGTTGACAGCGTCTCACGCACACACTATTGACACTATTGTCATAGGCAAGGCGCATGTACGTCCCAACTTTCGCTGCAATATCTGGCTGGAGAATACAAACAAACCAAAAGCAGGTCGCTTCACTTTCAAAATAATCTCTGAACCAATTAATGACTACCGCTTGTATGTGTTTGAATGTTCTTTGAACAAAAACATGGGAAAGCCTAAAGGAATAAGCTTCTATGTTAATGATTATAATATCAACCCAATACATGCTCCAATAAACAGACTGATTCAAGTTAACGCAAAGAGGAAGGCTAGAGAGAGTAGTAGCATTAAATTTGTAAATAAT
This sequence comes from Tetheella fluctuosa, assembly GCA_951216915.1. Taxonomy (NCBI): domain Eukaryota; kingdom Metazoa; phylum Arthropoda; class Insecta; order Lepidoptera; family Drepanidae; genus Tetheella; species Tetheella fluctuosa. Next base: position 2,991,399 of record OX578237.1, read on the forward strand.
ATAGAACCAGCAATATGTGTGATACCAAATCAAATCCCATTGGTTTCTAGGGATGCATTTATAGAATTTCTAGTATTTCATCACATGATGGGGGTCAATTATTTTACGATTTATGATAGTATGATATCTGAAGATATTATAAGAAGATTGAATCTACTTCCAATAGATATTACACAATGGAACATTCAATTTTTTCCATTAAATTACCCATTTGTATTTGCAAAGTCCTATGATATTATCAGAAATGCTATTGAGCTGGATTGTTTATTTAGACATTTTAGATTTGATAAGGAAGAGTCAAATAAAGTGAGCCATGCAATGGTTTTATCTTGGGATCAGTTTTTGGTACCAAGAATTCATAATAATCTGAAAGGAATATTAGATGATTTTGATCCAACTAGAAAGATTAGAAGCGTGGAAGTGAAGCCCCTATTGTTTTGCTTAAACCAGAATGATGATGATAATGCAGAAGTAGGGTATCCAGAAATAATGAAGAAGACCCATTATTACATTTTACCACTGGAGAAAAGACCTGTTGTTATTAGAAACTTGGATTCCATGACAACATTTGATGATATCTTTAACCTTAATACAAGTAAAATTGTACCGTTAGAAATTGTAGGAGCACATAAGTATACTGAATGTGGGGATCCGAAGATATACCACCCAAGTGGTGCTGGTTACAATGAGACACAGATGCAAGTATTTCAACATAAATTTGAAGGTGCTATGTTGAAATATGGACAGAATTTGGTAAATAGTAAGATTTATAGGTTGTACAGATCAGGACAGATATGGGAGAAATCTTCCAATGAATTTGTTAGAGATATGTTATGAATTGTTTGTTTTGTGATGTTTATTAATTGTTAATAATGTCATATCATTAAAGGTTCTGTGCTAATTATGTGATATGTTTTGTTCACAAAAAATGCAATACAATTTTCCTTAAGGAAAAGATTAAATGTTGTATTAAGTATAAATTTAATGAAGTGTCCTCATTATAAATATTGTACACTACACATTGCAGGGGTCATTCATTTTATATGAAATACCTATGTATTTATTATTTTACTCAGTGAAAATGATTAACCACAGACCACAGTATAATATTCTGTAATATACAGGGTGATTTTGTTATCACTGGCAATACTTGCGTAAAATAACTTACGTAAAATAATATGGTTGCTTCATACATTTTGGTCGAGTAGGTATTGAACTTTTGTATGGAACAGCTGATAATTTTTTCATGATTTCAGAGTTAGTCCCATTATAAAAGTTGTTCATTTTGATGAGTACTTCCACCTTTGCAAGTATTGCCAGTGATAACAAAATCACCCAGTATTAATTATGTACTGTATGTATTGACTGCTGAGTGGTTTGCAGAGCCTAAACTACTGATCATTGAAACATGAAACTAGGACTATATTCCTATTGTAATATAGGGGTGATCGCACATAATTATGTCAGCATCGTACGCGCCGCACGCAGTTTACCTAACGTAGCGTATTTTATGAATACGGCGCGTATAGTGCGGCTGAAATTGAATTACGAGCTTTCATAATGATTTCATACGACGAATTCTAAACGCGGCGCGTACGATGCAGACATACCTATTATGTGCGATCACCTTTAGAAAGCATTTTCCGAAATTCAATCCCTAACAGGGTAAATGGTGGAAAGCTTGTATTGAATATTTTGTGAAGGTAGAACAAATTAACTAATTGTAATAAGTTGTTAAAGTATTTGAACTAATTTTGAATTGACTATTCTACTCTGGTACAATTTGACAGACTCGTAATAACCAATTATGGATTTTTTCCCGATGATTAAAGCATACTATGATGGTGAAAGAAGACCATAATGTTTTGTTAATTAATAATTATTTAAAATGTCGGTGTGATTTGTTATGTAATATCAGCAAGATGTGCCTTCCTTGTATAAGGTGGGTGTGAAATAATACTCGGTCATTTGTTATCTATAGTATTCCCTCTCTCGAGCATGAACATGTCTATCTCACTCGCACATATTATGGTAGGTACTAGAGGTAAATAACACTGCTTTTTTCATATATTTAAATTGAACTTTACATTCGAATTTGAATGTAAAGTTCATGTGTATGTTACTTTAAAAGGCCTTATACCAAGCTCTGTTCTTATAGTTCGATCTCAAAAACTCTATTTATAATTAGGCATCTAGGAAGCAAATAGGATTCACTTCATTTAAAAACTTGTGTGACATTTTATAAGACTGCTTATTTATATTATTAAGGAATTTTAGACTTAAGGTGCTGACAACAGCAGGTCTCTATATTGCAACCCAACCTATATTAATCCTACTAAATGTACGGTATTGGAATTTAAATACACGATACTCAAGGATATAAATGACAAATTTGTTTATCTAAAATCACGATTTCATTTCATTGTCTCGATAAAAAAAATTGCCAAACACAACTCTGAAAATCAAGGAACTCCCAAATTTATCCTATACTTACATTGATGAATGTATTTCGAAGTGATATTTTACATTAATATTGTTCGAATAATTAGAAAATGATTCATATGTACATAATTATTTTTATAAATGTTGCTTACGTTATTAATTCGGAGCAGTTAGGGGGAGGAGTCAACATTATGCCACACTCTTCTGTCACGTTACTTGCGTATTTTGCTTTGCCCTCACTCGCACTCCGCGGCGATCCGCGTTGCTAGACGGACCTATGCCAGTTTTTAGCGCGCGGTTTCTACATTATCATCCAAAATGGGTAAAATATATTTTAAAAAAAATGTGCAATGCATGATGAATAAAGTAAGGTAGTAAGCAATTTATTTCGCAGTGATTGACAATGATAAAAGTAAACAAATACTTGTGTTTGTCAAAGCGTCATATCACTGCCGCTAGATGGCAGTGTAATTTATTAATGTATTCAGCCTATTCACATTATAACATTTTTATTGAATTTTTTATCAAATCAAATGACAATATTTGGAGGGAAAATGAATTGCATTACATAACTTTTACAATATGATCTCGTCGTATTATTTCGCATAAAAAAGTATTCAAACTAAAGATTTACTTACCACAAAAAGGGCATAATAACTGATTAATTTTATAATCTTTCATGCATTGGGAATAAAATTTGTCGTGCCGCATCACTGACCGAGAATGATTCTTATTTTCATCACATAAGCCATGTCATTGTTAGCTCAGCGGTCCTAGTTATAGGTCAAGAACCTAAAACAACTTGTGTGTGTGTTCAAATCCATGTGATTATATCATGTTTTATAATGAATGTAAAGTACCTGGATGATTGAGCTGTGCTGGTATATATGTATTTTTTGGTAAACAAAAGAAGGAACATGAAAAAAGGGAATATGTTAATGAAGCTGGAGACAACATCTGAATTCGAACCGGGTACTTCTGGTTTAGACCGCCAGATTTTCCAACTGAGCTATGATATCCTTCTTGAAAATTTACTTTCGTATCTAAGGATATTGTAGCAGTTTTTCATTGCCTGAAAACACGGTAAAACGACGTTTTCTAAAAATGAAACCTAGCTATATATTTTGAATTTTGGACATTTTCTCCACATTTTTTTCTTCATGCATATTTCTTATTAAAAAACATTTATACATCCACACGGGCGACGCGAATATAAGATGATAAGAGAAGCGGTTTCATTAAAATTAGTACGTAACGCATACTATTGTAAATAATAGTGTGAAAGATGGAAATAAAATATAAAAGTTACAAAACTAGGTTAAAATATATTGATAACTCGGTTATTACTATTTCTTTATAGCTAGTTGTAATTACATTTTTATATTATCAATAGCGCCACCTATTTGTGTTAGTTTATTAGTTATATTTGTACTTCTTTAGTTTTTGGATGATGGCCGAAAAAGTGCACTGTTTTACCGCGTCTTCGTGTGTGGCACTATGCTGTGCTATACGAGCTATATATATTGGAGATGTAGAGGGGCGTGGCTAAAATTTCAATTTCTCAAGGTCATTTAGCTGTTGTCAGCGCCTTAACTAATCCATTAATGCTATAATCTGGTTGGATTATTTTATACCACACCACAACTCTTACTAACATTATTTTAAGTACTAATTTGCCATAACTTTACTGGGGTTTGGTGTCACATTTTGTAAGTATACAGGATGATTTTTTAGTCACTGGCCATACTAGCAGGGGTTGAAGTACTCGTCAATATGAACAACTTGACCAACTTTGATATCGCATAAAATAAAATGTTTCCTTCATACATTTTGGTCGAGTAGGTATTGAAGTTTTGTATGGACAGCTGAACATTTTTTTATGATCTCAGAGTTAGTCCCATGATAAAAGTTGTTGATATTGATACTCTTCAATATGAACAACTTTGGAAGTACTCACTTCCACCTCTGCAAATATGGCCAGTGACTAAAAAATCACCCTGTATAATTCTTATACATATTTTTAATCACCTTGTTTCATCATAGGCATTTTCAAAGACTAGTATGTCGGTTATAAATGCTTAAAATTGGTGTCCCCCACCATATTCCCAAAATAATTGCTCAGTAAATAGTGAAAGAATCTGGCTAATAGATAATGGTGCAATATGGTGGAAAATTATCAGAATTGCGTTATTTACTGGAGTAAAATATTTATGTGCTTTATAATTTTTATTTTATTACTATGGAACACTGATTGTGAAAGAACAATTTATTTACTGGTAAATAACCTTAAGTATCGCCGATACATAATTAAATGCAAGTATATCTAATGCAATGCAAACAATTCCTAGGTATATGTTATTATCTTTGTATTAAAAATTGTATTTAAATTATATGTGATAACATATGCTTTACTACTATACTAACAATTGGGACCAGCTATGTTATTCTGTACTCAAACTCGACAGTGAAAACACGAAGTGACTATTCTCTGTCTCACTCGTGACCTCTTGATTACCGAGTTTCTCGAGCGAGACAGACAATAGTCACTTCGAGAATTCACTGTCGAGTTTTAGTACAGAATAGCATAGCAGATTATAGTAAATAATTTAATCTAATATATGTTTGAAAGCAAATTGTCCACTACTAATATTTGTTATTGCTGTTATATAAAATTCGGTTGCATCATCCAGTCTAGAAGTACTGGATTATAGATATTATTACTATCTACATAATTATGAGTAAAATACACGCAATTATCATTTACTTCAAAGTTACAATAAAACTTTTTATACTAAGTATGCATTTTATTGACATACCATTATTTCTCAAGCAATTTTTATAATGTTGGATCGATAAAGATAGCGTTCAACCACTATATAAGGTCATAATCATGTCACTAGAAGAACCTTAAGTAGATCCTTGCCGTGTTTGTCATATATGTTATTAAAACATTAAAGGTTCATGATAAAAACGATATATTTCAATACTAAGTAAATGTTTATTTCATTCATCTATTCTAAATATAACGCAGGCATCGCCCGCTAACCGTAACAGATCAAATTGATAAAAGAAAAACAATTATGAATGGAATACGAGCGCAGAAATCATTCATTATTATAAAACGTACAGTTAAAATATTAATATCGTTCAATTAGAGATACAAGGAATAAATGAGCATAAAATTGAGCAATACATTACTGTATTGTCTTACACAAAAATAGGATAACACAATGGAGGGATTCATTAATAGAAACTTATGTATTAAAATTATAAATATAATTTAAAGCTAAAATAATTTTTAAATATTGCCACTAGCGAACTTAATTTAAAGAATATTGATTTAAGTACTGAATGATATCTCACTAAATTAAGCCTATAAATAAAAAAAATATGTTGATAAAATACTGAATTGAATATAAACGAATAAAAAAACTGCATCAAATTTTTAAGTGTTGCATGGTTGCCAAAAAATATATATTTGATACATTGCTAACGGTTCGAGGCCTGACTATTGAAATAATGTTAATGCTTTTCTTATATTTTCTAAGTGTATTAATAATTTGGCAACTTCTGTTCTAAATGTTGACTCGAAAAGAGTAAGTAGTGTTTTAAATATTTAAGTTTTTTGCGCATTACAACGCATTGCGTATATCCTCTATCTATTTTTACCAGTTTCATCTACTTTTTTTATGAACATGAAATCTACTTAGTAACATTACTGGATAATTCAAAATCTCATTTTACATTAGCCATAAAATGAAATTTTCATTGCAGTTTTTTTAAATAAAAATTAAGTAGATACTAAGCAGAAATAAAGAATTCTGAATATTACATAAAATGAATTGCAAAATGATATCGAGCAGATTATTGTTATTCATAGAAGGCACGGATGTTTGAGTTCTTTTAATCAGGAGGCCGCGTATTTAACAAACTTTGAGCCAATCCTGCACAAATACTCAAAAATATTAAAGGTAATAATGGGCGATTTAAACGACTTGAGAAAGTAATAACATTTTAAAAAGCTGCCTTTCTATTGTGACGGAAGAGTTAAATAATTGCTTTGGATTTAAGTCGTATAATAAATATAAATAGACTGTTAGTTATACTGTTGTATTGAAAGTTTTTTTACTTGTAACATGAATATTCTTCTCAATTATTTCAAATGCAATTATGCTTACTTCTTATACACGAAGATACCTACTGATTTATTAGACTTCTTATTTTAAGGAACAGTTTTAGTATTTAAATGCATATCTGGCCACATATGCATATGTAGTGTAAATTAATAGTAGTAGAAGCGTGAATTGCAATGGCCGATTTATAAATATCTCCATAATAAACAATTATACGAGTGCAAATAACATTAAGACTTGATTAATCTAAAGTGTTTGGAATATGCCGTATTTATTTATCAGAAAAATAGATTATATACTTATTGTCATGATGTTTTGAAGTCGACATGATAGCTCGACGAACGATATAGATAATCAAATAATTTTCATTCCATCAATAAATTCTAATTCCAATAATAAACATTTATTATCTAATTCAAAGATTGCCATGATTAAGAGTTATTAATTATTGCAAGTTAAAAATTCTCCCACGATAGAAATCTATATGTTATTTTCGGTACAATTTAAAGATATACATAATCATCTTATATATAATATGTTCAAACATTAACGTCAATATATATACACACGGTATGAAAAGGTATTCCTAAACAAGAAAATAGTTTTAAAATATCACCTTCTCTAAAGACTAAAATAGTAAAAAGGATTACAGTAAATGCACGAAAAATAGTTACATAGTCTTAGTTTTTTTTTTTGTTAACAACAGTATTCTATATGAGCTAAACAACTGTTGTGTGCAGATATTAAATGTAAATTTAACAATAGACGTGTACTATAAATGTATTAGAGTAGCCAAAATATCGTCAAAATAGACAAACTACATATTTTACACGTAACGTCTGCACACACTCCTAGATTAAAATGCGTATATTCAAATATTTCAAATACAAACTAAAATAAAATCAGGGGCTAAGTAAACTTTGTTTTGTGTACTATTATAACAAACTTAGTGCTCAGCAATTTCTATTTGATGGTAACCACTGCCCAAGTCTACTTAGACCCTGATTCAGAATTAATTATCTTGCTAATTATATCTGATCATAGATTAACAATTAGATGTCGGATATATACTTGTCTATGGTTATTTATATAGGTTTCCTACAAAAACTTAGTCCACGAACAATGAATATTAATTATGTTTTATTATAGCTTAATCGTCCTAAATCCTCATTAGAAGAGAAAATGCCAAATATAAGCTCAAATCAGTTAAGATAATTTCCTAACTTTCAAGACGGAAATTGCCAATGGACAAGTTTTTCTAGGAATATTATTAGCTATTTTATGGAACGCATGACTACTGCAACACACAATAGCCATTTTAAAATGTTATTGTTTAATTACATGTAATTTAAGTGAATATAACATTCTATTACACATACTTAATAAACATTTTTTTTTTCAACATATTTACAAGATAACAGTTATATAATATTATGTATCGTTTTTCAAATATGCGATTCAGATTGCGAACAGTGTAAAGATTTTGTAATTTTAAAAATGTTACAATATTTAGTTTAAAATATAAAAGCATTTCTAGGTATTTATTTTTTTATAAAATAGCGTGCTCTAAAATATTCGAGTGGCGGAAAATAGTTTTAAAATCATTTTTGTGTATATCAATTGTATCGTAGACTTTTATTATAATATTCTAACTACCCCTTAACATTAACGCTCTCTAACGTTTGGCAAATAGCAGTCCTTTTTAACCGACTTCAAAAAAAGGAGGAGGTTCTCAATTCCACTGTATGTTTTTTTTGTATGTTTGTTACGCGATTACTCCGCCAAATATGAATCGATTTTGAAGATTCTTTTTTCGTTTGGAGGTCATACTTGAGAGGTGGTCCCATATAAATTTTATCATGATCTGATCATGGGTTTTGAAGATATGACGGAATTCCTCAACGAAAAGGAGCAAGAATATCGCGATTGAAATATATTATTCAATATTATCGACAATTATCATTGATAGGCATTCTCGATCAGACACATATTAATAGGTATTCAATACACATAAGAAACTAAAAATGGAAAAATAAAATTAACATTTAACAAAAAAGTAAAACTTCAAAATGGGTTGTCACTAAAAAGTATAAAATAACTATATTAGAACTCATTTTGAAGTCAGGGAAAGGTAAGCACGTGTTCCAGAAACTCAAATTATTTCCCTGACTTCAAAACGAGTTCTAATATTGTTATTTTATACTTTTTAGTGACAACCCATTTTGAAGTTGGTTTTACTTTTTTGTTAATTGTTAATTTTATTTATAGAGTCCAAAAAGCTCTATTTTGGAATTATTAGATTCGTCAACATACCGTTTAATACAATTAATATATAACATCGAATAACAAGTGACGTCAGTGAATCATTATAAAATTGTTTTGTAACAACAGTTTCATTTTAATACAAACATTTATTTTGGTCATTCCGAGCATTCACCGCGTTAGTCATTTCTAAGAAATTGTATTTATATTTAGTCAGTTTTAAAGTAAGAGAGTTTTTATTTATTATTTTACTATAAATCGAATGACACGGTTCGGAAAATGCTCTTGACCACAGTTTTAGTTAAAATTTTCAATACAGTCATCAACAATAAGATATTATTAGTTACCCTCAAAACATCTAATATAACAATTTTCTATAAACTATAGACCGCTATTGATTTAGACATTTTACTATAATTTTTAATTTTAAAACTTCACTTATAATTGCTGTTTTTACGTGAAATACACGTATACGTCCACCACTGATGTAGCTATATTTTGACATTCTATACGATAATTTGCTTATGAGCATCGCTTAATTGAATCGTCCTCAAAAATATTTTTTAAATCGATGTCCTAAGTGATAGAATGATAAATATTGCATTATATCTACAGATCTTTTATATATAGAGCTAATTATGATTAATAATTACCTATATATAGTTTATATCTCATCAGACCTTCCTAGTCTAGAAAAAAATAAATATTCAGGAACTATTTGTAAATACATAGGGTCCATTTCATCTAAACATGTTAGACATTACTCATTTAGCTATTGAATGCGAATGCCTCGTGCCAGTGAATAAAACCCTTAAAATAGTTGCCTCAATTCGTCAGCTGCGATAAAATACTGATATAGTAAAATATAAAACTACTTTAAATAAGTGTGTATAGAGATCAAATTCGTTTGTAATGGAATGTTAATTTGAAGCTCATAGGTTTGTACTAATAACAATATGTTTTGTTTACCAAGATATGATTATTATACTGAGAATACTGGATTTATTTTATCGAAATCAATTGATCGTATGTTTTTATTGCTAAAGTTAAAATTGAAGAAAATGTTGTTTATTCCAAATTAAATGTAGATAATAAGTTATTTTCCATCAACAATAATAAAGAAGTAAGTACATACTAAAATAAGAATATTAAATGCAGGAATGTTTAAGATCAGCAGGGTGGAACCATGCCAAAAAATCTGGAACATTTTTCATAGCTACTATGTATGTCATTTCGTTTCTACAGTCAGTAAAACGTTAGCAAACGTCGTTTGTGAGAAATTAGTTCTACAAGTATTCCGCTAGAGGCGCCGTTAGATTCTGTCATCAATGTCATAAAAGTCGCTTGAATCACAAAATCTAAAAGTTACCAGCACCATAAACCGCAGAAGTTCTTCAATAAAGTTCCTGAAAATAGAACGCAAGAGTAACAGGGTCGCATAAATCGGAAGGTCTAAGAGAGTCGGCAGTCTCAGGAGCGGGAGGCCCCCGCGGCGGGCTGGTCGGGCGCGTGTCAGAAGAAGATCACCTCTTCCTCGGCCGCCGCCGGCGCCGGCGACGGGGAGCGGACGCGGAACTTGTCCGGCAGCTTCGGGTACGTGTTCGTTCTGAACGATTAAACGAAAATTGTTTTATCTCCATTAGTATACATAGTAGATATTTTGACGTCATGTTTCAACTTCTTTTCAATTTTCTAAAGAAAATCAGACTCGATCAAATAAATTGTATTCTTTTTAACCGACTTCAAAAAAAGGAGGAGGTTCTCAATTCGACTGTATGTTTTTTTTTTGTATGTTTGTTACGCGATTACTCCGCCAATTATGAATCGATTTTGATGATTCTTTTTTTGTTTAGTAGGTCATACTTGAGAAGTGGTCCCATATAAATTTTATCATGATCTGATCATGGACTTCGAAGATATGACGGAATTCCTCAACGAAAAGGAGTAGGAATATCGCGATTGAAATATCTTATTCAATATTATCGACAATTATTATTGATAGGCATATTCTCGATCAGAGACACATCTTAATAGGTATTCAATACACATAAGAAACTAAACATGGAAAAATAAAATTAAAATTTAACAAAAAAAAAATATATTGCACTCCGGGAGTGCCGACAGAAGTGAATGTTTTTTTTTGATCTCAATCTATATATATGTTGCTGTAACGCGCTAAAAGAATTTTTCACTTCAATAAAAAAAGAAACTAAAAGTCAAACTGCGTCTCATCATAACGGTGTCGCGAGTCCAGAGGTTTTACCTCATCTAAAAATATGCGTACCGCGCTAAAAGAAGTTTACACTTCAAAAAGTAAAACCAACTTCAAAATAGGTTTTTGCACTAAAAAGTATAAAATAACTAAGATATTAGAACTCGTTTTGAAGTCAGGGAAAGGGAAGCACGTGTTCCAGAAACTCAAATTCTTTCGCTGACTTCAAAACGAGTTCTAATACCTTAGTTATTTTATACTTTTTAGTGCAAACCTATTTTGAAGTTGGTTTTACTTTTTTTGTTAAATGTTAATTTTATTCCTTATTCAGAGCATCTCATAGTAAAAGTTGTTTCGTATTAATCAGTAATTAATGCACATATTGAGATAAGAAATTTTCGTCGTGTAAACAAATCAGACCGTTCAATAAGGTTCAAAATTCCACCATAATAAGTGTTAATATTACAAACTCTAAAGGAACCGAATCTGAGGTGCATCTACCGGTATGTGGCGGTTGACAATAGATTTTCATGTGGTGGTAGCCAGGTGTAAACTATAAAGTAGTCTACCAACATGCTATAGGTTCCTTATGATTTCATCTTTAACCGAAAGCTCAGCTTATTTTAAAAGACTGAAATGGTATACTCTTAGATATGAAAGGTAGGTAATGATTTACCTGGTAGCTTTATTGTTTGGTGGCTGTTGCGAGGGCAGCGGTGCGGGCGAGCTCCCTGTACGAGTGTGGTGGATTACTAAGCCTTGCTGGAACAATACAGCCTATATTATTGTAAAAATGTAACAGATTGGAGATATTTATATCTTTTGTCCGTCTGTTTGCTTCTTATAAAGTTACGTAAAGTAAGTATAACAATGAATCCATAAGACTGTCTGTCCACCATAGCAAAGCGAAGTGAGGAAAATTTAACCAACAGAACCGCGGGGGCTGCGCGTTGTCGCGTCACTTATGTAGACAGGTAGCCTAACACATTTGCATAGTATTGTGTGACAGAAGTGACATACTGTATAGATAGTTCCAGTTGTCACATTTTTCAAAACTCAAGTTGGGTTCGTGATACTGAACTTTTCCAATAGGATCAAAAATTTCGAATCGCGAAAAATTATATTTTCATACATATCAATTGAGTTTTGTTTTTCATGATTTCAGATTTGGTTAAATGGTAAAAGTTGAACCCAATATAGTTTTTAGAAGTACCTGTACTGTTTATACCATTTTCACATGGCTTTAAAGAATACATGCTCTAACACCAAAAGCCGAACAGACGAAATGGTTGGAAAGTATCAATATCTACGGATAGAGTGAACCACAATGTATTTTATTTACATATCTACCGAAGCTTGCATCGCAGTGCCAGTATTGTGTCGAATATAAGTTTCAAGGGAAATGTCACTACTTTTGCAACATCTTATGAACATTTCGTTAGTTACTGTGTTAAGTTCCTTGGAGTTTTTGCTTGGTCAGGATTGTATTCTAGTATTTGCGTGCTTACCACCTTGTAGTTAAATATAAACCAGTTAAAAAGTAAACAAAAAGTTATGAATCAAACCGAAATTAACTTGACTCTTACTAGGAAATACAGCTTACCACCTTTGGCTACATCATGAATCATCACGGTGAGATTCCAGTCAAACATTGGCCTATAAATCGTAAAAAAAAGAACTTACTAAGGGACCTTTTTTCAGCGTATAGATTTTAGTTTTTAAAGTGACAAAGATTGAATTTCAAAGCCAAGATGTCTTGAAATTTTGACACATATAAATATATTTACACAATAAAAATTAAACGTTTACATCAATTGACTACTTAGTACTTTTGCGAATGTAGTTTACAATGAGAAGCATATCTTTACGTGATAATTTAATAGAGACATTGAAAAAGCAGTGACTTTTCATATCTATAGTAAGAATGAACAGTTGCACAACAGCAATTTTGGATAATATCTACTCGACACCAAATCTTAATTTACTTACACACAATATAATAATTGGGCGTTTAGAATACGTTTGGATACTCGACGTCCTGAAATATAATCAACCATTTTATCTGTTATCATTACATAATCGGGAATGTTCAAAGAATGCATTTTCTAAAATAAAAATATTATATTCAAACATATGTGCAAACGGTTATTACGTTATTTTATTGCAATCAGTATCAATTAGAAACCGGTTAGATATAGCATTCATCTGATGACACTTTGCATTCTGATAACTGCATACGCCAACAGTGCTTCATTGCATGGCATCATTTTCGACAAGGTAATATTTCTTAATTTGAAACTGATTACAATAATTTTACGAATAGCCACATAAATCCAAAATTGGGAAAAAATATAATTTCCTCTTTATAAAACTACTATAGTTTGTTCACTGTTCCACTCTGTTTATATTTGGAGAAATGAGAAAACCCGTGCATTCAAATTATGTGACAAATCTATCAAATAATCAGACCTATTCGGTTGCTATTTCGATTAGTAAGAACCTGATGTTGGTTTTTTTTTGCGATCGTGTATCTTCAGAATGCAAGTCTAAAATAGGAAAATATCGGCGAAAATAGCCATTCGATTCGGTAGACTGACATGATCGGTTCGTCACCCTAGTAGCTCTGAATAACTTCAATAATCTCTATATCTAACCATGTAAAGTACAGATTAGCTTACCTCACTTGGCGATTCGTATAGCCTGTGGTAGCCAGGTGGGGGCTGTTGAGTTTTGCCGCTCGCTAGTTTTAATGGTAGCTGTTGTTTAACCATTTGCTGTGAAGAAACAATTTAAAATGAAAATCGCTCATGACCGTAGAGTTACATATAAAATTTAAATGCATTTTTATGGCACTTATCGATTGAATAAAATTTTTGTGTTTTTTTTGGTGGCTTATTAGCACCTTAGGAACGAATTGAGACACTTTTCAAAAATGGGTGTAATACCCTATTCATAAATTATTATATATTGGAATTACTTAGGATCTGCCGAGAATTCAAAAAAATAATTGCATTAGCAATATAGCTTGAGCGGCTTTTTTAGCTAGCTAGCCTTTCCGGTAGAATAAATGTACACTATAAAGGTATGTACATACTTGTACATTGGTTTTCGGTTCTATTTACTAACCCCTTTTGGATACCTACCTATACGGGGTGGATATTTTTAAATGGCATATTTCGAAACCTATGCCACGCCGGTCGTGTTGAATGACTTTTACTATGAAAGCAACACTGAAATTGCGAAAAAAAATGAAACTTTTCATACAAGATCAGACAGGAACTCGATCAAAATGCTTAAATAAATACACGATTTTTTATTTGGTCCGATAAAAGTTAATCAACACGACGAATCTAATGTATGTTTCAAAAATATACCATCTTGAAATATTCACCAGTATATGTCCAGCAGGGCTAACATGCATTTCACGAGAAAATTATCTCGACTCGTTTTCCCGTTATCTTTATCTCAGTTTGTCAGAAACAAACGATAAGGGCAACTGCTCGTCTCTCACGAGCGAGATTATCAGGTTGTGGACATATTAGCTCTACGGGAATGTCTTTCATGTGTCGGTGAGATGTTTTGTTACACCTATATAAGTAGTAAGTAGAAGTTTGACGGGCCGGTTGGCGTGGTTGCTAAGATACGCACAATCAGTCGTGGGTTCGATTCCCACTAAGGACAGACATTTGTGTGCATGAACATGTCTGTCTGTTCTAAATCTGGGTTTAATTTTCTATATAGTATATATTTAAAAAAGAAAAGTAGTTTTATGTAGTATATCAGTTATCTGGCTTCCATAGCACAAGCTCGGAGTCAGATGGTGAGGAATGTCCCAGAACATAAATGAATAGTAATAAGGTCGTACAGATATAGCGGGCGCCCGCACGGTGGCCCTGGTCTCGTTCTGCGCCGACAGCAGCTGCGGCGGCGGCAGCGCAGCGCTGCGGACGCTGCACGCGCTCACCGACGACTCGGACCCGGTCGAGCCGCGGTTATCTACATTCACATCAATTTATATCATTGGCAGTTGGACGATGGTGAAATTCCTGGGTCCGAATTTAATTGAGTTTGAGATTTCGGTGAGGGAAAATATCATAAAGTGGTGTTTTCAGCCAAGGGAGTTTGGATATCCTGTGGTCGGGACGTTCGAGACATTATACTATGTAAATGGAAAACTTAACGGCAGCTACATCTGTAGATATTTTTAAAAATATGTTTAACCCCTCCCCCCCGGTTAATTCTTTGTAGAGATTTTTTTCAGATGGATATGAAGTCGTTTCATGTTAACATTCAACAAGGTGAAATAAATAACTGGGATTACTAAGGAGACGCTTGTCTTTGTAACTAGTCCATGGGGCCTACAAATAATACTAATAATAACTCACTTCTCCACTTGGGCTCTTTCCGCCGCGTAGTATCGCTCACACTTGAGTCTGGTGACAAAGTGCCCACACTCGCTATCTCCTCTTGAGAACCACCTGAAAGAGTAATATCGAGTAATAATAGAAGCTAGTTGATTCATATTTCCAACCAATATGGGAATACCTTATAGACTTACAGTTTTTAGTTATAAATATTATGTACAATTCTCCGAGAAAAATGACAGATTTATGATGAAACTAGAAGGTATAATTGTTTACTTCAGAACTCTAAAAATGAATGCATACGGAATTGATTTAAAACTAAGTTGTAAAAAGAAATACAAGTTTTTTTTGGTGACTGTATTTTTTGTTGACTGTACTTGCATTGTCTTTCTATATATTAATGTATAACAAATATCAAGTCGATCTGATCACAAGAAGTGGGTGAAATTCGACTTTCAAGATTCCACCCTAACAAACATAGTTACATACATTGCAAGTTAAATAAAATCTTGAAAAATACAAAGAGTTTAAAACCATTTTAATGTATTTTATGTTATGTTTAAAAGAAAAAAAAAATATTTGCTACCTAAACCCACGCTTCGGTGTGGCTCAATTTATGCTTCGCGAATCACTTAGAGTTTCCCGTTCCTGTGGGGACTTAAAAACACTTTTATATAGAAATGCATTTTTATCATAAAGAAGTCGTAGTCGTTGAGTCGCCTTACCATGTTGCTGCAATCTTTCCAAACGTCGATAAAGCCTCTCACGTTGTTGCTCTACATCTTTTTGTTGCTCGACGAGCTCTTGTCTTGCCACTTGCAGTTGCCGTCGCTCTGTTCATTCATAAATACTTTTAAGTTTCTCGTTGGTTTATTGTTAGTTGATAGATTTATAACTCAATTTTAATAAAGGGAAAAGTTAGAGGGGTTTCTCGTTCTCAATTTTCTTATTTAATTCAATGTATATTATTGTTTTATAAATTAAACATAAGGTAGTAAGTATCTTATATAAGTATTGCATCTTTTTGGCGTCGTGTTTTCGTTTTATTTTTATGAACTCGATGTTTTTCAATGAAGATCAATACGTGCGTCAATCAATGCGTGTATCGTGACTCTTCAAGATGTCTCAAATAGTCGACGAAAAGTATAAGTAAAACAGACACCATTTTACTAAAACCTGACTGACTCGACTATACGTACACCAGATTTGACTTTGGCCTTTATATTTAAGGATATCGGACATGTCTCTTTTAAACCAAGAAGCAGAATACTATACATAATTTGGCCGAACGGGCCCGAACCCTTTGCCTTCCCTAAATGAGGGAAAACAAAAAGTACGTATGTGAGTAGTGGGGCAGGCTAGGTGGGACCGTACCGGCGGTGAGGTGGTCGTGGTCGCGGGTGCGCTGCGCCTCCCAGGCGGCGCGGTCGGCGGTGAGGCGCGCCTGCGCGTGCCGCAGCTCCTCCAGCTGCGCCGCGCCGCCCGCCGCGCCCGCGCCCGCCCCGCTCGCGCGCCACGCGCACACTTGCGCCTCCAGGCTGACGACGACGTTACATTCTAGGTATACTGCTGCGACTACCGGTGCTCGCTGACCTTCATCTTATACGAGGTGGATGCGACGGTCGATCGTTCAAGTTAATCACTATCGTTACGAGTGCATTAAAGCACTATAACACGGTCGAAAACGATTTGAATACAAAAAATCAAAGAAAAATTACCTCCGGAACGTAAACAAAATACAATACTATTTTAACTAGCTGATATGTTCGTTTTTTTAATTTTCTTTTACACAACAAACCTTCTCCTGACAATAACGAACACATAAAATAAAGATTTATCCAGTTTGGTTCAGTCGTTCGGAAGTTATGGGAGTATAAACATTTCGGCGATCCATTTTTATATAGATACTAGCTTTTCGCCCGCGGCTACGCTCGCGCAGACTTTATAAAATGTCTATAACTTTTTCCCGTTAGCCAATTTCGACGAAACAAAGCCTATTTATTCACTGAAAAAAGTTTCTATTTGTCAGCACAATCCCCTTTTGAAAAAAGTTTCTATTTGACAGCAAAATCCCCATTAACAAAATGATCCGCCATTTATTGTTACAAAAAATGTGATAAATGAAGAACCGCTCGACCGCTTTTGTGCAAACTTCACATAAATCATCTACTAAATAGTCCGAACAAAGTCAAAAAATTTGGTTTGGATAGGTGAGCCCGTTCTTGAGTTATTAAATTACAACGAAAAGTGGCATTGATTTTTGTATATATAGATTTAGATATTTAGATATAGAAATAGATTATATCGTCACTGACCTGTCAGAGGCACGGCTCGGGTGATAGTCTTTATTCGTGTCACATAAAGTGTTAGACAGAGAAATGGAGGCAGCGCGTTTGCTCGGGTCATTATCCGACCTGCTTTAGCCTAGTGAATTTGTTAGGCATCTACATGATGAGTTCAATTGATAAAACATTAATTACTGTGGCTAAACTACTCGAAGGATTTCAATGATTTTTTATATACGGTTTAAAAACAACGTGATAAAGCTCTGGTTTCATTTAATGATCGACCGTTTTCTCCAACTTGTATAACAACCTTCCTCAATAAACGTTTATCATACACTCTGATATTAGTTTCTGAGATTAATACAAACATTAATTTAAATACAATGCCAAAGACATGGGCCCCTACGGAAAACTAGCTCGAAGGTAAGTTTTTCTATTATCTATAGCATTATGCTAAATCGGATCACACGACATTACATTACACTTAAATTCTTTGTGTAATAATATTATGTACAATGTAATGCTATGTGTTAATGTTCTGTGTTGTCATAAATACATTTCTTCTTTCTATAATCCCTGTAGTTTGCAACAAATTCCATGAAGTCCCATTATCCCTAAATATTTTTAACACAATAAGTATGCAAAGTATCACAAGAAATAGACGCCAAAACCGCTTAACAGATCAAGATGCAATTTGGTAGGCAGATAGCCTATGGTATGGAGAAGGACATGGGCTACTTTACGGCTCGGGAACGAAAGTGAATCCGCGGGGGATAGCTAGTAACCTATAAAATCGACTCCATGAAGAGTACAATACTCCAAAGGATAGTCACAAAACTCAACAAATAAATATATTTCTTTCTTCCATCCTTCATTCCTCAAAGTAAATAACTTTTTAAAATAAACAATGATATTTATTACCTGTGAATACTCGTAAGCTGTTGCCACACGATGCATGTGAGGGTATATATGGCGTGTTGTAGTTTCAAAGCGGTCTCCCCCGCAAGTTGGTCGATTAGAGCGTCGTTGTTATTATTAACGGGTTCTGGTTCGCCTTCCGCGACCTCTGTAGGCGTGTCTGTTGAAAGCCGGAGAACTCCTAGTGAAAAAAGAAAACGAATATGTTTCATTTTTTGTCTACAAAAATATCGGGTAATAATACTAACAAAAAAAAAACGTCTTTAATAAAATTATTGAATGTTCAAGATTGATCCCAAATTGATTACAAATCATGTTAGTAAAATTGATGATATTAATGCTCGAAAAAAAAATTAGAACGTACGTGTGCCATGAATAAATAAAATGATTAAATATTCAAGATTTGGATACAATTTGACAGAACCCGGGAACGCGGGGAACAACACTAAAATAATAAAATGCTTCATGCAAAAATATCCATGCATTTCAAATAACCGGTCAAGTACGAGTCGAACTCGTGCGCCGAGGGTTCCGTACCTACCCATTATACCGCCAAAATATTTTATTTTATTTTCTTACACAACAGCACTATTTTATTTATTTACCTTATTTGAGGTTGGTGCCAATTAAGCTAGACCTCTAAATTGTATGAGCGCCCATACAACTCAGAGGACTATCTTAATTGGCATTAACTATGTATTTATGGGGACACCCTTTAATGTTCAACTTTTTTATTTTTTGGAATTATAACCCGTGACGGAACGGAGACCGTATATGCGTTTGGGGTGAGAGGATGTTTGTTTGTTTCCTTTATTAGTGCTGTAAGACCTTGCTTTTTGCCAAATTTCGTGATTCTAGGTCAACGGGAACTACCATATAGGTTTTCGACCCAAAACCTATTGGGTACTTCCGGTTGACCTAGAATTGTCAAATTTGGTTAAAAGCAAGGTCTTACAGCGCAACTAAAGGGAAAATTCCGAAAAATAATAATAAGTTGAAAATTAAGGTAAATTTTAGAACTTACAAGTTTTCGCCCATATATTTTTATCGTGTTGACTCAGGGACCTTGATTTTTATACACTTAATAGGGACTATCGACCTAAGTATCTGGTATAAATTTCAACTTGCTAGGTCCACGGTTTCCTGAGAAAATCGGTGGTGACACACGGACAGACGGACAAGAGAGTGATCTTATAAGGATTATTTTTTTTACCTTTTGAGGTACGGAACTCTAAAAACAAATAAACAAGTATAACTGACTATGTCTCGTGGCGTCAAAGCCAGCGAAGGTGTCGGCGCGGCGAGGCAAGGCGGGGCTTTCGTAGGCGGCGGAGTGTCGCTCGCCCGCCGAGCTGGTGCTGCGGCCCAGCGCGCCGCCGCCCCCCCACGCGCCGCTCGACGCCTCCAGCGCCTCCTGTATATGTATATACCGATACCGATACCGACCGATATCACTTTCGTACCTATCTACCAGTAAGTAATGCAATATCAGGAGAAACTATGTCTTGCCCTCCATGAAGAACTATTTTTAAGATCCATTTAAATCCCCATATAGTTATACTAGGGGAAAGTGTTATAAGGAGGTCATTCCAGCAAAACCAATGATGTTATCATTATGCACATAACAATAAAATTGAGGAAAAATCTTATAAAAGTTTTTTGTTGACAATTTCTTTTTATATTAGTAAATTCTGTATAACTTTGTCGGTATAGTTAGTAATGTCAGTATGTCATGTTCATACCTTGACGACCTTGCAGACTTCTTGCCAGAGCGCATGCGTGTCGGCGGAGGGCGCCGCCAGCCGCACGTACTCGGGGAACACCAGCCCGCCCGGGAACATCGGGTTTACACCTGCAACACATACACCTACTATAAATATTGAACGACCTATTCTTGTATGTACCTACACATCTATACTAATATTATAAAGAGGAAAGATTTGTATGTAAGTAAGTATGTTTGTAACGAATTGGCTCAAAAAGTACTGGACCGATTTTAAAAATTCTTTCACCGTTAGAAAGCTACATCTTCACCGAGTAACATAGGCTATATTTTATCCCAGGAACGCGGGTGAAACCGCACGGAAAAACTAGTAAATAATAAGTTTTCAATTTCATTTTTAATACAAGCTTTTTTTTGGTGATAGAACTTTTTGTTGACTGTACTTGCATTGTCTTCCAATATACTGATATATACCAAACTAGCTTTCCGCCCCGCGGTTTCACCCGCGTTCCCGTGGGATCTTATGTTTTTCTTTGCTATAAACCTCACGGAGCCCGAGACCTTTCCAACGAATGCAAAACCGTGGAAATCGGTTCGTGCGTTCTGGAGTTATAGCGTCAGGAAGGAAAACCCGACTTATTTTTATATAGTAGAGAAGATATCAAGTCAATCTGACAACTGGAAGTGGGTAAAATTCGATTTGCAAGATTCCACCCGAACAAACATATAGTTACATACATTGCAAGTTAAATAAAAGCTTGGCGAAACTACGCATTTGTTACCTGTTACAGAGTAAGATCTGCGTGATAATTTTTGTATTGGTTAATTTATAACTTTAATAATTTGTTTTAAATATCTTTACATTTTATGCGTCTGACGCGAAAGCGGGGTTCGTGTGCGCGGGGCAGGTCAATGAACTCCAGAGCACTGACTCAACATAGAGATGTGTACCGGTTGCAATTTTAGCTTCCGGAGATTTTCGGAGATTTTTTAACAAAAACCGGTTTTTCACCGGAGAATAACCTAAAGAGGAATTTTGTTGATTTTGTGTGGAAATTGGCTTAACTTCTACTTATTCTAGTAGGTATCTTTGTAGTTATTCATTCACTTC
The DNA here is from genome assembly GCA_951216915.1 of Tetheella fluctuosa. NCBI lineage: Eukaryota > Metazoa > Arthropoda > Insecta > Lepidoptera > Drepanidae > Tetheella > Tetheella fluctuosa. The sequence continues at coordinate 3,012,849 of OX578237.1, forward strand.
ACGCAAAACAATTAAATTCGATCAAATGCAATACTACTTTAAACAAACGGTCACACAAAACAAGTATTTTACTGCGCTTCACAATTATAGTGCATCTCACAATATTTTAATTGACTTTCTCTTACACGCGGCTTTACATATAGTAAAGAATGAGACAGCGCGTTTAAAGATTCCCCAGGCATAAACAAAATAGACTCCCATAGAGAATGTTGGTTATGCTGTCTATGCCTGCTTGCCTAGAGAATTCTCGGCGCATAGACGACATCTTTACAAAAGACAAAATTATAGGATATGAAGTAAGGTGTGTTCGTACACACACATAAAATATTTCGGACATAAAGTTGCATTCCGCTCGGTTGTATGAAAATACCGGTAAACAATAAAATTACCGATAAAAAACCGGTAGTAACGATAACCGTTTTTCACCGGTTTTTGTAGAACCGGTACACATCTCTAACTCAACACTGCTACAGCTGACGCGTGTACGCGCGTATGTGTTAGTAATCATTCTTAAAACATTGTAAGCTTTGTTGTTTTTTAGGGTTCCGTAGCCAAATGGCAAAAAACGGAACCCTTATAAATTCGTCATGTCTGTCTGTCTGTCCGTCCGTATGTCACAGCCACTTTTTTTCCGAAACTATAAGAAATATTGTACTGTTGAAACTTGGTAAGTAAATGTATTCTGTGAACCGCATTAAGATTTTTTTTTGGGGGTTCCCCATACTTAGAACTGAAACTCAATTTTTTTTTTTCATTAAACCCATGTGTGGTATATATGGATAGGTCTTCAAAAATGATATTGAGGCTTCTAATATATTTTTTTTCTAAACTAAATTGTTTGCGCGAGAGACACTTCCAAAGTGGTAAAATGTGTCCCCCCACCCCTCCCCCCTGTAACTTCTAAAATAAGAGAATGATAAAACTAAAAGAAATATATGATGTACATTACCATGCATCCACCGAAAATTGGTTTGAACGAGATCTAATAAGTAGTTTTTTTTAATACGTCGTAAATCGTAAACCGCAATTTACCTTTCATTCAATCAACTTAAATATAAAAAAATAATTGGCAAAAAGAAAGGTCTTACAGCACAAATAAAGGGAAAATTCTATTAAATAAAAAACGTTGAAAATTAAATGTGTTGAACCCTCGGTGCGCGAGTCCGACTCGCACTTGGCCGGTTTATTTTTATGTAAAGTCAGTATACATACTGACTCAAATTTTGATTTGATCAAAAACAAAAGGAAGTTATTTTCTACATAACCACAAAATAAATAAAAATAACTTACCAGTATGCGGTACGTCTAACATAGATGTGCCAGTATGTTCCACCATTTTCATGTGTAAAGACATCTTCTCTTCCAATAAAGTTGCATGTTCCCTGTCCTTTGCTCTCAACGCTTCTGTAGGTACAAAATTAAAAAATAATTAAGCATTTTTGTTACTTAATTCTTGAATAAATTATTTTACAAATATATTTGGAGATAGAAGCTAGAATTAAGATCAATATTAATTTACTTAATGTGCCAGCCAATTTTAATTATCATCCATGAGATGGGTAAGGCAAAACACATTTTGATAAAATAATAATTATAATAAGATGACCGATTTTGAATTCAAATTTTACGTAAAGAAAGTTTTGAAGGAAAAGGCTTATTACAAGGTAGCTCAATATATTGAAGATAGGGATGTTTGGAAATAGTTTCACTCTGCACAGGTGCACTTCGCATATTGTTTTTTTTTATTTTATTTTTTTAGTTTTAGCCATTATGTAGCGTATTCGCTATTATTTAATAAGAACTTGTTTGCGTTACATATTATTATTTACTTGGTATTGGTATTTTTCTTTTTGATTTAATTGTATATTGTATTGTACATTTTGCTGTTATTGAAAAAATATAGCCAATAGTCAGATTATAAATAAAAGAAAAATATATATAAAAAATGTAACCTTGCTGAGTTTCTTGCCGGTTCTTCTCAGTTGAAGGCTGATTTCCGAATCGGTGGTAGCTTCAGTAAATTCGACCTTCATAAGTGCCCTCCTAGGGCCTAAACTGAATAAATGGCTTTGACTTTGACTTTGAGTACCTTTTAGCTCACGTAATAAGGTGCAAAATTTACCTGTGATCAGTCTTATATTCTCATGCCTTAGCTCTAACTGGCGCTGTCTCTCTTCAGCTGATGTGGCTTGAGCGCCCGCCTCTGATACTTCCACTTCTTCAGGACAGTTTTGTACTGCGGCCCTGTTGACAAAATAATCCTATTAAATACTCTGCACTCCGACGTTGATCCGACTCATATATAGAAACGCACAGCTAAAACTACTTAGTCTAGAAACTAAAAGCCATAGGTATTTTTATAGTAGTCAGACAAAAATGGACTTTAAAAACACTTCATAAGCGTAGTTTCTTTAACGACTTATCAGGAAACTTATTAACTTATCATTGGCTTCCTAATAATAATTTTAATAGTTAATACTGTACTGGAAGCATAGTTTTTATGAAGACGTTTTTTTTTTTTCGCGAATTAAGTCCCAGATAAAAGTTGTTCAGCATGCTGAATTTAACTTACATTTCGTGATCACATCTGGATATATCCACCATATATCTATTCAACCATTCGTCTTCTCATAAATTACACAAGTTTTGTATGTACCTGACAGCATGTATCCAGTGATGTATATCCTTAGGTCGGTGCACCCTCAATTCGAACATCTCCGGCTCGCTGGGCCCGCTGCAGATCAGGTATAACCCACGACCCTCAGCGCCTGCCTTCTCACGAACTAGTAACTTGCTTAGGGATACTACGCCTGTCTGTAAATTAACATATTAAACGTCTCAAAGACGTGTTGGGCCCGCGTGGCGGACTATAGGCCTAGTTGTTAAGGAACACTCATGTTCAAACTACTAAAGGAGAATTTGATTTTTTAATTTTGACTTTGACTTTGTTATCGTTCAACACGACCCAATAATGTTGAGTGTAATTTAATTACTGTGACATACGGATATATTTTTCTCAGGAGGGTGACAAGCAGGCCGGCGATCCAACTGATGATAAGTGGCTACCGTCGCCTATGAACACTCGCAATACAAGGTTGATTGATTGCCACTGTATTGGCAACCTTTATAAAGCCTAGAAGGCAACTGGCTCTGAAGCGCAACTGCCGGAACACACCAGTTGGTGTTGACACAGACTTGTAACTTCAGAGTGGTAGCTAGCCAGGCGGGTACTACAAAGTACCCTACCACCATGTTTTCCTTCAACGAAAGCTCAAGCTCATTGTAGGATTTGAACCCACGACCTACACCGCGGCATCCGACGTCACTGAGATATCATCGCCATAGAAATGAACGAATAAAGTATCCTTTTATCATGTTGACTTTATAGTTAAAAGACAACCAAGTTATGAAACAAAATCTAAAATACATTTTTGTCGCATTACTCTTTAATACGAAATAAGTTTTTGTTGGTGACTATGTCTGTACTTGCATTGTCTTCCAATATACTAATGTACCAAATATCAAGTCAATCCGACCACTGGAAGTGGGTGAAATTCGACTTGCAAGATTCCACCCGGACAAACATAGTGACATACATTGCAAGTTAAACAAACAATGTTAAATAAAAGCTTGTAAAAAAGAGAAACGGTAATAAACTTTGTCGCGCAATAAATACCTTATTATCAGGCGTGAAGAATGTATATTTGTTGTTGTTATCGTGTAGAAAGAAGAGCACGTCCGTGAGCACTATGACTAAAAGCGTCTGCATCTTGCTGCGGCCCTGCAGCAGGGTGGCTACTCCTTCGAACCTGACCAATAAATATAGGGTGGTGAATCTTACTTATATTATCAATGCATAATTTTGTGTGTAGTTGATAGTAAAATAGACAATTTTAATTATTTTCTTAATGACAGTGGCAGAGGGGCTGAGGGTAGGATAACATCTAGCATAATTAGAGATTTGTCATGATCCACTACTGCTTAATGGCCAATGAATTATATTGAGCTTTTAAAAATTGCAGCTCTTTATAAAATGAAATGAATTTTCAACTGATGAATCTTCTTGAGACGTCTGTAAGTTCTGGAGACTTACTTCAAGCCTCTGTTTCCCTGCAATATATCGCTCTTTTTGAACTTGCGTCCTCTGAAGTTAGCGAATGACTTGGCGTCGATGCGGTGGTATATCTCAAGTTTACGGTCTTCTCGTTCTTTAGCTGCTACTTGATTGTCCACGTCTACCAGGATTTCCTGAGAAATTAATGCATGAAATTAATATTTTATCATGGCAATATTTAACCGTAATGTCGCCTATAGCTGCGGTCGGTTGCTGGTTGCTGTTGGTGTCATTCTTAGCTACTGTATTTGTATATTGATATGGAAACATTTAATTGGCCTTCTATTTTGTACATTATCTAATACTAGCTTATCCGCGCGGTTTTACCCACGTTTCCGGTATAAAATATGTTACTTAGGGATAAGTAGCATTTTAATGGTGAGAGAATGTTTGAAATCGGTCCAGTAAATAAATAAAATAAATAAATATTCTGGGACATTATTCCTCACACACGGCCATCTGACCCTAAACTAAGCAGAGCTTGTACTATGGAAGTCAGATAACTGATATACTACATATACTACTTTTCTTTTGTAAATACATACATATATCGATATTTACATTCAATCGCTACCAAAATTTGCTGGGCTAATATGAAGATTGTCTGAAAATTTCATCAAAATTGCTTCAGCCATAGAGTCCATAGGTCCATAAACAGCTAGATAGATAGATTGTTTTTTCTGTATTGGTTTTCTGAATAAAATGAGAATAATGTGTACCTTGACTCCACAGAGTGCTTTTTGCAGTAATTCCCGCTCGTTGACGTCATCGCCTGCTGTCTTCAACAGTGGCTCCAACAGTAACGGATACTTTGTTAACCTCTGCGCAACGAATAACACGCATTCTGGTACTCCCTGTAGATACAATATTATATTAGGGTTCCCATTTATATATTATTACAATTTACATACTAATATCGAGTAGTAGTAGGTATAGCTGGTTTTTGTTAAGCCAATATTTGTACGTTGCGCAGACTGGCGGACGGGACGGCAGAAGATTTTAAATTTATCAATTGAATTTAATAGTTATCCAATCGAAATAAGGTATATATTTCAATGGACAGTCTGCGCAGGCCATTTCTATAATGAGGATTAAGTTCATAAAAGTTGTAATATTTATTTTTTGTTTATTTACCTTTACCTATAATTTATAAGGCGAAAGTCAATAAAAAAAAAATACCCTTTAAATTTTGCTAGTTATAAAAAAATTGCCTAGTTATGTGCTCTATACCTTCTTCCTAAGCAGCGGGTTCTGTTGACACTTTCGTATGAACCTCGCCAGTCGCGGCTCGCGCGTGCAACACTCCTTGAACACTTCCACTGCGTCGCGGTGACGCGAACAGAACTCGCCTGTATGGCAAAAACATTAACAAATCATTGTCTATTGATGCATTATTGTATATCAACATACAAACATTCACATTTATAATATTAGTAGGATGGTAGTGTTACCATCTTAATCTTTAATTACTCGCGTTGGGTGCCAAAAATTCCAAACGAGTGCTTGTAGGGCGTTTGGGGTGTGTAACACCCCGCGCGACCGTTTATGTAGTTAAGTAAGTTAAGTATTATCTTCTGGAGCTATCCAACCGCCTTCATAAAAAAGATGTCATATATGTCAAAGAACCAAAGATATAAAAAAAGACTACGTGCTCCATATGCCAAGGACATGTGTGCAATGACCATATCAATAACGTCTGCCAAAATTGTGATTCAAATTTTGTTGTATAGGCTTGTGTCTGACCACAATCTCACTATGGCAGGCGATGATGTGGCCGAAGGTGGTAATAAGCACACAAAGCCTAGAAGGATCTGGCTCCCAAGTGCAGCTGCCGGAGCACACCAATAGGTGTTTGGCGACAGATTTTCAACTTGAGGGTGGTAGCCAGCCAGGCGGGTACTACAAAGTACCCTACCACCGTGCTATGGTTTCCTCACGACGTTTTCCTTCACCGAAAGCTCAAGCTCATCGTAGGATTCGAACCCGCGACCTTCGCCGCGGCGTCCGACGTCACTACCGCTGAGTTATCATCGCCTTATATTTTTTAAGGTAGTCATTACAAATCCATAAAATAAACCGGGGTGTACGACACCCCACGCGACGACTTACGCAACTTTTTAGGCGGTAGGGAGTAAGGGTTAATATATATAGATAGATAGCGCACCATAGGCGGCCTTGAGCTTGTTCTGGTTGGGCGGCGCGAAGGCGTCGGCCAGGATGTCGGCCACGGAGGCGACGGCGGGCGCCTGCAGCTGGCGCGCGCGCAGCCGGCCCAGCAGCGCCGCGTGCAGCGCCCACAGCTCCTCCACGCACGGGAACATGCGCGACACTTGCGACACGGACACGCCCGAGAGCCGCCCCATGCCCGACACGAACATCTGCATCATTATATTATATACGTGGGGCTCTCGGAAAGTTTTGAGAAACTTAAAAAAAAGTTTTATGAGTTAAGTTTTTTTTATTTAATCTTTTCAAAGAACTCTTCATCGAAACACTTTTTCCAATTCGCCGCGAGACACCTTTTCTATGGCCTTCTCGATCGCTGTTAGCGCATGCGGCACCCGGCGTGAAACTATCCTCCTCCCGCGAAGATGCTCATGTAGAATTTCGTGAACGCTTCCCGATCCAATTTGCAGTATGTGCTGAAGCTCTTCATACGTAATTCGCCTATTCTCTTGAATTATTTTTTTTACTGCTAGCACGTTTCCTACCGTAACAGATGTCGAAGGGCGACCACTTCGTTTTCCATCCCTCAAAGTTAGTCGACCGCGATGAAATTCGTTATACCAGTGGTATACGCTTGCTTTAGAAGGGCCTTCATCAATAAATGACATTTGAAGTCTATCCTACGATTCGTCCGGTTTAAAACGAAATTTAAAATCATAAAAATTCATCGCGCGAAAGTGTTCCTGACGCAGATCTATTTTTCAATGAGACACGATAGTTCAAATTAGCTCTTAAAAAAAGTGGAGGGATGTTTTGTAATTGGAATGTTTGTATTTTTACTTATAAATAATCGTGTTTTCTAAATAAATTATAACTAGCCAGTGTCACATACATAAAAACTTTATTTCTCAAAACTTTCTGAGTGCCCTGGTATACTACCTCCAGCCTGGGTTTTACCACAATCTCACAACGGTAATATAAGTGATAATGTGGTCGAAGGTGGTAAGCACAATAAGCCAAAAAGTAACTGGCTATCGAGTAAAACTGCCGGAACACATCGGTAGGTGTTTGTCGGCACATTAAGTGGTAAGTACTTTGTCTTTGTCTCATAGTTTTAGGCCGGGAATATACATCAGATTTTTTCATCCGATAGTCGGATCCAATAGTCTGATCCGGCGAACATTCAATACATTCCAATCCGACTATCGGATCGGACGTGTATTGAATGTTCAAACAAAGTAATGGCTCCAACGCCTTCCGATAGTCGGATCAGACTATCGGATGAAAAAATCTGACGTATATTCCGGCCTTAAGCTTTCAGTCCTCAATTTAAACAAGACATTATAATATAATTACTAAATTACTGATTGCTTACCTTTTGCATAAGCCTTATAGTGAGACAGTGATGTTTCTCAGTCAATATTAACTCGTAAATGTGTTCTTGGCGCTTCGTCTCCCTGTCACCGATCGTTCTGAGAATAATAATATTTACTATTAAGAAAAAATGAAACTGACAGAATAGGTAGACACTAAAATCTTAGTTTGTATTGTTGTACGTATATTATTAAAACTTAAGTACTCACTTAGCTAATCCCTTCGGTGCCCCAGCAGCCCAAGTATCGGGCTCTGATGCTCCGAGACCCAATAGGATCGCTTCTTTACCGAGCTGGTCTGGTGTCAAGTACACTTCGGGCCACTCTGTTGCGCCTGCGTCGTCTGATGCGCTGAAATGATAATTATTTTATGTTTTTGACTAAAATCATTTGAAACCAATTTTCATAATCACCTGACGAAAGCCTGAAAGTAAGTTAGTAACTTTTAAATTAAATAAACTTTGTTTTTTGTTGTGGTAAATTAAGATGTGGCCTAAGGTGGTAAATACAAAACACCTAGATGGAAATTGGTCCTTATGTGCTGCTGAGATATATCTTGGCGACAGATTTTCAACTTAAAGGTGGGTGGTGTCATTAGGCAGCGACAACAAAGTCCTCTATATATCAATATAATTAGAACCATCGACATGTAACCTGTCCATTTTTTTTAAATATAATCATGATAAGTGAAGATGTGTTCAAAGGTGGTAAGCACACAAAGCCTAGAAGGAACTGGCTCACAAATGCAACTGCTGGAACACACCTCATTGTAGATTAAAAGGCATTAATGTACTCACTTGCTTTGATCATGTTTGTGGTCGGAGCCGTCTTTGTCATCGTTGTACGCGTGACTAGTACTGTAATAACGACATAACTGTTAACTTTTATACTAACCCAGTACTATACATTCAACAACGTCACATTGCAGAATAATTTTTAATACTTAACTTTTATTTTATATGGTAGGTAAATAGAGATTTGCAAGACTGCTATCCAAAATTAAGCAATTCATTTAGTTATTAATCTTTTTCTGAATTAAATTATTGTGCATGTAACGTTATATTACAGACAGGGTCAAAATCAACCGACGCAACAAATGATTTCAATGAAACATAAGGTCCACATAACAACCTATTTAAATAACAGTTTTGTGACACATTTTAACATATTTTATTAGCAAAGCCTAAATAAATAAGAAGAAGCATTTACTTGTTACTCACATACACAACGAGTTACAAAGAAAGGCATGCAAATTTAGACCTTGGTTTTGTGAAATAAAGTTGTTAGATAACGAAATTTACTATAATCTATTCATTGGTATCGGTCCGGTATTGTTAAAGCTAAAAGGGATAGATTATTTTTCATTTGTAACATTGTTTATTTGTAACCACATGATTTCATTGACGAGCTATCAAGACGATTAAGGATCAAGGATTCATTTTTCATTCGGAAATGATCTCTCTATTATTTCTACGTCACTTGCAGTCTCTTTGCAAGAGTAACCTATTCTATAAATATATCTAAATTTTGTTAATATTCCCAACTATTATCTTACAAACTGTTTACATTATTATAATGAAATCCCTTTTAACAAAAACATCGTCCAAAACCTCGAATAGACATCTTAAAAACTAAAAAAAAAAACTTCAGCGAAACGAAAACTTCGAGATTTCAAAACTAAATTCTTTGAACGTAAAACAACTACGACAACATTTCTCAAGAGAAATATCTACCTTCATAATAGATAGAAAGATACACAAGTAAGGCATCGAGGATGATTGTAGAACGATCTAGAAGATTCTGTGTTTTGATGTGTGATGAGGCGTGAGACGCTTGTGTGAGAAGCCCGTTTGCTGCTCGTGATATATTTTTCAGTACAATGTTATATCAAATTCACAGGTGATCCATCGATGGATTATAATATGGATCATAATACTAACAACTGCCTTAAAATAATGTGTTTGATTTGTGTTAATATTTCACAAACAAAATATATTTTTGGCACTTCTTAATGCCCTAAACGCGACTTAAAATATTGTAATTAAATGGATGAATAACCTTAATACATTTCTGTCGTTCGAATTATTGAGATTACTATTTGAATGCCAACAATAGAGACGATTCCTGCTTTAATTATAGAACTTGAATGGAATCAATTATGAAACCAGGAACGTACATAAAAAGACAAATGTAATGGTTTGATACACTGAAATTAACTTCTATTTTGAAGTAAGCTTGAATCCTTGAAAAAATCTGTTGCATTTTGGACCTAGTACATATTTACCGTTGATTTTTACAATTGCCTAATTATAATTGTTTTAATATCAATAAAAAAAATAACTATCAACATTAAAAATTTTGCCCTTGCATATTTTTAATACAGCGAATTCAATTTAGATTCCTAAAATCTATCAAGATATTTTAACTAAGCTATATATTGTTCCATTCAGTCTAATTTGTTCCGAATACACACGACGGGAAAGAGGGAGACAGACAGATCGAAATGACGTGTGGATGATGTATGATGAATTGATAGTCAAGAAAATGCAGCGCGATCATTCCCGACTTACTGGACGCCGAGTTTTGTTGCGACGCGCCGCCATGGGCTGTAGCATCCTGACTTCTTGCTGTGTGCCGGCCGGTACGGAACAAGACGAGCATTGTACGTTTACGGTTACGTTGTGCGTATTGTAGCATGTCGAAGGTCGATTGTTTGAAACTCTTTTTACAAACTTTTTTATGTCACCTGTTAGTATATGTGGGTGGAAACTTGCAACTGAATTATAAATAAGTTCCACTTTACTGATTGAGCTGAAATTTTTCTGAGTTTTGGTCCTGGTGACAATACAATATAGTACACTCAAAATTGATATTTTTTACTGTATTACCTTTGTTATTATGGGTTTCGAGATAATTTCACGAGAAAACGTTTCAATATTGTAATTCAATTGTAAAATATTACGATGTTGTAATTTATATTTAAAATTTTATTTTTAACATACTGTTAACTACTGTCTAGGTTGTTGTGTAACAATAGGGAATTACATAGTAACATAATATTTTAGTTTAACTGTTTTTTTTCTAGTACACAAACTACTAATGGTACATTTGAGTTTCAAATTATCGACATTCAACTTTCGAGACGTTATCCTAACTCAATTACTTAACATCGAGGTTACATTTTGAGTACTTTTAAAGTAACTAAATATTTTAAATGAATTTTTAAATTTCGACAAAATTCTTCACCGAAATAATATCACGAAGGAAGCTATTTAAAAAATCTATATAAGGTTTAACATTAAACGCTGAGGTCTTTTAAAGGCGTGAATGTTTAGGTAAAGTCTTTATTAAAAAACTTTATTGTGTTATTTTTTTTTAATTGCTGTTAGTTGCTTGTTTCTCGGTTCATATGATTTCTAAATCTACATATTAATGCCTTAAAAGGACCTTAGCGAATAAAGACACATTATATTATTTAATTCTTTCTTTATTTGTACAACTGGTTAAAAAATGTAGCGTATTAGTTATATTTTGACCGTATATTGATAATCAAATACTTACTCTATGTTCATAAAAACTCAAAATGCCAACTCAACGCAATCCAATGACTGATATAATATAATCCAATCCCCGAAACAAGATAAACCAAAACGTATATATAATCATATATAGCTTAAAGAAACGTTTATATAGCACACAGTCGAAAATATATACAGGAAGATTAAAATAAAATACCTAGCAAAATGTTACAAAGCAAAAATCCAGTGTATACGATATCATAATAGTGTTTCTATATTGTTAATTAAAACCAGTGGTCACATACTTGTGTATCTTCTTATAATTAAAAACCATAAATAAATCGATGACACTGATATTTTTATACCATAGCCATGACCTATGTTTTCTTCCCTTTTTGCAACAGCATGTATAAAATTTGTCTTTGGAAAATATACAGAGTGGAGGCGATATTTTAGTACGAGGAAAAATATGGACTTTTTCCTTACTTTACTGTACTCAATTCACTCCAATCTGTAAAACTCCTCGCATGACCGCACGCAAAACAAATACAAAATGCATTAGCGTAAAAACTGCTTCCCACTGGCTGTAAGATCGACGTTTCTTTGCCAATAATTTCGCAACAATTAAAAAATAAAGCAGCAAAATATATGCCATACAAAATATATACTACTCCTATCTTTATGGCCATATGTTTACATTATTTTTATTTGCATTTTTTAAATATTAATTTTATATTGTCGGTACTTACCTACTGGGGTTCTGTGATTGGCTGGAAACCGAGCTTCTCTTACTGTTCTTACCGCTCGCCGCGCTTAGAGATTTGCCGACGAAGGTCTGAAAATAGCACGATTGTATGCTTTATTAACATAGCTGTGGAATTCAAAATTGAATGGCAAATATTTCGGATACGTACCTTTGATGTTTTGGGCTTGTTGCATTCCACAATGTGATCTTTGCAAATGTTTTGGTGCACTGTCATTGTACAGTCTGAAAAATAAGGTATATTTATTTACGTGTATTAATGATTAATTTTGAAAGTTTATACAAAGTTGCCACAGCAGGGTTGCCGGTCAGTTAATCTAGACGTGGTGGAGGCGCCCAAGTATTCCTGGGCGCCTCAGAAGAGGTGAGGCGGGGCTTGATAATGTGTGTATTTTCATCACCGCTGCCAAGCCCCGCCCCAAAGTGCGGGGCACGCGGCTGAAACTTAGCTCCCGTAGCCCCGGCCGAGTGGCAGAGAAGGAATACGGTGGTGGTTTTAGTCAGTAAGAGTCTGACATAACCCGGCAACTTCCCCCGAAAATGCCATGCCGTATCCCAAGAGGATTTCGCCACCTAAAAAAAAAAGCGGGTAACTGTCTTCTTACTATCTCTGTAAGTTCGGGAGTTGCGGCAAATCGCTTAAAGGGTGACCCCACAACTGCACACGAAGCGGCCCTACGCCTTAAGACTTACACACCTGATACAGTATAGGTAAGTGCAACAAGCAGGTACATACTCTCGCAGTAGAGCGCGGGGTTGTCGGTGAGCGGCCGCGAGCACCAGTCGCAGTCGCCGCCGCCGCCGGCCGCCTGCCACGCGTGCGACACTTTGCGAGACTTATCCTAACAACAACATACATAAACCAATATAAAACAAATTAAAACCTCGTGGAAATAAGTAAAATTTATTTAGTTTACAAAAAAAAAAACACTTTGAAACTAGGCTGACGGATTAATTTACCCACTGCATAAGTCGTTTTTCTACACATATCTCGATACAGGTTGTGTGAGTGTTAAGTTTGGATGTAGAACTGATCTCCGAAACTATTGACCCGATTTCAAAAAATCCCCTTGAGTTAGAAAGCCCGCTTAGTGACGAAGGTATAGCCTATTTTTTTCCCGGAAACTCGGGTGAAACTGCGGGGAACAGCTAGGCTCTACATATTAGAAAACATACTACACTTATTTTGATCCGGGTTACAGGATAAAATATTTAGGTTGTTTTTTTTTTAATAGGACTAACAGGCAGACTTTCCACCTCACAGCCACCTTTAGATATTGTCAATTCCAGAATGATTGCCAATTTCCCTTTTAGCGCCTTTTTTTAAAACCCTATTTCACGTTTAATAATACTTTACATACCTTTTTCTTCCTGAAGAACAGACTACCCCTTTTTCGCCTCTTCTCAGCATGACGACCGTAAAGCGCTCTGTTAGAAAATTATCTAATTAAACCACACAAAAATACACTGTATTACGGTATTATAGAGATTATAATAACATGCAAAATAATGTAAAGCACATAAAAATTCCGTAGAAACGTTCAAACATAACATCAAGCAAAGCCTTGTGCTTGTAGCATGCTAGTGTCTGTCTTTTGGATTTTCATCTTTATGATTTAGGCGGTTACTTACATTTTTGTTTGTTGTCAATTATGAATTACCTTATTCAAATTCTGAGTTACTGAATTTATTATTGTTTTAATTTCTGCTTCTGGGCAGTAAGCTTTACTATTTTTTCCTTTGTACCTTATTGCATTACAGTTATAGTCTATCTCGCTCGTACCTTTGCCATGACAGAAGAATCTTCTAAAACAATAATATCCAAGGGTGAGACAGTATGACCCATGAGCAACCTTTACCCCACTCACTGCCAAGCTAGACCAAGAGACACTTACTCGAATTATCCTCGTTGCTATCTCGCTCATACCGCCGTCAGATAAGCTAACACCGAGCGAGACAAACAATATCGACTTACTGTTCCAAGAACGCGAGATTATGAAGCTGAAGGTCCTGGTTGTTTCTTCTGCCAGCCAGTTGAGTAGGAGCTCCAACAGTAGCGGCTGAAGCGTCTTCGTCACTCTCTGTCTCGCTCGCACCGCCGGCGGACAAGCTAACACCGAGCGAGACAGACATACATACGTGCGTAGAACTATCGTGAGCTTTAAGTTTCACGCGAAAAGGTTATTCTAACAAGTATTTAAGTGAAGGCAAATTGTTTTTAAATACTATTTTGAATCGTTGTATGTAAATAAAGAACAAATGAATCTAAGTTTTAATGCAACTTTCTTTAAGCTTTAAATTCCTTTGAATTTTGACAAAAATAAATTTATTTACAGCAAATATTTACAATCAATTGAATTGAATTGTTTTTGTGTTGAAAACTTATAATGCAGCCATTTTGGACAGCCCTTTAAAAGTGTCAAATAGCATTTGAAAAGCGAAAATTCTGTATTTTTGTAAAAAAAAAATCGTCACGACAGTTCCACATTAGTGCAAATAAAACAAACAAATAAATCAGATCGATTGTCTAGAACTGATTTGTGCCGACGATCAATCGTTTATTTTAGCGAAGCAAACAGTGCCAACAAAATACATCGACTCACACATGCACAGTATTATAAAAAGAAGAATTCAATTTATTAAATTTGTCATGCAAAAAGTTGACCTATAACTTAACTTTTGTAAGGCTTAGTGAACATTTTCCCTAATAACGAGGGGGATTATGGTGGTGGCCAAACAGGAGCTTGGCATACTTCATATTCCTTTGAATTTGTCACATGCAGGTTTTCTCACAATATTTTTCGTCACCAAAAACCTACTGAAGAATTTCTGTCTGCACGTAATTTTAGTGTCCGCATAATCAAAGACAGTATCAACTATGAAATGTCGAAGAAAGCCTTTTGAACTTTTGTATACATATTATTCATGTCTGTCGGGCATGGTCACCGTGACTGGCTAATTAGTCATTAAAGTATATCCATCTTTGTTTATTGAATAGCTATAGAAAGGGACAGGTATAGAGATCATTTTACATAATTGACATGAGTGACGCCGATAGATTTTACCATTAAATTTGTCTATGAACTTTCTGGTAAACCTTTCATTTCTATATTCAACTAGATTCCACCCCGAGGTTTTGCCTGCGTTCCTGAGAGATGTGATCTGTCTATATTATACAAGTAAAAGTGAAAGTTTGGATGTTTATGACTCAACCACGGACAAACTGGTATGAAACTTGCCATATAGATAGATCACTGTCTGGAATAAAACATATATAATTTTCATCACGAAAAAACATGACAACCCACAGGAACGCGAGTAAAACCGCAGGGCAGAAGCTAGTTTACAACATTAGTGATGCACGAAGAGGATCGAAAAGTACCAGGCGCACATAAAGGTGAACCACTCACATGTTGATGGGCGGCTGGGGCTGCGGCGGTTGTACCGCGGCCACGATGCTGGGCGTCGACACTGACTTCTGTAAGGGCAGCCGCGCTATCAGCCGGGCCCCGCACTCGGCTCCGCCCGTGGCCACGCTCCCGCCCGACGCCAGCAGTGCTGCTGTTACTTTCTCAAAGTCTTTCTGTTGACCATCATTATATAAACCATATCAAATTTAGCTATAGCTTAATGGCTCGGCGATGGGCGTGGATTCGAATACTACAGGATGATTTTTTAGTCACTGGCAATACTTGCAGGGGTAGAAGTACTCACCAATATGAACGACTTTTTTTATGGATCCAACTCTGATATCGCGTAAAATAAAATAGTTGCTTCATACATTTTGATCGAGTAGGTATTGAAATTTTGTATTGAACAGCTGATATTTTTTTCGTGACTTAAATATCATGTATAATGAACTTGAGTTTCTATAGCATGGTGGTAGGGTACTTTGTAGTACCCGCTTACCTGGCTACCAACCTCAAATTGAAAACCTGTCACCAAGCACCTACCGGTGTGTTCCGGTAGCTGCACTTGAGAGCCAGTTCATTCTAAGCTTTTATGCTTACCACTTTCGGCCACATAACTTAACATATTGAGATTGTGGTCAAGCACAAGCCTCTTTTTTATACAAAGTAAAAAATAAACATTATTATACGATATGCTATTTAACTTAAACACTGTTTAAATTGTCACTTATTGCTCACCTTCCTGTCTTTATCAAACAATGTGACGTTTACGTGACCATTTAAACCAAGGACGCATGTGCGAGAGCGATAGAGTACTTGGCCAATGAGAAAGAGAGAACTATAGTTTGACTTCTGTCACGTGTTGAAGGCACTTTTTTGAAATCAGTTAAAATAGTATCTATTTAATTAGTTTTACATCATAATTTTATAAAATTAGTTAAGTCGTACTTACAGCAAGATCGCTATCGTTGAGAGAATGTGTTGAATGTCTGACGGGGCGGGGCACTTCGCCTTCAGACTCCATAGACGACAAAGAAGCGCTGTGTCCATTTAGTGTGCTGTAACATACAATGTATGGTAATTTATCATCGATTTAATATTGCCACCTCTCCCAAGATTAGTGTGACGGGAATTTACAGCTTCGACAAGACATTTACATATGCAAAGTACCATGTAAAAATATCACAGTTCTTAATTACTAGAAACAAAACAATACAATATGAATTTTTAGTATGGATTAAACATTGTTATAGTGAAATAAACTGCTGATTGATAATACCAAATAGGTCCAGTAGATATTGAACCTCAAAATTAGTCACATTTTAAAATTTTAATTTTACACCCAATTTCCGAATTCCCAATGGTAACTGAATGGCGTCGAATTACTGTGACAAAATTATAATAAGGAAACTAATCAGTTTTAGCTTTCGATAAAATATGTTCTTTGCACCTGGCTCGCTATATATAGCCAATCAACTACGAATCTCTGCACTTGAGAGTCGGTCTTTCTACCTTTTGTGTATTTACTACCTTCGCCCATATTATCACTTACTACGACATATTAGTCATATATGACATATTAGTAATAAAATACAAAGGTCATCAAAGGTCATTAACCTGCGTTGCCTTTGCGAGTCATGCGGTCTGGCGCCGGGCTCCAGCGCCGCCCACGAGCTGCGCCGCCCTTCGTCGCGGCGCTTCCACAGAACCCATTGTCGACACTCTCCTGGGGGTACACGATTACTTCAATAATATCAACTATTATATATAACCGAACAATTATAAGCTCTACTACATTAATATACAGTTGGAAATTAATTGAAATTATATATCTTAGGCTAAACATGGAATTGCTCAATATGAAATCCTTGTTTGTTACCTTTTTACGCCTAAACCGCTGAACCGATCGCGATGAAATTCGGTACGCAGATAGCTCATCTATAGTATGGAGAAGGACATGGGCAACTATTTTTTCGGGAACGCGGGTGAAACCGCGAGAGACAGCTAATTTCAAAATAAACATAAGTAGTTCCAAAGAAAGTTTACTTCATAATGATAGAACAAGTTGTATTTTCTAAAATCAAAAATATTTATAAACTGTTAGGTACTTAGTTATGCGTTTTTTTTTCTGTTTCATTTAATATCAGGACGGCCTGCCAGCTTGTTAGCTTTATGATATTAAAAAAAACTAAAAAGTATGATACGCACCGCTTCCCTTCCGACTCTGTGGATAGAAGTCCAAATGTGTTGGTGATGAACAGTCGGGCTCGGTCGCGCCATCTTTACACAGCGATGGACACGAAGTGCTGAGACGACATGTTCCTGTTGCCTGGGGGAATAATTCATTATCATCAACAGCTCATACACATCAATGCTGGGGTGGTGAGGTGGGGTGGGGTGCAAGATATTTTGTTTATTTACCAGCAAAGGTAGTGGCGCTTCGCGCATGCGTTGCACGGCGATGTGAAGCCTGCGCAGTTGTTGCAGACTGTCGTCCAGGACGCCCGGGCTGTGCGGGGTCACGCTGATCGTTGGGACCTAGGTAAGTTATATTATGATATAAGTATTTGTATTGATTTACATACTTGAGCATATTAGATGAAGAGAATAGACATAGAATATTGCATAAATATTCTTGGCCCATATAGCTTCCATACAAAAATCTCCACGCATCACTGTCGGTCTTTTTAGTTCCGAGTTACATAATTTA
The DNA here is from genome assembly GCA_951216915.1 of Tetheella fluctuosa. Taxonomy (NCBI): domain Eukaryota; kingdom Metazoa; phylum Arthropoda; class Insecta; order Lepidoptera; family Drepanidae; genus Tetheella; species Tetheella fluctuosa. Next base: position 3,030,903 of record OX578237.1, read on the forward strand.
GGAAACGCCAATACTTTTAGACCAGTTCTAAATAAAATAGTTTATGATATACCATTGAATACAGTTTATTTGAAAATAGACTTTACAGTGCTATTGAATATTCTCGACAAGAAAGTTACCCAAAAATATATATACATACATAAATGGTTCATGGTACAGCTTCCTCCATCTTACCTGTGCTCTAGCGGCAGCCATGTCTGGTGGTGGGGTGGACCGCGTCACGTGCTCAGTGACCTCGTCCTCACTGCTGTCGGAACGAGAGTCCGAACTGCCGCCGCCCTCGTCTGGAACACGTACTCAGTTTTATCATAGATATTTTGGACTGACAGTGCAAAGCTTGCTGCCATACAACTTGGTTTGCTTTCTTGCTTATTTTAATTGTGATGTGATTCTCCTGCGGTTAAATGACCATCTGCTTTATTGTCAACTTTTTTGATTTAAAAACAAGTCTCAATAGAATAATCGTGAGTATCGTGGAACACTCGGTTTGAACGAAGAAGCGCGCTATTTATAACCGTCTACACTAAAGAAACGAAGTCGACGAATTCACGACCCGTGAATTCGTCGACTTCGGGATTTTCGAACTTCGTTCCAAAATCCCTCACCCCCCTCGTGACTGATCTTTCGAGATTGGTAGACGACAGTAAATCATTATTCTTGAATTTTAAATCATTACATCTGCTAACATGTTTAACATTCAAAGGTAGATAGAGTTTAAATGTATTTCTTGATAGTTACACTGTACGTGCACAATTCCCGGTAATTGGGTATGGGTAACCTTAAGCCTAAGGCCCTCATCCGAAGTTACCTTATTAATTTCACTAGCTTTCCCATGTTAGTTTATTTCCCTACAAGTAATTTGTCTAAAGCCGCTTGTGAAACATTAAACCTTGACCTCCGAGCAAAAATACAAGCAACAATAGAAAATATTACCAAAATGTAATAAACGAATATTTCCCTGCAAAACTTTACGCTAACAATGCAGCGAGCATTCCTGCACAGACAGCTGCCAGAACTTTGCGCTTTTATCGAGTTCCACTGAAAGCTCCCTGCGAATGCTTTGTGAACCAAATAATTTCATTATTACATTTGTAATTGGTACTATACCTAATAACACTGGAGGAAGAGTGCTTTGAAATTATCAAAAGGGCTTTGTACTTGTAATCGTAACTAGACATTTTAAAGGTAAATACGTTTTCTTAAGAAGGTCTCCACCAAACCTAGGATCACTGTGAACTCTTGATGTCTCAGGACAGTTTTTTGGTAAGACATAAAGCCCAGAATGGGATGCCTAAAGGCTTTATACAGGCCAATCGTCGAATTCTGTAATTGAGATGCGGATTGAAGATCAATCCATCGGTATAAAACGATCCGAGATTGAGATCTATCTCGGATTAAGGATACGTTATTAATTTCGGGCGTTAGAGATAGGTAGGATACATAATGTAAACACATGATGACGACATCCTCGACTCGATGATGTAACGATGACGACAGTTGTCGAGCTGCCTGGACGTGACAATTACGTGATGTTATACAACTGTGTAAAGAAATTGTTTGTACAATCAGCAACAACGGCGTGTACAACGGCGTCCTGAATGACAGTTTACATATACGTGGATGACAAACAGTATACTGGACTGCGTTCCGTTTTAAACAGTACCCAGTATAGCTAACTATAAAGGAAGCCGTTCCTTTATAGTTAGCTATACTGGGTACTATTCTCAGTATACTAAATGACGTCACACCTTACAGTGCGCGCAGTGTATATCGGAACATACCCATAATATATGCTTATAAAAAAAATGTAGGCATATATGGTCTTATTTTCCTTTTAAATTATATGTAATAATCCTAATACGGTTTTTAGTGAAAGAAAAAATGGAAAACATGTCCGGAAAATAGGAAAATTCAGGAAAAACTTAAAGTATTTTTTTCTATGAGATTTATTAAAATTTGGACAGGTCGACGTCTGTAGTTTCGTGTATAGGTGTTTTTTGACTATGTTAAGCTACTTATGTTGCTGACCGTACAACCTTTGCAATTATACTCAAACTAAACTTATTTGTAGTAAATTTTGTAAAAGGCTAACCTTTATCTATCAAGATAATTATTATTTTTTAAACTACAAATGGAGGTAGGTTGACTTCTAAAGCCACAGCAAACTCTACCAATAAATCCAGCACCATTTCCTCTAGCACAAGTTGTAAACTAACTAGTGCACACAATCTACATCCGGAACGGTATAGGATATTGGTTTTCAGTCGGACTTCCGCATCGGAGATGAGGCGGCGGCGTCTAGAAATGTCATTTGCAGATTGAAATGAGTTTTAATCTGGTTTTTATGCAGAAAATGAGTGATAGAGTCCAAAATAGGTGAACTCAAGTGTTTAGTGGTAGTAGAACCTGAAAGAACTGTTAGATTTCTTATTTTTTTAACCGACGAAAAAACGGAGGCCGTTCTGAAGTCGACGCGTATATTTCGCCTCAACAGGTAAATAAAGGAACCCTTATAAGATCACTTTCTTGTCCGTCTGTCTATCTGTCCGTCTGTCCGTGTGTCACCACCGATTTTCTCAGGAACGGGTGACCTTGGAAGTTGAAATTTATATCAGATACTGAAGTCCATAGTCCCTATTAGGTGTAAAAAAATCAAGGTCCTGAGTCAACACGATAAAAAGATATGGGCAAATTTAGATTTTCGCGAAAACTTGTAAGTACTAAAATTTACCTTAATAAAAGCACAGCACAAATAAAGGAAAAATTCCAAGAAATAAAAAAACTTGAAAATTAAAGGGTGTCCCCATACATACATAGTTGACGCCAAATAAGATAGCCCTCTGAGTTGTATGGGCGCTCATACAATTTATAGGTCTAGCTTAATTGGACCCTACCGCAAACAAAGTAAATAAATAAAATTGTGCTATTGTGTGAAAGCAAATAAAAGAAAATATTTTGGCGGTATAATGGGTAGTTACGGAACCCTCGGCGCACGAGTTCGACTCGTACTTGACCGGTTTTTTATATATGACCACGCATAACTTTTTACAGAGTAGTCCGAATTTGTTTTTTTTTTGTTCGAAAGGGATATCTCAAGGGTGGTACCAATGATTAGGAAACCAGGATCTGATGATGGCATCCCAGAGAAATCGAGAGGATCCTTCGAAAATCGTAGTGGCGACTAGTGAGTTTTTTTTTTATTCATTGTTAATTCTAGATATCATTTACCTTTACTAAATATGAAGCGCAAAATTTGGTGTATCTAACCTACCTCATCATCATGATTAACGAGTCTACGATCTTCGGATACTATACGGGTATGCTCATGCTAAGTGCGCTTAGGATCATTTCTACGCGCACTTAGCCGGTTTAATATTGGATCTTTCTTTTTGAAGTGGAAACTTCTTTTAGCGCGGTATGCATTTTTTTAGATAAGGTAAAACCTTTGGACTCGCGACACCGTTGAGACGCGACACCGTTACGAGCGAGACGCAGTTTGACGTACAATCTCAAACTCAATCTGAATCACTCAACAACAAAAAAATAGTTTTCACTTCTGTCGGCACTCCCGGAGTGCAATTTTTTTTTACGTCAGAAGGCGGACGGTCCACATGATGGTAAGTAGCCACCGTCAACTATGGTGATTATAGTAAAATACCTGGGTTGCTAATATGTTGCCGACCTATACAAAACCTACAAGGCAACTGGCTCTTCTTTCATATATTTCACGTCATTTCGTTTCTCATAGACATACAATTGAAATAATAATATGGTAGTTACATGCCAACCAAAACCATCGTGGGTTAATTTTTCGCATGTAGACACAACATACAATGATATAATAGAAACAGTATACTGTATTTTCGCTCCCAGATGTATAACTTGGCACAATAATATCAGTATCTGCTTTCTCGTTCATCAAAACAAATTAAAGTCAAAATCAAAAACGGATATTAAATAAAACCGTCAAGTGCGAATCGGACTCGCGCACCGAGGGTTCCGTACAAACTTCGTCCATCTTTCATCCATCACGGGAAATACACAATTTTATTTATTTACATTATTTGAGGTTATTGCAAATTAAGCTAGACCTCTTAAATTGTATCAGCGCCCATACAACTCAGAGGTCTTTATCAATCGGCGTAACTATGTATGTATGTAATTTTCATTTTTTTTATTTTTTGGAATTTTCCCTTTATTTGTGCTGTAAGACCTTGCTTTTTGCCAAATTTCGTGATTCTAGGTCAACGGGAACTACCACAAAACAAATAAAAGGGCAAAAAAATCGCGTTGTATGGGAGCCCCCCTTAAATATTTATTTTATTTTGTTTTTAGTATTTGTTGTTATAGCGGCAACAGAAATACATTATTTTGTGAAAATTTCAACTGTCTAGCTATCGCAGTTCTTGAGATACAGCCTGGAGACGGACATACGGACGGACAGACAGCGAAGTCTTAGTAATAGGGTCCCGTTTTTACCCTTTGGGTACGGAACCCTAAAAACTGGCCAAGTGCGAGTCGGACTCACGCACGAAGGGTTCCGTACCATTTTCTATAAAAACGGCAAAAAAATCGCGTTTGTTGTATGGGAGCCCCCCTTAAATATTTATTTTATTTTGTTTTTAGTATTTGATGTTATAGCGGCAACAGAAATACATAATTTGTGAAAATTTCAACTGTCTAGCTATCGCGGTTCTTGAGATACAGCCTGGCGACAGACAGACAGACGGACGGACGGACGGACAGACAGCGAAGTCTTAGTAATAGGGTCCCGTTTTTTTCCCTTTGGGTACGGAACTCTAAAAATGGCCGCAAACAAAAACATTTAATACGACCTTTCACTCGACACAAACGCCTCCCGTACAATTTTTCCCGTTTAGCGCCATACAAAATGCATAATCGCCTACCGAGGCTATGTCAGCTGGGCTGACCTACTTATCACATAGGTCAAGGCTTGAGTATCAAATGCGTTAACCAGCATCTCTAGACCCCATGTCTGCGATGACACTTGAACAAAAGGTTTCGCGTTTCAGGAAACATGCGGTAGGAGACGAGTCTTGAAATGTTGGACAAGTTTGGAAATGGCATTGAAATGCTATCTTCGTTCAGAACGTTTGTTCTTGATCGTTGAATAGATTGACCTTTACTGGAGGAGTTTTGTATATTTCGTTGGAAAATTCAACTGGTAAAGGCATAACTTGATGAAATGGCTAAATAGAGATATTGTACATTTATGTACAGTCAGCAACTTAAGTAAACTAAACAAATCAAAATTTACAAGTAACCTTCACACTATACCTATCCATACTATCCTACTAATCCTACTAATATTATAAATGCAAAAGGACGGATGGATGGATGTTTGTTACTCAATCACGCCAGAAAATAAGCTACTTTTTATCCCGGGGAAAACATAAGATCCCTCGGGAACGCGGGTGAAACCGCGTCGGAAACTAGTGTAATAATAAAGTAAACAGGAGTTTTATAAATGTGTGTCTACAAAAACGTGTATACTATTTTCTACATAATGGCTAGTTTTCGTGTACAGGTGTTTTGTATTTGTTCAGCTTAACTCTTACCCTGTACCCTTAACTCTAGAACTCATCTTCAATTGTATCCATGATCAATAGTTTTCATGCTATGGTGTTTCAGAAACATTTTCAGTAAACATTGCCTAATATTTCAAGGATAATGAGCACGTATGTAAATATTATAAAGATATCAATACACATGCCAGTGATGTAATACGTAATCAGTAATATGTTCGTGTTAGATTATCATTACATTAACTAATGTGAATTGTCTTCCAAGCGACGGTATGTCTGACAGAACTAAATATAATCAAAGATGACTGTGTCATGAGGCTTATGACACTCATTATTTAATCATATCTATTACATTTTGTATCCATTCATTGAGAAAGTAATCGGAAAGCGATGCGTTAAGCTAAGCACACATTACACCAAGCCGCAGCGGGCCGCATCGCAACAGTCCATACGAAGGAATAGTACTGCTTCTGGCCTTTTTCTACTCGAAGTCAAAGCCATTTATTCAGTTTTCAGCCAGTTATGAACGTCGAAACTACTGAAGTTACTTATGGCCGCTGCATTGCAAACAGCTGCGGCCCGCCTATAATGTGAGCTTAGCTTTAGAAAACCAGTGAAAAATGTTAAGGTGAAGATGACAGGATAGTTAGACTGCAACTCAAAGGTTTAATCTAGTTGAAATATGAATCTGGAGAAATTGCAGTGGACACTTTGTGCTGATAATAATAATATGCATTATCACGAGCCAACAAATTGCGATTGTCATGAGAGGAGGCAAACTCATTTGTAGTAAAGTCGTCACAATCTAATAAGCCCATTTTGACAGCCCATATGCATCCATGAGAAAAAAAGAGAAATACATCGAGAGCAAGAGATATCCTCTTGTCAAAATGGGTCTAATAGATTGTGACGACGTTAATAGGTACGGGCTGAATTGATAATGAAGATCAACTCATTTAAACAAACGCCCATTTTTATTAATGCCACATAACATGATCATGCGCCTGCAGGAAACTACATCCCACAATTATATTCAAACTATCTGACCAACCAATCTTAAATCCAAGTAACGTAATTATTTTTCTTGTGGGAAAGTAACCTAGGTGTCAGATAACAAGATTCTCAGGAATACAATATCGCTTAGCGATCAGCAAAGCGTGTTCGTATTATGAACTGATACATGTTATCGCATTGTGTTACGTTTATTTAGGTATGTTGATAACGAATGCAGTCAAATACGGGTTGAGATGAAAGCTATAAAAGTATTTGTCAATGTGTCGATCATCCCAAAGTGCTATTTAAAAAATCGGATAGACGGAAAAATGTAAAGGTTCCGTTTTTTGCCATTTGTCTATGGAACCCTAAAAATAGTAGCTTTAGGATACTTAACTATAACTATGACATATTCCGATTGGCATATCAGGTCACGCGTATAATATCCTCGTTTTCAATCGGATGCCATTACACAATCTAATTAACACAAGCGACGTCGTGTTGGCGGATTACGAGGGCCTACAAAACGTGCCATCTCGCCTATGATATGACACCTTTTATTGCATATTGCGTCATTAAAACAAGCTTTTATGGTGTTTCCAACTCGTAAATGGGTGTTTACTCATATTAGATGGGAATGTATTCTCATTAGAATTTAGAACCAAGAGGTTCAGGATAAAGCAGCATAAAGCAGCTCAAAGTCGCTCTACGAGCCATGGAGAGAGCTATGCTCGGGGTTTCTCTTCGCGATCGAATCAGGAATGAGGAGATCCGTAGACGAACTAGGGTCACCGACATAGCCCAGCGGATTGGCAAGTTGAAGTGGCAATGGGCAGGCCACATAGTACGCAGAACGGATGGCCGATGGGACTGAAGAGTTCTGGAGTGGAGACCACGGACCGGCAAGCGCAGCGTAGGACGTCCGCTTACAAGGTGGACAGACGACCTTGTAAAGGTCGTTGGAAAATGCTGGATGCAGGCCGCCCAAGACCGATCCTATTGGAGATCATTAGGGGAGGCCTATGTTCAGCAGTGGACGTCTTGCGGCTGAGATGATGATGAGGTTCAGGATCTCTAGGTCCAACATTATATTTGAAAACCAATTGGGTAGATAGGAGAATGGAGGCAGATCTTGCAATGTGGTGCCATAGTAACTTTCTTAAGCTCCAAGCAATTAACTGGTTGATCCTGGGTAAGGATAACATTTTAGGTCGCTCAACTATGTACGAAGAACGAAAAGGAATGATATAATTAGAGTTTTAATAATAATAAAGTCTGTTTTTGTATAAAACAAGCATAACAAAAGAGAAACTTATTGAAATTCAAGTTTTGTTGTTTTTGATAACAGTGAATAATGTAAAAGTACTTACTTATTTAATAAAACATTTCGTGAATAAATGTTTCTATTTTGTTTCGAATAAATTAGCGAAATTTCTAATAGTTACAAAATAGATTGCGAGATATCTTGTACGTCAAATTTAAAATTAAATTTAATTCATAAGGATCTACACTGTAGTCTGAAATCCAAATTCGCCTTTACATCAAATTGACGATTACCATACTAAATAAATTCTAGGTTATTTGGCGGATTTCCGATCAAACCATAAATAATATTTACAAATGAACTTCCAAAAACATCGTAAAAGGTTACGGATACCAAGAAGACACGAGATTTACCGTAACAAATTATTCTATATAATATGTCCGGAACGGTCCAATTTGTTACACTGCGTTAAATTTGTAAGAGCCACAATATAATTAGAGGTCTGACGTAATTTCTGTTAATGGACCTAATTGGGCATGCAACTTAAATTAGGCTTCATGAAAACAATAGTAGTCCGAAGCTTGTTGTCTTTTATGCAATATAAAGTCGGTTTTTAAATATTGGAATCCAGAAGTGGATGAGAAGAGTTTAGAAGTGCTGTAATCTCACTTCTAAACTCCAATGGAAGTTGATACTCTATGATAGCGTTTGTCTAGAATTTATAACATTAAGAACTCAAACAAACTACTATCTACACTACAGAGATTAATGGTAGTGGTGTTCCATTACAATCCGATAACTGCATTTTATGAATTGTTACATTAATTGATTCAATAGTTAAGTTAAGACTTATTCAAGAGTCAATTCTAATAATTAATTTTAAGAATTTCTACCTTACCATTCAAAATGTGATCAATGAGAAGTTTCATTCGCTTCATCACAATAAATAGTACCTAAGGGCGCAATACGTAAATTGCTATCATATACGGACTTGATGTTAGGCGATTATCTTTTTGTAGTAAGGCCCCAGTAGTGGGCACATATAATATCTGTGTTTTCTGATGTTGATCAATAAATTAAAATAGCGACGCATAAATGGTATATATATGAATGCATTTTTAATATCCAACTCGCAATCCTTCCGAGCTTAACTCATCATTTCGATATAAAGACTTTTAAACGACCGATTGAAAAATCATTAAAATTTAAAATGCCATATTACGTAACCCATACATACATTAAAGCGCGCAACAAGTAAAATGTGAAGTACTCATACCTGTCCAGTTTATGTGTTGATCAGCTACATCGTTTCAACAGCAAAAAATAAATTCATAATTCCGACCACAAAAAACACTTACATACATGGAAAAATCAAACATGGCACGAAAATAAAAAAGAAACAAAAACTATTCGAAAATTAGTCCAGTGATCGATTGGTTCGTATTTTAGATTTTCTTCGGATTTTTCACGGTAAAATATATTGTAATTTGAGAAATGATTTAAGAACAGCTTAGATGGTAAATAAAAGTAATGATTCGCGTGAGATAATCGCGAAATACGCGTATTATTATGACAGGGCCACCCCGCTCGCGAGCTGATGTCCCTTTGTACGGGGAGAAAGGAATCGCGCATGCGCGGCATCGATCCTGAAAGAAGCCTTCCAGTGAGTCTATACCATTCAACACCCAGTCGATTGGGACTAATCGGGAGGCGTGGACGAAGCATATCATATGGTAATTAGACAATACAAACAACAATATACGTTTGTTAAAAGGAAAACGAAACAGGTGGATTTGGGTCCATCTAGAATGTTGATAGGAATAATAAAACTGTAAAAATATGTTTCAGTTTTATCCACCGTTTTAGCGATGGTTGATTGATTGATGTTACGACTACGTAAATAGTTTGTAAATAGAGACTACTAAGAGTACGAGTGTTTATAACATGAAAGAAATAAACATTCCTACATTGATACAGTACACTTACACAAAATGATGTTAGTTTTATTATAATTGTGCGGAATACTTCGTGCGCGAATACTACTCGCACTTGCCTGTTTTAGAGTTTATAACAACATAAAAACTACTTCTGTTAATTTCAATGACATTGGGGTGAGAAGCTTGTGTTGACCACTATCTCAATATGGTAATTAAGAGATTATGTGGCCGAAGGGACAGACAAAGTCTACTTTCATTAACGAAAACACAAACACATTGTGTATTGTCGCGAAACGGTTAATTGATTTTTGGATTTTTTTCTAAACTAATATTAAGTTTGGGATGCTGAAAAACTTTGAAATTATTTTCGTGAATTCAAAGTTAGTCCTATAGTAAAAGTTGTTAAGCATGAATATCCATCATAAGTTTCGAAAAGACGCCAATTTAAATATCCATGGAACGCCATCTAGTACCAAACATAGGGTTTGTTAGAGATATATAAGAAGTAGATGTATAGTAAGTAATACATTACAGATGTCATGATGTCAACTACAAAATGGTAAAATTCAATTGAGTGACAAAATAAGAAGTGAAGTGTGGTATCATCATTTTGTTCTAGGTTAATTCATCACCTGTCAACATCGAAAACTATTTGAGAATTTTAATCAATTTCAATTTAATTTATTTGTTTTTTTGCCAATCAATCACTGTCGTTTATCTTCGAATATACTGATATTGGCGGAATTGTGTAAAACAAACTCATGCCATTTAAAATAAAACCGGCCAAGTGCGAGTCGGAATCGTTCGTCCATTACCCGTAATGGACGAAATGCACAATTTTATTTATTTACCTTATTTCAGGTTGGTGTCAATTAAGCTAGACCTCTAAATTGTATGAGCGCCCATACAACTCAGAGGTCTTTATTAATTGGCGTAACTATGTATGTTTTATTTTATTTTTTGGAATTTTTCCTTCATTTGTGCTGTAAGGCCTTGCTTTTTACCAAATTTCGTGATTCTAGGTCAACGGGAACTACGATATAGGTTGCACCCAAATAAAAGGGCAAAAAAATCGAGTTTGTTGTATGGGTTTGTTTTTAGTATTTTTGTTATAGCGGCAACAGAAATACATAATTTGTGAAAATTTCAATTGTCTAGCTATCGCGGTTCTTGAGATACAGCCTGGTGACAGACAGACGGACGCCAGACGGACGGACGGACAGACAGCGAAGTCTTAGTATAAGTTATAATAGGGTCCCGTTTTTACCCTTTGGGTTCGGAACCCTAATAAAAACCCAGCCAAGTGCGATACGAACTTGCACACCGAGGGTTCAGTACCTTCTTTAGATGTATAATATAATAATGATAATTATAAGGTTGAAGTATCTAAAAAAGTTTTACAAAAAGATATTCTAGGCTAAGAATTAGAACCAACTATATTATGGAGTAACCTGCAATTAACTAAAAAATTTAAATGTATTTTACCTCCTTTACATACATTTACATTTTGGGGTTACATTACGGATAATCTTTTCTTAGTTTACGCTATGAGAAGAAACTACCCTACTGTCATGGTTCTGTGAACAGCAGTTATGGCTTTCACTATGAATTATGAGCCTGCCCGCTCTATCATACCCGTACCACAAAACATTGTTTATTATCAAAAATGCAGTGTATAAAAAAACTATACCAACAAAGTGTATGTACCTCTCTGCACTTAACCATTGAAAAAATCTGTTGTCCTAAATAATGGCTCCTTAAAATATTTATAGCCGAGACAAAATAATAATAATATGATGACATATTTTTTTATTACCTGAGGACAGGAGCACTACTACACCCTGCGATGGCACGTTCATCTTCACTGTAATAGCTGTGGAGCTGAAACACATCAAGAAACTAGTTCATTATCGCAGTTCAATACTAAAGTATAACCTCATTTGTAGAAATGGGCTACTACATAGGATAATGCGGGGGATCTCAAACTTATTGTCCTATAAAGCTCTATTAAATCTCCTAGAAGATTGCATACCCCTTTTAAAATAAAATTAAGAAACTAGCTTTAGAAATTAAGTTACTAGTTTTTAAGGGTATGCCTACATTTTTTTTCATCTTAATGACCCAAAAGTAATAAATCTGTGCCTTGAGTCACCCATTCTCCTCCAAGGGGACAAATTCTAGAAAATGGGAGCCACATTGAATAAAGTTCAATACCATCATACTATAGAACTACAAACATATTCATATTTAGTCTTATTTGTTTGAAGTTTCATTATAGAAATGCAGTTAGGTTTGGGCTTTTGGTAAAAAACATTGTTAGAGAATCTGCCTAGCTCAAGTTAAATTCAATAATGAAACAGCTGGCGATTTGTTCACCTAACAGTTATACTAAAGCTAGCATATATGGTTTATTTTTCATGAGATTCCGCCCCACATGTTCCTATTTCCTATAGTAGCTTATAGCCTTTCTCGATAATGGGCTATCCAACACTAAAAGAATATTTCAAATCAAACCAGTAGTTCCCGGGATTTGTGCATTCAACCAAACAAACAAACTCTTCAGCTTTATAATATTAATAAAAAGTATGTGGGGGGCGATGATAGCTCAGTGGTAGTGAGTTGAAAGCCGCGGTGAAGGTTGTGGGTTTGAATCCTACAAGGAGTTTGAGCTTTTGGTGAAGGAAAACATTGTGAGGAAACCATGGCATGGTGGTAAGGATCAAGATGAAACCACCCTCAAGATGAAAATCTGTCACCAAACACCTATTGGTGTGTTCTGGCTGCTGCTTGAGAGCCAGTTCCTACTAGGCCATCATCACTTACCATACTGAGATAGTGGACAAATACAAGCCTGTATGAAAAAAAGAAATAAACAGCTGTAAAACAGGCAAAAACAATCATGTATGTAGGTTTGCCTTCAAAACAGGCTGGAAAAAAAACAGATTTGAAAAGTATGATTCAGAGTTGGCAATAATTATAAATTTATACCTACTAATATTATAAAAGCATGTCTGTTTTCACCACTAACTAAACTACTGAACAGATTTTGATGAAAATTCATAGAGGTTGGGTTTTGGCCTGAGAATAAAACTGTAGACAGTTAATGATAAATTAAATTATTATTATAATTTCTAACACATTGCAGTTAACCTTTCACAAACTGACAAACCCTCAATACTCAACTAATATGATTCAGATGATTTTTGTTTTGACCTAATTCAAAAATCAAACTGAATAAACAAAACTGTATGACAAATTATGCCTATTGTCATAAGTTCCCATAGAACTTCTATGTTCTACATCAATTAGATAAGTTTGTAAAAAGTTACAAACATTACTTTCGTAGTTTATAATAAGCACTTTTAAAGTTATTTGGAACTCATCAAGACTCATATTTACACTTAAAGGTTTTTATAACTATCCGCTAACTTACCTAAACCAAATATTCTAGTGAATGTCTGAGAACACCGCACATTTCAATATAGCTTGACTTTATTACGCAAGACGCATTCATTCGCCTTTTCCCAACATTTACCGGGAAAGATAAAACAATGGGACCTGAATTTTATGCAAAAACACTTTCTCAAACCCACACTATGTGTACACCTACACGGTGTACATAGATTAGCCGAATTAACAGTTACACAGCTATTTAGGTCCCAAAACTACACATAAATACAAATATTATCCATTTATAAACGTTTATTTCTTCATTATTTAACTTATAAACACTCGTTGATAACTTTAAAATACTTTAAAGTAACTTTTTAATAAATCGAAAAACTTAACAACTTCACGTCTCACGATACCAACTTATTTTTAATAGATTAGATAGAATAGATTGGTTGGATGGATGTCAGTCGTCGACTTTTTGATTATCAGAAAGAGATAGAATGTGAACCTAAGGCAAACCGACGCATGATCGAAAAGGACAGCTACTGCGAAACTGTGTCGAAATATTTGACACTTACACAAGAGCGTTGTTAAAAATGGTATTCAAATCTGAGCTTTAAGTCAATCATATGAAATACAAAATAGCATGATTGATGTTTTATTTGACAGTTGAAAAACATGATAAAATGTTTGTACCTAAAAAAATTAACCTTTTCAATATAAAAAAAATGCATTTGCTCCTCTTGTTTAGTATAATAATATGATATTTTTGTGCTAAAATCATCCATAAGCAAGAACAATTCATTTGTAGGTCAAGGTGGTGTTTGTGTGTTGCCAACTCTGAATCCTTTGTCTAAAATAAATACAAAATTTTCGAAATATCTTTTTTTTTCATATAAGTGCCCGTCTTTTTTCCCTCATTTGAATTTTCATTTTGGGCCCATATCAAAAATAATTTTATTGTTATTTAAAATGCTATTGATTCAAATCCAGTTTTTTTTTTTTTACTGGAACAGAAAGGTGGTGGGTCCAGGGGACCTTCTTCCACCGTTACGTGGACTTTGCGGCGAGCGCTGAAGGCTCTCAACCGCTACTTAAAAACTAAAATAAATTTAGGGCAACGGTAGCCTGAGGGTGCCCCCTGTGGGGTTCGACCTCGGCTCAGGACGTTGCCTGGGGAATATGGGAGGGCTTACCATGCAAATATATATTATTTGGGGATCGGTCGGATTGGTAATATGCAGCTCGGGCCGCTTAAATGGGACGAGACTGGGAAGGACGTCGCGACGGTCCTCGCCAGCGAGGACGAAATCTTGGTTGACGGTTGCGCATCTGTATTTGTTTTCGGGCTTCTTCAGCCTCGATCTGAGCTAGGGTGGTGGCATCGTCTGGTTCGCTGAGGGCGAACCTTGGCCTGCGGATGCGGGAGATAAGGGACGCGGTGTAGGTGACCGTGTTAATGATCAACGGATTCGCGTGATGCGCTGCGGTATCAAAATATCTGCGTGCGGCGCGTTTCATGAACTGTTTGATGGTGGGGAGACCTAAGTCAAGGTGGAGGTTTTCATTGCGCATGTACCACGGGGCGCCCGTGGCTTTGCGCATGAACCTATTTTGTAATACCTGAAGGGTGTGAAGATGTTTGGGAGCAGCGTGAGCGAACACGGTACTCGCGTATGTCATGACGGGACGGATACACGCGGTATAGAGTCAAACCTTGCTTTTTAGGGCAAGTTTAGACCGGGCGTTAATCAGACAGTGGAGTCGTCCTGCCACAAAGGCGGCTCGCGCGTGGACCGCCTTTATGTGCGCAGCGAAGGATAGACGATCATCGAGGGTCACACCGAGATATTTGGCCACCTGACTCTTGGAGGGGTCAAATCCAGTATGGAATTATTTCCAGCCAAACATAGGTAATAATAATGTGAAACTTTGCTGTTTCGTGGTGCGTGACTAATCGATCTACCGTGTGTAACGCACTCTGAATGGACCAAGGATTTCTTGGTCGTTACGACCATTCCATCGTTTCACCGATTAAATTCGTAAAATTATCTGCTACCCTTGCAAAAATCATTCACCGTCACCTTAGAGCATAAAGCCATAATACCACAGACTACTACAGATGCTAACGCATTACGTAGTATCTCTACTTAGTCTGTGCGCATCATAACACCGCTCAGATTAAAAAATTTTTAATCTGAGTAACACCGTCACTCACTTATTGATGTTTTACTTCTGTGTAACGCGTAGACCGTACACGAATTTACAAAGGATATACCTACTATTTCAGTCACGAGTCAGACTCTAATAATGAGCTTTTAAGCTATTGTATAGCTTTTATTGCGGGCTTTGAGCGCGGCGACCGAATCAAGAAATTCCGTAACGAAAAAACCTATGACCTACTCCGCCACTCCGCCTACCATGTAGCTCGGCCGAGCGTGACTCGATTGAAACCTTACCTGAATAATAAAACATATAAAAAAAAACGAGTCGACAACATAATTATATCCGCAAAATTAAGATTGTCGATTATTTTGTTAAATTCTAATGGTGCAAATGGCAGTCGCCATATTGGCCGAGCACAGTACCGCCATATTTTCAATTAGTGTTGAGTAGGACATACAAGAGGCGGTACATTTGTCCCGTACATGACAAAATAATGTAAGAGCGGTACAAGATTTTGACATGTACTACTTCAAATTTAATGTCGCGGTACTCTTTACTCTTTCATATGACGTGACCTGTGAGTGAGAGACAGAGAAGCATTACATGCTTCATTTCAATAGCACGTCTTTTTATTCAACGACGGACATTTAAGCGACCGTCCGAGCGAGAGCAACAACATGACGCGTCGAGTTGGCGCCACCAAAGAAGTGGAATTAAAGAAAACCGATCTTATTTCTTATGCAATAGAGGTGGACTTTCTGGACTTTTTTTAACTCTATTATATTTTTGTATGTATTGCATTAGTGACTCGCACAGGTGACTAGTGTGTGTGTGTGTGTGTGTCTGTGTTATTGCCGAGTTTATTTATCAAACGGTTTGATTGAAGTAATAAACGAACTTATTAGTTAAGTCATTGTACCTAATAACTTTGCAACTAGGCTTAATTTCATTAATGTCTCTTATTAAATATAAATAAACTACTTAAGTAAGTCGTTGTAGATAGGAGGAACAGGCTCAGTGGCAAAAAAGTGTCACAGATTTTATTTTTAAATTTTAATTTGTAGTCACGTCATAAAATCGTACAGTTTCTATTATCATTCACTTCTTATTACTTTGAGATAAGTATTACGTCAATCACAATAACACTTTGTAAGGTACGGCATTGGGCAGTACAAATACAAAGACAGCAACACTAAATGTCATACATACTCTTTACTTCAAATGTACTACAAAGCTTCACGACACCTCGCCTCATTTGAAGTGGGACATTGTACTGGTTCAGTACAAAAAAGAGGCTACTCTTACAAACTCATTTTAAAACCGTGTCCTACTCAACACTATTTTCAATGAACGCATCCCTGTCAGTCAGTATCAGTTTTTTCTTTTGTTTTCCCTTATTTCGGACAGGCAAAAGGTTCTAGCTCATACAGCCTAATCATGAGATGACACAGTGTTCTCAGTGTGGAAATGAGCCTTTATTGACAGCCTTTTATTTTTGTTTCCCGTTGTTAAGCATTGCATAGCTTTTATCGCTTTATATTTTTAACTTATGCAATTATAATTATTTATTTATTTTTTATTTTTGCAGTATTATTTTTATTTGTTTTTTTATTTGATATTACCTATACACCCATATGTATACTTTCTCACAAACAGCTGCTTACGTATTCGTCCGATTTCGGAGCAGCTCGTCTTAGGTTTTATTTTCGTTACGGAATTTTTTGATTCGGCCGCCGCGATAAAAGCTATACAATAGCTTAATAATAACAATTGCCAAGTTTAATAACTATAAACCTATTATTGAAGCTAATGATAGGTAAATATCAGTATCAAATTGAATAGCATTTGTTGCTGCAATGTTAGAATGAATTTATCGAACAAAGGCTACGCGATTTCGGTCAATTTTTGTACTATAATAGATTAGGGTTTCGTCAAGTTTTTGTCAAACAAAAGCTAAGCCAGTTCAGATTGCACTTTCACTCTAATGGGAATAGCCTTTGTAAATTCGCAGACCGTACAGTTCGTTCATCATAGAGTTCGGGCCACTAATGAAGTCCCGTGGAATTAATGAAAATCGATCTTATTGAAGTGAAACTTCTTTTGAAGTGAAACTTCTTTATCGACGTATGGGAGAAATTTTTGTAGCAAATCATCACGTTTTTCGGTTACGCGCCATGTTGCTTTTATTATGTTTTCCCGTATTTTGGAAGGCAAAGGGTTCTAGCTCATACAGCCTAGCCATTTATCTTCTTAGTTTTGAATTAATGTCTGACATCTTAAAATATAAAGGTATGAAGTTAGCTAGCGAAAAACATTGGTTGCCATGGCAACCAATGTTTTTTAGTAAGCGTTACTTCCGTCAGAATTTTAATAATCAGGGACTTTTCAGAAGTTTCACTTCTACCATGTGTGACTTGCACACACACACACTTTTTTTTTACGAGATAGAGGTGGACCTAAGGGACTTCTTTCATGGCGCAAACTCTAACTTGTCCCTTGCCTTTATGTTGCCTTTGGCACTATTGATTGACAATATAATAGCTGCCGTGATAATATCGGTGCTCTGTCATTGTTCCGAGAATATAATGGATAACAGGGCTACCAACTTTTGAACGAGGGGACAAGCAAGTTATGATGAACCGTGATGAACGGTCTGTTGCATCTCTCCATAGTCTGTGGTCTGTAGACCGTAGAGTGTAACGTCTAGAGTCCGCGCCACCACTGAAGTCCGATAGGTCCACCTCTTTCTTGCAAGAAATAAGATCCATTTTCATTAATTCCATCGGACTTGTGGTGGCGCGGACTCCAGCATTGTCTGTCTCGTACTTTAGATGTTGTTGTTGTTTATTCTGTTCGCCAAAAAGGCAGGCAAAGGTACAAAGGCATACAGCCATATCTTATAATAAATATTTACAAAGTTTAGGATTTTATTAAATGTATCTCATTTTATTAAAATAGCTGTTCCCCGCGGTTCTCATTACGTCATTACCTTATTGAATTTTTAATTATTTCAAATTAAAATTATTTATTTGTTGAACATATGTTAGATACAAAAGATAGAATAATATAAATTACAATCATTTGTATAACATGAAGGCGCAGAGTCAGATATTGTTTTATGCTTTTTTCCGTCAACGCATTAGCTTGGCCGTCCAAAAAGAAAACGCTGCCAGGGAATTTTACGCATTTTACCCATCGGCAGCGGCGGCAGCTTCGAGGATTTTTTCCTATACAATTTTTAATGGTGGGTATTATGATCTATATGAAATAACGCCAATAATTAAAATTGCATACATGGTCATTAGTAGTATCTAACAATTATCGCACAATAATTAGCAAGTTCTAGAGTGCTACGACATGTGCTTAGCGCCGAAGTCGAAGCCTATCAAATTGTACATTTATTGAAGTTTTTTTATAACAACTTAACGCCGATTGAACTTGCCAAGCTGGAGCCCAAGTTTAGCTGACCGTAAGTAAGTGAGGTTTTTGATATCAAATCTTATTTAGACTATGCTGCCTAAGCCAGTATCATCTTGACTAGTTTTGACATTTGTTTTATTACTAACTACTTTTTTAAGATTTTACAAATTTAGCTGTGTATTTAAGTGCGGTGCGGTGCTCACAGATTAGTGAAAAATTGGGGCGGTGCGCACATACTTGCCGAAGGTGCTTATACTTAATTTTAAGTACTTGCTTTACAAGTAAATTCAACTTAAATTCAGCTCTATATTACCTAGTAGGCAGTGTGTAAGGGTATCATTAATAGTAGGTTAATATTTTTTATTCCGTCTCTACAATAACTTGGTCCTTCGAGCCTGATTCGAAAGACTATTCATCTTGCTAAAGAAGTAATATTTGACACGCAAGGTTTTTAGGAATAGAATAAGTGAAAAGAAACTTCTATTTATAAAAATATTTTATTCAATTGATCAATTCAATAAACGTATAATTATGTAATAGTGACTTATGTTCTCTTTATTTCTTATTAATTTTACATCAAACTATGTACACCTTTGGTTATTAGGGTAACTAGACTAAAACTTACCGAAATAAACTGCCTACATAATGTAGTTCACTTAAATAAAATATATCTATGCAAATACCTACCGTACCTATATTTAATGTTAGCCAGTTTAGTTGTTGGTTTATACCACATTGTCGGCAAACAAGCCTGATGGTAAACGGTTACCGTAGCCTATGAACGCTTGCAACATCAGGGGTATCACTCACGCGTTGCCGACCCTTCCCCCCTCCCCGATAAGCTCTGGCGACTTTACTCACGCGCAAGAACACAACTATAAGTTATTTGGCTGCGGTATTCTGTAAGGTGGACGTACTTCCCCAGTCGAGGTGCTCTTTGAACGACATATCGCTATGCTCTACCTCTCAAATTTTGCAATTTTATATTTTTGCGATATAAAATGACTAAAATAATATAAGTGAGTAGGTATCAGAGCAAAAATAATGAATTCGAGAAGGAAATTTTAAATTAGCAAAAATATTAAAATATACATAACATTCTGCTATTGAACTTCTTCATGTAGAAACTGCATAAGTATATATTTACGCCATACATTGACGTTAACAACTAACTATAAAACATTCCTTAACTATCTAAAAATAGCACCAATTAAACACTGGATCATTTATAGAGCAACGTCTTTATATTTCGTCAAATCATCCGACTCGTTACCGACTGAGTTATGACTATTTCTCGAACCATAAAATACCCTCTCGCGAGAACTGTTAAAATGGTAGGGCTCGTGTCTAAGTAAATTTACACCATACGCCGCATCTTCCCTTTTATAATCAGGGTAGAATCTTGGATCGTAGTCTGGAGGGTACATCCGTGGATCGTATGGGAATGATCTATAATATGGATAAGCCATTTCACTCTTACAGTCCATTCTATCTTCTGGGTAGCTCTCGTAGCCTTTTGGTGGGTATTCGTCACCAAAAGCGCCGACTATCGAGTGTCTGCGTTTGTATGGGTTGTCATAAGGCCCGCTTCTGGGGCCTACCCAAGTGCCGTACATCTGAGGTGCTTGGTAGGATTTGGGATAGCCGCGGAGACTGGCCGCGTACTGACGGTCGGCCAGGTGTTGCCAGTACGCGGGTGGCGGCTGCGGCACCATGTGAGGTGGGTAACCCATGTTCATTGACTGACGGGAGGCGAGGTGCCGACGGAGGTCTGGCATTGAGCCGGATTTACCTGCAATTATAAGTATTGTTAATACATCGCCAGTTCATGTGAAGCATTCATGCACTGCACTAGCATTGGCTAAACAGTAAAAAAAGGCTAGGTGGGTGCATTTTGATATTGATGATGATCATTTGCTCTACATTCTACTATAATTTTAACATCCTAGCTCTTTTTTGTTTGAATTGACATTAAATCAAAAAGTTTTACCATTGTCAGACAGGAAGCCATCGTTAGAGAAGGCATTCGGAGCCTCAGGAACGTAGTGACTAGCATCGAACTCGCTACCACTCACTGCGGCCCCATTGGCATAGCCGGCTTTCCTGAAAATGTTAAGAGAAAAAAGTTAAATTAGTTAAGAAAGTCGTGGACTAGTATTCGAAAGCAAAGGAATAGATTCACTATTCCAATGAAAGATGTAAATAAACAAATTTGGATCTGAACGTAAAGATATGGTAGTATTGCCTTGAAAAAGCACATATTCTTTTGACACAAGATTGCTGAAAAGTTGTCTATCATAGTAAATTCTTTAAGACCTGGCTTCTCTAAGTGCATATGCTGACTGGACTAACACGACTCCGCATACAATAGCAGGTAATCGTGCTACATAGCACGCTAACTCTGCTCCTCCGTAGACCCCTTGAAGACCCTGAAATATAGAAAAAATACCTTATTTAGCACGCTATCATCTTCTTAGCATCATGGGACTTAAAAAAAAGGATATTTTGGTATCTCAGTTGCGAATGTTGTATACATTTGACAAAGGAACTTTTGGACCGAGACCGAGGACACCACGTAGGGATATGAAATTAATTGGCTTAGCTCCCATTTGCTCGATTATTTTAAGACCCTACGCGGAACATCGTACGAGTCAAAGAATGGTTTCATCTCAACTTGTCTGGTTCCTATAATAAAATTCCCGAAGATTAGAAATTTTATAAGATATTACCATTTCTCTTTGCGGTCAATCTTCAGCGTACTGCCGATACTTGACCAAGAGTTATTGGCAAGTGAATCTACGTAGGAAGCGGAATTTCGTACAATGACCCGTCAATAATACCTAGTCGCCGTCATACGAGCGTGACGGCAATACATTTGTGCGCGAGTGACAGAGACAAGTAATGACGGGTCATTGTACAAACCGGGTAAAATACCTATTTTTGCAAACTGTTTCTTACAAAGGGAGAGTTTCTAGATTATGTGTTTGGAATATTTGAAACAATCTTACCCAATGACTAATGGACATGTAGAAGACTAGGACACATTCTGGTATGAGCACCAGTATTACTGCTATCAGCCACGCCAACAGGTACGTGTTGTTCTTCTGGAAACGGACAATTAATAAACGTTTAGGTACCTGTTTATTTTGTAAGCTATATATCCTATGGCACCTAAGAGAGACAAAGGCACTGATGTCACCACCAGTTCCGAACCATCATCAGCATGAAAGAGAAAGCTCCATGTGTTATACAGGCTTGAGGTGAAACTTGTAAACTATTTAAGGATTGAATAGGAATGACATATTAGGAATTTATCCTCAGGTTTCCAATGATGCTACACAAAGTTAAGATAGCAGGTAGATAACTATTATGAAAACTGTGGTAGTGCTGATAACTTTAATAAAGTTAATGAATGGTCCATATTTTGAAATTCTGTGATTGTTCACCTTCTCACAACTACTACAGGTAGGTAGTAAGGTTTACATAATTATTACCTGTTAAATAGATAAAGTTCTAAATACTTACAGATATAAGGCCGTGTACGAGCGTGACGGTGGCTGCGATGACGATGCAGTAGCACACCATCAGCAGTACCGAGGGAATGGGCAGCCCGCTCTGTGACTCCACCACCCACACTATCTCGTAGATTAGAGCTATTGCGTATGCCACCTAGAATCGAATACAAAATTGTAAATGTTACAAATACCCGAATGTAAAAATAGCATTAAGTTAGTTAGATATTCGCGACGCGCACATTCTACATCTACATCAATGCCTCAAGCTCAACGTAAAGTCCGTTTCACAAATGAAGTCCTGAAGGCCCAACTTTATTTCAAATACTATAAGGTCGATATTTTAATCCACGAAGATAGGCATGTCCGCTATGAACTTTTGCATTTGTTTTATTTATGCTAGAAGATTACTACATTAGCTCATTCTTCTTAATTTTATCCCTAAAAATGCTACAACGCGACTATTTGTAGACAATTTCGATGGGCCGGTTGGCGTGGTTGGTAAGATACCCTATCTATCACGCCGCAGGTCGTGGGTTCGATTCCCACTCAGGATAAACATTTGTGTGCATGAACATGTCTGTTTTTCCTGAGTCAGGGTGTTATTATCTATATATGTATGTATTTACAAAATAAAAGTAGTAATTGTAGTATATCAGTCATCTGGCTTCCATAGTACAAGCTCTGCTTAGTTTGGGGTCAGATGGCCGTGTGTGAGGAATAATGTCCCAGAATATATATATATAAATTAAATTTAGGTATACCTACTCTGTGACCATGCTCATTGTACCTATTCTATGTCATTCCGCCAACATGCACCGGCCCTTACATCCACTCTCACTTTCTGCACCCAGTTTCGCAATATTTGTGAGATAACTACGAGTCATGGCCCCAAAGTTTAACCAGTCAAACTAGAACTTGTGTAGCTATAGCTTTATCTAAAATATTCTTAGTATTATTTGAAGATATGGTGTTTGTCTATACTAATATTATAAAGAGGAAAGATTTGTATGTAAGTAAATATGTTTGTAACGAATTGGCTCAAAAAGTACTGGACCGATTTAAAAAATTCTTTCACCGTTAGAATGCTACATCTTCACCGAGTAACATAGGCTATATTTTATCCCGGGAACGCGGGTGAAACCGCGCGGAAAAGCTAGTTATAAATAAAATACTATTTTGTACAGGAAACTTTTAAGAATATAGTAATATAATAAGTAAATAAATAATTTTCTGTGCATCATCGGGCTCTTCATAGCTCCTGTACCTAGTCGACAAAAAAGATCCTGGATCTCATAAAATCATATATTACCTAATAAAAAAATAGGGTGATTTAATTATAGCACGAACTCTAAGATAAGCAATACAAAATGCTAATTGTGTTCAATTATTACTACTAGAAAGGGTCCTACAAATATCGAAGTCAACACATGAGGCAGAAATCACGCATCGGATGACGGAGCCAGATGAAGGATGCTGCTTTACTATAAGATCATAGCACTCAAGATTTTCTGCATTGAGTGAACTTATAAGAAGAAGGATTAAAACGAACGTCAAAGACATTTATGTAACTTACCAAAGCATATGCAGCCACAAACCCTGATGCAGCAGTAACACTGCAGCAGAAAATCTTGCTCACAGCCGGCTTCATCCGTAACTTCGGTCCTTCCACCTCACTTAGTTCGTTACTTGTCGACATTTTGTTTTGCGTTATTATTTCCAATCTATACTCATTTTTATCTTCAAATTTACTGGGTTATTTTTCATTGTGAATTGATTTTATTGTTTTTTTTGCATCTTCTCAAATAAAATACTACATCTTCTCAAACATATTTGAGAAGATTGTTTCCTAATTTGATTTTGTCTTGGTGTTCCTAATAATCTGGAAATAAAGAAAAGTTTATTTAGTTATTGTGATTAAATCACAGGCAAACTATAAGACACATGGAAAGAAGATACGCAAGAGGACGTGTCCTTTCTAGGTGGTTTAGAGAGGCCGCAGACGGCAAGCTACAACAAGTATGTAACTTGGTTCATGATAGAAGGATGCGGAGGATCCTCACATTTGATAGGCAGAGTAGAAAACGGTGTCATATTGAGGCATATAGGGCTATATGTCCCCGACAAGTACGTGTGGCGGCGCCGACAGCCACAGCTTCTGGCAGTGCCGCGGGCGCGTACTAGCTTACTCAAAGTGGCGTCGCACTTCGCACTTTCAACCTCATTGCTACTGAGACTGACATATTCCACTGTAACCTGAGTGAATTCACAAGGATAGCTACCAAAATGTTATGCTATGAGATGATTAGAAAATAAGTTGTCGTGCTACTGTATTAGGTAAAAAAGTAGCCTGTAAAAGTAGTTGTAAGGGAGGATAAATAAATAAATAAAGTCGTCAGCTTTGAGGAACAGACGAAGTAAATATCTTAAATATGCAGATAGAAATCAGATATCAGATAGATTTATATTTCCCAAACTCGTAAGACGTGCATTCTTGAGGAAGATACTTCATTCATTCTGAAAAATATATTTTATCTAACTTTATATTAAAACTGTAAATAAATAACATGTAATATACTTTTGTACAGACTTCAAGTAAATAAAAAGGTGGAAACGGAAACCATCGTTATCCCATGACCTTAAGTGACCCTATCAATAAGAAAGAAGAAACTACAATTTGCATTGCATGAGAACATTCCATTGCTAATGGCTAACCGAGCACGAGGACAATAGATTGCTAATTGATAGATACATTAACCATTTAAAGTTCATTCGTTTCGCAAAATGCTTCCTTTGCCTGTTAAAAAGAAAAAGTAAGATTTAATGACAGCCGTTTTTGAGGTAGGAATTAATAACATTTGCTCTTAATTTTGACGAATGATAATGACACGACAGACAAGCTTATGGAAGCGGTTCATAAAGTCGAGACATCATTAGAAGTATGTTGATAGCATACAAGGATACTAAGTTAAATAGTTTATTGTGTGCGAATATTTATTTATAAGCTATTCCAAAGACAATAAAATAGCAGTTTTTGTTCAAAGCATTACACAATCCTGACTTCACACGAGGTAGGTATGTACCTAACGTTTGGCAAACCTTTACTTACAAGCGACATTGACTTCATGGGAACATAGAATTTACCATTCAATGCTGAGAGAGAATACATTGTATCAGTCAATGTGTTTACTACATTTTATGAATATGTTAAACTGTAAATTACGTACGATGACCTCGATAGTGTACGCTCTGAGTTCGAATTATTATAACTTAATAACAGTTTTCGTTGTGAATTTTTCTAACAATAAAAAGTAGGTCAGTGTCGATACATTAAAATGAGCGAATTGGAAATGCTTTAATACTTAGTTGTTGTGATATAAGCTTTACACGGGTACTAGCTTTCATCTTGCTGTTTCTAAGATCCAAAGAAAATCGTCTCTTAGAAATATTTTTTCCACCTTTGGGGCAGGCTCTAAGGAGCACTGTTTAGAAGTAGGTCTTTCATATTTTAAGTTACTATATTGTTCTCTACTTGTCAATTCCCTAACGTCTTCTACTTTTGAAATAAAAAAAAATGTAGGAGCGATTTACACCTAGCAACCCAGCTTCAACACTCAATTGTACTTAGATTACGCTTAGTATTAAAATAATTTATTTACATATTTACAATCAATGTATAAAATACAAACTATGATATATAGAAAACATCCTCAAAGCCCTCGCTGCTGTCGATAGGCAAGGTTCCCAACAGGCTGGCAGCGTTCTCTTTTTGGATGGCCAAGCTTATGCGTTGGCGCTTAGTATTAATTGTGTTTGGTACAACATTGGTGTAATTCTGTACCTACATATTGTGATGTAGGCGTGGCTGTAATCCGTCTTCCAGTTCCCTTGAAATCGCTAGCTTGATTTGTCTGCCTTGGCCTAGTCTTAATGACGAATAATTACTATTGTCATTAGATCTATACAATCAATTTCGATTATACATTTTTATCAGATGTCTGATCCTGATTTATAATTGAAATAATTTTGTGTTCTTTTTGTTCGTAATGCTATGTAAACGTTTGTGGATCTCAATCTGGTGTCATAACTTGTACCTTTAAATCGATCTTTGGTGTAAAATTGTAATTTTTATCTGTTGTGTGAACTTACTTAATAAGTAGATGAAAAAAAATCTCGAAACATTCTGAACATTGTTACATTATTGGAGAATTTCCTGATAATACATTTATAGCGATTAGTAATTGGCATATTTTTATATTCATTTAAGTATTTTATGGCCCATAATGGCGCCTTCTAATTACCACAATCCCCGTGATGTAGTTTAGGACATCTATCCATTAGAAATTTTTATTTATTTTTTCTAGTTACTTTTTGTTTTTAATTGTTAATACGTTTAACATTAACAATTGCAAAACGTTTAAATATAACATTTAGCCAAAATACTTCCGACTTCCTTCTAGGGCCTAAACTGTTTTATTCTTTTGAAAGCCATTTACTTTAACGTTGACTTTGATTCGTTTGGTACAAGCATCTCTAATAATAAACGGGTTCACTCGAGTTCAGAATAGGTGACATTTTGTATACGAGTACCTACCTACCTACTACTTATTTGAAAAACCTTCTGTTGTTACATCAGTAGCTCAGGCACGTTCGTAAACTGGCGTACAGATCGATCTGTTTCGCTTTCCTTAGTAAAAGTCCTCTGTGCATTGAACCCTAACGCAACTGTGGAAACAGTTGTCTACCTATCTTTTTGTTTTTCATTTGTTAAAGTTGCTTGCAGCATGTGGGGCTTATAGGATTATAGGCTTATAGGATTATAGTCTTATAGGATGCTTTGGAATCTGTCGATAGAAGCTTCAAGCTTTCCTTTCATTCCCTTATATGATTATTTTTTTATAAGAATCAATCAGTTCAGTGGGAGCTCAAAGTTCAAGTTCAAAGTCGGTATCGTATTTGCTTTTTTAAGCTATTGTATAGCTTTTATCGCGGGCTTCGGGGTTTGAGCGCGGCGACCGAATAAAGAAATTTCATAACGAAAAAATTCCATAACGAAAAAATCTAACACCTCCCACACACACATACACATAAGCGAACGCTTAACGTGTATGTGTGTGTGTGTATGCTGTTTGTGAGAAGGTATATAAGTGTATAGGTTTCAAAGAAAAAATAAAACTGCCTTAATAAATAATTATAATTACTATGCGATAGCTTTACCGCGGCAGTCCCCGAGTGCCACACGTATGTTTTTAAATAAAAATGAGTCCAATTCCAATTCAATGAGTTCAATTAAGTATTCCTGAATTCATAATTATTTATACTTAGTCATCCACGGAGCTACGATTAATTAAAGCCATAATACTTGTTTACTTAATTAATCAATTGTAATGTAGGTTTGTACATCGTTAGAGGAGGCCTTTGCCAAGAGGCACACTGAACTCCGAGATATATACTCAGGGAAAGAAAAAAAAAACAACAATAGAATTAGCACAAGAGAGGAGTTTATGGAAAAAGGGCTATTGTAATTTAAATTGAAATGTAGAATAAAGTACAAGTATGTTATAATAAGAGACTAACAAAACTGAAACTGTTACACATCTTAAAGAAAACTAAAAGAATTTAGTTAACAATCCTCAAACACGCACTCCAATAAAAACATTAATAAAAACCAATGATACAGCAACATAATAAGCAAATTACACTACGCAAGATGCGGAAGGATGTAACAGCATTGAATAACTGAGAAATTAACGGGCATGTTATTAAACTTCTTGGTGTGCAACGGCATGTGAGCGCGCTACTTTAACTCAATTGTTTTCATTCGAATGGAGGTAAAGATTTCTTTATTGGGACATGCCTCTACATTCACCCACAAGAAGGCTTAGAGGACCTTTTCCATAACAATGTATTGACAATACTTCTAAGCCTAATGAAATTTATATATCTTCTGTACATATTTTTTTAGAAACGCTAGACAAACGACAATCCGTAACCTCGATTATCGACCCACATTCCACTAAAATAGGGTTCAGTTTATATAAACGTACACGTTTACAGTTAGCACTTCCGTCGTGGCGTGATGATATGGCGAAGGACGTGAGCTGAGGGACAAGAGGGGTCAATGATTCCCTACCTTTGGGAGGTGATACGTGATAAGAATTAGTTATAGGCCAAACGGAGTATTTAACACTAATAAATTTCTTTGGGTGTATTGAGTGTCTGCTTCTTATTCAATGACAATTCTTAATCAAATTATGATACCTTTGTCTTCCATAAGCCTTGTTACAATACATATTTACAAGTTCTGCTTGGGATCACATAACCGTGTCTGAGAGATATTCCAGGATATTATATTAGTTTCCTTTTCTATATCTTTTGGGAACAAAATAGGTCAGCAAGCACAAGGCACTAGAAAATATTTGAAGAACCTATTTAATTTCTGAATAAGGTTTTGGGTATATTTTCCCAATCATCATCAACCTACCTCAATCCACTGTTGGACATATAGGTCTCTCCCAAAATACGCCAATAGGCTTATCGGGTTCCTTTCTATATACTTATTTCGAATAGCGGTTTTGCTAGCATTCTAGGATAAACATTTAAGGAATTCACTTTATTTTCACTAACATTGGGTCACTCCTATAGGCGTTCCTAGAAACAAAAAAGTGTGTTAAAAAGACGCAAAAGGGCTCTGTTACATGTATGTGTCGATGTATCTAAAACTCTGGCACGCAGTAAAAAGATAAAAACCATGTTCGAAACATAACATTTTTTTAATTGTGCACTTTCAACGAACGTGATGTCTCGTATGAAAGTTTATGCCCTCATAAAATTTATGCGGTTTATGTTACATTCCATATCTCTAAAATGTCTCTTGAAGTGCGGGTAAGTATTATAATGAAATAATACCGGCTCGTACCTTTGAATTTTAATCTTATATGCTCGAGAATTCAAATTCAACAATATAGTACACTAAGAGCCCGCATAGTGAACTACTGTCTTATTTCCCTTTGTTGTTAGAGGCTCAAGCTCTTCTTAAGCGGTTTATGAGTAAAATTCTCCGGCAGAGAAGCAGTTAAGCTCAAATCATAAAAGGATAAGATATCAATAATAAAGAAACATGGTAATTTTACAGTTATATTTTTAAATTATTCCGCCTCCTTTGGTATGTCTGATTCAGGCAGATAAGGCATCACGAATCCCACTATCGGATTGTATGCATAAAATTCAAGGGTCGTGTCGTTTGAGAAATTACGCCTACGTCCTTACATTCAGGCTATATTTTACTTACTTTTATTTTTTCACTTCCAATATTTACATGAAATGCATTTTAATTTTATGGGAAACTATTTGCTTGCGGCTTTGGATTATATACATGCGCTATTATTGGACTATAAATTTATGAACAAGAGACGCTATGCACCTGCATTATTAAAGGAATGAACACATTTTTATTACCTGGCTATTCCGTTGGTTACAAACAAAACTAAACATAATCTCTTTCTAACAATAAACATAACAAATTTGCTGTGTCAAATTAGTTCAATTGCTTGTACGTGAATATATTTAATCTCCATCAAAATTGTTCACTATTTTCCGTAATGACATTAATATTTGTAAGAAAGAGATATATTTATGTAGTATAAAAACAACAAAATTAGCTCCAAGTGACATTGTTCAGTTCAGATATAATTTTATGCAAAAAGATTATATTATTAATCATAAGCTTTGGAACTACCGTTTGTGAAATATCTGCTTCAATGGAATCGCTTCCTTAGGATGGATAAATCAATTGCCTTATTTCCCATGCAAATGTTTGGGTTCCTTTGTAACGTCCATCGATGAACGATAGCCAGTCTATTATAAGAATTTAGAATGTCAAGGAATAATAAACTTTACAGCTTTTCTATAAGGTTCACTATGGTTATAAAACTTTATTCCATTTTAGTAATTCTGATGACTTTAAACTCCAGATACAAATTAGTTTCATGCGGTCGTCGAAAGCTTTTATTGAGGTCATTTTAGGTCAAATTCGAAGTTATTGAAGTGAAAAGCCAAGATTTAAGTAAATTACCTTACAATTAGCTACATGAGAAACATTTTAATAGAATTCATTTTAATTTTGCTGATGTAGGTACTCCGCCCACGTTTGACATGCTAATCCAATGAGTCAACAAATAATTTGCATTTCTCAAGAATATTGCAGGACGCACCGCTAGCGATTTTTGAATGGACACTGAATTCCAAACAACATTTATTTTAGACCGTTAGACTTTAGTCCCAGTTTCTAGAAGCCTGATTATTAATCTCGTGTCAAAAGTATACCTGTCACTGTCGATGACGTATATAATGACAAGGACTGCAACAGTTTTGATCATATATTAACTTTGATTCATCTTTCTGAAACTGGTGATTAGATTAATGGCTATTAATTATATCTTGACCAAATGCAAACAGCAATAAAGGTATATACTACCTTTTTATTACTTTACTAGTTTTAAAAGGATAATCGAAGATTTCATTGATGACTTTATTATAAGAGTTACTTAGTTGACAACGGAACCCTTTGAGCGTTGGTTTTATGCTCAAAGACGGGACCCTACAAACGGCCATAACTTCATTTCAAAAGTACTGGTTTATCTTCAGGAGGGTAAAGTTGTGCCAGTTACAAATGTTACAATGGACCTTTCTCGCAGTGTCTGTTGAATAAGAATTTTTTGATCGATTGTACGACATCGTTATCCTCGACATGCTCCTTTACAGACGAGTCTGTTATTTACTTTAGATTAGAAGAATAGATACATTTAGTCAAAGTCAAAGCCATTTATTCAGTTTAGACCTTACCACCGGTTCTGAAGTCGGCCTTCAATTGAGAAGAACCGGCTAGAAACTCAGCAAAGTTCTTCTATCTTTGGCCTCGCCTTTTCCAATCATGCGACGCCACGTGGTCCGTGGCTGTGCGTCCTCTTCCCTCAGACCCAATTCCTTCATGTCCCTCTGGACATTCGTCAACCATTGAACCAGATGGTCTGAGGTCTTCCTCTTCCCCTCTTTATAGTAGCAATAAAAAGGCACTTCCTCATGACATGATCATCGGTTCTACGCATCACGGACCGTACCGTACTCGGCAAAGTATTTACTTTTTATATTATATTTATTTTTGGACAGTCAATCAGACTGTTGGCTTTCTCTGTACGACTCTAGATGACTATAGACATAAGTGGCTATTGAGAAAGGTAGCGGGATGTAGCTGGATGCGGATGGAAAGTCCGTTTACCAGATTTATCTGTTTTGTGGTAGAGGTGAGCACTGTGGCTTTTAAATAAGATGAAAGTTGTTATGTAAAAACTGCGGTTCTGATGGAAATACTAAATGAAGTTACAGGTACGAAAAAATCGAGCTCTTTATTTTTTAGATGTTTTATACATTGGTTAGTGTTAGATAATATATATGGAATATAGGCATCTTCCCTATTTGTAAATATTCGATGCCCTGTGATTGAACTATGAATGCGTCAGCGTTAAAAAGCTAAAAAATAAAACAGGCAGTCATGGGGACTGCCGAAGTGAAAACTATTAGCATGAGCATGTCGGTGACGCGAATGTCGGTGACGCGAACCTATAACTTTTTCCCCTCCAAAAACGCTCAACGCGGCTAAAGAAGTTTTCACTTCAAAAATATCAGATATAGTCCCATATCACAAACAAAATACAATTACAATCTTAATAACAAGTTATACGAGGAGTACAGAGTACTTGATTACCTTTGTCGTCGTCGCGATGTCTCGATGATTCACGAAGCTGATTATAATTTTAATAATGACTTACGCTTATTTATGATGACTCAACTGTTTGGTATTAAGTATGTATATATAAAACAGGTGGTCAGCTTAAATTAATACAATCATTGTATAAAATAAAAACTATAATATATAGAAAACATCCTCAAAGCCCTCGCTGCTGTCGATAGGTAAGGTTCCCAACAGGCTGGCAGCGTTCCCTTTTTGAATGTTTAAGCTTATGCGTTGGCGGAAAAAGTTCCCAAAGCTCCCGAAGCCTCGATGAGCTTGGACGATAAAATCCGAGCAAATCGGCGAGCCTCGAACCCCCACGGACCCAAGGTTTCAACCGCAAATGGCATGAACAAAAAATAAGGACTAAGACAAGAGTATTTTTAAAGCTTAAATAATTATATTTCTGTCTTTAGAATTATAATCTTTAATTTTAAGGCGCTGACAACAGCTGAAGTCTCTCTATTGCAACCCAACCTATATTAATCCTACTAAATGTACGGTATTGAAATTTAAATACACGATACTCAAGGATATAAATGACAAATTTATTCATCTCAAAACACGATTTCATTTCATTGTCTCGATAAAAAAAATTGCCAAACACAACTCTGAAAATCAAGGAATTCCCAAATTTATCCTACACATGAATGTATTTTTCGATGTGATATTTTACATTAATATTGTTCGAATAATTAGAAAATGATTTAATATCGTAGTTTTTGGAATAAGGAATTTATTTGTACATAATTAATTATTTTTATAAATGTCGCTTACGTTATTAATTCGGAGCAGTTAGGGGGAGGAGTCAACATTATGCCACACTCTTCTGTCACGTTACTTGCGTATTTTGCTTTGCCCTCACTCGCATTTTCTATACTGCTATATATTAATTGAAATCGGGAACAGATATGGTAATGGCACCCGACAGATTGTCTTAAATTTATCATTATGTTAATATGTAGGTGAAAATGTGCAGTAGTACCTCTATATTTGATAATAACTGTCGGGGGTCTGCTGAAAAAATTATTTAATCCTTTTTCGATCACAATTTTTAAAGACGTCGTGAGTTTTTTCAAAAACTTTAATTTTGTTTTTTCCTGGAAAAGCTCAATATAACTAAAATACGCTCATTATAAATGTACGTTCCCTTCCCACGACCTGTGATTTTACAGACCGCCCCGTCAACGCTACGTCAACATAGTGCAGTCGCGGAGCAAGAAGAATTTCGTACAATGACCTTTGTGAACACGGCGTACATACCATGAGATAACGCAGTCACCACATCTGTGTGAGCGCGATGGCATTATATTTTTTTGCACGAGCGACAGAGACTAGTATCTAATGACGGTTAATGTACGAAATTATTCCTGCTTCGCGTTCTTGTTTTAGAAATTCACGCCGAGCTAGTTCGGAACTAGATTGGGGTAGGTAGGGGTGTGACCACGGTTGAATAGATCAGTAAATAAAACTTATTACATCGGCATGTAACTATTACCGCAGCAAATAATGTAACTACTCACATAACGTATCGTGATCCCATCGTGTCGGTATTGGATCCCGTTTCTCAATACAAACACGTGTTATGTCATTATTGATGGATTATTTCGCGCTGTTATGTACAGTTGGAGAAACAATTTCCTTTGTCGATGATATATGAGAGTATGTTAGTATAACTTTAGTAACTACTAACTACCGCCCTGCGGTTTTACCCGCATTATTGATGGATTCTATGCTTTCTCGGAATTAAAAGTATGTTATATATTATTCCCAGAGTATGTATCACACAATAGGCATTACAGATAGCCCCCTATGCAGGGCGTGCATGGCGGCTGAAGAAACGGTGACCCACGTGCTACTCGAATGCACAGGTGTCACCCACATGAAGAAGAAACCGTGGGATCACCAAGATCTCTAGAGGACACACTGAGAAGTACGGGAAGACTAATCTGCCTCTGGAGAGAGTTGGGCTGGGTGGAATAAAAAACCCCCATGGAGACACGTACAATAGTCCAATCCAAGGACTAGGTCCGGAAACCACACCCACTCAAACAGAAGTGGGTTTGATGATGATGATGATCTATCTGTGTTCAAATATCATCCAAATCAGTTCAGTAGTTTTTGGCGTGTAACAAACATCCAGACATCCACCCAACTTTGACATCCACTCAAACTTTCGTCCTTTTACAAAGTACCCAACCACCGTGTTATGGTTTCCTCACGATGTTTTTCTTTACCAAAAGCCCCAGCTCATTGTAAGATTCGAACCTTGTAGCCATGATCTTTGTCACGGCGTGGCGTTTGACATCACTACCGCTGAGCTATCAACACCTATAATTTTTTTTATTATCATTTTCAAAAACATTTAGATTTAATTTTGTGAAATTATTTGACCAAGAAGAAATCCGTGTCACGATGTTGGTTCGCGATGAACTCCGATCTTAACGTATTTTTTTTTTCAAAAAGTGTGATTTGTTCCAACTTAAAAGATAAGAAAGTATTTAACCTGATTATTTACTTTTTTATATCGGGAACGCGGGTGAAACCTCGGGGAGCAGCTAGTAACTCTATAAATAGATGGTCTTATCTGTTATAAGATATATATTACTTGATAAAAGTCTAAAATAACCTAGTTCAGAGAAATGATAAACAAAAAAAAAAGTTAAAGTTAGTGTTTGGACCACAAAGTAAATGATTACGCTCGTTGATGTCTTTTCTATGAAAACTATGCGTTGCTTACCTAATTTTTTACATTTATTTTAATGTAAGTTATTCTTAAAATACCTTAGTTAACTATTATAAAATAACTATTCAAGGATCGTAAGTATGACATTTAATTAAAGTGAAACCTTTAATGTGTTCACACCTTCACAAAAAGTACGCTAGACAACTATCAATAAAAAAAAACATTTCGTAACATAAGATTGAAAATATATTTACCGAGATTACTTCACCGGCGAGTATAGGCAAGAACTAACATTCACAGACCTTCAAGACAGAACACTGATTATTTATTCACTGATAAGATTCCACAATACTACGCGTAAGCCTTAAAAATAATAATACAAAAAAACACGCAAACTTCTCGGAACTTTGTTCGAAAAATAAAACACTGTCTATAAAAAATAATTGGTTTTCGGACGGAATAAAATTTTAAATTTAAATATTGAATAAAGAACGCGCGCGTCTGCGCAGCCATACGGCGCAATACTGGCCCATGATTGGTGTTTAAAGCGCGGGAATGCACATGTCAAAGTGACGTTTTATAAAAACAGGTTCTATGCGTATGAATGGCGCAATTTTAAAATTATAATTTTGCCGTCTACGCAATCGGGTGGACTGAATTTCCTTTGATCTAAATGGAGCGTCCAGTGTTTTGCAATTAACGATAAATTCACAACTGTTGTTCATTAATTACAAAGTAATTGGGTATCATCGAAATGACAGTTGAAAAAAAGCGACAAGTATCGTTTGAGTTTTTGTAATTAGTTTGCAATACTTTCCAATGTTTTTCATGATTTTATGATACACTGTTATCTTTATATTTTGTGTACCTACTTACGTACATGCAATGAAAACAAATTCCGGTTTGTTTGTACAATGTATTGGCGAGGTGGAGTTTGGCTGTCCCCCGCGGTTTCACCTGCGTTCCTAAGTAAAAAAAACGGCCAAGTGCGAGTCGGACTCGCGCACCGAGGGTTCCGTACAAACTTCGTCCATCGTTCGTCCATCAAGGGAAATGCACAATTTTATTTAGAATAGAATTATTAATTGGCGTTACTATGTATGTATGGGGACACCCTTTAATTTTCTACTTTTTTTATTTTTGGAATTTTCCTTTATTTGTGCTGTGATTTGAGACCTTGCTTTTTGCAATTTTTTTATATTTGAGTTGATTGAATGAAAGGTAAATAACGGTTTACGATTTATGACGTATTAAAAAAAACTACTAACTAGATCTCGTTCAAACCAATTTTTGGTGGAGGTTTGCATGGTAATGTACATCATATATTTTTTTTAGTTTTATCATTCTCTTATTTTAGAAGTTACAGACAGACAGACAGGACGATCCATAAGGGTTCCGTTTTTTGCCATTTGGCCGGAACCCTAAAAAGTAGCGTATAACCTTTCTCAATAAACTGGCTATCTAACGCAAAAATATCGGTAACTTGAGTTCATAAAAAAGTTCTATTCTGAATCTGAATTTTCTAATTTTCCAGACATATTTTCCATTTTTTCTGTTCATAAGAACCTTCTTCGGACATCAACGAATATTTAAAAAAAAGCTTATCGGAATTGGTCCACCCGTTCTCGAGTTTTGCGCTTAGCAACACATTCAGCGATTCATTTTTATATTATAGAAGATATAATAATTATATATAGATAGATTCATTAGAAATAAATTAAATTAATTAAAAAAAACATTACACACACTACCATGCGCTTCATACACATACACACACGTCAGTGTTTTGTCGATAACGCGGCGCGCGGCAATGACTGACTTAAAGAAAGGAAGGAGTTTGGTAGTAGCTAGCTACGTAATTACATCTAACATCTAACCCTGTATATTTATTGCATAATTTATACGCACCACAAATATTAAATCTACTATATAAAAATAAGTCGGGTTTTCCTTCCTGACGCTATAACTCCAGAACGCACGAACCGATTTCCACGGTTTTGCATTCGTTGGAAAGGTCTCGGGCTCCGTGAGGTTTATAGCAAAGAAAAACATAAGATCCCACGGGAACGCGGGTGAAACCGCGGGGCGGAAAGTTAGTGGTATATAATAATTATTACTAGTACCTGTAGTACAACTTAAAAGTGGTCTTTATCTAGGCTAATGTTACCACACATCGTTTTCAATTCGTACACAGTTCAAATGTAAGTTGAGAAATGATCATAGATCTTTGCCTTGTTAGGTGTTGCAAAAAATGTTATCGTCATTCAAAGATTTTTGGAATTTACTTTTATACTGTTAGATAGTTACTTAACAGATAATAACGAGTATCCATACGTTAATGCTTGGCTTAGGGCATCGAATAGGCATTATTTCATCGAAATCGGGTGAATATACATATTTTATAGTCTGCGCGAGCGAAGCCGCGGGCGAAAAGCTAGTAAATAAATAAAAAAAACTTGAGAGGTGTCAAGGGACACCCGGATGGAACGAAGTAAATCAGAAATGAAAATATCTGGCTTGCTTTCTATAAGAGAGAGAGAGACAGACAGAGAAACATGCGACGCCGCACAGCTTACAATAGCTTACTATAGCAAAAAGTGTCGTGACAACTTTTCGTAAGAATTTTTTCCGTCTAGCCCCCTTTCACAACGCGCGAAAAGGAACTTCGTTCCAATACCTACGTTTAAATGAATTTCCCATTATTTCTAGTAAAGGAAAACATCGTAAGTGCATATCTGAGAAAGTAACTAGTTCACAGGTAACTAGCCTGTCAAAACCCTTAATAGTAAGAGGAGGACAAAACCAAACAAGAGAATTCAAACATTTGATATATCTACATAAAACTTATCTAAGCTAAAGTTTAAAGTTTTGCATGGTGGTAAAGTTTGTCAGTCGACATGCGCCAACTGTATTCCGGCAGAGTAGTTGCGCTTGAGAGCACCTTTCTTAGGCTTTGTGCCTTTCCCAAAATACCAACACGGATGAGCCTGGTCAAAGATCTTTTGTTTTTTTTTATTATTATTAAGTCACTAACGCTTCTCGCTTTTTTACATCAGTAGGTTGACAAGAAGCCCGATTATCCACCCGATGGTACGTACATAGGGTACGTGGTCATTTTTAAGGGGAATTGCCCATGTGTTGCGACATTAAAGATCTCTTTTTACGCATATTTTGAAGAACATGATACGGTAGCGCGGAGTGAAAACCGTAATGGGGAACTCATTCCACATCCTAATGGTAGGTACACAAACTTAAGAATCTTAGGAAGTTCTGTTTTTAGTTCTTAAATGTAATATATAGTATACCTAAATCAATATAAAACTAGGCCTGCAGGTGTGATTTTGAGACCACAATATGCCAGGTCTCTGCGTCGCGTGACTCACTATGATGAATTTTAAACAGCTGTGCACACTACGTGCGCATTCATTATAATTTACGACGCATTTTATCCTTATGTTTGACAACTATAAGAATCTGGAGCGTGTACTCTTTATCGGAGTAAAGTGTATTTTATACTTTGTCTAACGAGGGCTCTACACACTAAGCAAAAGTAGGTTCTGAGAAAATGGAAGATGAAAATTAAATACGAGGTAATAAAAAAAATATTGACTATAAGAAATATCTATATGATATATATATATAGACTATGACAGACAAATATGGATTTAACAAAACAATAAGGGCTCTTTGACTATGGAATTCAATAACTACTATATTTAATTAATGAAACTTTTAAGAAAGAGTGGATTAGAAAATAGCTGTTTATTCATTTATGCTTATAGGTCGATATATGTTATAAGTAGGTAACTTGACTGGCAGAAGCTACCTACTATGCAATAAGTAACTTTTACTAAAGCTTTGTTACTAGGAAGGGAATGGTACCTATTGCAGACTTTAAAGTACCGTTTAAGTGTACGTCATAGTTAAAGAATGTCGCTAACATATTCATTGTCAAGTCGTGAACTTTATGAAAAAAAAATACGTGTGGCACTCGGGGACTGCCGCGGTAAAGCTATTGCATAGCATTTTTTATCAACTTATGCAATTATTTTTTTTTTATTTTTTTTTCTTTGATATCAGTTCAAGTTTTTTCTTTGATATTAATAGATACCTATACACCTATATACGTTCTCACAAACAGCTGCTTACGTATTCGTCCTATTTCGGAGCAGTCATAGGTTTTATTTTCGTTACGGAATTTCTTGATTCGGTCTCCGCGCTCAAAGCCCGCGATAAAAGCTATACAATAGCTTAGTAATAAGATTATAAGGTGGCTCATCCACCTGCTTGTGAGCCTCCTGGCAATTAATAATTTAAGTCAAGCGACTGGCAATGACCTATTGGAGATCCTTAGGGGAGGCCTATGACCAGCAGTGGACGTCTTGCGGCTGAGATGATGATGATGATGAAACAACTGGCAGAGCTCATTTAAGCTCATTGTAGGATTCGAACCCACAACCTTCACATCAATAGAATAACTAGTTATATGGTTTACTAGTACAAGTTTTGGTTAGTGTGGTATCAATATATGTAGGTACGTGTGTGAAAAATGTCCATTATTTTATTAGAAAGAGGAGCGAGTTGGTAGACTCCATTTAAAAGAGAAAATCATCCTCTGGTGTCAATGCCCGGTGATTGCAGTCCAAAGTTTCTTTCTGGGAACTCGTATACCTATATTCTAAGAAAGTCTTGAGAAAACTTCGATAGCGCGATGCAGGTTATATCGCATCTGCACAGTAGTTTTTGCATGAAAGAGTATCAAACGTCCATCCACCCATTCCTCACCAACTTTCGCGTTTATAATATTAGTAGGATGTTTCTTACATACGAAACGTGTCAAAAATACCATCAAACATAATAATCATCTTCCAAATATGGTGTGAAGGTAAATAAAGTACATTTTATAACCATCAAAGAATGACTCAGTAGTTTTCCCACGACAAAACAATGCGTCCTCTGTCCCTTTCTATGTGAGCGTTAAAAAGAGATGGATGTTTTAAGGATTCGCAATTGCATTGACAATACCGCCTTTATAAAACCTTGGTCTCAAGTGTTTTGAAGGAAACATCAATCTTCGTTTAGAATTGCGTTTGGTTCTACAGAAAACGGAAGTCTTTAAGACTAGCCCATTGCCATTCACTTAGGCAATACAAGTTGTTGTATGTAGGTAGTCAAGTATTAGTGGAACATTACATACCTACTACAAAACTTCACTTTTACGAGTATAAGCATCTACTCATTGTCTCTAACGTAACTCCTAAAACTTACCAGAATGATGGCTGCTTTCGCATGTTGGTTTTTTTTTTTATATTTAATCAAACTAGTAATCATTTGATTCTAAAGGTCGCTTGCTCGATCAAAATTATAGAATCTTTTTTTTTTCGCGTTTTCGGAGTTTTTCCCATAGTGAAAAAATTGTTCAGTTACCAACGATACCTTCTACTTATAAGACTGATAGTTACGAAGCACCTTCTGCGTACTACTTTAGAATCTAGAATGGACATCAGGTACAAACACTACTCGTAAGTATTTTTCTGTGTTAATGGATAGTGTTGTCGTAAATGGGAACCTATTGTTATCTATCTTTTAGACTAAAGATTTCAAATCTATATATATAAAAATATATAAAAAGAAAAGTCCTGACCCACCAACGCCCAGCCGAAACCCCTGGACCTTGAAGGCTGATTTTTTTCAACCCTTAAAGGGGGAAAATAGGGAATCGCCCGTGTCCTTTCTCATTCTTATAAAGAGAATGATTAAATTAATTATAAGACCGTATAAGACAAACTTCTAGGAAAATATGAGATATACAAGCCTACACTCGCACCTACGCTTTGAGTGTCTTCTCGTTGATCAAATTAATTTCTAAACAATATTAAACCTTAACCCACAAACAATTGTGCATGTGGGTGCATAGCATCACGTACGTAACTTACAACGCTCCCTTTTGATTGACTCATCTATCCACTGTAGGTGTGTATTTGTTAGTATATGTATAGTCTAGGAGCGAAACTGAATATTTAAAGCTATAATAATATAATTTCAATCGAGTAGAGATAATTTATTATTCGTATAGAAGATATTAAATCGTTAAAACTTATTTTTTCCATAAAATGTCTGACTTTAGTGTAGAATAAGCTACATAGCTCTTGGACTACTCTATATGAAAATAAATCTGTCATATCTTCTAATAAATCAAGGACCGACAAATTCTATAATTTGGAGACTTACATCGGCAAATTAGCGACTATTTCTGAGAGCAAACAGATCTTCAATAGGTGCTCTAGTTCTTGAGATAGAGGTGGCCCTGCCAAAACAGGTCTGTCGGATGCATTTCTAAATACTGAGGTAAAAATTCTTTTGAACTGATCGAATAAATGGCGGAAGTCACCTGTATGCGCTTGCCCAGCTTTGTTGCTTTGTTCTTAATACGTGATTTACGAATATGGACTTGCTTTATGACCTACTTAGATGCATAGCTTCCTTCTATCCTTATACGTTAAACAGTACCGAACCATCTGTACCTACTTCGGCCTTACTTATTTTTTTTAATTGTTTTGTTCTAATAAATGAATTTGAATAGAGAATAGATCTTATAGGGCTACTTTTTAACGATGCGACCTTCTTCCATT
Source organism: Tetheella fluctuosa (assembly GCA_951216915.1). Classification (NCBI taxonomy): domain Eukaryota; kingdom Metazoa; phylum Arthropoda; class Insecta; order Lepidoptera; family Drepanidae; genus Tetheella; species Tetheella fluctuosa. The sequence goes on from OX578237.1 coordinate 3,072,242, forward strand.
CACATCGTATCTATGGTTGCTGGTAATAAATATTACTAAAAAATATATCTAATACCTTTAAACGAGCAATTCTTGTATATATATACCTATATCTATAAAACCTAGAAGGCAAGTTTAGTTTTGAAGGTCGGCATTAGATCGGAAATTCCCCTTGTATTGCAAGTGTTTACAGAAGGCAGTGTGAACACTTACCATCTGGCTACTTGTCAGCCTCATACAGGTCGTCTCACGGCTATATCACACGGAGGGATAATATCTACCTTTAATATTGATAAACAAACACAAAAAGATACAAGGGTAACACTGAAAATCTTTATAACTGGCTGGTTAGAAACAAATCGAATGAAAAATTATTTTAAATTTCGAATTTAAAACTTTTTGGTAACCTGATGATGTTCAGACGGAGTCATCCACCATACACTCCCGATCTGGCACCTTGCGACATTTATTTATTATCCCCAATACTCAAAGATAAACTTCGAAGTATTTGCTTTACGAACCCTGAATATGCAGTGACTGCGTTCGAAATGGCCCACTGCTTCGATCAGTGGTTCCATCGAATGCGACGTTGCTTAGAAAGGAATGGAGAATATTTCGAAAAACAGTAAAGATATTAACAACTTCCAGTGTGTCCCACAAACACCGTGCTATGGTTTCACCGCGGCATTCGACGTCTTACTATCACTGAGCTATCATCGCCAAAAAATATTGGGGGTTTTAGAGGATAAATAAAAAATAAATTAACTACTACACATGAATATATTTATCGTGACATACATATTATTTAATAATATAATCAGATAGAATACACCGACTTTGTAACAGGTTGGTATGTTATTAATGTTGTAAGTAACAGGCCTTTAGTTTGATACCTTTAAAATATTTTATAATGTTATTTGACAGTATTGGTTTGCCATATAAATCGAACTGTCAATCAAATACTTTGACAAGTCGACTAAAATATTATTGCAAAATAACTCGATTGTGGTGATGATAACAGAGGTAGTATATTTAACTACAAACTTTTTTTTAATGTAACAATTCAATGTTTTATTTAATTTAAATATGAACTTCTAAGCCAGTATATTCGCCGCCACTTGATTATAAATGCTTAGCAATATAATACTTACACTAAGACAAAAAGTTACGAAAAAGAACTATGAAATAAATTTCTTATAATGAGTCCCATATAATAGTAATAAAAAATTACACGTTAAAATTCAGTTTTTTATTTGCGTTTTCCGCAAATTGTAACTCTCTCAAAACAATATTTGTAAATTTAGTACTCGAGTACATTGTCAAACTAACAATCAAGACTGTCAAATACATTAAAATACATACAAATTTCAACTTTAAGTAGTGATGCTATAATTTAATAATGTATAATGTAAACTGAATCTATATCTACTAGTAACAATAAAAGCTGTCAAGGCAAAGGGATTGTACATTATTTATATTATTCCGTCACAGATATAACTATTAATATTATGAATTACTTTTTTTTCAAATCATGCAAAAGCTATGTAGCAAATTACACACTCCATTTAATTATTGAAAAAACATCGATTAATTATTTAGAGGTTCACCGATTATGATAATAGCCGCTCAAAGATTATATAGCTGGCTATTAGTCAACTAAATATAGTCAGCATCTAATTTATGATTTATTTGATAGCCAGATACTTATTCGCTAAACTACTTGTCATAGCCATCAATTTTGCTAGTCACATTCTCATTGTGTATATAATTACCTAGTTTTTTATTGGTCGAGTCTATAACACGGGTAAATAATAGTCGGTAAACCCCTATTATAAATGTATGTAACATTATTAGAATGTATGAAAGTATTTTTTTCGACACAACATCAAAATTTTATCGAATTAGTAACACTCGAAAACAATGTAAAAAGAGATCAGATCATTTTTTACATAAACACAAAATAAACTTTCGTAAAATATTTTCATAAAAAATATTAGGGTCCGCTTACACTAATGTCTTTTAACTTTTTTTAAACAGAATCTTACATGTTTTAACAAACCAAAAAGCGGACCTACTCACACAACAGTTGTTTAAAACATTATCATCTCTTCTAACGCTTCCACATTCCCTCTATCACTATGAGATGGATAAGTACAACAATTTTGGTCTAATACTAGGCAATTCGGTTCAGCGAAATTTGATATCACACGCGAGCGACTAAGTCACATTTTTGAAAATGTCTTATTGAGTCGAGGTAGATTTATGAATGTATAAAATCGCAAGCATGTAAGTACACGTTGAATTATAAAGAAAAATAAGGCTTACACTATTAATATTTTGTCATGTAGGTATGTTTGTTTTGTCATCATGTCAAAATAACACATTTTCACATTAGTTGCAATGCTTTAGTTTGACATACGGTTAATTTGACAAATGTAAAAAATGTGTACTTTTAACATGATATGAGATACTTAACTATTGTGTATTATTTTTATATGTATATTTTATTTCTGTCAGTCCTATCTTACAAATGGCGTCAAAAACTTAACAATAAATTCTAGATTTGATATTTTAACATTTATAACTCAACGTGCGAAATATGTTAATTCATTATTTTACAATTATTCGTTCCTATTATAATATTTATTGATATTCTTCGTCATAAGATATTGCCAAACCGAACTCAAGTTGTTTCACAGCCTTATTGAGTCTTGGTGTTTTTTTTTATAAATTGCTTTTTGAACTCTGTCCCATAAAATATAAATCAAATATTATTTATTCACAACTCGAAATGTATTTCCTAAATGGCCTTTTATTTTATTTGACATGTTTTTTTTTGACAATTGTCATAAAAAATATTCAGATAGATAATGAGAAACATATTGAACTGTAGTAGTGGTGGTATTTTATAGGACAAAGTTAAAAAATAACAATGTCACAACTAAAGAGGCGGGAATGAATACGATGCCCTTGGTATAGTATATGTAATGCTCTTAATAAATACGACGTTGTTTTGTTTCATTTTTGTTTAACATTATCACATTTTAAAATAATACATTTGACATTACACATTTTGTGTTGTAACGATAGTTCTTATAATAATAATGTTGTTTGATCTTAGCCTCTTCTATTCGTCACTCAGTCTCGGGAATGTTTGTTGGTAAGTCTCTTCGTTGCCTTACTAGATATATTATGTTCACGCTTCGAACAATTTATAAAACGTCATAAAAAATATTTTCAAATGAAATTGAATAATATAATTATTTTGTCGTGTTTTGTTTTCTTCTAAATCTATAAACCTACTTGCAGCAATTTTTTAACGGCCTCCGATTGCGGAAGTACCCTTATAGTTAAGTTGAAAATACATTGTAGTTTTATTCTCAATTGAATTTTATGTTTAGTAGATATTGAAGGCATGCAATGAGAGTTATCGTCATTTATTAAGATCACATGGGTTGTGCGTTAACTATATTTATTTTTTATTTGATTTACTAATATTCTTTTGCCTTTGATCAGTTCCGATAGAAATGCACAGAACTGGTTGGTAACTCAAGACTGATATTGCTTCAGTTGCTCTCATCTATGATCAACTGTAAGATCAGACATAGTTTAAGGCTGTTACGCTTCCCATAAAGGTGTTCTAAATGTGGTTTTAAATATTTAAATTAGGTCCCTTAATGATGTTCTAAATTTAATTTGAAAATGTTTTCCAATGTTACATACATTGACAATAGCCATGCCATAGTTTGACATTTGTAAAATGTCAAACTTGACATTTTGATATTTGGCAATTGTCAAAGTATATAAAAAAATATTTTCATACAAGATTCAGAAACAGCATTGGTTGGTTAGTATCGTACTATGAGTAGCATTTGAAATTATTACAATAGAAAAATAAAAATCGTGTATTAACCGAATCTATGTATGTTTGATCTTACAGTATTTATAATATTGGCATGTTAAAAGGTATCATTTTATAACAAGCACTGTTGTCAGTCTATATTTTCAAATGCAATCGATATAGATGGGGGATGGACTATTTTTTAGTTAGTATCGATAAACAAAATAATAGTTACCTAAAGTCGAAACTGATATTGCTTACGGTCGTGGATATTTCGTTCGTTTTAGATCTCTTAATTGTACAACAAGTATTTGTGAGTTGAATCGCAATACATTGTATATTTTTCGTTTACAGTTTTTTTTATTATCAACAGTATTATTCACATTATTACTATTAAAATATTCCCTATATTCGTTTTTCCTACACGTTTTTTCAAAGATATTATTTTATAACAGAGTGGCACTTGGTTATAAATCGCTGTATTTGATACAGCATCGCGAGATTGTTCTCTTAAAGCTATAAGTTGATATAAATTATGTATTTGTAATACTTCGTTAGAATGTTTTGTTATTTGTGCAATGTTTATGTGATGTTGGACCCGTGGGTCGCGCATTTCTTCGACAATATTTACAATAATGGGTCCCTTGACTAGATGTTTACGTTTCTCTTTAGATATTATTATCATTTCACATTTGAACGACACACCAAAAGATATTGTTACTTTGACGCATTTATTTTTGTGCGATTTGGATTATACTTGATAAAGCTTTTGGCGTGCGATGTCGCAAAGGCGCTAGCAAACCTACTCAATCCAATACAACACCACTTCCCATGAATTATGTTTTCAAATCATCATTGAGGACTTCATACAAATTATTTTCGAAGCCTCTAAAATTAGATCATTAACTTTTAACAAAGAACCCGTATATTCGTGTAATTAGCATTAATGATCTCCTAAATTAAGACGTATAAAATTTGATTTGTATAAATAAATATGATGGGATAGTCCTCACACTCGGCCATCTGATCCCGAACTAAGCATAGCTTGTACTATGGAAACCAGATAACTGATATACTATTATAATATACATTTTTTTAAATACTTACTTAAATAGATAATTACACCCAAACTCAAGACAAACAGACATATTGATGCACATAGATGTCTGTCTTGGGCGGGAAGTACTCAATGATGATTTAAATGCATAATTTTATTCCTTCTGGGTGAAAGTGGGAAATCAAATTAAGCGGTATGACTAGGTTTATAAGTGAATTTACAATGCTTTATACAGCCCCATTTTATGACTGTTTCAAATGTGAATTTCAGTCATCATTCACCATTAAATTACTTACATTTATTGTTATTAGTTTTCTATCATGCATCGTATAATGCAAAAAAACTGACTAACTGCAATTTTGAGTTTCCAATGTGGCATTGAATTATTGATTATAACATTAAATGCAAGCATTGAATACTTTTTGATATTGTAACAAAGAATCAACTCATTTGTTAAGCAAAATTTTTTTTCGGTATTTGACAATTGTCAAAATAGTATTTGACTATTGTCAAAAACTTAACAATTAAAAAGATATAATTGTCTCGAGTAGGATCAATAGCACCTTTGCTATGTATTTATTAAACAAAGATTTTAAAAACATTGCAATTATTACAACTACATTATAAATTCGCGATTTTTTGAGAGATGTTGCCAGTAAACATATTATTCGGCCTTTCTCAATGTCACCTAAACGATCAGCACTATTCACTAAGGAGAAACGATTAAAGCATACAATTTGAAAAAGAAGGTACATTTGACATTTTGAATTTGACATGGCAAGGTGGGGGATAATTAATAAATTGTATTTTTTTACTAGTTTATCCTATCACAAAGGTTATATTTGAGATTACTCATCATTTGTATTTTTAATTTTGGTATAAACTTTGTTTGTTCATGTTTTATTCTTATTTTATTACTTTTTTATATATTTTTTGATTCAAGTTTTAGACTTACATACATAGAACAAAACGTATTAATTACATTAAGCTATTTACAAGCGGTGTGATGTAACACATCTAAATTATAGTTATATATATTAAATATTTTCATTCGTGCATTTTTTATATTAATTATAGTAATGATAAGTATTTTTTTTTATAACGTCATTATACGTTTCTCATTACACGATACAGGAACTTTGTGTGTGAACAAAAAAAAATATTTGGAAAAATAATATTATATAATATTTTAGCAGAGCATTGCGTCATTGTAAACTAATAATAAAATCGTCAGAAAATTATATGATCCAAGAAATATTCAGTAACATTCCAACTTTTTTAAAGAATTGTGAAATACATGTTTCTGGACAAAACAATACGGGATATAAATCGCTTCAGCGATAAGGCCGCCTAAATTGTTTTCACTTTAATGTCTTTATAATTTGTAACTTCTGTGTTGTAATGTAGTGTCAACAATAAAGTATATTTGTATTTTATTGTACGGGTTGTGGCAGTTTCTTTTAATTTTTTTATAATAACGCAATGACGCAAAGCATTAGGCAATGAAAAAAAAAATACTAGCGGGATTTAGGCCTTTAATTGAATGCAATTTATTTTATTTTTCAGATGCATAGTTATTTGAGATAATCGATTATTAAATTAATATCGTTTTAACTACGTAATAATGTTTTTTTTTCCTACAACTACATTAATAGAACTTCTAATAAAACCCATACCGTTTTTTTACGCAACATTTCGCTTAAAATTTTGTTACATTCAATAATAACAAGTAAAGAGTAATAATGAAAACAACCTACCTAATCACATCTGTTCTTGCAAATACGTATTCTGATAGTGTAAATAGCAACACTAAATTGCTGTTTATATATATATGTATAGCAGATTACCAAATGCTTATGTTTGGACACAAAAACTCTAAAACTAGTCGATGGATATATTGTTTTTTTTTTTTATAAGAGTGTTTTAAATACTTACTATCCCTAAGGTCCCACAGGAAAGGGCAATTAAACGTTTTGCGAGGTTTAAATTGAGTTACAGCGAAGCGTGACCGCGTTTAGATAGTCTAAAAATAATAATATAATCACAGCGTAAAAAAACGTACAGTGGTACATCGCTTTTGAAGTCACGCGAAATGCCGCTTTTGTGTGGGCATCCGTCATTGCTGACGTGTCCCAAGCGAGTGGCTCGCTACCGCCCCTCTCTCGACCCCGCAAAAACCCCTCACGATTGCGCTGTCTAGACGTGTCCATTGGCCGACTGTAACTTACATAGACTGTGATAAAATGCTGTATCTATTTCTTTATATAAATTTTGTTGAATAATTTAAATTGAAAACACTCTGTATAACAATTACGTAACGCAATGGTCAGTGAGAGCAAGAACAGATGTGATAACTTCTACACATACATTTAAAATAACTACAGATACAAAATATAACACAATAAAAAAGTATTTTAAGCTACATCGATATTTTTTTTTTATAAATTTAAGATTGAACAGCGTACATATTATAAATATTTATTTGTATCTTTGTCACAATGACAGACATTTATTAAAACATCTTGATAATTTTCAGTAGTGACGTAAATATTTGAGAAATGTCACATAAATAGCATTTGACTATTGTCAAATAGATCTTTGGGTTTTTCACAAATTGTCAAATGTAAATTTGACAATGTCAATTTGATCAAGTTCAGTTGTAACTCAGGTATCACGTTCACACTCAATGTGTCTATATTATGGTATCACGTTTCGATACCGTTTAGATATTACTTCGTAAGGACTGGGTTGACGATATACATTTTTTGGCACCGTCTCGTGGGCTAATAACCAGCCACTTTGACATTAGTTCTTGGAACAAATTCAAAAGCATAGTATCAGATATCGTTGTTTTTTTATCAATGAAAAAAAAATCGAGATAATCTTATAATAACTATGATTTTAGACTTAGAAGTCATGAGAACTTGATAAAACTTTTGAATTCAATATAAAGCCATTCAAAAGTTATATATGGCATATACACTTCGTTTCTATTATTGCTCCATACGTAAATTGTTATCCAGAATTTGCTATACATTTTGCTAATGGTAAATTTTTGTCGACACTGTCGGATCCCTATTGACATTTAAGTTTTTCTACTACCATGGTCAAATATTATTGGAACAATAATAGAATTAACAATTCGCAAGTCTGATCTCGTTTCAATTTTATAGCTCGATGAAATCCAATCGTTTATCTGTCAGTCGTTTAATCCAAAGTACTTTTCATATCATTATACTTTTTCTTATAATTTCAATTTGAATGAATTTTAAAATCGAATCGAGATGGTTCTTCAGTATCGAGTTTTACGCACTTATAAAAATACTGTAAAATACTAGCCCCCAGTTTGTAGCCCCCTAGGTAAATGTCTGACCACCCGCTAAGAATTAATTGAATTATATCTATTATTTCCCCAAAATATTTCTACTAAGTATAAACAGTGTAAAAAGTCACTACATATCGCTCCGTATCAGGGTTTCATAATTATCAAGATAAATATGCCTCTTGATGATTATCAAACATATAATAAACTTTTCATCTTCAACGAACTTAAACATCATTGTTTTGGCCTATTTAACGATTTTACGTGAAGTGGATTGCGTTCCGATACACGTCTATAATGATACGACAAATTGAATACAGGCAAATTAAATATTTCAGATATTTATCAAAGATAATTTTATCAACAAATTATATTACCTTGATAATTATCGCTTCGAACCCTGCTTCATATCAAATAGTAAGACAACTTAACGGACTTAACTATCTGTATGTCCTTTTTTATATAGAAAAAATCAATAAAATATAGATTAATCTGCAATATGTAGTCTGATTAATGATAATGGCTTATTAGAAACTGTACCCGTCACTACCATTAACGTTTTATATGACAAAGATGGGAATATTAACTGTGAATTTTAGATTTCAAAAATAGATACCTTAGGTCAGACACCTACCTTAATCTACTTGCTGAAGTTTTAATGCTTTAAGAAATAGATGTAGATATATATTATTGTTTTTTTTTTATTATTTTCAATTAAAGTAATACCCATCACAATTTATTTTTGCGTTTGAACGATTATAATGTCATTGAAACGCTTAAGAATGTCAAAGAAAATTAGACCATATTGCTTTAAAATAAGGTATATCTATAGTACTATACAATCAACCGTTGATTTTACAGATAGACCTTATCATGACGCAATAAGGTTCAGGTATGTAATATATGTTTCTGAAAGCATTTAAAAATGTTGTATAAGTGCGTACAACACGATAGGACTTACAGCTATATAAATGACACTTACGTAATGCCGAGAGGCTCCATAATCTCTTGGACTACATAGTCCGCGCGTTGTTCCGGAGTCGAATGAGATCTGAGCGCCGGGTGCAACTTGTTCCATGGTGTCGGTTTCCATTCAAAGTCTATGCATTTGTTTACACGCTGTTAATGGAAATAATTATTAATTAACTATGTTTAAAAATGGGATGAAAAAAATGCTATAAATTATGGTAAAATATAAAGAACACATTCAAACTAAATGTGAATGTGAATGTATTTCCTACTTCGTATAAAATATGCTATTGGTTTGGCTTATTTTTTGAAGATAATATTTATAGATTAATAATTCTAGCTAAACATAGTATTGCAATGCTCATATTTTGTAATTCGAACTAGAATTGTGATCTGTAGCGACATCTATTAACCACACAAAGGAACTTTCACTACCCGTGGATAGATGGCGCCACAAGATTTTACATCGCGCTATCGAAGTTTCCTGAGCATTCGGCATATACAAGGTGGAGAAAACGGTCGATCATTAAATGAAACCAGAGCTTTATCACGTTGTTTTTAAACCGTCTAAAAAAATATTGAAATCCATCGAATAGATTAGCCACAGTAATTCATTTTCGTTTTATCAATTTTACTCATCACATAGATGCGTAACAAATTCACTAGGCTGACGTAGGTCGGACAATGACCCGAGCAAACGCGCTGCCTCCATTTCTGTTTAATACGTTATGCGAGACGAAGAAAGCGTATCGCCCGCGCCGTGTTCAAGGCCGAGCCTCTTACAGGTCAGTGACGATGTAACTATAAATGATGTCGTAATTTATTTATGTTCCGAAGGTATTTTATTTTATTTTACTTTTATCGACTTTTTGTTTTTTTTTGTTCTAAAATCGTTTTAGACTGTATTATTGTGTTTTAATGCAATCGTTAAGATAGTGTTTAAATTTAATGATTTACCGTCATATCCAACTTGTATACGTTTAAATGGAGGAGGAGCTTACATGCACAAAGTGGTGATCAGTCGCGATGGGCGTGTCGGCGTCGCGCACGCGCACGGCCGCGGCACTGGAGGGCTGGCGCGCGTCGAAGCTGCCTTGCTCGTGGTACAGCGCCGACACCTGCAGCTGCGACAGCGACTTGCGCAGCCGGATGCACCCCAGCAGGTCGTACTGCCACACCCAGTACCCTGCAAGGTACATTACTATTATACTGGGCCATTTTGTTTTTATGTCAGAAGTGTAGCAAGGAACACATTAATAGGTCTTACATACTTTGAAATACCAAACCTAATTTAGAATAATCATACTGAACAATTTTTATTTACACTGAAATACGTTTTTTTTTTCACAAATTGATAGTTAAGAAAATTTTCATAATGCAGCAGATGAATGGTAAGGACTAATGAATGCAGAACAATGCACGGTAGCTGTGCATTGTCTTTGGACAGTAGCGATACCAGGAGCATTCTCAAGTGCTGCCGGAACATACAAATAACTACATCCTTGATGTTTATAGACGCCTCTTAAAATATTTATTAGTACATTTCACAAAAAGAGCACATACCGTGTATGACAAGTCTACGCAGATTGACGCATTGCCAACATAACAGTACGAATGGATTCGCATTGGGAATATCCTGCAAATAAAAGCAATATAAACATGAGTTAATAAATCTACCTATTATGTTCATCATAAGGTGTGAGGATTATGACTTAGATATGTTATTATTCATAATATCATCTGGGTTTCGAGTTCATCAGCGTGAAATCGCAAAATCCAAGTTTTTGGCTATACTAAGATACAAACTCTAATGAGATCGATCCCTTAGGCTAGGTTCCTTCTGCGAGACCGTAATGGTCCAGAAGGAGGCTGCTGAGCGGGATCGGGAGTGGACCGATCCCGCCCGGAGACGACGTTGCCGGGGCGCGGTCGTGCCTCGTCGCGGCCCTCCTGCCCTGTAGCTGGGGCTTAGAATAGCAGCTACGGTGTTCCCCTGCGTGTCGTAAAAGGACACTAAATGGGACCTTCAGGGTCGTGGGCAATGGGGGCGGGGGCCCCGAGCGACCCCGAGGAGGAGCGAGGGTGCCGGGGGAGGTGTCACACTTCCCCCGGGAGGGGCTATCCCAGCGCCGCGCTCGGAGGGGCTCGCGGATGCGTTCTGGACGAGAACCCGAGCCCCTCTTCAGCGCAGACGGCGACCACCGGGACGAGTCCGGCATAACCCGACCACTCCCCCCGGGGCGGTCGGGTATCCTACGAGGATTTCCCCACGAAAAAAAACAAATCAACTTTTATCACCATCCCTTTTTTGTCGCTCCAACAAATCGTTCGCTCGAGGGAGATGGATTTTGTATGAAATCGCGGGGCGGAAGCTAGTTTATAAGTGGTAAGTGAGCAGTGCGACAGACCGCGTCGTCGCAGGCGGGCGCGGCGGGAGGGGCGGGCGGGGAGGGCGCGGCGGGCTGCGGCGCGTCGGCCCACAGCGCCTCGCGCAGCGTGCCGCGGTACAGCCGCGACACGTGCCCGATCAGGTGCACGTGCAGCTGGAACGTCGACATTATCCTGCCTCATTTTTAATCGCCGGCGATACTTGCAGGGGTCGAAGTACTCATCGATACGAATACGACTTTTATCGTGGGACTGACTCTGAGATCACAAGAAAAATTCAATACCTACTCGACCGAAATGTATGAAGCGACCATTTTATTTTATGCGATATCGGAGTCGGTCCCGTAGTAAAAGTTGTTCATATCGATGAGTACATCGACCCCTGCGAGTATTGCCGGTGACTTAGAGATCGCCCTGTATACTTATCTACCTATCTGTCCGTCACTATACTATAGATAACAAAGCAGCCGCCGAACAAAGCGCTAGGAATAGTGAGCCCCGCCGTATAACCTTTCGGTTGGGGCCACTCGAATAAATCTCAGTAGTTATTGTGGATGACTCAGTGGTTGTGACGTCGGATGAAGATCGTGGGATCGAATCCTACATTGAGCTTGAGTTGAAAATGTTCAGCTACTTACGATGCTGACGGTACTAGTATCAATTTATAACTTGGTAAGATTATATCCAACTATATTGTTTGTAATAAGTAGTAGCTGTTCCCCGTTAAAATTAGCATTTCCCTGATAAACGGGTTACTCTTCCTGATCCAAACTACCCTTCTGCTAAAATTCATGAAAATTTATTCAACTATGAAAACTTAGCCCCTTTAGGAGTTGAATTTTGATGAAAACTTAGCCCCTTTAGGAGTTGAATTTTGATGAAAACTTAGCCCCTTTAGGAGTTGAATTTTGATGAAAACTTAGCCCCTTTAGGAGTTGAATTTTGATGAAAACTTAGCTCCTTTAGGAGTTGAATTTTTATGAAAACTTAGCCCCTTTAGGAGTTGAATTTTGATGAAAACTTAGCCCCTTTAGGAGTTGAATTTTGATGAAAACTTAGCCCCTTTAGGAGTTGAATTTTGGTAAATACTTTCTAAGTAAATTAGGTACACCATATAACCATAATGAATTTACACAAATAACTCAAGGTAATCGGCCAGTGCATTTGATTTTTGCATGGAACAGCTATTTTTTTTCGCTTTCAAGGTTGATTCAATAGTAGAAGTTGTTTGTATTTATGAGTATTTTCATTCTATAAAAAAATGCTTACCGATTTACAAAACATAACTTTGAGCGAAGTCAGCATCAGACCTTCAACTAGAACATTCTCCATCACACTCGTTAGCTTCTTGTATGGTAACGATATCTGTAATACAAATTCGTCTAAAGGGTATGACAGATAGAACGAGGCGTGACGTGAATCGGTCGCAAAAGATATGAAAGTGATGCAATACGGATACTTTCATAGATTTGGTACACTAGGTTTGACAGATGCGTGTCACGGACGTTCAGTCTGTTTTGCTGATGATGATGGCCATATAACTCATCAAATTCATTTCAGTTTTTTTTTATAGTCGCGAAAAAATATACTTTCATATAAACGAATTTTTTGTCGACATCAAAATATCGTAGAGTTTTCACTCTTCTCTTACTTATATCACAGCGTAAAAAAACATACAGTGGTCTATCGCGTTTGAAGTCACGCGAAATGCCGCTTTCTATAGGCATTCGTCATTGCTGCATTGTGTCCCAAGCGAGCCCCGCACGATTTCTCTGTCTAGACGTGTTCGTTGGCCGACTGTAAGAGTCACATAGACTGTGCTTTTATTATCCCTTGCACAATAAAGTCATCCATCTCTTCTTCGGACTGCCTATTCACATAAATCTACTTTCATATACACTTTTTGCGTCAGAAACGTTACATTTAAATTCGACCTAGAAATCTCTCATCGCGTCTAAAATACAACTACAGTAATACTCACAATATTAACTGACACATCCAGCCTATTAGCGTACGTTTCGTGCAATGAGCGCCAATCTATCGGCTTGAGGGTCATCTGCCTCTTGTCCGTAATGTTTATGGATAGGTGACCGAACATCGGCAGGTGAGATAGCGTCTCCATGGCTTGTGTGTTTATTTGATCGTACTCTACTATTATATGCTGGAAATTAAATTTTGGAATTAAATAAATAAATAAATATTCTGGGACATTATTCCTCACACACGGCCATCTGACCCCAAACTAAGCAGAGCTTGTACTATGGAAGCCAGATAACTGATATACTACATATACTACTTTTCTTTTGTAAATACATACAATATTAATGTAAAAATGTAGGTTTGATTCCCCTACTACAAACATTGTTTGTCCTGCGTCTGTAAGTAACTATATAACTAGCTTCCGCCCCGCGATTTTACCCGCGTTCCCGTGGGATCTTGTGTTTTCCCGGGAAAAGTATCTTATATGTTAATCTAGAATATATTCATGTGCCAGATTACATCAAAATCCGTTAAGTAGTTTTTGCGTTTAAAGTAGGATGTGTATTTAAATAAAAGTAATACCCAAGGTTTCCCTCACGATCCCCTATTTTACCCCATAAGTGGTTCAACTAGAATATTTCCATCAAATTTCAAATCTCTAGAGTTTAAACTGTTTGTTTTATGTCAGTAAATCAATGTCGCTAGTTAGTCACGTCAGTTTTATATGTATACTAACTTATCACCCCGCGGTTTCACCCGTGAACACCTATTTTACCCCCATAGCGGTGGAATTTTCAAAAATCCTTTCTTAACCTACGCCTATATCAGCTATCTGTATGCCATGTAATTTTTGCCAGTTCCGTCCAGTGGTTTGAGTTGTGCGTTGATAGATCAGTCAGTCAGTCACGTTTTCCTTTTATACTGGGTGATTTTTTAGTCACTGGCAATACTTGCAAGGGTGGAAGTTCTCATCAAAACGAACAACTTTTATTATGGGACTAACTGTGAAATCATGAAAAAATTATCAGCTGTTCCATACAAAAGTTCAATACCTACTCGACCAAAATGTATCAAGCAACCGTATTATTTTACGCGATATCAGAGTTAGCCCTATAATAAAAGTTGTTCACATTGATGAGTACTTCCACCCCTGCAAGTATATTGCCTTTGATAACAAAATCACCCTGTATATACAGAAAAGAAGATGTACAGTCACGAGCAGAAATATACATAGACATTTCCACTCACTTGCAACGTAGAGAACTCCATCATAATAGTGTTACATCTAGAGAGGATCGTGTCGGCAGGTGATGGCACGCTGCTAAAGTTTAATGGCCGCGAGTAATATTCCACGTGTTTATTCTGAAATCAATATAATAATTAATTAAACTCACTGCGATGATGTGGATGAAGGTGGATAGAACAGAAATCTTCATAACTGCCAAGTAGATGCTTAACGCCAGATTTCTCAACTTGAGGCTGGACAATGTCGCTAGTTAGGTGGGTACTACGTACCTTGCCAGGGTACCATGGTTTCCTAAGATGACGTTCGTACAACCTCTGCTACCTACGACAGTCACGAAAAATCTGATTTACCATGTATTTTATAGAGTTACTTACTAACGACCTGCTATGTTATTCTGTACTCAAACTCGACATTGAAAACGCGAAGTGACTATTCTCTGTCTCACTCGTGAACTCCTAATTACCGAGTTTCGCGAGCGAGACAGACAATAGTCACTTCGAGAATTCACTGTCGAGTTTTAGTACAGAATAGCATAGCTGCTCCGGCTTCGCCCGGGTGAGATCTATTAAATATAGCATTGTAAATATTTGTTGTGAATGAATTCTTCTATTTAAAATTCTCTCACAAATTCATTTTTAACGACTTCATAAAAGTTACTTAAAATATTCACTTTTTAGGGTTCCGTAGCCAAATGGCAAAAAACGGAACCCTTATAGATTCGTCATGTCTGTCTGTCTGTCTGTCCGTCTGTCTGTCCGTCCGTATGTCACAGCCACTTTTTTCCGAAACTATAAGAGCTATACTGTTGAAACTTGGTAAGTAGATGTATTCTGTGAACTGTGAAGATTTTCACACAAAAATAGAAAAAAAAACAATAAATTTAGGGGGTTCCCCATACTTAGAACTAAAACTAAAAAAAAAAAATTTCATCCAACCCATAAGTGTGGGGTGTCTATGGATAGGTCTTTAAAAATGATATTGAGGTTTCTAACATCATTTTTTTCTAAACTGAATAGTTTGCGCGAGAGACACATCCAAAGTGGTAAAATGTGTGTCCCCCCCCCTGTAACTTCTAAAATAAGAGAATGATAAAACTAAAAAATATATATATTGTAAATTACCATATAAACTTCCACCGAAAATTGGTTTGAACTAGATCTAATTAGTAGTTTTTTCTAATACGTCATAAATCGTAAACCGCAATTTACCTTTCATTCAATTAACTCAAATATAAAAAAAAAAATTGGCAAAAAGCAAGGTCTTACAGCACAAATAAAGGAAAAATTCTAAAAAATTAAAAGAGTTGAAAATTAAAGGGTGTTCCCATACAAACATAGTTACGCCAATTAATAAAGACCTCTGAGTTGTATAGGCGCTCATACAATTTAGAGGTCTAGCTTAATTGGCACCAACCTCAAATAAGGTAAATAAATAAAATTGTGCATTTTCCTTGATGGATGAACAATGGACGAAGTTTGTACGGAACCCTCGGTGCGCGAGTCCGACTCGCACTTGGCCGGTTTTTTAGAGAGGTAGAGGTAGAGGATGTCGCTAAAAGAGCAGCTCGACTGGAGAAGTAACTCCACCATACAGAATACCGCAGCCAAATAACTTATAGTTGTGTTCCTGCGCGTGAGTAATGTCGCCAGAGCTCATCGGGGAGAGGGGAAGGGTCGGCAACGCGCGAGTGATACGTCTGGTGTTGCAAGCGTTCATAGGCTACGGTAACCGCTTACCATCAGGCGGGCCGTATGTTTGTTTGTCGACAAAGTGGTATAAAAAAATGACCAAAAAATACAGCATAAATTACATACCTATATCTTCCTCTGTTTATGAAAACCCGAATAAAATTCGTTTAGTTCCTTCGGAGAAAATCGTGCAGAGACAGACTAGGCAATTACAGCCGTCAATCAGTAGATTTCTTAAATGTTTTTAAGTTATAATTTCTAGATTTTATTGAGTTTTTATATGTGAAATACTTACAGTGTACCTCTCATTTTCAGTCTTTACTGTATCCATTTCGCAACCCAAAAGCGCTACATTCTGTATGCTGTGCTGGTGCTTGAAAATCAGACTCTCAATAATTATCCTAAAAATTAAAAAAAATATATAATAAGCTGTGGTCATGGTTGTCCTAGTTAGAAATGCGCCCACCATCGTGAGGTACCAAATCAATAGCACTCATCATGAATTATTCGGTGTTAAAAGTTAGTTGAAAAATTATTTAAATATAAACTTAATCGAGAACCAACTATGGAACTAAAAGAGCGTTACCAATTAAATGAAAGAAAGAAAGAAAGAAAGACAAGTTGTTACTATTTTATTTATGAAAGTAAAATAACATTAACTCAAGTGCTTTAAAGGTAACAATAAAATGTAAGTTAATAATTAATTTAAGCCTGTTTAAATAATTTCAAGTACTAATACTTGGACAATTGTTTCGAATGACTTCACACTAAATACAAAAACGATAAATCTTGATATAAACTTTAGGTTATAAACTAATTCATAGACATTATAATGACTTAAATGGTTAACTTTTGTAAAATTTTACTTTACCCTCTAGTACCTACTAGCTTACTTTAAAACGATATTTAACTACAATCACGAAAATAACGTACCTATATATATATAAATATTAACCAATAGAATTGCAGCAATACTGATGACCAATAAATTTGGTGGTTAAGTTAAAAAGTACGCACCTCTTCAATTTAACGACAGGCTTGTGTACGCTGTGCTTCAAATAGCTTGGTCCTATGAATAAAACTTCGTGTAGCTTCACTGTGTCAAAAAAACTGAAACAAACATTTTTTGATTATAGAGACTGTACATTTTTACTAATATTACAAAGCGAAAGTGAGCCTATCTGTTACGTTTTTACGACTAAAGTACCGAATTTAAATTGGCAGAGGGTTACGCGGAAACCATCTCCAGACATACACAATCAGCAGCATACTTATTATTGGAGCCGATCCGGGGAAAAGTATATTATGGTAACTTCAGTAGATTCGACGTTCATATGTGCCCTTCTAAGGCCTAAACTGAATAAATGACATTGACTTTGACTGTGTCCATCATCGGGCTCCCTACCTCTTTAACATCAAAATCGGCTCGGAAGTATAGGTCTGAAGACGTGGCATACAGACAGGCCCACTTTTATAATGTAGCTTTGAACGTGTAAGATACGGACAGAATAAATTGAATCCAATTAGGTTTTCGAAAATATTATGCACCTACTAGCTGTCACCCGCGTTCCAGAGAACAAAAGTAGCCTATGTTCCTCTCCATATATACAGTCCATACATACATAGGCATACATAGGCTACATGCGTACCAAATTTCATCGCAATCAGTTCAGCGGTTTAGGCGTGAAAAGGTAACAGGCAAACAGAGTTACTTTCGCATATTATAATATTAGTATGTATGTCAATCTATAGACTGTCAGCGTCATCACAAGATGACATTATTTATTTGATACAATTTAAATTCTCAACGCTTATACAACATTATGTACATATATTAGTTACACAATGTGAAGAAGGAAAGTGGACCGCGAACTTTCTCAAGTGTTCACAAAATGTTTAAACAGTATATCGCCTAGTTTTAGTTTTCGTTTCCTGTCCTAGCTAATAGGTTCTTTTATATCACTTATATAGTGTCCGAGTAAAATGGCCAGGAGACAAACGGACTAACGGATATGACGATAATTTCGTCATATATAACGGCTCCTTGTCTGACTAAGGAACCCTAAAAACTAAACTTTGCCGTCGCGAAAAAATGTCAAAACCATCCTACTAATATTATAAATGTGAAAGTTTGTATGTTTGTTACCACTCAACTCCGTAGCGGTTGAACGGATTTAGATAGTTTATATTCTAGTTTAACATATATGATACTTTTATCCCGGGACATCCTTCGGGAATGCGGGTGAAACCGAATTCACCGCGGGGCAGAAGCGAATACACCATTAGTCATAATTCAAAATGCGAGATTATAAGTGGATATGAGAAAATGTGTATAAGATACAAAACAAAAGAATGTATACAAAAACACGTACATAACACACAATAATCATAACAATTACATCACAGATATTGATTTAGTAACGTATTGATAAAACACGCTTCTGTAACCGTATTGATTCGGCATGCCGTATCGCAAGTGGAGATGTAGATTGCATGTTCTACCTACGTTATGATATTATAAACTTGTGTTGTTTACAGTACAACATAACTAAGGAGTTTTATTAGACTATATTCCAATGAACACAATAAAATTATTCGAAATTCGAGGGCGAGCGGCATAAAGCATAGCTAAACACCGTAGGTTCTAAGTTTGATTCCCGGATAGAGAAAAGTGCAATGAAGTTTGTTCTAAACATCAGCGAACAATACATTTTAAAATTCCTTCTATGATTATCAATGTTACTTGAGGTACGTTTATACAGAACTTATAGAAACAGATATAGCCAGCATTTAACTGTATCTTGTTTGTAACACTGTAAAACGATTTGTATTCAATGATCCTTAATAACTTACAGAATCTTATTAGATACGTTTTTTCTACATTAATATTGCCCCAATTTTAGTTTAATTTTATTTTATTTTACGACTAAAGATAACATGTACCTACCCAAGGGCGGATTTAGGGGGGGGCACAGGGGCACGTGCCCTCCCCAGACGGTTGTGGAGTTTACATCACAGTACTTATTTATAGGCAAATCAAATTATCAGAGTTGTTTCGCAGCAGGATGACAGAAGAGCGTTTGAATGGACTGGCTTTAATGCATAATCCATCAAGACATTGCGACAAAAATTAACGCTAATGAAGTGCTGGACATCTTTAGCAGGAAATATAAAAGAAAACTAATTTTATGTTTATTTTTAACAGTTAGGTATTGTTGATTATTTCTGCACAACTGCCCCTTGTGCCCCTCCCAGAAAAAAATCCTGGTTCCGCCCTTGTACCTACCACATAACAATATGGCGAAATGTGCTAATTACTTCAATTTATCATTTAAAAACAATGTTACCACATTTCCAACAAATAAATTAATCTTTCTTTGTTTCATTATAATAGCCCTTTGAGTATGATATAACCTATTAAATGAAACTTTATTTTATGAAGAGTATCATTGTTTACAATCATCCTTGACTAATGCCGATCGATAAAGAAATACCTAGAAAGCGCATGAAGGCTATATAAAATACCGCTTCATTTCATTCGGTACAAAAGTAGAATTACAGGCGATGATAGCTCAGTGGTAGTGACGAAGATGCGAAGGTCGTGGGGGAACATCGTGAGGAAACCATAGCACAGTGGTAGGATACTTTGTAGTACCCGTCTGTCTGGCTACCACCTTAATGTTGAATATCTGCCACAGAAACACCTGAGAGCCAGTTCTTTCTGGGCTTTGTGCAATTAACATGGTAAAATTATGGTCAAAACTATAGCATAACATAGTAAACAAAATATTGGAAATCAAAACAAGTCGTAAACCTTCAGCGACATCTTTATAATTAAAGTTAAATGTATCGGGCCAGCGATGCCACGGACGTATGTGCTTGTTTATTAAATAGACACTTGAAAGGTCGAGTAAGTGAAAGGAATCAGGGCGCATATTTTAATGTTGCTTCCTCATCAATGACGCAGGTATACCTACATGCATATTTTTGTGAACACGAAACCTGGTTTTAATTTAAATCATTTACAAAAAAAAATGAAAGTAAAAATAATAAATGTTATTTTATGTCACGATGGTAAGTGGTCGCCGCCGCAGGAGATAATATCACTTCTACTAAATAAATGAGTAAAAATCTGGCTAAGTAGGTACGTGTCGGACCCGCGCACGGAGGGTTCCGTTCAATAAAAATAGTGGTAGGTATTAGCAGTAGGTGTATATAAAGTCTGCTCAATAAAGTTGAGTTACTTTGTAATGTTGCAATTCTTTGGGTACGGAACCCTAAATACATGGTAGGTACCTGCTAAAGTAATGTATGTATTTGGTATTATGTTTATTTAGGTAAAATGTTTTTTTGGTATTTTTTGTTTTATCGTTTTAGGCTACAAAATAATGTAGTCAATATTCATAGTAAAATAATTTGTATAATAAGAAAATAATTGATACGTATATCACTTACTGTGGCAGTACGAGGTTGATGAACTTGTCCACATCCCTTTCGTTGCAGTCAATGTAGATGTGCAGTTTACGCACGTGCCTCTTAAATATACGCGATAGGAATATACTCTTATTTAGGTGTTTTGTTCTTAGCTTCAATGTGTCCCTGTGAACATTAAGTTTTTAACCAACTTCAAAAGGACCTTTTTCTATTGCAGTCTAAAGCTAAGCACACACAGCGGGCCCCATGCATACCAAAGAAAAGGATAGTACTACTTCTAGCCTTCTTCTACCTATGGCCGTTGCGATGCCGCCCGCCCATAATGTGCGCTTAGCTTATATATTCTGTTATAACTATTTAACTAAGGGGATCTATTAGTTAAACATAGCAGAAATGAGATGAGCAATTATTTGAACTTAATAAAGGGTAAACCATCACCTACCATAATGAGATTGTGGTCAAACACAAGCCTATACAAAGTAAAAAAAAAAAAAAAACAAGAGCTGTGGTTCCTTTACATTTACAATTAAATTTTAACTCTACTATAATATGTACTAAGTCATGATTTTCTCTAGGCATAATACAATGAAGGTTACTAACTTATGTCCTTCATATAACAAGATTGCGCTATGCCAATGGCAGCAGGTAGACATAGCCGCCAATGCATCCTCCGTACTCAGGTGTTCCAGAATGCACCTCAGTGGAAGTAGTGGCAAGGTGTCCCACCCTAGTGACATCTGTTTGGACAATTTATACTTTAATCAGCTTGCAGCAGTTTACTGAAATTTTCATGGTTTCTAAAGATTTCCAGGATATAATGTATTCTATGTTACGAATATTTTTTATGAAGGAACCCTAAATATTTTTGGAATAAAAAGTAGCTTAGATTACTCTATGAAAAGTGCCCATTAAAGGTAAGTCATAACAAACAATCAGCTAGAATTTGTCAAATAAGACTAACTTTGTTAGGAGTCTCCCTATGGATATTGATTGGTTTAGATACTGGTTATTGAAAATGGCCACATAAATTAGGCAACATATGATTATTCATTAGCAAATTAAAACATTACATACTTATATAATTTTAAATTACTAAAGAAACATCTGGAAAATAGTTTGGAATACAAAGCTACCTTCAAAATAATAAAAAAATAACAAATAATAAATGCAGTAAAACTATATTTATAAATAGATTTTTATGTAATCTTTAATTTTATTAATTGAAATACAGTAAAATGTGAGTAAAACATAATCTGTCCTCAAATCAGCTGTTTCATTCAAGGCGTGACGAAATATCTACCAGCTGTGTTTTTTTCTCTAGAAAGTGGGTTAGCACAAAAACAATTTACAACCCAAACTATTCACTCGAGACCGCACGGCGCACTTACCATCGAACTTCTTACCCAACACTTAATAAAGGACTGTAATATGAAGATTACTGAATAAAAAAATTCTTTCAGTTATTGCGACTGTTACTTGAGTACAAAGAAAGGTCATTTAATCCATACCTTCGATTTGCTGTTTTATTTTCACTCCGATACTTCGTTCGGCTATAACAGTGGTCGTGTCGTTGTTAAAAACACTATATGAACAATTAAGAGAAAGTCGTAACCATTTATTTTATAATTTACACGTCCATCTCTTAGAACTTGTATTTATCGCGCAAAATAACGAACGTTCGTCAAACGGACGTAATGAAAATGAATGACAGTCAGTCAGACAGAGAGAGTCAGACACAACAGACAGAGAAGAGAATGTATAGCGAGTGACAGCTCGTTGACAGGAAGAATGAAAATTAAGCCGTTATTACACTATCCTATTTAAAGTGGCAACTAGCAAGAGCGGCGACAGCAGCAGTAGCAGTGACAGCGGCTCATCAAGGACGATCTTCTTAACTCAAGAGGCACCACTCAAGCGCGTCACTGGATGCAGAAGGCAGATCGCCGGCGGAAACGTCCGACTCGATCGCCACGTGGGAAAAATAGCACTGGCCCCATGGTCAGGCAAACCTACACGGCCAGCTTGTAGAAAGCAGCCGGCTGGCAGGCCGTGGCAAGGATTTCCGCGCCGTACGCGCCGAATTCGATGACGTCGTCCGCGCTTTCTAATGTAATCCTATAGCATTTTTCTGAAATGCGGCCAGTGCGGCAAATTGCACACGCACGGCGAAAAAGTCTACATAATACAAAATCAAACTAATATTAGAAAATACCTATATAGAGGAATACTTAAATTACTTAGTAGATTATGTTGCTGTGTGCGTTTGCCAAGTCACACTATTTATTAAAGAAATAAAAAAATGTAATTTTGGTATTATGATTACTATAGTAAAATGTTGTTAGCTAACTAAAAATGTATCAATTTATGTCAAAGTGGTTGGATAGCTGCTCCCATAGATAGATAAGATACGTACTGAATTAACTGACTTTGTTTACATTAGATTTCAAAACTTTTTACGGCAGTAGAACCGCGTTGCGAGACTTGTGAATTTTTTTAAAAGTTATGTTTTTGATGGGATGGTGTTTATAAAAAATACTTAAAATCTATACTCTCATCCCTCCAAAGCACCGCACTTAATTTAGAAGTATATCATTTAATAAACCTGCTCAACACGTATAATCTGATTGATAATAATTAAATTATGCCCAATCTCTAACTTGGAGATTTTATGCGAACTGCTTTCCACACGGTACAATTTGATTGCTAATTTGAGTTAATTGCTGATGAAATCAAGCCGTCAGTAACAGGCTTAGGTACGTAGGCGTACAGGCTACATCCTATCGTGAAAATGAGCCCGGAATCGAACTACGATTATACCACCCGATTTAATCTCCGGGTAGTGTAATAACCACTTTAGGCATGACATGGCAACATCGACTGTCCGAAAACAAATACGAAAATGGCGGCCAAAAATCAATTTTGAATGTGACAGCTAGCCATAGCCGAGGTCGCAGTTTGTCATAAAAATAATATAAAATATTTATTGAGTAAATAAAACGTGCGAACGTCTGTGAATAAATAAAAATGAAATTGTCTTCTATTCGTGCTGAACGGTTGTGTGTTTAATAATGCGTACGTTTATTTAGAAGGGTCGGGTATCTTGATTCTCGCAGTTACCTATCGCTATTGTTGGCGATGATGTAAGAAATTATTGAAGGTCTATTGTGTATTGTGCGCATAACTTATATATTTTCCCTGAGGACTGAGTGTGAGTTTCTCTATTATGGAGGGTGAGGAAGGAGGTATGGCGAACCCGGAGAAAGAAGATTATGAGAGCAGTGCTCACTCAACTCCACAAGAGCATAAATCTTTCGCCGAATTCGCAAAAGATAAGCTTGATAGTGGTAAGAATTAAAATATCACACTGTTCTCTAACATCCAAAACAAATTTTGTTCATCACAACTTTAATTTTCCTTATTAAAATTGAACTGAAAAATTCAATTGTATTGTATTGTAGGTACATTTTGTTGTAATGATAGATATTTTTTTGTGAATTCAATATCTATACAATCATAAACTACATTTACCGATTTACTAAACATTAAAATTTAATTTATTTTAATCAGAAAATACTATCTTTAAAATTATTTATAGTACCTATTTTAAATTATTTCTACTTTGCTTCATAATCTAACATAAACTTAACAAGATTTGAAAGATTTACTAATACTATTATTTTTGTCAAGTGACAATTCATTAAAAAATATCACTGGATATATATTAAACAGTCTTTGTTGTTACTAAAGCTGGCCGTGAACTCCGCCGCCGTCTCCCAATGGCAGGTCAACTTGGAGCTCATCTGATGCATCCACGGCGCTTACTTCTTCACTCAACACCTACACAACACACCGATGTTGTGCTTATATTTCCTAAAGGTATGATATGTATCCTAAATATATAAATTTATAAAAGAAGAAGTCCTGATGGTCTCAACTGACTGGTGCCATCAACGAAGAGCCAAAACTTAGGTCTTAGAAACACGAAATTTTGAGGATATGTTCCTAAGGAACATAGGGGTGTTCTAGCAAAGAATTTACTGTAATTCAATCCATAAGGGGATAACAAAAAAAAACCAGCCAAGTGCGAATCGGACTCACACATGAAAAGTTCCGTACCATTATCTATAAAAATATCAAAAAATCATGTTTGTTGTATGGGAGCCTGCTTAAATAATTATTTTATTCTGTTTTTAGTATTTTTACCCTATTACTATTGGATATAGGAATGGAAGCTTCTACATGAAATACAGAGTAAACAGCTCACTTTTATCATGTTTTCCAAATGGGTTGTGTCCTTCAGAAGCCAATTTAATTTCTCCCATCTTTTTCTAAAGTCATCTAACCTTTTTGGCATCTGCCATTTAATTTAAAGCCATATTAAATTGCAATTGTGACACTATTTGCATTGGAAATAGACTACAGAGTAATTTGAAAAAATCATAATAATATGTGCTAACTACTGTAAAATATGATTTTATTCATATTTGGCATGCCTAAAGACTACTATTTAAATGTAGCTAACCATATACATAAGTATTAACTTTGTATTCTACACAAAACCGGAATCACTTCTTATAACTGGCAACTGGCCAACTGCCATACATCTCTGAAAGCTAAGCATTGTTATACATAACAATAAAATTGAAGGCTAAATCTGATGTCAAATATATGCGATTTATTTTATATAATTGTACCGGAATTCATGTTGCTACTACTACCTTTGCTGCGGCTCCACCAGTGTGGAAGATATTTTGTGTTGTTTTACATTGCAATTGTGTGTTAGTTGTAGATATAAAAATAAATTTGTGTTAGTAACATTAGTGTTCAAGATCTTCGTATGGTCCCTGATCGGGTGAAAGCCTCCTCCATCTTTTTCCACTTTTCTTTGTTTTGGGCGACATTCATCCTGTTATTTCCTACTGGTTTTGTTATGTCGTCTGCACATCTTTTCCTCTGTCGCCCTGCTTTTTCTTTTGCCAGTGGGCCCTGACCATTTTGTTGTCTGTATTGTCCAACGTTTGTCCTGGTACCTTGATATGTGGGCTGCCCATTTCCACTTTAGTCCCTCCATCATATTTTGTGTTGTTTAATTAAATCTCTGCTTAGTTTCCTTTACTCAGAAAGTCATTACCTAAACCTTTTTCAAGAAAACAAACTGTTAATTTTGTGTAGTAGATCTTGAATTATAAGTGTAGACAGTCAGGCAGATAGACAGTGCTTTATAATAAATATGTAAATGTACCTGGAAAAAGCAATCAATATCATAGAAAAGATTATGTTTACGCCGTTAGCTGCGCTTGAGAATTTCTAGGTATCTAAGTGTGTAGAGTACCTTCAGAAACATTACCACAGACTAGATACTTAATAGTACAATATCACTAAAGTATGGTGGAGATCATCATTCAAATAGAAGCCTATCAAATGTAAATACAAACCTATATCTCATAGGAATTATATCGAGAGACTAGTTAGGCGGTACCATATGGCGATGTCTCTGTAAATAGACAGAACGGGCGTGACGACGATCGGTCGCAAAATATATACTATCCTATCATACATTTTGTACATTAGGTGCGCCCGATGCGTGTCAAGTTCGTTCTGTCTGTTTTGCAACTATCGCTACTTACATAAATAGACACTAAGTAAACCAATTTACGGTCCTCCTATCGATGTTGTGGTTTTTTATACTGACGGTATTACAGCTTTTAAATTTCCCCATAGCTAGTGCTCAATTTAAGCCTCTCTTACAACAATGGAGCTTAGAGCCGTCCACCGCGCGAGCTTAAATTAGTCATAACAACTTTATAAGTCATTGTAAAAGATAAATACATGCAAGCGACTCGAGCGAGATATTCCTCCACACAACACCAGTGAATGTTTACGTGTTAAAATTTAAAGAGACATTCATAGTCGTAGATGTGTTCTGGAAGCGTGCTCCACTTTATATAACTTCCACTAAGACAGATTTATGTGGGCGAAATGCAATGTCTTATGTATAAGTTACAAAACTTCCAAAACGAACAGTGTCTGGCATCGAACAACTGCACTCAAATGGTGATGCGTCACATCCAGATAGTAAAGCGGCTTACTTTATTATAAGTAATAGTACTTACAGTTCGAACATTTTATAGTTAAAAATCATATCATCATCTATACTTCTTTAGTTTCTATACTAATATTATAAAGAGGAAAGATTTGTATGTTTGTAACGAATAAACTCAAAACTACTGGACCGATTTCAAAAATTCTTTCACCATTAGAATGCTACAGTATCCCTGAGTTACATGGGCTATATTTTATCCCGGAAACGCGGGTGAACCGCGCGAAAAAGCTAGTATTATCATATAATCAAAAAAAATATATGATGCAAACTTACAAAAGATATTGACATGTTTTCGTCTTTCTCTTGAATGGTTTAAGAATAATTGGCGTTGATACCATCGTGTTTCAACCAATTTCTTGTCTAAACATTACTACCATTTACTACACATACATAATGGAAGTTTTGATGGGTACCTTTCTACTTGGTATGTAATGTTACGTGTACCTAGGGAAAAAATAGATAGCTAAATAATTCACACGCAACTTTTGTAATGGAATTGTCTGTGAATTATCCCCAACATAGTTTTGGTAAGTATTGCATACTTAGCCATGTTTGTCTTACAGTTCAGAGGTTATTGGCCTCACGGTCACAGAATGAATAACATTAGCCCTGGCTAGCTAGAGGGCAATAAACAAATTATGATAAGTGTCATGGAATTGAGCCAGAAATAAAATATACGATCTTGAACATATACCGAGTTTGTAGTAGGTTAATTCAATCGCGTGTGACAAATTGTAGTGTGGCGTAATTTTGTAATACAACTCTGACTAATCATAGGTTCCAATTCTAAACCAATATGGAATTGATGGTAAAGCTTCTGGTGCTATTTGTTTTGTAAAATACCGTTCCTTAAAATATATTTTGAGCTTTACAATAGGTGCCAAATTGTTTGATTGTTCGTTATGATTGTGATACTCCTGAACGACTGTGGTTTCCGACTGAAAATCAGTAACTCTTGACCTCAATGCACGCTGAGTCGGTGCCTATATTCATGTTATCATGTAGCATTTTTTTTTTTTATTATTGTTTTGTTTTGTAAACTGTTAAATATGTTTTGTAATGTTGCATGCATGTCATGAATAAAAAAAAAATCCATCTTTTTCTTTCTCTCTTTCTTCAAATACTTTGGTAGTTTATTTATTTATTTTCAAAGTAGTTTAAAATCGTTTAACGTGCGGCAGCTGAGAGAATGCGTTTCTGACACCTGTTAATATTGATCATATCACAGAAACGGCTCATCTGATTATGATTCGACTGTCACTAAACTATGCCTAAGAAAATACAGAACCTTCTACGAAAGTACCATCGAAATCGGATTTGCAGTTTCCGTGATATGACCATTATTAGCAGATGTTAGAAACATTTATCTCGGCGGCCGCATTTAGTCGTATCATCTGTTCTCTTTAAATTCGCGACCGACATCCTTACGTTATCTAAATCTGTCAGGTCTACCAGACAGCATGCTACTCTGGCTACTACAGAAACTGCGCGGCAGTCGACCGCGGCTCCGTGTGTACGTGCGCCAGCATGCCTCCTCACAATGCTCCGCGTTCTATATCACTGCTGATGACGACGTGTGAGTTCATGGATGATGTTGGATTAAAAATATAATATAGCCCTTTTTTTTTTCAACCATCACCTGGAAGAATTTTCTTTTACCCAAATTGATGTAGCCATTTTTGTCGCAGTCTAATTTCAGCTTCTTTAGCTATGTCTTAATTGTGTGCTATGTAAATGAAGAAGAGAAAGGCTGCATGTAAAATAATTTAAATTTTGTGTCCATTCTAGCTTACTACAAACAGCCGAAGAGATTCATCTACCAAAGTTATTGAAACCGGAATTCGGTGGCGGGTACAAAGAATTCACTGTGCGCGATATGCATTGTTTTCAAAAGGTATGTCTACTGGTATATAAATCATAATTTATAATTTAAATCTTAAAAAGAAAGATTGAAGAAATAAAATGGTCATTATACGATTGAAATGGATAATGTTGAGCCGCCCGTGTCGTTTTTGCTTCGTCTACAATACCGAGCCGAAATAAATGGCCAAACCTAGCAAAAAGTGAAGCAGTAATTTATTATGTAGACGTAACGCGGGATGACTAAGCTGTATAATAAAAACCGGGATTACGGATAAATGTCGAGACATAAACCTCGTTTACGTAATGTTTCTTTTTCCTTATTATATTGCGTGTAAAAGGTGCGGATTTTGGATTCCGTAGATGGTTTGGATTGGAAACGGCTATAGTTTGATTAATTTTCTCTAAATGTGTCATATGTTCCCATTTGATTCATTGGTGACCCAAAACTTTTTTAAAGTATCTTTAGGTAGAGTTTTAGAGATCACTTTGAAGTCAGTTTTGTTTTTTAACCGACTTAAAAAGAGGTGGTTCTCAATTCGATTGTATTTTTTATTTATTTTTTATGGATGTTCACTCATTACTCCGTCATTTATGAACCGATTTGAAAAATTATTTTTATTTGAAAGGGTTATACCTCCAGATTGGTCTAATTTTTATCAAAATTCAGTTCTGACGATGGAATCCTGAGGAATTGAGGGAACTCCTCAAATATTATAGGCATATACATAATGATTTTGGTATTTTCGGTAACAAATCAAGCATTTGCATTCAGAAAGTATCATTTGTTGATGTGAAACTGATGAAGAAGACCATAGACGACCACCGAAACTTCTCAATGATCCTACCTATTTCTGGGGATAACTTCTTTGTTTACGAACCGATTTTAATAAATTCTTTTGCATTGGATTTAATATAGCGTCAAAATGGTTCGATTTAAATTTCATTGGTATTGGACAGTGGACTCCGAAGATATACCAGATAGGAATTGTGTAGCGAGTGATTGAGGTATAGTTAGGTTTATGACAATTCCATTACGAGGAGGTACCTAACTATGATCAAGGACGTGTTGGACTGGACTGGATTTGGACTAGGAATGCATACAACGGAACTCCTTAATGACAAACAGCTCGAACGTGTAAATTTAGTACCAATGGATATTATCTCATGGCATAAAGTTGAACATTATAAAGAGTATAATTTCTGGCAATGCTCTTTGACGAAAGAGTCTGTGTGGCCTACTCAATAATTTATTTGATTCTAAATTAGACAGTGCTATTCTTTCAAAGGTTTTTATACGACTGACAGCTAAATACATACACATTTAGGGTTTAGGCCTTTAGAGTTTTTTTTATTTCCAAGATCTATAACAGCTTCATCAGGTGTAGTGCCTTGTAACTTGTACACCATGACGGGCTCTTACGGACTTTCATTCATATTTTTTCAATATTTCTGTTTCTGTACGGTTCTGTTTTATTCCGTTTCATCTAGCCGTCGTTTCCGCATTCAAAAAGCTGTCTTACTAGCTCTACCCATATTCGTAACTAAAAAGTGTTAAATAAAAATAATTTATAAATAAGAAAAAACCGACTTCAAACTGAAAAGTATAAATGTTTCCTTTCTACATCATTTAGAAGTCGGTGCCAAGTAAAACATTAAAATTACTAAGAATAAAATATTACAACGAAAAAATATTAAAACCAATCATTCACACTAACTCGAAATATTATCAAAAATAAATTAACCTAAAGACAACAATATTATGACAACTTAACTAAATTTAGTATGTGTTTATAGATACTATCTACTATATAAAAATAAGTCAGGTTTTCCTTCCTGACGCTATAACTCCAGAACGCACGAACCGATTTCCACGGTTTTGCATTCGTTGGAAAGGTCTCGGGCTCCGTGAGGTGTATAGCAAAGAAAAACATAAGATCCCACGGGAACGCGGGTGAAACCGCGGAGCGGAAAGCTAGTTTAACTATAAAGAAAACTCGCTGAAACAAAACAAATCAAGAAAGTAACCTGAAGACCAAGTAATTGTTATGTTTTACTTGGCACCGACTTCAAAATAATGTAGAAAGGAAACATTGATTTTATGCTTTTCAGTTTTTGAAGTCGGTTTTTTTTATTTATATATTATTTTTTTGTTAAAAATATTTCTCAGTTTTGAGTTTCAAGATTTGTCTGCACTGACCGAGGATATACCTACAATAGCGACATTCATGCTCTTTTCCTTTCTCGGGAGTTACCCATTTTCGAGAAATCGGTGAGCATTCAAAAAATCACGTACGCGACGAACATCCAACCTCCTTTTTAAAGTCAGTTAAAAAGCGGAATATCCAATCCCGACCCAAGGTTATTTCCAATAGCCAATTTGCAGTATCACGGAATCAATATCTGCATGAATAATTTCTATGTTGCACGGAAGGGTAATTTGCCCTGAAGTTAAAGCGTTCTCGCGAGTTCACGATAACGATGCATGTGTACAAATTGTTACTATAGGTAGTTTGTAATGTCAAGGGCTTTGTTTAGATTGGGGCTTCTATTCTACCTCGCATAGCAATGTATGTATAATTTTCACGGTATAAAATGTTCCTATGTTAATACATGGGTATAATTTTTCTATGCGCAAAGATTCTTGCATATACAGGGTCATTTTTAAAACACCGGCATTGCTTTAGCGGGTGGAAGTACTCATCAATATGAACAACTTTTACTATGGGACCAACCCTGAAATCGTGAAAAAAAATTCAAACTTTTCATACATTTTGATTGAGCACCGTTGATCTTTTGTATGAAAAGTTTTTTTTTTCGTGATTTCAGGGTGTTTTAAAAATAACCCTGTATATGTTACATAATGCCTTTTATAGTTTAGTTAGGAACACGATATTGTACTACAAAGGAACAGAGAAACCGCTGAATTTTTCAGTTTTATCACCAGTTTACCATCCAAGACAAACATTTGTCTTGATTCCTATTATACATATTTTTCTATTTAATTTGGGATCAAATGATGGGGTAGAGATATTTATCTAAGTATTGTTGTTGGTAATGATGCGGATGTGATTTGTAAGGGCACGTCGGCGTCAGAGTTGTTGAGCTCTCAAGAGCGAGGCGCGCTGGTGAAGCACGTGCTGGAGTCGGCGCGCGCCGAGCCGGGCGACGAGCGCGCTCTAGAGCCGGCGCTCACGCTGCGGCCTGGGCAGAGTATCGGTGCGTGTGTACACTACTTTATCCAAATTAATTATAACCTTGACTTGCGCAACGAAATAAAAATAACTTTTACTACGGAATAAACTCTGAATTTGCGAAGAAAAACCTTTTGCATTCATTTCGATCGATAATGTCAAACTCAGTTACTTTTTCCTACCTTATTAAAAAGAATATGGTCTTTTGTAAAAAATAATTCGTGTTTTCCTATTTGACCCCGTGTAAGACCCAATTTAAATTGCGAAACGATTGTTCTAATATATTTTTAATGGATTCCATATTTGTACAGTAACGAGTATAAATAAAATCGAAAGCGATTTTCTCGTAAAATAAAGATTGCAAGAGATCATCATATCATTATAGTATTGCTTCGAAAATGCTATGTTCGTAATACCGTAAAATTTATCTTAATTGTATAAAATTTTTCCGTACGTGTGTTTGTCACTTAACTCCTCCTAAACGGCTCGTCCGATTTGGATTAAAATTTGTGTGTATATATGAGTGGGTCCCTGGATGGTTTGAAAATACAATTAGACCCGGTAGATGGCGTCGTAATTGAGTTTCGACAAGACAACGTATGTCGGGCCCGCTGGTATCAATATAATAATTTACGAAAAAATCCCCTTTAAATTTTGCTATGTGTATTTATGCTCGTGACCAGTTGACAGACATACAACAAAAATAATAATCGATTGTAATCGTTTAATTAGTACCGGCGTGCGTAAGCAGAGGTGTAGTACAAAGTATGTTCCCTCTACACGAGAGGAATGCCTTGGAGAATCTCAGGAGAAAATGGGTGAAGACGTTATTTAATCCACAGCCTTTAGGTGAGTGGTTTTATATAATCGTTGAAAATGGCTCAAGTTTAGTTAGTTAGTTTATTTCTTTCTAAAGAATGATCTATTTGCTAAGTTTCATCTGAATTCCTCCAGCCATTGCGACATGTTTGATTAAAATCCACACTTTTATAGTAGGATGCCTTTAAGAGACCTGGGCCGTTAATTTCGCCACATTTGCAGCTGACATTACACTATGATGCACTTAGATCACAAACAAATTAATCATCAATACTGATAGAACTGGCTTTAGATTTTTTTTGGAAGGAAGTTCCTTTACGTGGCTTGCCGTAGGAGTTGACTGGGAGAAATGGTCACGTAAGGAAAAAGGCGTTACGGATGTGACGTCACCAGTTATGCCCCCTCCATGCGACTTTCTCTCTGTCTGTCTCCTTCTATTATTTATTTATTTATTTATTAGGAAGACATACAGCACAATTAACTAAAAATAGAAACGTTATAGCAAAAGTGGGCCAATTACATGTCCTCACATTTAGTAAAATAATAACAACAAGACTTGCTACAGCAGCTATATAAACTTAGACACTTAATACAAAGAAATTTAGATTTTGAACAAAAAAGAAGTAAATATTAGAAATAGATACCTACTAAGAGAAAAAGCTCACACAGATTATTTCTCGCACAGGATACACTGGTATTAAAAATGTCGATATGATTATTATATACGAGTGTGTGTAAATTGTAAAGTATTTACTTTTTGTAAGTAATTGTTTTTATTCATACGTGAGTTGCATTGTCTGATTATTGCAATTTTTATTATTTAACATATCTATTTCACTTTCAGATGAAATAAGTGAATATTTTGGTGTTAAAATAGCAATGTATTTCGCTTGGCTCGGACACTACACGCGGTCTCTGACCGTGCCAGCGGCGGTCGGTTTTATATTTTGGGTAAGAACTACAAATTTTAATAAACGTCGCATGTCTCTTATAATGCGCTTACGGTGATAAAAAACAAGCGTTGAAAAATTTGGTCCTTCGAGCCTCTGTAACTTTTTTTTTTCAGGTTTGGTTGGGTACAGCCAACGACAGTTGGAAAGATATAGCTTACGTATTATTCTCATTGTTCAACGTGTTATGGGCTTGCGTTTATTTGGAAACCTGGAAAAGGTATGTTTTATTTACGTAATTTTTTTTAACTATTATGTGACAATAGGGAACTTATTTTGAGCTAAGACTACGTAGTCTGAGAGCTTGTTCCACCCTTTAACCAAAATATTATATGTATATTTTCAGGTACTCAAATGTATTGGCGTATAAATGGGGTACGTTGGACCAAAGGGATGAATTGTTAGTTGAACCGAGACCCTTGTTTCAGGTACGGACTCGTTAATTTATTATTTGTGTGTTGTGTGATTTTCTTAAAATTATATTTCAATAGTTTTGTTTAAAAATATAATAAATACTATTTTTTTATTGGCAACAAACGGTCATCAATGTTCTCTTATATCAATTGATTAAGACTAAGATTGATTATTAAAAAGTTTTAAAACATTTACTTCTGCATTTAGAATTAAGGTTGTACTAGTATGACGGTGATATACATTACGGTACATTGAAAATATCTTATTTTTTTGTTGTGCTTACCACTTACCACATTGATATTGTGGTAATTTTTTATTTTTTTCAGGGTGAGCCGAGCACAAGTTTGGTGACGGGCCGGCCGGAGCCGCAGTACGCGGCGTGGCGACGCCGCGCGTGGCGACACTGCGTCTCATTCCCACTCATTATAGTGTGCCTCAGTGTTGCCACACTTGCCACATTCACCATGTTACGGGCACAGGTAAACTATGGTTAACGTATAAGTGTTGTAATGACCAGATTGGCAGTATATTAGTCTTTCCAATGTTCATTAGCAAGGGTCATATCTTGTATAGGTAATAATTTAGAACCACTTTCTCTGGACCTTTTGTATTAAACATTTTAAGGAAAAAAACCAACATAGACAGTCCAAAAAATTAGAATTTGTTAAAAAATTAAACCTTGCTGAGTTTCTTGCCGTTTCTTCTCAGTTGAAGGCTGACTTCCGAACCGGTGGTAACTTCAGTAGCTTTGACGTTCATAAGTGCCGTCCTGGGGCCTAAACTGAATAAATTGCTTTGACTTTGACTATACACAAGTGGTTCCTTATAAATACATTTTTTTTTAATTTGTTCCAGGACTGGTGGGAAAACAGAATAGTATATTGCACGTGGATACCGCGCGCTCTACTAGCAGTAATGATAGCGCTCGAGGAAGAGGTGTACGCACGGATAGCGAGGTGGCTTAACGACAAAGGTATACACAATTATAGCCTCTATTTTTATTGCGTTAAGAACCATATTTTTTCATCATTTTGTGATTTTAAGGGGTATTGAGTGTTTGTTTTTCTTACGTTAGCATTGAATCAATCCCATTTGTTGAATTATATTGTCTTGGTGTGACTTTTTCTTAGTGTGGAGTTTGTTTAACAATATTTTCTTTAAAGTTAAAAATTTTCAAGTCCTAATTAGTGTCATATTTAGATTAGTTTTCAACTTTACAATCTATATAAAAATTAATTGATAAAATCAATCTCAACATGTAAGCTAAGATTACCAATGATTCTAGTTTTAAATGTAGTTCAATTTAGATTTTACCACGGTTTACGAACGTTGAGTTGGTGAACACCGGCCTAAATATATCTCATCATATTTTTTTAATTCAAATAAATATAATAATGATAAGCAATCAAAAACTCAAATAGTTCAATTACTTATAAACGTATTACCTAAATAGACATAAATTTAGTTGCACAACTATAAAAACACCTAATACAAAGACTTAATAATTCTACCCTTAAACGATCACGCATGACTGCTAAAATAGGGGATGCAATTTACTCCCCATATAAATAATTTTAAGAACATCCCCTTATTCTATACACCGATTTGATCAGGTGTATAATAATTTTGGGCTTCAGAATGTATTATTTATGCATGAATTAATTCTCCCTACTTCTTATTATAGCTCTTTAGAACCCCTTTAAAAAATATATAAATAGTAATACATAAATAGATTAGCAGTAGAACAAATATGACACAGTGTAGCAATATACTATAGTGCATTTTATTTCTC
The DNA here is from genome assembly GCA_951216915.1 of Tetheella fluctuosa. NCBI lineage: Eukaryota > Metazoa > Arthropoda > Insecta > Lepidoptera > Drepanidae > Tetheella > Tetheella fluctuosa. The sequence continues at coordinate 3,108,278 of OX578237.1, forward strand.
TCTTTATTGCTTACCAAACGGGACTGGACGACAAAAAAAAATACTATTCGTAAAAATGGTAACACTGAAAAAAAAACATTACAATTTTTTCACAATCTCAACAGAAAACTACCGACTTGAGACAAAGTATGAAAATCATCTGATAGTGAAAATAGCCTTGGTTTGTATTTAAGTGATGTAAATACCTAACGCCATGCCAAAGCTTCAATCACGCTTTGCTTGCTACCAACCATAGACAATCAAAGGTGAAAGCTAATAACCGAGATTTTCGGTATATATATATTTTTTTTATAGAACTACGATTTAGCGTTTGCACGCACTTAATATCGCTTGCATGTTTACTAAAACTATATAAACATAAACACAATAAAAAAATATGTAAAAATTTTAAAATAATGATAAATGTATACAAGAATGTACAGTAAATACGACTTAGTTATGTGCCCCGGCATACTCTGTCTGTCACGTTCTCACGCTCGGCTCTCGCTTGCAAACATATTTTCGTTTCGAAATACAAAGATTGCCGAGGCGTATAACTTAAACCGTAGTACTGTACTATACCTGCTTTGATTTAAAAAGTTTAAACAAGTGTTTTACACACTAATTTGGTGTGATCCTATAATTTTACTAAAGTGGAAACACGATAAAATTCCGCATTATTCGGATTAATTATAAATTGCAACTAATTTAGTGCATCAACCTACGTTTTTTTCAGATATTTAGTTTATTCATATATTTTATATCTCATTATTTCTCCTGTACATACGTAGATAAAGCTTTTCATCGTAGTTATCGTAGTATATTGCAATATATTAATCAATATTATTTTATTTATTACAGTTTCAATTCGTCAACTCTTTCATGAGTTTGTTCTACATTGCGTTTTATATTCAGGATATGGATAAGTTGAAAGAAGTAAGTTCATATATTTTAGTTGGTATACCTGTCTAGAAATTAAATTGTAAATATATATATTTTTTTTATATAGAAACAACCATATTTAATATTATAAACGTATTCATATATAGTCATTCTGTCTGTCCGTCTCTTTATTCCATTTTAATCGATAAACTACCAAATTGATTAATTTTTTTGAAAGATCGCGGGTGAAAATGCGGCAAATAGTTTAAAATATAAAATCCTCAATTGACATAATTTTATAAGTTATGTTATTTATTTTAAATAATCTTTTATAACTTATTTTCAGCAACTAGCTGTGTTATTGATAACGAGACAAATCATTGGAAATCTAAAGGAATCCGCTTTACCATACTTGATTGAGAATTTGAGATTGGCCAAAATATGTGTAGATGTGTTTGGAGCTATTAGTCCGAGCAAAAGTAAGAATATAACATGTTTTATAATTATAATACTGTGAAAAATAGCCCCGATGTAATCGGATTACAGTCTGAAATGTGGTCCCAGTAAAAGATGGACATATACAAATACAAATACAAATATACTTTATTGTTTACACTACATTACAACACAGGAGTTACAAATAATACAGACATCAAAGTGAAAACAATTAAGGCGGCCTTATCGCTGAAGCGATTTCTTCCAGGCAACCTAGGGTAACAGGATACATTTATAATGGGTAGGTACACCTACGTAAAACATACACTACATAATAATTTTAAATCCTAATACATCAAATAAATAATAAGAAGCAATAATAAACTAATAAATATAATAATAATACACTAATAAATACAAAAATAAACTAATAAACATATAAAGAAATTAACATATTATACAAAGAAAGAAATGAAGATATGAATTAAAAGGAGTGAAAGTGTGAAATAACAAGTGATTTAAATGAATCTATAGTTTGTGCTTGCCTTATATTAAGAGGAAGAGAGTTCCACAGCCGGACAGCTTCCACAGTGAAAGACTGAGCATAGAAGTGGGAAGTGTGGGAAGGAGTATTTAAACGATTAGTATGAGTATTACGAAGAAGATGTAGTTGGGAACTATAAAAATCAAAACGTTCCTTGAGATATGTAGGGGCACATGGAATAAATAAAATTGTGTATAAGAGCGAAAGGATATGTGTATTCCGGCGAAGGCGGATGGGAAGCCACTTGAGTTGTTGACGAAATAGAGAGACATGGTCATATTTGCGAAGACCAAATATGAACCTTATACATAAATTTTGAAGTCGCTCAAGTTTATTTAATTGCTCTTCAGTGAGATCAAGATAGCTGACATCTGCATAATCAAGAATAGGTAGAAGCAATGATTTTGCAAGTGCAATTCTGGTGTCAATGGGAAGGAAATTACGCAGTCGTCTGATCGAACCAGCCACAGCAAACATCTTCCTACTAACTTCCGCAATTTGCGGAACCCAAGATAGGGTGCGATCAAAGATAATACCAAGATTTTTAACAGTGGAGCTATAAGGAATGTTAACACCATCAAAAATAATCGGGGGAAGCTGATCCCAATCTACCCGAGAAATCATGTATTTACTACCAATAATTATTACTTTGGTTTTAGCTGGGTTAACAATAAGGCCATAGTGAACACTCCAGTTGGATATATGATCTAAATCTTCATTAGTACACAAAATGGCACTGGAGAGAGTACTAAGAGAAGATAGTCTGTAAATTTGGAGATCATCTGCATAAAGGTGGTAGAGTGATGAAATATTCTTAGTGATCGAGGAAATAAATATTGAAAATAAAAAAGGAGATAAGACGCCACCTTGAGGTACGCCAGCAGTGGTTTGACACCATGAAGATAAAGAATCATCAATACGTATACGCTGCTGACGCCCATACAAGTAACTATGAAACCAGTCAATAACTGTTGGAGATATATTAAGAGAGCACATGATAGCAAGAAGAATATCAAAGTCTACAGAATTAAAAGCATTACTGAAATCTAATAGCGTCAAAATAGTAAGCTCTTGCTTCTCCATACCAGATCGAATGTCATCTGTTATTTTAACTAGCGCTGTTACAGTGCTATGTCCAGGACGAAAGCCAGACTGGAAGGGATTCAAGAGATTATTTTTAGAGACGTAAGTGCTTAATTGATAATTGACAAGTCGTTCCAAGACTTTAGAAAGAAATGGTAGAATAGATATGGGACGATAGTCCGAAAAAGAGATAGGGTTAGATTTTTTAGGAAGGGGAATAATTTCAGCTTCTTTCCAAAGTGTAGGGAAGCAGCCAGATACAACAGAAAAGTTAAAGATAGATGTAATGATAGGCAATAGAAAATCTAAAAGAGGCAGTATCATTTTACGACTGATGTTGTCGCAACCTACAGCGTTAGAGGAAATAGAGAGTATGTGCCTCCTAACATCACAATCAGTGAATTGACTAAAAGTAAATGAAGGACAATTGGGAGTTTGAGATGAAAGAAGATAGTTTAACGTGTTAGTTTTAGTGGTAGCATCAAAAGCGGGTGATGAAGAGAAATGTTTATTGAGAACGTTTAAATTTAAATTAGGTGGGACTGAATTATTACTAGATTTTCCAACTCCCAATGATCGTAAGAATTTCCAGACTTTACCTGGATCACCATTTTCAACTGATTTATGGATATGGCGTCGTTGTGCATCTCTACACATCTTATTGCAGTGATTCCGTAACTGTCTGTATTTTTCTCTAAATTTGTCAGGGTTTAATTTATATTTTGCTTTGGCAATGTTTTTCTTGGCTTGTATAGATTTAATCTCATCAGTAAGCCAGGGAGCAGGCAGATGCTTAACTCTAACTGGTCGAATCGGAGCATGAACATCATAGAGCTGTAATAGAAGGTAGTTAAAAATCTGAACTTGCTCATCTACCGTTGCTGCATTCTGAATAATTGACCAATCAATATTCTGAGCATCTTTAAGGAGATTGTCTAAGTTCATGCCACCAAAATTGCGATGCAAAAGGATTCTTGATTTGTGCTTGGGAGGACGTATTTTATACGATAGATAAACAAGGTCGTGAAAAGAAAATGCATCTGCTGCACACTGCCCATGCAGACCAACATGCTCAAGAGAGGAAACAAGTATCAAGTCAAGAAGAGAAGGTTCACAGTTTGGAAAAAAGTGAGTAGCATTGAGAGGAAGAATATTTAAGTTACACGAATTTACTATTGACTTTAACTGACTGGAGCGGTGGTCAGATTTAAGGAGACATGTATTAAAGTCACCCATAATAATAGAATGAACATATAAGGGAAGTAAGTTTTCTAAAAGAGTTTCAAAAGAAGAGAAATAGTTTACAGTTAAGGAAGGACTATATAATACTCCGAGCAGTGTTTTTGCCCCAGAAAGAATAATTTCGATAAAAAGATGTTCAGCGTTGGATGAGGGACTTTGTGGGGATATACTAATTAAAGTAAAGGGAATGTGTGAACGAAGATAAATAGCAACCCCACCTCCGCCCCTACCAACGCGGTCATTACGAATTAAATTAAACCCCGGTAATGAGTAGGAAGAAGAAGGCAAACAGGGTTTTAGCCAGGATTCAGAAACAAGAATGGCATGAATGTTATTAATATTAGTAAAAGATGTCAGCATATCAGGATAGTGGGCCGGAATACTCTGGGCATTAATATGAATAACATTAAAATTCTTAGGAACTGGTCCGAAATAGGAATTCAAAGTATCACAAAGAGAGGGAGGTATACTATGAAAACTGTCGTCGCTGCTCACACTACAAGATGAAGGGAAGGAGAGAAATGAATTATTTTCATTGTCTCCATCTGACATGTATAAAAACTAAATAATATCTTACTTAATGAAATATGTTAATAAAAATAAATAAATAATGATAATAAATAAATAAATAAACAAATATACAACATACACATACAATAAAACAGTAGAATCCGGTGTGTCTGTACATTGAAGAAAACTAATAAAAATCGAAAGAGGGTAACTAATAGAACATAAACCAGCATTTTTTAGAATTCTTTTCTCTCTATCTGTTTGTTCGCGCACACCTCCGGAACCACTGAACGAGATTAAAATTTGGAGCAGAATATAGGCTTTGTTTTATTAAAATCAAATGTTGCAATTAAAAGTTATCGTCATTTTTTGGAATTTACTTTCATACTGTTCGTTTCATCGAAATTGGGTAACGGGAAAAACGTTATAGAAATTATATAAAGTATGCGCGAGCGAAGCCGCTGGCGAACAGCTAGTTTAAAATATTTCCGCAGCTCCGTGATGGTTGAACGTCGACTTGGTGTTGGTCTATTTTAATAAGGAAGAGCCCACTAAGGACTTTCTTCTTTCCTTTACAGCATTTTATGTCCCACTGCTGAGCACAGGCCTCCTTTCATAAATGCCCATGCCCACTGCGGATCGGTGGAGGTAGGCTAGTGGTCAACCTACTGTTGGGGTTGTCTAGCCACCTAGGAGGTCTCCAACTAGCTTAATGACTATCACAATTAAGTGATAACCGGGACCACCAGCTTTACTTGCCCCTAAGGACTTTATTTTAATTTCAGTTCCAACATCAGCACAAATAACAGAACTGTTCGACAAGAAGACAGATTCAACAGGTGAAGCACCTTACAATAGTATTATTAATAGTGGCACTGACAAGGAAAAGGATGACAGGAGAGATTCTGAACCAATTGTAGGACAGAAAGTCATTCATCAGGCTGAGTTGGAGTCGCAGTTGTTTAAGGTTTGTAGCCATGTTTTGTCACTCTTACTCTTACTGGCGGGATACATGTGACAGAAGTGAAACTATAGCGTTGCTAGGTGACGAAGTACCTAGCAACGTTTATAGCGTCTACGTTGCTAGGTAACGAAGTTAACAAACGTTACATATAATTGTTACACTGAAATTCGATTCCATCACGCCCTAAAAAAATCAAAAAATGATGGGAATAAAAAAAATGTATAAACATAAATAGTCCACCTCACGTCTAGATTGGCATTTTTTTTATACCATTTTGTCGGCAAACAAGCATATTTAAATTTTTATCACCGTAAACCAGCTTCTAACTTAAAGCCAGTGATTCGAACCTCATCTGATCCATAATACCCTCCACTATTATTATTGACGGGCCGGTTGGTGTGGTTGGTAAGATACCCTATCTATCACGCCGCAGGTCGTGGGTTCGATTCCCACTCAGGACAGACATTTGTGTGCATGAACATGTCTGTTTGTCCTGAGTCTGGGTGTAATTATCTATATAAGTATATATTTACAAAAAAGGATTATTTATGTAGTAGGCAGTTATCTGGCTTCCATAGCACAAACTCTGTTTAGTTTGGGGTCAGATGGCCGTGTGTGAGGAATTATGTCCTAAAATATTATTATCCTTATTTAGCCCCAATATTTCTAATCCCCAAATATAATTTCTTACAGTACGAAGGCACCTTTGCAGAATACCTAGAGATGCTAACACAACTCGGTCACGTGGTGTTGTTTTCGTCGGCATTCCCCCTGGCAGCTGTTTGTGCACTACTCAACAATGCGTTGGAAGTGAGGGCGGATGCCTTTAAACTGTGTCATGTTGCACAGAGACCATTTGGTGAAAGGGTCAATAGTATTGGGAGCTGGCAGGTGAATATTAATAAATCTTCGGACTGATATATATACAGGGTGATTTTGTTATCACTGGCAATACTTTCAGGGGTGGAAGTACTCATCAATGTGAACAACTTTTATTAAAGGGCTAACTCTGATATCGCGTAAAATAATACGGTTGCTTCATACATTTTCAAGTAGCATGCAGTAGCAGTAACATGGTCGAGTAGGTATTGAATTTTTGTATGGAACAGCTGATAATTTTTTCATGATTTCACAGTTAGTCCCATTATAAAAGTTGTTCATTTTGATGAGTTCTTCCACCCTTGCAAGTATTGCCAGTGATAACAAAATCACCCAGTATATATATATGTCGCAGAGGGGTAATTCCGGACGGAATATTGTGGGCTATCTCGGGTATCGGACATAACGACAGTCAAATAATTACGAAGTCACAATGCAATATAGAAAACGTTTTAATGCAGACGTTATACAACAAACACTTCTACTACTATCTTAAAGGTAGCACAGCTTAGGTATTTTAGGTATCCTAGACTTTCCAGGTATATGGAAACCGGTAAGTCTTTTAGCGAGGACACGTCAAACGACTAAAACTCCAAAAGTATATTGTTCCACTTCGAACCCTCTACCCGGTCCCGAATCCCCGCTAAAAGCCATGTCCAAGTGCGGGAAAACTTACGCTTGCGTTTCCAGACCTTGTGCTGAGTACCACAATAATAACATCAATTCGCAAACTGATCGAAATCGCTGAGTGCTGATTGGTTAACTTCTTACCGCGTACCAACTTAAGAAATTAAAATAAACAGGATGCCAACATAACAATTACTTCGCGGTAATAATTTTACACCAATACAGACCAAGTACCAACTAAACAAATAATAAAAATAAACGGTGTACCAACATGGCACACAGTTACTTTACAGGTCTACCAACTTATTGAAAGAAACTTAATGTAGCCATTAAAGTCGACATATATATATATTTTTTTATACAACACTGTCAGCAAACAAGCATACGGCCCACCTGACGCTAAGCGGTTACCGTAGCCTATGAACGCTTGCAACACCAGACGTATCACTCGCGCGTTGCCGACCCTTCCCCCCTCCCCGATGAGCTCTGGCGACATTACTCACGCGCAGGAACACAACTATAAGTTATTTGGCTGCGGTATTCTGTAAGGTACTTCCCAGTCTAGCTGTTCTTTGAGCGACATATCGCTATGCTCTACTTCTCTTTTAATTAATTCATTTTTAATTGACTTCTAAATGTAATCCCCTTGGTATTGCTAATGTCGATAGGCGACGGTAGCCGCTTACCATTAAGTGGACCGCCGAACATCTTGTTAGCCTTGACATGAAAGTATAATGAAAACATTAATCATACTAACTGTGCCCCGCGGTTTCACCCGCGTTCCCGGTACAATAAAAGTAGCCTCAGTTGCCTACTCCTTATATCGGCTATCTGCCAGTGAAAGTCCCGTCAAAATAGGTCCAGTCGTTTCGGAGATTAGCCGGAACAAACAGACAGATAGACAAAATTGTTATAAGTACATTAAGTTATACTTTCATATGGATTTAGTAAAATGCCGTTATTACGACATAACAAACGGACACTTCTATTTTATTTATTTGCAACGATCGGTTAATACGAATTCCATAGGTTTTTAGATTATTTTTGGAATCAGCTCATTGGCATCCCTCATAGATTTCCAACATCATAACTCGTATCTAATCGTGATAAGGTTGCATTTGGAACAAGTAGAAAGTAAAGATGTATTCGAACGTAACCAGCACGCAATGGAGACGATGGTCGGCGTGGCGGTGCTGGTCAACTGCGCGCTGGTGGGCCTGTCCGGGCCCGCGCACCGCCTGCTGCCGGCCGCGGCGCCGGCGCAGACCGTGCTCCTTATCGTCGCACTTGAGGTGAACGCGCCGGTCTATTCTACGCTATTTTGTTTGTTTCTATTTCGGTGAACCGAGAGGAGAGCTGGTCATTTCTGTATTGTTTCGATTACAGCATGTAGTGCTAGTAATAGTACTGGCGCTGCGTATAGCGATACCGGAGATACCGGCCTGGCTGGCTACCGAGATGGCCAAGGTTGAGTTCCAGAGGAGGGAGGCGATTAAAAATGCTCAGGCGCCACTTATGGTGAGAACTTGTATATTGCTTGCATGCTTACGGCCCCGCGGTTTCACCCGCGATCCCCTATTTTACCCCCTTAAGGGTTAAATTTCGGAAAATCCTGAGGATGAACGAGGAGGGGTGTCCCTACATTATATAAGAATCATACACTTCAAATTTCATGTTTCCAGGACTACCGGTTTAGGCGCTTTTTCTATTTTTAACGGTTTTTTTATATTTTTAGTGAAGTATGTAATTTAAAAAAAAATACAGCCTGAAATGTAATTGTATATACCTTCAGAAACGGGTGTAAAACTATTTAAACGTAATGAACTCTAAAATGTATAATAATCTCCCTTGCAGTCAGAGTGTCCCAGTCAAGACGACGTCCGTCCGTCGGCGCGCGGCTCCCCGCGCACGGGCACGCCCACGACTCCCAAGCAGACCGACACCAAACAACCGGACAAGAAACGGATCAACATCGGAAAAATACCTGAAATACCACCCTTCAGGTACGAGTAAGTTAACATTTTATTATGTACATTACATGTTGTTTGTAGATTATATAATAGATTTTGTATACGTGTGTATTTAAAATACTTTGGAACTAAGAAATGGCACTTAATAAATATGAAAAAAAAATGGCACCATTCTGAAATCCCCAAAAATCTACTCCTATACAGGATGGATATTTTAAAATGTCATCTTTTTGAAACCTAACAGTTATTCAGCATGACTAATGATGCTGAAGAATTTTTACTATTGCATCACCGATTATAAAATCTTGAAAACGCCGGGAATTTGTTAGTAACTAATAGAATTCGTAAAATTCGTTCACCAATCATTCTGAATTATCTATATTTTAGTGTGATGGTATTTGTTGTAGCTAAGGCGGGTTTACATAACTTAAATTTTATGACGGCCTATTTTTACATCTAGTATACTAAGCAGTCATAATTTTAAGCTATTGCTTTTATCGCGGATTTTAAGCGCGGCGACCGAATCAAGAAATTCCTTAACGAAAATAAAACCTGACGAGCTGCTCCGAAATCGGACGAAAACGTAAGCAGCTGTTTGTGAGGAAGTATATAGGTATCTATTAATATCAAAGAAAAAACTTGAATTAATATCAAAGAAAAAAACTGCATAAATAAAAAAATAATAAATAATTATAATTGCATAAGTTGATAAAAAATGCTATGCAATAGCTTTACCGCGGCAGTCCCCGAGTGCCACACGTATTTTTTTGGTAATTTATTCTGAATTGTAAGGAGCATACTGTCGAAAGATACAAAAATAAAATATGACCTCTAGTGGCAAAAGGTTAAAATTGTATTCATAATTTTACTATTTTGTATGAACTATGGCAGAATGACCCTTCAAATGCCTGTTATAGTTTTTTAATTTTGTTTTATTTTTTTTCTTTTCAGTTAATTTGACACAAGTATATGCCTGGATGGGTGTGTAGTGAATGTAAAATAATTTTTATTATAAATTTTATTAACTTATTTTATAAATTCAGTATTAATTTTGTTTTTGTTGATGTTACACGTACGTTTTGTATTTATTTGCAATAAATTTTATTATATGTATATTGTAGTTTTTCTGTGCTTGATTTATTTGAAATGTTATAATAGAAGATTGATCCTGCGTGTGTTTATATTTAACGTTTCTTTGTCGTGGTGATTAAGAATTAAATTGGGTGGAATAATGTAAATCAGAGCTATACAGTACTGCTCCTGGTACGCACCTGATCTCGAATTACGAAACGAATGGGTCATAAGTCTATAAATAAACATAGAATCAGCATTAAATTGGTACCTAGAAATCGGAATAGCAACCGACTAGGTCAGTGTGGGTCGAACCTCATCTTCAGCTATCTCCATTCCTTTCTATCGCTAAAACATATCATTCGCTAGAGCGAGATATTAATTGCTCATAGAATCGTCGCAGCGATGCTGCAGAATACGACCGCGCACAATATTTTGCTCTCGCTCTACCGAACAATGTTCGAGCAACAGAAAGGGATGGAGATAGAGGTATATCCGTTAACGGTCGGTCAGATGTAGGCCCTAATACTCTCCAAACTACAGTAAAATTATAAAGTGAGCTTTGCAATTCCTCTTCACTCGTATACAGATTTAATAAATGATCCAGTTGTGGCGAGATTTTTCTCGTTCTGTCTCAAATTCAAGTGAACATACACAGATGCATCTTTGAACATGTTATACAACAAACTTGTACTATTTGAAGTTTTCATGTAAGAAAGGTAATATTTTCCACATTATTTTATGTCAACTGCACTTTTTTAATGCCCTTTTATAATGTTCACACAATAATCATAAATATTCTATGTAAATATAACTAACACCTCATTGATATCATCGCACCCCTGTGAAAAGCTTGTTTTCTCTCTCTAACATATAGTTGTGTCTCTCTTATGTGACGTTTGATAGGCGAATGTTTTCTAGGCCAAAACCTGCGTCGATAGCCGAGCCGGCTGTCACTACCGGCTCCTTGCAATTACTGCAGGATATCAGTCCTACGAAACCTATAAGACGCAAGGTAAAAATCCCATAGTAAGGAAAAGGGTGAAATCGCTGGTTCGTATCTCCGTTTGCTTTTCGATAAAGAAAAGCATCATTAGAATACCACAGCTCTCTTCTAGACTTAGCGTAGTAACCACCTTCGGCCACATCATCACTTACCATCGTGAGTTTGTGGTAAAACATAGACCTAAACATTGCCCAAGGTCATATATATTAGTCTCCACATGGGCAAGTTTCAAGCACGAGCTAGGAACTGGCTATCAAGCGCGGCTGCCGGAACACACCAGTAGGTGCTTGGCGAAAAATTTTCAACTTGAGGGTGGTAGCCAGCCAAGTGGGTACTACAAAGTACCCACTTGGTTTTCCTTCACCGAAACGAAAACCTTTCGTCACGGCATTCGATGTCAGTACTACTGAGCTATCATCTCCTTAAATCGCTTTTATCGCTCTTGACATATTGACTAAAATGTTCCCCCCCCCTCAATTTTAACCCAACTAATTGATAGGAAGGAACTCCAGGCGCGCCACTGTCGTTGCTCGGTGTGAGAGGTCTCAGGGATGAACCTCTACATAGATCTGCACATTGTATCCCGCATCCGACGCAACACCGGCCTTTGGTCAACCCTACGTTACAGGTAATAAATTAAACTCTTCAGGTTGCCCTATAGATTGAAGTTAGATAATGCTGATTAGTTAATTATTGAATTGGACGCGGCATTACGATTTTTAGATTATGCAGCTTTTAGGTATGCCTATAGCTCCCATTCAAAATACATATTATTTACCTATTGATAAACAGAAGCACTTCAACTAAAATCCAAATAAAATAGTAGACTAAACTCTAGATGTACATTATTAAAATGTACTTTTTAAAATTATAATTTAATGTAATCCTCTGTATTAAATACTCTACTAGTCTGTAATAAATACAGTGATCTAACATACCATTCGTAGCGTAAACAAAACTTAACTTTTCGCGAATTTTCCACGAATAAACATATGTATTCGTATTTTCATTTTATAGATATTGTTACCAATGTATATTCGTTTAAAATAATGTTTTTCAGGAGTTATCCGGTAGCGTAAGCGCAGGCGGCTCCGAACCGGATCTGAACGCGGTGCCGTCGTCGGCGCCGTCCATCGACGCCGGCGCATCTAGCGAGGACGACAAACCTAAGGATAAGGGTGGTGAGCGATGTTTCATCTCGCTCCGTTTCGAAAATCTATCGAAGACGGTCGGCGGCACCGACTCGCGAAAACTTCAATTCAAATCGCGGCAGAAAAGAAAGAAAGAAAGAAAGAAAGATACATTTATTAGACACAACAAAATAGCACAACACATAACAATACAAAACATACAATATAATATACAATATGCATTGTTCTACCAAGTTGGGCCCAAACGGCTCCAGCTCAGCATGTGCTGCAGAAACTACAGCGCTGGTTTTCGGCTGAAGCCACCGGTGATGCACGGACGAATGAAACGGTAGATGAAAAAGAAATACAGATAAAAGATAAATTTTACTACTTATTAAGTATACATAAATGCATAGGTAACTCATAATAAAAAATAAAAATAATAATAAAAATAAAAAATTGAAACAATAACATGACTATAATAAACAATAATTATGACTACTATAATATGGTTAATTATTGAAAAATACATATATATTATTATAATTATATAAGTACATTAATATGTCTCTTACAAATAAATCATTCTCATTTAATAATATAATACTATTTATCCAACTATAAATAATTTAATATAAAATATTCTTTTAGATAGGGCATTTAGTTTAATTCAAGGAAACATTAAAAAGCAACATTTAAAATTCAAAACTGGAGAAATATCTAAGAGCTCCGAAAAGAATCTCCCGACTCGTAAAAGAATGTGAAATAAGAATTAGTCGGTTCCCAGTTAAAATGTTCCGCATCGATTTCCCAAAAAAAATAGGTAGATAGGTAGATGTAGGTGTCGGCAGGATTATTTGGCAGCTCATGACGTGTGTACGTGGTGCGCCAGGTCGGTCCCGCGCGCGCGCGGCGCTGGTGAAGCGCGTGCGCTCGGTGGCGGTGTTCTCGCTCGGGCTGCGCAAGGCGCGCGAGGCGCACGCGCTGCCCGGGGGCGGGGGCGGGGGCGCGCCCGACAAGCGCGGCAACACGCCGCATACTCCCGAAAAGGTCATCCGTTCATATCTTTATATAGCTTTAATCCCGAAACCCTATGGCTGGCGTCGAATACAAATCCGATACATGAGTTAGCCGATTTTCGGCCGAAAAAAAGTTGGTCGGCGAAAAGAAATTGTCGTTTCCGTTTATTGAGCATGGCCTTTAAAAAACAGAGATCCATCCGCCCGGTTTCTCTTCCTTTGTTCCTGGATAAAATAAATAGATCGACCGTTCGGTTCGATGAGCTATTTGACCTATCGATTCATAATGAGCGACTTTTATACAAACATGTTTTTAAACTGATCATCTTATCCGTTACAGAGTCTCCCCGCCCCGATGTTCGGCGGCGAACTGTCACTCATTCCTATAGAACAACTCATTCAAGTGGACGACGTAAAACCACGCCCATAGACTATATCTATGGATAGACTTGTAACCACGTAACCGCGATATTCAGCTAACTTGTCTTCATACTCGATGGTGCGGGCGTCACATGGCTTAAACATTAAACTAAGATTATACTTTATTATATCCGGTTAATCTATTATTCTCATGATAATATATTCAAGACCATTTCTCCAAAGAGTTAGGTAAAGTCAGTGCCGTAACTAGGGCGGTGCCAGCGGTAGATCCTAAAGGGGCGCAGAATTGACCAGACCCGGACCAAGTTTTGGATCATGCATATTAGTTAGGCGCAGCTATACAGGGTGTAACAGAAAGGGTTGCAAGCCGAAAAAGGTTTGTTGGGGACATTATTTTGAACAACTTTCACTAGGGGTCCGACATGATCAGAGCAACTTTATTTTTTCACTACACCATACAAATCAGTTGACCGCTCGGCCCGAAATGTACTGAGATGAGAAAAATAAAGTTGCTCTAACACCTTGTAGAAGCTCGCATCTGACGCATAAAAGGCTAGTTACGGCACTGGGCAAAGGTCACGGAACTGAAGTCACGAACCTGCGTTTCTCGGGAAATTTACCAATCCCAGGCTATTAAGGGTAATAATTTCTCTACAATGAAACGTCAATTGAACTTGGGACTTGGTAATAAAACCCAGGAACTTTGGTCACATGATACGCTTGAAAAATCTTGCCACGCACCATCTTGTGTGAAAAAGACTGCAATGAGCGATGTGCCGATAGTTGAGTATGAATTAAAACCCAAAGTCAACATCAGGAACTATTTTCGTAATAAAATTTTATAGAAACAATAATACTTTGAAACTAACAAACGAATAGCACAGTGAAACGAATCGTCACCTTAAAGATAGCGTGGTACAAGGCACTTTATATTAAAAAATAAACTACTAAGCCCTTAGTACAGTATTAAATGAATATTCTTAACTTGTGTATATCTATATACTCAACTACCGACACAGAAGTTTTAATCTATTGTGAAATGAAAATGGAGTACAACAGAATTTAGTTAGGAACACTGTAACCTAGATAGTCAGTTGAACTAGACCATAGATTATTGTTTAGTTATAGTTTGTATGTGAAACTTCAATCTTTAGTTTATGGTCCTATTTTATTAGCGTGATTGCTATGTGAAATAAAACTCTATTGGAAGCATAATAAAAACCAAATTACTTTGTGAGACGAACTCGGAGTTTTAAGCAATTTTATCAGATTTTTTCATTGAACAAAAATAACAATACGTAATTTATTATTATACTAATAAAATAGGATCTTCATAATATAGAGTTAATTTAGCTGACATTTGAGACTAAGAATTAGCGCATGTAGACGTACAAAACTTCATCAAATATGGACATCAATATGTAACTAGGTATAAACTTAAAGACTACAACAGTAGATATCAAATTACGAGATTGAATGGTTTTCAAGGTCGCGAGAACAGCGAGGAGACAGTTATCAAGGACCTCATGGAAGGAAGGAGGATCAGGCAGGACTTATGCTTCTTTTTTACCTTAGTCGTATAAAAAAAGTCACTATGGTTTGTTAAATATAATATGAGTCCTGTGACATTAGCCAGAGAGATATGAAACTGAACCATATGACATTGCAATAAGGTTCATCTGAATCTACACAATCATAGATGAACTTTATTACAAAGGGATAAGGCACATTTTCGTATCACTCTGGCTACTGTCACAGGACTCATGCTATATTTTACAAACCATAATAATCAGTAGCCTGTCTCAGGCGCAGAAGCTGATGGACAGTGAAGGACAGTTACTGTCCGACCCGAAGGTCAGCAGCTGAACCTGTGAAACTTTTATGGTGTGTTAAAAATAGTACCTAGTTACGTCATTCTAGCGCTACAAAGATTTTCAAGTAATTATTGAAAAAAAAAAACACTTTTTTTGTCGAGTACAAATGTAGGTGTTGTTGAGATTGAAAATCGAGTATTTACTTTAAAATAATATTTTGCTACTTGTCAAATGATTTTGAACTTAATGGTGGTTTACGCAAGTTTTGTTGACGGTACATTTAGTTAATCATAGATTCTTGTTAAAATTATATTATTTAAAATAAATATTCGATTAAGAGAATGACAAAAGCGTTTGAATATATTACAAATGTGATATGTGTGAAAGAGAGAACGACACATAAAAAGGTAAGAGGCGGCTTTTTGAGGAATTTTTACGAATTTTGAAGAGATTTTTCAATGTTGTTGATGTATTTCCGTTCTTATGCAATTGTTGTTCGGCATTTTACGTGTTCCCTTTGAATGTGGCTTTTAATATATTATGTAACACGAAAGCAATCATCTGACAATAATTTGGATTTGCTATTTTGTATTTTTCATTTGCATTGAATTTTTATCTTAAATGTATAACAATTAAAACTTTATTTAAATTGTAGCAAACTTGCGTAGTTTTAAAAATTAAAACAATTTACTAATGAGATTAATTTCTCTGATCATTCTTACCAATTCAATAATAAATCAGCATCCAAAATATGTAGTTACCCCGTAGGAGTAAATGAATGTCTAATGATCATATACTGAAACATTATTTAAGATTTGGGAGCGTCTAAAATACTTGAAGGGAAAAAATTACCTCTCCCATAAAATCGACCTGTCACAATCAGAGATTTAAATCATTAGATGTGGCCATGCGCTTGCAAAAACGGTCCACATTTTATGACTGTGCGAAATGTGCACCGTTCACTGCTTCTTACAAGCGACTACGTGAGCTCACTCTTCCCAACGATGATACATTTTCGTGCGCCTTATGTATGGCAAGGGCGCATCTAACGATTTAAATCTCTGGTCGCAATAGTAAGTTAATATACCTTAAATATATTATGTAGCGTTTCAGTATATAAACCTTTATAACACGGCTAGATCATTGTCTTTATGTGCAAGTAGATTAGAATTCGCTTAGTGAAGTTACATGACATAATATTAATTATTATTGTTGCCAATATAATAAAATAGTAATATAATCGAAGTGATTACTTAAGGGGAAAAAAAACACGTCTCACGTTCCGTATCTATGGTGGAAACGCAGCCCTTAGTGTTATCAATAAAAAAAATGGTAAAGCATCACAGGTAAAGTTTATTTCTTATTTAACAAAAAATAATAGTGTCATAGATGATTTTCTGATTACGTCTAAAAAGCTTTATTTATCAGTAACTACAAAAATGTCTTCCATTTTCTTTGATAATACAATTAATTTTTAGGCATGTAACTAAACTATGTCGTTATAACAAATAGTTTGTAAAATATATTTTTTTCAACGCCACAATTTTATAAAACATCCAAAAAGGTTATCCATTCATTTCTACATCCTGCACACATACAAATATTTTTATATCGATAATTTAATGTTAGCGTTTAAATATGTATCGATACAGTTGACAATTA
Organism: Tetheella fluctuosa; assembly: GCA_951216915.1. Taxonomy (NCBI): domain Eukaryota; kingdom Metazoa; phylum Arthropoda; class Insecta; order Lepidoptera; family Drepanidae; genus Tetheella; species Tetheella fluctuosa. The sequence continues at coordinate 3,125,476 of OX578237.1, forward strand.
TTTTTTCAAACATGCTCAACATTTCTCATTTGAAATCAGTCAATTATTCATTTATAATTACAGTTTGTTACAATTAATTCTACGAGTAAATACCTTTAAAATATTTTAATATATGTAACAGGTAGTATTATTTTTAAGGTAAAAACAAAATGTATTAATATAATTTAGAAAACTGTAATCTTTTAGATTAGCTATTGGAGTTGTTACAAGCTTGTACGTTGTATAAAAACTATATTATATTGATTTATGTAATGGAACGACAAAATACTCGCTTGGGAAATAAAAATCCAAACATTGTTAGGTTTTGAATGACGACATAAATCTTTGATGACATAAAAAATAATAATAAACTGAAATTTGACCCAATTAGTATCAATATTATACTTGATTTGTATAGTATGATTTATGCTTGCGGTTTCTCCCGCGTTTCCAGGATGACCCTATGTCCTATTCCAGGACCTAATCCGTTACAGAGCTGAGTGATAACAAAGACACACACACACGCACACACACACACACACACAATCCTATGACTGTATAGTAATATTATACAATCATGTAAAAGTTTGGATGTTTTTGACTCATAAAAACATAGGATACTCTTTATACCGAAAATCATAAGATCCCTCGGGTACGCATTTAAAACCGCGAGCGGAAGTTAGTTTATCTAATATTAGTAGGATTATCAGAATTAAATAAATATTCTATATGTTGCTACCCACTCTTCTCCAACGATCAAGCGAGTCCGACAACTTTAGATACTTACCTTGCCGTGGCAGTAAAAGTAGAAATCTTATAAACTCCCTATTAACGAGATATTAAACTAGTATTATTTATAAATTACTTATAACAAACGTAACTATCCTAGAATAGTAATTTCTAGCACAAAGTTTTAGTTCAGATTTTTTATTACTTTGTAAAACTTAGCTTAGTTTATGTATTAATTATAGCCAATAGTTACCTACATCTGTTAAAATATATAAATATCCCTAATTCTGTGGTAAAGCTGTTCTACACGATAGTGTTCATGAATTAAATTGGTAAATAGCATAGTGTGAACCTACTGTCAGTGGCCCTTCTAAAGTGGTATTTCTCGCATTTGACAACAATATCGTATTCGCCGAAAACATGACCTAATCTACGTTCTATGACGATCTATCATTCTTCGATAGATCGTCATGCAATATTGCTTAATGTTTTTGCACTTTAACTCAGTATTTTCGACATTTATGAGGTACAGAACCTGTATTGCATAATCGAGATATATATGTATCCGTTGATATTGAAACGATACTTATCGGAATTATTAGAAAAACCTGACCTTGTATTGTTTGGTTGCGTAAATTATTCCTAAGGTACTATTGCACGAAAGATTAGAATAAATCTGACCTACGTAGATCTTGTTAGGGAAGAATAAAATGGAATGCTAACAAATATGCACTATGGATATTACTCGTTCGCGTTATTATTATACACGTAGTAACTGCACACGATAGTTAAAATATCAATAGCTGTTGCCAAACACCGGTGTTCAGTTGAGAGCCAGTTCCTTCTAGGCTTTGTGTGATTACCACCTTCGGCCACATCATCATTCAACATGATGATATTGTGGTCAAATACAGGCCTATGTACTGTACATAGTAAAAATATGCATAATAAAAAGCAATTTAAAATGCATTTTTTTTTATAAATTAGATTATACTTATTTAATATGCGCGTCTCGCCGGACTAGCCAAAACCATGATGCAAAAAATTGTACTTATACTATTTCGCCAGGTGCAATACATACATGTTCAGCGTGGTATTTCAATTATTTGTGTGCAGATACACTTAGAAAAATGGTAAAAAATGTAAAAATGCTTCTTCTGACATTGTAATGTGCCGTAGCAGATTAAAATTTGTTGTTGTACTTATTTTTTATACGGAATATTGATAAATGTTGCATTTTAAGTAGAATATAAATTAAGTTTGCAAAATTTATTTGAATTTTATTACATAACATTCCCAGAATCTTCCAGAGACACTCTCAATTGAAAATACTCTGTAAAAAATTTGCATTTATTGATATTAAGAATTATATGCTGTTATAAGCAAAGCAATACAAAAATAAGACTGGTAATCCGGACCAAATTAACCGCAGCATAAATAAGTATTTCATAAACTTTCGGTGCGCACGGTGCTTATGTCTGGAATCACCTTTAAGACTCCATAAAGTCTCTATATGCGAAATCGATGTTCACAAATCTCTCATACATGTTACATTGTATTTCAGTGTTTTCAGTAGTTCTGATCTTCTTGATAGCAGGCACGTAGTCCTCGTCGCGATATCCTCGATTGTAATTGAGTGGTAACAGATTCAATGCCAGTAAGTATGTTTCTGGCATTTCAAAGTCTAGCAATCCCTTGGCTGCTATTACGTAAACGTCTGTCAAATCCAAATCGTCAGTACGGAAATTAAACATAGAATCGTATAGCGTTCTCAATTTTTCCTCTACTTCGCGTTTGATAGAGGAAAACAAAGATTTAAAGTACAAATCCTTCTGAACAAACTCCTTGATTAAATTCCCAAGTTGTCTACTAAAATTGAGAACGCAATCTTTGATAATCGGCAACTTGTTTTCATTTTTATTTGCCTCGGTGTCTTTGTATCTTCCAGTTTTTAAAACATCGCGATTTATAATGGTCAAACGTAAATCCCAAACGTGTAGGTAACTCATGTGTATTGGTAGAGATTCCTCTAAATCTATCAAGAGTGTCCTGAATATTATTATTGAATAATCATCACTATCCATTCGATCTTGGCGCAAGCTCTGTGATTGCAGATCACTTATAAACGTAGGATAGAAGTGTCGAACGGTATACAAGTGAGAATGTTTTACGTTCCACATTTCAAAGCACCTCTTGGTAATGCTTTTTAGCAATACCAAACTTTCTTCAAGATCACCATCATGTTTAATGTTCATTATATAATTTGCAATAAGTTTCCATTTAGCTCTATTCAAATCGGTCAGTTCATGCTTATCATAGCTGTCACGAATTTGCTCATCTATCAACATAGTCTTAATATGTTCATCAATTATAGGTTTAATAGCAGCTTTTTGCATCATACCAATATGATTACCCATATCATTAATAATTCGGGTCATTCGTTCAAGATTCATGGCCTTATTTGGAAATTTACTGACAGCTTTCCAACCAGCTTCAAGAAAATCACAAATAAAACATTGAGGCAGTCTATTTGACGTCAAAAGAGCAAATACTTCGTCATCATCGTCTTGATGTATATCATACGTTAATACTTTCAATGTATCGAATAGTTGTTTCTGCGCAGTTTCATTTTCATTCAATAATTTAATGTAAAGCGCTTTATAAATAATCAACCTAAGAGAAACATTTTTAGTTTTCTTCCATACACTCAATATCAGTTTATTTAAATTTTCAATGTTGAAGCATTTAAAGGCCATACGAATTCCATGTTTCTGGATTGACAGAGGAGTGTCCAAAATTGCTTCAATGAATTCTAGACACTGAGGCAGGGGTAAATTTGCCAAGTACATATTAAACATAGGTAAACAATAGCGTACATAATCTCCTTTAATGTACATGAGCATGTTCGAAAGTGGGACTGGCGGTCGGGAGTAGCAGGCGAACCTACAAATGTATTCTTGAGTGTAGAGTAACTGCTCATCTTTGGTGCTGTGATCTATTTTTGGATCTGCCGGTACATGTTTCAACATAAAATTAATTTTGAAACTGTTGTCTGCTACCTGAAATATGCCATGTACGCTTGATTTTATTTTGGTGTAAGATACATATGGTTTAGTATCGGACAGTAAATTAATGAAAAAATCACGATAACTCTTCGCAACATCATTTGGAAAATAAATTTTTAATTTCCGCAGTAATTTGTTAAGGGGAAATAGAAATGTGCGTTCAATTTCATTTTTGATAAGTGGGAGATCTTCTATAGCAAGTGCAGCGTCTTTCTTGAGATGACGTATACAATGTTCCTGTGTAAATTTGTCTTCAATATGTTTATGTTCATTAAAAAATGCGTCATAGCGATATTTTGCCAATACTAAGATGGCATATTTCTTAACAATTTCTGGACAATTTTTTTTTGTTTTGTGACACATTGTGAACAATGTCATAATGAGATCTATATATGTCCTTACTTTTTTCTGAACTTCTTTATCTTCATGGTATGTTTCATCATTAATCTGATTTAATATTTTTAAATAGTACTGGAGAATATACTGATAAACCATTTCTTTTTTCTCTTCGTCCAGTGATTTTAAGTATTTTTTGTAAGTGAAGCAATAACCTTCAGTGTCTAAGACTCTATTTAATATCTCAGGGACATCTTTTTTGTGAAGAATATGATATAATAAAACTAGAACTATGAAATCAGTATCAAAGTAACCACATTTTGTGTCACTATATAGATCCACACTGTATAGCAATTTATTATAAGCTGTCCAGCAGTCTTCGTCAAAATCCAAGATATTATGAGATTCCAAAACTTTTTCCAAAAAAGTAATTTTATAATAATTTTCTTCATTTACATGTCTTTGATAGTAGTGGTTGAATAGTATCACTAAATTACTATGAGTTTTCGCCGACTTAATTAATGTGTTTAACATATCTCTTCTCTTGTCTTTGCCTGGAGTTATCATTACATACTTTTTGATTTCTGCAAAGGCTTTTGAAAAATTCACATACTTGAACCAAATGTAGTCATTGCCACTACCCAGTATCTCTCTTTGGCTCTGTATGTGTTTCAAAGCCCACAATTCCCTTTCTTTCACTGTCATCAATTCGTAATACTCCAATTCATAGAACTTCAACGTCATTTCAAATTCTTGGTCTGGATACAAATCTGTGAAAATCTTTTTGACAAAATCAAATCTTTCTTCTAGAGGTATCAAATCTAAAAGGTATTTATACTTTTTACAAAACGATCCATCCCAAAATGACGAACATTTCTGCGGAAGTAATGCAACTAAGTAATGCTTAGCATTCTCGGTGTTACTGTATTTGACAAGCATAGATTTGTTCAACATTAGTAAATATATGGGGGGGTTTGTAAGTACTTTGTCTTTGTGCTTTTGCATGATATTTTTGGATACTCTCAATCCTAATTGATATTTCAGGTAACACGAACTATATGCGTGTCCGTACTTGTCTATAAGTTCCAAGAACTTAATATCAGATATGGAATACAGATGGCGAATGCCATACAGTACACGGTTACTATATGATGCTTCGACTGTTTTCAAATAAGCATCGGCCAAAATAAACGAGCTCCCAATGAAATGTAGCAAATATTTGTCATTTTTATCTGATAACATAAGATCAAAACTATCCATCTTATCTTGTAAAAATTCTAGCTTGGTAACCTCAGATGCGTTAATGAAGAATTTATATCCAATCTCTGGTAAACTTTCTGCAATGCAATATTTATAGAAATTGTTGGCTCTTTCTTCGTTCGTTACATGAGTTGAGATTATTGTTAAAAGTTTTCTTTTTAATTTTAACGACATCATTGGAAAGATATTAGTGTTCATATAGTCAGGGTTGATAATATTTGAATGTTCATCATCGTATAGCCAAATAGATTTGAGAGCTCTAGTGATGTGCAAACTGTCTCCAGACTTGAGTATTTCAATTATATAGTCAATGTTTTTATATTTTGAAGCTAAATCAATTTTGAAAAAGATATCAACATCAGTATGCTCTGTCTCAGATTTAACTTCTTCAAAGCTTATGTTACTTGCAACTGCCTCATTAACCTTTGAATTGAGCTCTTGTTGTCTCTTGCTCAAGCTGTTCCCACTTAATATTATCATCTTGAACTGATCTCTTTATTCTGTGAACAAAAAAGGTCGCTGTTTACATTTATCACGTTTGACATTAAGTAGTTTTTTTGTTATGTAGAGGCTGAAGATGTAACAGATTTCTTAGAAGTTTCTGACAGTTAAATAGTAGAAACTATGAGAAGACAATTGGTAATATGGTTAATACCTTTGGTTGTATGCCAGTGTTTATAGAACCCAAATACATATTAGTAATATACACACCACAGGCATCAGAAATGTCGAGGGATCAAGCATGTTTTAGCGATTTACGAAAGTGAAAGGTCGGGTCTTATATTGATGTTTTAGGATTCTATTGTATTTTTAGTAAATTTTATAATTTAAAGAAGAAACTCAGACAGAGTAGCTGAGAGACGAACTTGTCGAAAATCTGTCGCCAAACACCTAATGGTGTTCCGGCAGCTGCACTTGAGAGCCAGTTCCTTCTAGGCTTTGTGTGCTTACCACCTTCGGCCACATCATCGTGAGATTACCATAGTGAGATTCAGTCAAACACAAGCCTATTCAAAGTAAAAAAAAACCCCTTCGACGAAGCCTACTATAAAATTCTAAATTTAAAATTTCTATCCTATCGGTTGAAGTGTCTGTTTACCGTTTATGGAGTATTCTAGAAATTAATTAAATATGGATTATGTGTTATTTTATTAGTGTCCGACCGAAGGTCGATTTTTGGCCGAAGTCAATACCGATTAATCGGCTAGTGCCTTCGGCCGAGACCGGAGGCTCAAAAAATAAATTCAGTTCAAAATTAGCTAAAATCTATAATATAAAAATGAATCGCAAAATGTGTTGGTAAGCGCATAACTCAACAACGCCTTGACCAATTTGGCCAATTTTTTTTTTTAATGTTCGTTATTGTCAGGAGAAGGTTTGTATGAAAAAAAATTACACCGGGAACGTGGGTGAAACCGCGGGGAACAGCTAGTTTATAATATAAATGGCAAAATGATAATTCTAAATTAAATCTTTAATGCAAGAGATTTGTAAAAAATACAATACAATACAAATACCTAGGTTACACTACTATACCTAAAACAAGTTACAAATTATAAAGAAATCATGTGTAGTGAAAACAATAAAGGCGGCCTTATCGCTGAAGCGATCTCTTCCAGGCAACCTAGGGTTAAATATATGTATTATGTTAAACTAGAGGATTTATGCATATGCACGTTTTTCGGGTACGAACACTACCTACATGCATAAGTGCGTAACTCGTACATAATTATATAGCTAAAGCTACAAAAGGCTACAATATACTATGCTACTATATAGTTTGCTCCTATATTTGACTAGCTGCCGCCCTAGGATCTTATGTTTTCCCGGGATAAAAACTAGCCTTCCTCGATAAATGGGCTATCCCAGGGGTTCCCAAACATTATCAGTTCGCGGCGCACTTACAGGTTTAGTATTTTGTCTCGGCGCCCTAGCTAGTCGAAATAGGGGATAAGGTACAGTACAATGATACTAGGTAGATAGATAGGCACAAAAATGAAAACATCTACAATATGAAACGAGAGTTTTTTCATTTATATTGATACACAAGAAGTCAAGAATACATTCATTATTTCTGAAAACCGGCCAAGTGCGTGTCGGGCCACGCGCAATGTAGGGTTCCCTAGTTGCCCATCACGATCATGTGGACAAAGAAGAGGGCATTTTGTTGTTTCATGTGTTTTAGAACTCAACAAAAATAGCACTTTAAAGCTTAATATTTCACAAACGGATCCCTGAATCGAAAAATTGTTTCCACAATATTTTTGTATTTTTCTGTGACATGTGAGCTTGGTAATTTGCCGCGCGCGATTTGAATTGTTTATTTTGTAGCCGCGAGTACCTACAGGAGCGTCTCCGGTCTCACGGCGCCCCTCCTCTCTCTACGGCGCACCAAGACGCCGCGGCGCACAGTTTGGGAACCCCTGGCTATCAAACACTAAAATATTTTATCAATTCGAACCAGTAGTTCCTGAGATAAGCGCGTTCAAACAAACAAACTCTTCAGCTTTATAATATTAGTATAGATTTATTGTATTTATTTATTGAATAGTTACTATTGAAATATCAAATTTTGTATTTACGTATGTACAAGGTGGCGATTTTAATCACCTCTGTAGGTATGCCCTGCAGCCTAAAAGGAGTGAATCATTCCTCGATCTTAGACCAACAAAAAAATACCACGATCATAGATTCTAGACCACGATTGTCCACGATACTAAAACCCTAAAACCCAATTACTTGTAACATTTTTCCACACAAGCGAAAGATATGAAATAAATAGGTAGGTCGGTAGATGATTGATACCTACTATAAGTTACTTACCAACATAAAACACTTTCTGACTGATAAAATAATATACTGCCGTCAGTTTCAAAAATACATTACTTTAAAGTCTGAGTTAAAGTAAATTATAATTACTTACTCGATACCACAATCTAATAAGAGATAGGTACTAACTAACTACCTACTTATCATTTGCATGAATTGATACCTAAACAAGAAAAGAAAATAGTTTTGGCAGGAATTTATCCAATGTCAATGTATGTATGTTCAGTTTTAGACATAGATAATACACCTAAGTTTTAGATTCCAATTAAGTGTTGCCAGATAATGAAATTGAAAAAGTGGAAGTTACGCTACAAAAAAGCGAATTTATGACCAAAAAAACAGAATTTTACATTTTATATTTTTTTAACGCTTACTTAGTTACACTAGCTTTCCGCTCCGCAAAAATGCGGAGCGCATTTTCACTCGAATTCTACCAATCCTATTTTCCTTTTGATTGGTTGCATTTTGAAAAACTCTTTTTGCACCCCTAGTATATACAATTCAATATTTTGGTTGAAGCACTTACCTAATGCTAGAAAACAGTATACTGATAATGTTCTTTTATTATTTTACCTACCTTTCACAATTATAAAATACGTATTAATTTTTTTGAAGTTATACTTCTTTTGGCGCGATGGAGAAAAATTATGAGAGTCAATTTTTACGATGCGCGCGCACACCGACACCTAAATTTAACAGCATGAAGTTAGTTCTAGGTGGTATGAAAATTGATAACTATGTTCAAGTTGTATATTCTAGTATTTTTATATGTAGAACACGTGTTTCGTAAGGGTACAATTAAACAGTGTGAATAAATAAATATTATTTTGGTGTTTTTATTAAATCAATTTCATATACGACGGTGATACTAATAATTTATTATTTATTATTATATCTATATATATATATTGAATATTAGTGATAAAACTGATTTGAATAAAGTATAACTTCTAACGCGTGTACGTAAGTACACACACTCTTTTTTTTTTATTGAAAATGATTTCCAAAAATTTTGCACGCACTTTGCTTAAATTAATCGTCGTTCAGTAAAAATGCGTGCATAGAAACTTTTTTTTTTAGCAAGAAGATCTAAGTTTATAGGTAGTTTTGAATTTAGAAGTAATAAATAGGAATAAACAGTCTTGTGAAGTTGTGACTCCAATAGAAATTAAAACGGCGAACCTCAATTTCGGTTTGTGTTTTAGAAGTGTAAGTGGATTTCACTTATAGAGTGGCTTAACTTAAACTATTGTCACTTATCTTGCATTGCAAATTTTATTATAATTACTAAGAAGTTTCATAATAAATAAATTAATTAAATTACTCGTTTAATTTATATATACCCAAATCAAATAACTCTCGGAGTTGAAGAAAATGCGTGAGAAACTTCGTTTCTGGCGGGGGTCCCTCGACCGACCGCACACATATTTTTGCTGGAACAGATTCGAAAAAAGCGGAACCTCGTTGTTCTAAAGCGGGAAGTGGATCCATTGGAAAAAGTGATGTATCTGGCCACACTGATTCCAAGAAATAAAGTTGTAAACGTCACAGTAGTGTTGCCAAATGAACTTTGAAATTTTTCCATAAATATTTTAAGAATTTATAATACGTAGTATGTACCCATTCAAATTTCGTGAAAATACACAAACTATGAAACTAAACGATCGAACCATCATGCAACGTACACAATAACTATCATGATTTTGATGGAATTACGGATATCGGCTCGCTATGAAACTTATGTACCTATGTTCGTAGTGTGGTTTTGGCATTTTTGATAAACAAACCTCAGAATAAAGACTAAAGCATAGAAGTATAGCTAAAATAAGAGCTTGGTACCAGCTATCTTATTCACATGACGTAATGCCTCTGTCTATATGAGTGAATGAAACAACAATCCACATTTATTTTTACTCTTTTCCGGCTTGTCATTAGATGAAATGTCAAACGGATGTAATTGGATGAAATATAATACCACCAAATTAAATATGTCGTCATTGTTTCGTTTTTAGTGTCGTTACGTCACAACTTAACTTGGTCGCATTATAATAACTAATACTTTTTGTGAAATCTCACGGGTCCTGTAAGTGAAATTTAATTATTTTGGTGCTATTCCTTCGAGAATGCTTGAAAACGTACTTAATTATTCTTCGTGATATTTTGATTTACATTGCGATAAAATATCTTGTGCGGTTGAAGGCAGTAAATCCCATACAGGAAGGAAAGAAAATAATGAAGAAACAATATCCTTTCATCGGTGAGTTCCTATAATTTTAGATGTTATTATGTTATTGATTTAGCTTGATAAAAAGTAACTATATTAGTAGTTTCCGTAAATCATTATCCTTTTCAAATTTACGCCGATCTTTGCATATTTCAAGTAAATTTTCTGCTGACTACTTAAGGTTATATGTTTCACATAGTGATGTGAATTTTTATCGACATATGGGAAGAAAAAGGAAAAATGTGTGGTGGTACAAATAGCTTTTAAATAATCACTTATTTTTTTCATGAAGTTTATTAGCTAAATACAGAGGTTTCCGGATCCGATGGCTAAAACGCGGATTCCACTGCGAGCGATGCGCGCTAAATTTTCTGGGTTTCCACTCCACCACAAACTAAAAGATAGTGGTGACTGTAAACTGACGCTTGTAGTAGGCTTATGTAAAGATTTAGATAGAGGTTTAGGTATAGGTTTTTTTTCACCAAAAAATTACATTCCGTTTCACTTGTTTGGTTATCTGACAAAACTCAACTCTTTTTTACAGATTTCCAAGGAATGAAGAAATTAAAAATAAATGGATAATAATGGATAGTAATGGCTGAGTTTCTTGCCGGCTCATCTCAGTAAAAGCAACCTTCCCAACCGTGCGTTAGAGTCAGACTATTCATAAGTGCTTGTGAAGGCCTATTTGAATAAAAAATATTATCATTTATTTTCATTTTCATTCATTTAATATGATGATAAAAAACACTATTTTATTTCCTTGTTAGACATATAAGTAAAGTACATTATAAGTCGCTGAAACTAAGTACCGATTATTAAAAAAAATATAACTGTTGAATTATAAACTCAAAGATTAGGGTGAAATGCCACTCGTTCAATTTCTTTGATCAGTTTCATACAATTTAATTGTTATTTCTTGAATTGGATGTTCTTTGGTAGATTTTATGTTACAAAATTGTTCATTGTATACTATTTAGACACCTTTAGTTCAAAAAAAAGTTAAGATGATTTTGGAAAAGAAAATCTTATATAGGACACACCAAAAAATTTTAATTAAAAATATTATAGACCACGTACAATTACGTATTTTTTCGATACGACTAATAGTTATCAAGATATTTAATTTTAAAGTGGCTAGTGCGACGCGCGGTCTCAGTCGTACTAGGCGGCCGTAGTAAATATTCAGATTCTGAAGGCTTCGGAACGCACTACGATTCTAAGCCATTTATCGATATTCTCATATCGACATATTACATCACTAGCATTATAAAAACTGGTGACAACCTTCTAAATTTCGAATATACTACTGCATATGCATCTCTTTCTAATACCTCTTCAAGGCCATAAGTAAATATAGTATGGACTGATGTACATAACTTTGTTGCTATTTTAATACGGTTTCTGTGCTTTAGTCTTTATTCTGAGAAACAAACAATCAAAAAATCCCCTAAACGTGCAAAAATCCCCTAAATCCAGGGGAAAATACCCTAAGGTGGGGACACTGAAAATAGGAGCCATCCTACTCAGTAGACAACTCAATTATAGTTCGGGAACGCAATGTAACCGGGCAGGTTTGAATAAGGGGGTGTAGTGACATCTATCAAGACCTCCGCTATCCGTGGATAGATGGCGCGACAAGATTCTACATCGTACTGACAAAGTTCGTCGAGTACTTAGCATATATACAAGATTCCAACATCTACAGTTGAACCGCGGTCCCCAGGCACTATGACCCAGCCTGGCGGAAGATCTTCCCTTTTCAATGGAGGAGTCTACCACCTTGATCCATATGGGGAATATGCGATTAAATATGTTTACAAAAATTAAGCTTTCGATACATTCTTAGGTAACATTATTTAGGCTAATAAGTTAGTTGATTCCTACATGAAATAGGCTGTATAAAACTACTTCCATAGTCTGTGAAAAATCTATGGAATCTTAAAAACAATAAATTGGTTTTGGAGAACATGGCGGTTGTTGTTAGGAAATAATTCTTGCAATTATTTCTCTGAAATTGTATTGAAATAGGCATATAAAACTACATTGAATAGCAAAAAAAATATAATTATGATCATTGAAACTTATAATGTCCTATATTGCACAGTAAAACTGTATTAAGCAGCTTTTGTAGCTTTATGTTATAACGCGGTTCTTTTTCCACCGCATTTATTTTGCTCGCTTTGATTGACATTAAAATTTAGAATTGTGTATTTATCGTTTTGGTAATGTGTGGTGTGATTTATTAAAACTACATCCTAGTGTTTCTTGTTGAACGTGTCGTGTAAAAATGTACTAGTGATTTGTTTTTCGTGATATAACAATGAGTGAAACTGAGGAATTCAACACTTTGGTGTTTGAAAAAAGGCTTTCGCAGCTGAAGGATACTCAGGAAAGTATTCAATCGTTGTCATCGTGGTGTTTGAAGCAAAGGGCTCACCATAAAAAGATTGTAGCCAGTTGGTTGAATGTTCTGAAGAGGGTTAAAATTGAACAACGGCTAGTGCTCTTCTATTTGGCCAATGATGTTATTCAATACAGTAAAAGGAAGAACTATGATTTTGTGGAGAGCTGGGGGCTTAACTTACAAAAGGCAACCCCATTAGTCAGGTTAGTTTTTACATTTGGTTCTGTATTACTGCATTCTCATCAAATTAAATCATTGATAATACCGCCCCTGAGACTACTCTCTGACCAAATTACAGATTTAGAAAGAATTAATGAAGAAAGTACATAGCAATAATCTATATCTATTTATATAAATATAAAAATTAATGTTTGTCTTTTTGTTTGTAGTATACTATACTATTCATCTGATTGTAATGTATCTTTGGTAAAGTTGTGCACATTTTCAAAATGAACAGGAATTTTTATCTGTGTATACAGTTTAATTATTATAAAAATCGGACTTAGTTTGTTAGTATTCTCAATACTATAGCCATTTATGCCCAGTTACAAATGCACCTTGTTCTTTGTAGATTAAAGTACTTGGCTGGAGTATTCTTACATGCTTTGTCTAGAAATTGATCCTCAATTAGTTAAATTCTAACCATAGCTTTGTAAAGTTTACAGAAAATATGTCGTAAAGTTTCTAAATTGAACCACCCTAAATGTGTTTAATTGGCAACATCTTATTCTTCCAAAGTAACCTCTTAATACATAACCATAATTTTTTATGTTTCAGAGAGGAAAAAGTGAGGACTAAGATTTTAAGGATATTCAAGATATGGGAACAGAGAGCTGTATATGACGATGAGTTCTTGTCTGATTTGACAGGTTTGCTCAGTGCTGGTGCAATTAAGAAGGCTGATGATGACCCATTGGATTTTCAGGTAATTAATTTCAAAATATAAATAATTTTGTATGGTTTCGAATTTACACATGCATATGCTGATAATAATTATGCAGAATAGCATAAGTGTTTATGCATATAAGCTAATTCTATACATGAAATGGTTAATGTGTGTTCATTTTTGTTGTGATATGGAGAGGCATATTTGCTAGATAATAACTGTAATGTTTATTCTCAAATTGTAATTGTAATTTTTGTATAATTTAAGCTAGGTGTGTATAGTAAAATACAATTTATATCAATGTCTTAATAAATTAACCATTATTTTTAACTAATAAATGAATTTTGTAATTACAGCCACAACAACTAGTTAACAAAATAAAGCAATGTACAGTATTAGAGTCGGATACGGATTTAAGGTTGAAATTCATTCATGACAGTCATTTGCAACTCTCCGATGTAGATGAGTTACGAACTAGTCTTAAGGGTGAGTGAAACCAAATTATTTGGAATGTTTATTGTGAAATTTATCCCAAGATGTTAATAATAAACCCCTCAAACAATCTGCTTATAGTATAATACTGATTGCAGATCAGCACAAAAAAATAAATAATAAACATTGTTTAAGTGAAACTGAAAAATCAAAGACAAATCCTAAATACTAAGAATAAATAATATATAATCTTTAAATACCGAAATTCTATATGTGGATTAACTTAAAATTTATACACAACATTGCATTTCTATATAAAGAGTGTTTGTTTTTATATGCGTTTTATCCCTAAGTTCCCACGGAATGAGAAATTCTAAGCGTTTCACATGATTTGAATTGAGCCAGATGAAGTGTGACCAGGTTTAGCTAGTATAGTTTAGTAGTATATTACTGCTCAATCCAGTAAGGTTCCTTCCCATCCATAAATCATTTCGAAATAATACAATTTATGTTTTCATTTTAACCAGCAATAATCCTTACACGGATAATATAATTTAAATTTCGATTTTAAGCAGATAGAAGTAACAAGGATGATGTGGAAAAGGAGTTGAATGAAGGCATTGCCTGCGTCGAGCGTTATACACAAGCATTACAGCGTGAAATAGTTGCAAGAGAAGCGTTATTAGCACTGCTGACTTCTGCAACTCAATACTATTCCACACAGAGGGGTGAAGTTAAAGTTGTTGCATATGTAAGTATTTAATTTTATTTATCAATAGTTTGGTAAAGGGCTCTTATGTGTCAGCCATCAGAGATTAGCTAAATTCCTACTATCGTTGTACTAGCTTTTCGCCCGCTGCTTCCCTCGCGCAGTCTTTATAAAATATCTTTTCCTCCTTTCACCCGACTTCGATGAAACAAAGCCAACTCCTTGAAATACCATTATTATTTACTATGTAACTTTGTAACAGTATAAAACTAAAATCCAAAATCTATAAATGACGATAACTTTTTTTCAACATCCTATATTAATCAAACAAAGCCTATATTCTGCTCCAAATTAAACCTGTGAAATCTACATGAAAATCCATCCATTCAGTAGTTCTGGAGATGTGCGTTAACAAACAAACAGACAGACAGACAAAAGAATTCTAAAAATCGCTGGTTTATGTTTTATTTCTCTACTTTAGTTACCCCCTTTCTATTTTTTATTATTTTCTTAATGTATAGACACCTACTGTATTATTATACATATATGTAGGTATGGATTATGGATGAAATATAATACTGTTACTGTTACTTAACATTGTTTACAGAGAATTTACTTTTCAGCAAAAGTTTTATATTAAGGTGATGCCGCGTTAAGCTTAAAAATCTGAAATTCAACGTGCTGCGTCCCGCCCTCTACTATAGCGACCTCTCATAGAAAACCCGCGTAAACGGAAAGGGCGTATGCGACAAAATGGTTTTTATTGTTTAATTTAAAAACTACAAATATATTTCATAAAACCTATGTACAAATTATAGTATCAATAGAAATTTTGGAACCTCAAATCGATACTCAATGTCGGTAAAATTGGAATCTCTTATTTTAAAGAGGTCTTTGTCTTTTTGATTAATTATTTTGTGTTATAAAAGTTAACCAATCGTGTTTTGCAATGGACAAAATAAAGTCAAATTCATGATGAATTCTTACAATAAATTTAATTTCGTTTGCTTTAGTCATTGTTGAGAAAAATCGGTATCCTTGCAACCAAAATCTTCTAGGCGTCGTCGCCTTAATTTTAATTGTGCAACTCTCAAGAAACATAAGTTAGGCATTCAAGGTCAATGATTGTTATTTGTTTCACGTTACGTGAGCAAGGTCGTATAGATTTGTAATTTTGTTTTCATTTTGCACGTCCCTTTTATGGCTTATGAAGTTAGAATTCAATTTATTCCAAAGTCTTTTGTGTAAGCGGCGAAATTATAACTCTAGCGGGAAAGGTAGTATATGTGGGCAGAATTTTGTAACTGAATTTTAAATCAGTTCCACCCAATTGATTGAGCTGAAATTTTGCACACAATTTTGGTGTTTGGTGACAATTAAATACTTATTAAAAAAATATTTTTCTATATCTATACTAATATAATATAGCAAAAGAGTGTTTTGTTTGTTTAAAGGCGCTAATCTCTGGAACTACCAGACGGATTTGAAAAATTCTTTTTGCATTTGATAGTACAATTGTTGAGAAAGGTTGTTGGCTATTTTTTATCCCAGGAATGCGGGTGAAACCGCGGGGAACAGCTAGTTATTAAAATTCACACACCCACTACGATGATAGATAGATTCACACATGATTGTGTTTAAAAAGACATGTTTCTCGACCAAGTTTATAGATCAATATTTTTCCAACAGGCATACAAAAACTTCGGTGCTCGCGTCCGAGCGTTGAAACGTAAGTTGGACGACCTAATACCGACGTTACCGAGCGCGGCGCCGTCCCCGCCGCAGCGGGACGAGGACGTGCCGTCGCCCGGGCCCGACGAGGACCTGGACCTGCCCGCGCCCGGGGACGGACCCGACGATGATGAACGTCAGTCACTCTTTACATATTATATATACATTACTAGCTGTCGCTCGCGGTTTCACCCGCGTAGCGGTATGAAATATACTTAACGACCTATTCTCATAACTACCAAATATACATTAAAAATTCATAAAAATCGATCGAGCCGTTTCGGAGACGTTCGATCACAAACACCGTGACACGAGATTTTTATATGTAAGATTTTTCGTTTATTTAAAAAAGTATCATCATATTGGCGACCTTATAGCCTGTTGTACAGTCAGCGTCAAAAGTAGATTGGCACTTTAGTATATAGCCAATCTACACTTGACGCTGACTATACCTAAGTATTGTAAAAAGTAACAGGACGGTCAGAGTTACTGAAGGATGTTGATTATGAAGTCCAATAAAATTTGTTTAAACAATTTTGTGGGTAGTTTCAGTAAATTGAATCATAAAAAAAAAGTATAGAAGGAAACCTGTGGTTATTTCAAACCTCACATATGCGTACAGTATACATAGTCAAAGCTATTTATTCAGTTTAGGCACTAGGGGGCACTCATGAAAGTCGAATTTACGGAAGTCGCCACCGTCTTGGAAATCAGCCTTCAACTAAGAAGAAATTACAAGACGCTCAGCAAGGTTATATTTTTTAAAACTGATATAAAAATGATTTTAAAACTTTGAAATATAAAAGTTTTGATTGGCGAGGTGAGATGCCCCGCGCTCTCGCTCAGTCGTAACAGTTCGTATAAATTCAGCGCTTTGTTATTGTTTTTTTTGGCTGAAAGTGGCCGAAGCCGAAGCTTCGGTCGGCGACTACAATAAATAATATATTATTTTTGTTACCAGTAGCATACAACATCGATCAAACATTTAACACGTCGCTGGCTCCCGATGGTTCGTTGTACAACCTGGGTCTCTCGTCATTTTTGTCCACCGACAATCCTATAGCATTGTTTAACGATTCATTGGAACATGGGAATAGTGGTAAGTTAACTATTTTGTTTATTTATTTCAACTGCACTTGAGAGCCAGGTATAGTCTTTGTATGCTTACAAAGTCATTTACCTTGGTGAGATTTTGCAAAAAAAAAGTACAATTAAAAAGTTATGTGCGGTCGGGGGACCCCCGCCAGGAACGAAGTTCAATATATAGTAAATATTACAGTAATTGCAAGCATTTTATATACAAATAGCTATTCCCTGCGGATTCATAAATATTGCCGACGTAATCACCATTCAGACCCCCCCAGGCCCCCATGTCATCAAAAATAAGCAAAGCAAAGACACAGACCCCTTTTGTCCTTACGTAATACTTGGACGGCCCCTCATTCGCTTTTTCCTTACTATCCCTTTTCTGCCAGTCAATTCCTACCACAAGCTGCGTAAAGGAACTTCGTTCCAAAAATAGCCAATACTTAAAAAAATAACACTTAATAAGTTATCCGTAAGGTTTTTTTTGTGTCGACCACAATCGCACCATGGTAAGTCATGATGTAGCCAATGGTGGTAAGTATACGAAGCCTAGAAGGAACTGCCTCTCAAGTTCAGCTGCAACACAGCGGTAGGTGTTTGGGGATAGATTCTTAGCTTGACCACCAGCCAGGTGGGTACTATAAAGTTCCCTACAACCGTGCTATGGTTACCTTACGATGTTTTCCTTCACAGAAAGCTCAAGCTCATTGTAGGATTCGACCTCGCTACCACTGAGCTATCATCATATTACATCTCCACCTTCAGTTGAGTTGAGTGAAATAAATATATGTTTTTTCAGCAAATAAAATAGAAGTAATAAACTCAAGACCAAATGAAAAGCAAGATTTCAATATAAACGATTTCCTGAAGACATTCATACCTAATGATAATACAAGGACTTCAGATAATAATTCAGGTAAAACTATTTCTTAATTCTTATCTCTGAAACGTTTTTAAGCTGTAGCTGTAGGTAATAGGTTATTTGCCTGTATTCAAAATAAATTATCCAACACTAAACAATGTATAAAACAACTAAAAAAAAGGGGAAACCACGATTATTTTATTAAAATTTATCCTTATTAGGATTTTTAATGACCAATCTAACCATAAAGAGTATGCTATATAATTGTGACGTCACATGCTTGTATTTCATACAAAACTCCATATAAACCTATCGTTTTGACATTTCATAAAAAGTTGCTGTTTTGAATGTCAGTCAAATACTCTATTAATACTTTGTGAACTATATTTTTAATCTGTGGTCTTCATAAGTTATTTCTACTTTTATGCTTAGTTATTTTGAGTGTGAGGCACCCAAAACCGGTATACCTCAACAAGATTTTTAGCTCAAAAATATGTATAATTCAGTACAAAAGAAAATTGATTAACGTTGTATACATACATCATGGCCGTACTTAGGATTTGCTTAGGGGTTGTGCAAAAGTATGAAAACTCGACGGTATTTAAAAAAAAATATTATTTATAAGTAATTTCTAGTTCGTCTTGGTTACAAGTCAGGACAAATGCCGCTCTTTTATATTCTTTTTTATATTCTGGGACATTATCCCTCACACACGGCCATCTGACCTCAAACTAATCAGAGCTTGTACTATGGAAGCCAGATAACTGATATACTACATATACTATACTACTTTTCTTTTTGTAAATACATACATATATAGATAATTACACCCAGACACAGGACAAACAGACATGTTCATGCACACAAATGTTTGTCCTGAGTGGGAATCGAACCCACGACCTGCGGCGTGATAGATAGGGTATCTTACCAACCACGCTAACCGGCCCGCTCTGTTCGTACTATAATAACATTAAAGTATTGTAACAATATATTGTAATTTTTGCGTACAGTGGCGAGTGCGACCTTGTCCCAGAAGTCCCAGGACGACGGCCTCCCCGGGCTGGACCTCCTGACACCCGAGAGCGCGGGCAACCCGCCACCACCGACGTCGTTTTACGGTACCATGGACAGTATTAATGGTAAAATCATGTCGTTTACCATTAACATAAGGGGTTTCAGTGAAGCCAATTCATTGAAATCGACCTATTAATGAATTCTCCAGCGTTCTTAACATCCCATGATACTACCACTTTGTCACTAGCTATAAGCAATAGGGGATAAAAGCAATCGTATAATAAAATAACCGGCCAAGTGCGAGTCGGACTCGCGCACCGAGGGTTCCGTACAAACTTCGTCCATTGTTCGTCCATCAAGGGAAATGCACAATTTTATTTATTTACCTTATTTGAGGTTGGTGCCAATTAAGCTAGACCTCTAAATTGTATGAGCGCCGATACAACTCAGAGGTCTTTAATAATTGGCGTAACTATGTATGTATGGGAACACCCTTTAATTTAAGGTAAATTGCGGTTTAAAATTTATGACGTATTAAAAAAAAACTACTTATTAGATCTCGTTCCAACCAATTTTCGGTGGAAGTTTGCATGGTAATGTACATCATATATTTTTTTTAGTTTTATCATTCTCTTATTTTAGAAGTTACAGGGGGGGGGGGGGACACACATTTTACCACTTTGGATGTCTCTCGCGCAAACTATTCAGTTTAGAAAAAAATGATGTTAGAAACCTCAATATTATTTTTAAAGACCTATCCATAGACACCCCACACATATGGGTTTGATGAAAAAAAAAAAATGAGTTTCAGTTCTAAGTATGGGGAACCCCCTAAATTTATTGTTTTTTTTTCTATTTTTGTGTGAAAATCTTAATGCGGTTCACAGAATACATCTACTTACCAAGTTTCAACAGTATAGCTCTTATAGTTTCGGAAAAAAGTGGCTGTGACATACGGACGGACAGACAGACGGACGGACAGACAGACAGACAGACATGACGAATCTATAAGGGTTCCGTTTTTTGCCATTTGGCTACGGAACCCTAAAAATGTGATAATCAATTTCACTTATGTTAAAGCTAGTTTTGATTATTATGTATCTTCTTACACCTGACATCTCAATATCAGCCTTAAGTGCTTCAAATAGAATAGGTTTTTTATTGACTGTTCCCATATACTGGATGGATATTTCGATACGGCAATTTCTTTTTCGCGATTTCAAGTTTGTCCCATAGTAAAAATTATTCAGCATGACTGACTTAACATAGGTTTCGAAAATATGTCATCTCGTAATATTCATTTTGTATATTATAGGAATAGATAATGTATGTGTACAGTCACGAGCATAAATATATATACACTTAGTAAAATTCTAAAGCGTATTTTTTGTGAAATAACTATAGCAACTTTGAGATAACACCTATATCATAATAGTATTGGTTCGATAATACTATGTTCGTAACATCATAAAATTTCAATGAGTACTTTCAGAGATAATCAAGTATCAAAAAAATTAATTGAGTATATATTTGTGTTCGTGACAGTACAGTAAAAAATTAAAAACAATGAACATAAAAAAATAATTAAAATCATGTTTTATGAGTATTACATCGTATTGTCATCAGCACCAAAAGTGTGTGCAAAATTTCAGCTCAATCAGTTGGGTGGAACTGGTTTAAAATTAATTTGAAAGATTTTGCCCACATGTACTAACAACTTATGTTCAATTAATGCTAATAAAATGATAGCGACTACTGTAACTTTTGCTATAAAATGAACTAAGATGTAAAGAAACAAAAATGCTTTATTACCAACCCCTATTTTACCCCCTTGGGGGTTTAATTTCCAAATATCCTTCCTTAGTGGATGCCTGCACTGTATAAGGTATCTATGTGCAAAATTTCAAGTCTGTCAGTTTGCCATTTTATATAATACAGATGATGAAAATTTTTACCCCAAGACTTGGTAACATTTGACTGTTTTCTTTCTTACAGTTTTAGATGATGCAGAGCGGCCTTATCATCCGGAGTCGAGTCCATGGGACAATAATGCCTGGAGTATACCTGTAAGTATAGTAAGTTCATAAACCACTACTTAACCTACATTCGAGTGCCCTTTATCTATTCTGATTTTAGACATGTAATACATTTTTTTGTCTAGTTTTGTAGACTTGTTTATAATTGTACTATTTTTAACCGACTTTTTTGTTTTTTAGACCATATTTACTGAAAATATTTTTGCAGTCATAGTCATCAATGAAAGTAGTTTTATTACCTAGCTATCGCTCCGCGGTTTCACCCGAAAATAAAAAATTGCCTATTTCACTCTCCGGCCCGTATATTATATTATATACTAGCTTCCGCCCCGCGGTTTCACCCGCGCTCCCCAGGGATCTTGTGTTTTGCCAGGATAAAAAGTAGCCTATGTTCTTCTCCGTACCATAGGCTATCTGCATACCAAATTTCATCGCGATCGGTTCAGCGGTTTAAGCGTGAAAAGGTAACAAACAAACTCACTTTCGTATTTATTATAATACTAGCTGTTCCCCGCGGTTTCACCCACGTTCCCGGTGTAATTTTTTTTTCATACAATCCTCCTGACAAAAACGAACATTTAAAAAAAAAAATTGGCCAAATTGGTCCAGGCGTTGTTGAGTTATGCGCTTACCAACACATTTTGCGATTCATTTTTATATTATAGATTAGTTAGGATGTATAAAATAACCGGCCAAGTGCGAGTCGGACTCGCGCACCGAGGGTTCCGTACAAACTTCGTCCATCGTTCGTCCATCACGGGAAATGCACAATTTTATTTATTTACCTTATTTGAGGTTAGTGCCAATTAAGCTAGACCTCTAAATTGTATCAGCGCCCGTAAAACTCAGAGGTCTTTATTAATTGGCTTAACTATGTATGTATGGGGACACCCTTTAATTTTCAACTTTTTTTATATTTTGGAATTTCGTGATTCTAGGTCAACGGGAACTACCAAAAAACAAATAAAAGCGCAAAAAAATCGCGTTTGTTGTATGGGAAAATAAATATTTAAGGGGGGCCCCTTAATTTTTTTTTTTTAGTATTTGTTATAGCGGCAACAGAAATACATAATTTGTGAAAATTTCAAGTGTC
Organism: Tetheella fluctuosa; assembly: GCA_951216915.1. Lineage (NCBI taxonomy): Eukaryota > Metazoa > Arthropoda > Insecta > Lepidoptera > Drepanidae > Tetheella > Tetheella fluctuosa. The sequence goes on from OX578237.1 coordinate 3,148,154, forward strand.
TAGTTATAGCGGTTCTTGAGATACAGCCTGGAGACAGACAGACGGACGGACGGACAGACAGCGAAGTCTTAGTAATAGGGTCCCGTTTTTACCCTTTGGGTACGGAATCCTAAAAATCAGAAATAAAAACAAATTGTCGAATGTATGTAAGTGCATCACTTCAGAACGGCTGCACCTATTTGGCTAATTCCTTTTTGTTGTATTTGTAATTGTCAGAACAAGGTCTGTATGAAAGAAAATGTTTGAAGAAAATCGTGGATCCCTCGGGAACGCGGGTGAAAGCGCGGGCGGCAGCTAGTTTATAATAGTAATGGATTCAAGCAGACAAAAAATAATGTAATAATAGCTCTATAACAGTGACAGTAGTCCGTGTGAATGAAAATGAACCTTACGTCTGAGTTAATCATTGTCGGTTGTTCGGTGCACAGAGGGGCGTGCCGCCCCCGGCGCTGGGTGTGTTCCCGGACACGCCGGCCTCGCCGCCGCCGGGGCCCCCGGGGCCGGGGTCGGGGCCGGGGTCGGGGCCGGGACCCATCCCGCCCCCTCACAAAGCACTCACATTTACAAAGGTACATACTTATTTTTAGTATATCCATACACCTCAACAAGATTTTAAGGTGTAATTACTGTATAGTAAAAATTATTCTTTTAAAATTATAACGGTAATAGTGCACCTAATGCTGTTCACATTAAAGATAAACATTGATTGAACGAAATGTCTGAAAAAACATTTGATTGAATGGATTTTGTTCTAGTTTAGATATATTGGTCATTTGACTGCTTTTGAAAATAAATCATACGAACAGGTTCTCTAACTTTTTTATTTACAGGAACCACCCCCAGTTGATGTGGACCACAGGGGGATCTTACCCCCTCCCCCGCCGCCGCCGGTGATGCCTCTCTTAGGAAGTGAGTTTTTTTTTTACTTATAGTTAAATAGCGATCGGGCAACAATTTATATAGTGATTTTTTTGTCGTTGACATCATCTTTCGTAGTGGATAAATTCATCCATATGATGGGAACAACTGTGAAATTGCAAAAAATCTAATTTTTGGGTATAAATTTAATAAAGCGGTGGGTTAATGAGTTAAAAATCATTGGGCAATTGAAGGACATTGATGACAGGACATTGAGGTAGTTGTACACTTACATATTGAAAATATATAATTAATCTATCCATAGATTTAGAAGACGTGGACCACAGATTGCTGCCGTCGCTACCGCCGCTCCCGCCCCCTGTCTCCACTCCTAACAGGCATCCAGTCTTGCATAAAGGTAAAAAGACTGAAATGAGAAAATATGAGCCATCCTATTCATTAGACAACTCAATCGGTTCGTCTACCCATTGGGACCGCAACCGAGCAAGTCTGAATAATGGGAATAGTCTGCGTTATTACGCCCTTCTACCCTTTCGAAACTGAGGCGGGTCGCTAGTAAAAATAAAATAAAAAAAATATTATTAGACAAAATATAATGTACAATACTATTTTCTTTACAGATGTGGATCATAGAAATTTAATATCGTTAACGCACCAGCCTCCCGCGCCTATGGTCATGAAAGCGGACCAAGTAAGTCTTATTGAATAACGTACAGTCAGCAACATAAGTAGCTGAACAGATCCAACAAATGTACACCAATACTATCCACTATTTGGAAAGAGTAAACAGATGTTTTGTTTATGTGTGCTTATAAATACCTACATCCTACTAATCCTACAAATATTATAAATGTGAAAGTTTGTGAGGATGGATGTCTGTTTGCTTGTTACTCCTTCACACAAAAACTACTGAATGGATTTGGATGACATTTGGCACACAGATAGAATATATATACAGGTGTTACAAAACTACCCGTAAAGCCGAAAGGAGGTTAAATGGGGTTTATAACGAGTCCATTCACAATATTTAAGAACCGTAGTAACGCTGTATAACATACCCCAAAAAAATATTATTATTTTCACTGATGTGCAAACACTATTTCAGTAAAATTAAAGAGAATGTACCTACATTTCTACCTAATTTGCGGAACGACAAAAATAATAATCGTAAATTGACAACATATATTTTTTTTCCAACTTGACATTTTTTGAGTACTTGACAGTACTTGAGTATAATGACATCCTTGTATTGAGGTAGCAAACATTTATGAATGAAAAATAGAAAAACTATTAAAGTAGACAATTAGGTAAAATAGGTACGTAGGCCCTTCTGTTAAATAATCTGGTTCCCTGACATGACAGCTTACTAGGTTGACAAAATTTCTGGCTTTGATAATTAATTATATTTTTTACGGCGTATTTTGTAACACGTTGTATACTAGGATAGGATACTTTTTATCCCGGAAAAACATAAGATCCTACGGGAAAGTGGCTTGTACAATTATAATCATTTTGTGTTTTAGGTGAAGTAATATTATAAAAGTTTGAAGAGACGTAATTTAGATCCTAGAGATGAACATATGCTCTTTATCCCGGGAAGCCCGGGAACGCGGGAGAAACTGCGGGGAAGGAAACAAAAATGGCAAATACTCTTATTAACTAAAAATATGTGCTAATTATAATATTGTTGTCAGGATTACAGAGTGCCTCCGTTGGTGCCGCCTCCGGACATCGTCGAAAGCGTCGATATGGATTTGTCGGAAGACGAGGACCAACGTAAGAACATTTTTATAATACTAACAGACTATTTACTAGTCGGAGGTACTTCGAGCAGTCCTACAAACTTTTTGTAAAATATAAACATAATCTTAGCTTACTGCCTTCCCTAAAAAAGAAACCTATTCAATCGTTCTTCTTTATCGTGTGGTTAGTTGACCAACTTGGTGTCAGAGTTGCTCAAGCCACCGGAAGGTCTCTGACATGACTTAACGACTTATCTAGATGATAACAACCAGGACCATCTTTTTACGTGCCCTCTGAAGCACTGAGACTGTCTGTTAAAATGTCACTAAATGGTGACCTATCTCTGACGCTTGCCTGGAGGTGCTTAAACTTCCGATCAGTGATTGCGACTGGCTATGAGTGCCTCACTTATTAAATAAAATACTTGTATTCATTTCAGAAGTAATGTATCGGAATCCATCGCAAAACCCACCAGAACTACAAAGGCGTCATAGCTTCAACAACAACAAAGTGTTAGTCGGTGGCTACAACGGCAAAACGAACCACACAAATTTAATACAAATCAATAGTACACAGAAGAATGAGCCACAGTCAGCGCCGGTTATACCACAATTGTCAAACCCATTCGACAATATGCCTCCTGGTTTAAAAGATTTCAACGTACCTTTCCCTAAAAACTTTCCATTCCCTATCGAAATTCCTGATGAAAACTCAAATGACAGTGCATATGAAGATGATTTAAGAAGTCGCGGTATCGAAGCACCGCCACCATCCACGGATATCAGAAACCCATCTCCTCCATTCGAAGACTTTGCTAATAATAGTGAGTGGCAAAACCAACCGAGACCCTTTATCAACCAACGGTTCCCTAGAAACTGGTCACCTAGGACTAATTACAGGCCCCAAGGCTTCGGACCTCAGTTCTGGCCTAGGAACGGACCAAGGCCACCCAACAGATGGATGGGCCCCAGACCGCAAAGATTTTGGTGAATGTGATTCAAGTGATAGTGTAAAAGAGTTGTTATTTATAGTGATAGATGGATCTATTTTGACTGTATTTTGTTTGTACAGAAATTTTCGTTTGAAAGATATTTGATGTAGGGAGAAAGGTTGTAGTATTGATGCAATACTAGAATTTATCAGAATTACTAAATTTTTACCCGACTGCCAGGAGAATGGTTTGTGTAGAACAATGTTTTGAAAATTGTATGCCCAAGAGTTAATTTATAGGTATGTGAATTTTATCAATATTCACTAGGCCCGCCTGGATGTCTGTGGCCTTTAGCCCCACTTTTCTAGTGGGAGCTTTTACCCTAATATTAGGGAAATTTGAAGTTGAAGGTGCAATGATTGCTTAATGTTTGTTGATTAGTCATTTTCGAGATTACAAACAAGTTTTGCATCAATAACAACCGATTTATTTGATAAGTAAAGACTAAGCAGCTGTCTCTATCTATGAAATAATGTTCGACAGAGATGGATATATGAAACGAAATGGGAATGATCGAATTATTTTATGCATTTGACTATTGATTTAATAACAGAAAAAGTTTGTGGAGTTGAACAGAAAATTTTGGATGAATTCCCTATAATTTACAGTTTTCTGCAATGAAGATAGAACTAAAAATATCGTTTTGCAATATTATGTTAAGTTATAAACTATCCAATTGTAGAGTCACGTCTTGTTGATGCAAAAACTATTAGGTGAATTTTAAATAGTTGTTCAAAAGATTAGTCAAAAGAAGATTTTTGATACATTAAATAGAGTTTAAAAGATGGTTCCACTAATTTGTGAATTCGTTGTCAAACAAAGAACCCATAGTGTTTTTGCATGTCCGTCCATCCATCTGTAACAATTTTACTTGTTGACTTTTGCGTGTAATTTACAAAACTTTTCGAAATAATTACCCATTTACGAGTTACGTGTCCTCTATATGTATGTTTACGAATATTGAAAAATATCTAAAGCTATTGTCAACCAAATACTGTGCGGCTAACGAACTCCACTACTCAAGCTGTGTCAGAAATGTAACCGCAACAATAACTTTGGTCACATAATTTGTCTGTCTGTCTATCTGTCCGTCCGTATGTCACAGCCACTTTTTTCCGCAACTATAAGAACTATACTGTTGAAACTTGGTAAGTAGATGTATTCTGTGAACCGCATTAAGATTTTCATACAAAAATAGAAAAAAAAACATTAAATTTTGGGGGTTCCCCATACTTAGAACTGAAACTCAAATTTTTTTTCATCAAACCCATATGTTTGGGGCATCTATGGATAGGTCTTCAAAAATGATATAGAGGTTTCTAATATCATTTTTTTCTAAACTGAATAGTTTGCGCGAGAGTCACTTCCAAAGTGGTAAAATGTGTGTCCCCCCCACCTGTAACTTCTAAAATAAGAGAATGATAAAACTAAAAAAAATATATGATGTACATTACCATGCAAACTTCCACCAAAAATTGGTTTGAACGAGAGTAAGTAGTTTTTTTTTAATACGTCATAAATCGTAAACCGCAATTTACCTTTCATTCAATCAACTCAAATATAAAAAAAAAATTGGCAAAAAACAAGGTCTTATAGCACAAATAAAGGAAAAATTCTAAAAAATAAAAAAGTTGAAAATTAAAGGATGTCCGCACACATACATAGTTGCGCCAATTAATTAAGACCTCTGAGTTGTATCAGCGCTCATACAATTTAGAGGTCTAGCTTAATTGGCACCAACCTAAAATAATATTAACCTAGTAGTTTTTATAAAATATTAAAAATGTTCAGTTTCTTGTTAGATAAAATAAAATTTATTTATAGAAAAAAAAGTAAATAAATAAAATTGTGCATTTCCCGTGATGGACGAACGATGGACGAAGTTTGTACGGAACCCTCGGTGCGCGAGTCCGACTCGCACTTGGCCGGTTTTTTTTTTTCAATTTTCCTTTAATATGGTCGAATATAAGCACTTTTGCTTTGCCTAAGCCTAAGTTTTTCAAGTAAAACAACATGCAATCAATTAATAGTCCTTTCAATTTCCGTGCGTTCGTCAGTTTGTACACATATCAACACAAATGTATGAAAAAGTCCGCTTACTTGGTCTAAACTACAATTAAAACTGACACCTGCTCGTAAATTGATAATTTAATGCAATTAATCTTTACATAAAGGCAATATTATGTAATATTTGTTATCGTAAGATACTTTAAGAAACCTGTAAATTTTTTATTTTAATCACTTTGTGATTGACTTGAAAATGTATGAATAGATCCATACAAGAATTTAATATACATTTGTTTCTTCTAGTCTGTATGTATCCTGTATTTGTTAACACATGTCATTCGAAATACAACTATATATCAAGTTCCTCGAAGACCAAAGTTGATTGGTGACTATTGACGGTAATTTTATGTCATCGATCATTATCGATAAGTACACCATTGTGTACTTTTAAATATAAATGAAGGCCCGTATTTTAGAACCAGAATCAAAACTTAAATCAAGTCTTAAGTATGGATTGTGTTAATCTAAAATAGACATTCAGTCATGTGTCCAGGACTCAAATTCAATATAGAGTCTTACTGCCAATTTCTCTCGATAGAGGCGCCACTGTGTTATAACGTAAACACATTTCCGTTGTATTTCGGTGGTGCCATCTACGATTAACTTTGCGAAACCCCATTGTTTTGAGTTGACTCAAAATTTTACACAAATCTTTGATTCACTTTTTTATACCGAACTTGGAGAATTTCCACATTATCCGATCTGATATAGGATCGGGAATCGTTTTACATGAATTTTAGACTTGTTATATAGTTGCTATGACAACGAGTTTCAGTGAAGTATCCGCTGGAGGCGCTGGTCGTTCGATAAGGTTTCATATTGACTCTGATGATGTGTAAGAGCTTCTACGGTATCTTATACATGCGTCCACCAATTAATGACTGTGTCTAAGTAATATCTCTGTCACTGTCTCGCACTTGTAATTTGACTAAAACGAGACAGTAAAAGACGACATAGCCTAAGCAAGGTATTTCATAGAAACATCAATATTTTATCCTGAAATTATAGTATGTATTCCTTTCCTGTTAATACACCTTTTTCGATACGGTAAATTTATGTAACATCAAATGTTTTTTATGATAATTTAAATTAGCGATTGAAACAATAGATTTAAGACGTGATTTTACGTCGTTCAGCTACACGTGAAATTCCGACATGAGCGCAATTTAACGAGTACCGTATGGAAAAGGTAAATTTTATTATAGTTAAGTCATGTTGTAATTTGTAGAATAGTTAACATAAATAGAAACTCGCTACTTTGTCTTTAAATAATAATTAAACATATACGGTCTCATTACGAGTGATGGTTTAAAGTAAGTCATGTGAAACCCAGGCTAGATAGCCCCGTCTCTTTTTGTTACATGACGTTAGAAAGTGACGGATATATTTACAACCCTGGTTTTACTTAAGTTTGAAAAATATAGCATGAGTCCTGTGACAGTAGGCAGAGTGATATGAAAATGAACCATACATCGTTGGAATAAGGTTCATCTGAATCTACATATTCTTAATTATAGATTAAACAGATGAACTTAATAGCAAAGAGATAAGGCTCATTTTTGTATCACTCTGGCATGAGCATGAGCCCTGTGGCTCATGCTATATTTTACAAAACAAAGCTTTAAACTATCCGACGTAATAAGGGGGGCTATAGGTTGGCAGGCGTAGAGTTTAAATTAGGTAATTTCATTTTTTTGCTTATTATAATAAAGCTTAACAATAAGATTGTATATTATTTTTATCTCTGGTTTATAATGGTTCCGGTCTCTTTGAATTGCATATTATTTGAGTACGATATTATATCGATAATAACCTTCTTCGGCAATTTTGCTAAAACCCTCGGGGAATTAATAACAAAATAACTCTGTGCTATCAGTTGGACAAAGTTACAAGGCTACTGAAAATCAACTCAAATTTCATGAATCTGAAAGTGGCCATAGAATAAATAGCGGACTCTGATTTATTTTTTATTGATACTCTACAATACAGTAAAATTACAAGTGTATTCAACGACATTACTAGGCGAATGGCCATATCTGTTTCACTGTCCCGCGGTTTCACCTGCGTTCTCGAGATAAAAAGTAGCCTATAACCTTCCTCAATAGACTGGCTATCTAATGCAAAAATATCGGTGTCGTAAGTTCATACAAAAATCCGATACTTTCAGTTTTTCAACGAATTTACAAATATCCAGGCAACTTTTCCATTTTTTCTCTTCATAAGAACTTTTCTCGGACTTCAACGAATATTTAAAAACAAATAACCGAATTGGTCCACCCGTTCTGGCAACACATTTAGCTAGCCATTCATATTTTATTGATGCACGAAAGTGACATGATTACAAATATTTTTCCCATAATAAACGGTATAATTTGAACTTTCCTAGCCTAAAATATCATCTTGCTTTGCGAATGTTAATAATAAGGAAACGAAGACAATTGAAAATTGTGAATGTTCATTTCAGTTTTGATGCCACAAATCAGTTCTATCGACTAATGCTCGAGTGATCCAATAAGCAGTGAGGTAGGGGGGGGGGGGGGTCCAAATCTTTAGAAATTGTTCCCCATAATTTCATTAATTCGTGTTCGATAAAACATGTACGGTGCTTTTGAAGGATGAACTTACGTCATCTTAAGTATTGATTTATAAATTTCAGAAATATATTACATCGTATGGCGATACTACGTTGACTGACCGACGCGGGCAGGCACTGGGCACTACTGATTACCAACCAATTTGCCTGCAATTTTTGAATGTCTTTGTTTAAATTAAATAATTGTACCACTGATTATTTTACTTGGATTACATTTATCTATACATATAAAAATAATTGTCCTGATTGACTGATCTATCAACGCACAGCCTAAATCGTTGGGGTTAGAAACTTAAAATTTTAACTAAGGGTTTATCAAAATTCAACCCCTAAGGGGGTAAATTAAAAGATTGAACTTTATACTGATGAAGATCAATTTAAGTATTTTTTGGTTATTCCCATTAACCATAGTACCTGGATGCATAGTAGCTATGCTCGGTATTTTTTTTAAACGACGTTTTCTAAAAATGAAACCTAGCTAGATCGATTTATCGCCCCAGAAACCATACAAAATTTCATGAAAATCGTTGGAGCCGTTTCCGAGATTCAGATTATATATATATACAAGAATTGCTTGTTTAAAGGTATAAGATAGATTATGTCGGAATATTTTTAGTCAATTGACTTATGACAACGTTCAACCCTCAAAAGCACATGATGACATGATTTTATTGTACCACTCCGGCTTCGCACGAGTGCAATTTATATACACAAACCTTCATCGCTTATTGCTCTTTCTATAGTGAAAACCGTATCAAAATCCGTTGCGTAGCTTAGAAGAAGTAAGCGGAGAAATAGACGTGCAGATAGCGACATTGTTTTATACTATTTAGACAAATAATAAATAAAATAATACATCCTACACAACGCTTAGGTACAATGGTATTACAATGGCGGCTTTATAACCGACTTTAAAAAAGGTGGAGGTTCTCTATTCGGTTGTTTTTTTTTCACTAATATAGTAATCTTTACCAATTTAAACTGCTTCGAGATAAACAAAACTGCGCTACTTAAATAGATAAACAAAAAGTAACCGCCATTTTTAATTCCAATTCCTTGATTTCCTTACGTGTAGATGTAATGTAAGTGTGCGATTTATCGCAAGATACAGTGAGTGTATTTCATTTTATATCACAATGAAGAGCCAACCCTACTATACATATAGCGAGTTTCTATTATATGTGGCATTCTACATACATACATGTTAACGTTATTTAATATTAAGTTGATGACAACGATGATTCCTATGAAACGAACTAGGAAAGTATTCCTAGTTGCTCCATACTTTGATGTCCACCTTCAAAATGGTGATGGACTTACTCAAGAGTGCAATTTATATACAGGGTATTGTCAGGTAAACTATTTTTATGTAAGTATAAATACAGCAATGAGCCATGATATATTTGTATTTACTAATTTTTGTCAAGTTGGGTCAGCATTATTTTTATGTCCACTGCTGAACTCCAGCTCCTCTATACTGGGTGATTTTTTAGTCGTTGGCAATACTTACAGGGGTGGAATTACTCGTCAACTTTAACTATGGTACTAACTGTGAAATCACTAAAAATATATCGGCTGTTCTATACAAAAGTTCAATACCTACGACCAAAATGCATGAAACAATTTTTGTTTTATTTATTTAAGGGAAACAAACAGCTTATAAATATTACAATCATTACTTACATAAAGAGATCAGTTTTCACAAATAGATACTAGCATTTACGCAGATAACAAAAAATAATAATTTTATGCGATATCTGAATTGGTCCCATAGTAAAAGTTGTTCATATTGTTGAGTATTTCCACCCCTGTATATTTATGTTCTACGATGATTTACAAATACCCACACTGAAAAGCTCAAATAAGTTTAAAATAAAAACGATTAAGAATCCTAGTCCATATAATTTATTTGTCTTGTCTGTAGGTATATTTTACATTGATGCGATAGCAAAGGTCGGATTTAGGGGGGGGGGGGGACAGAGGCACGTGCCCCCCAGACGGTTGTGGAGTTTACATCACAGTACTTACTTATAGGCAAATCAAATTAACAGAGTTGTTTCGCAGCAGGATGACAGAAGAGCGTTTGAATGGACTGGCTTTAATGGATATCCATCAAGACATTGCGACAAAAATTAACGCTAATGAAGTGCTGGACATCGCAGGAAACATAAAGGAAAACTGTCATTATTAAACAAGTAATTTTAAGTTTATTTTTAACAATTATTGTTGATTATTTTTGCCCGTCTGCCCCATGTGCCCCTCCCAGAAAAAGAACCTGGATCCGTCCTTGGCGATAGCGACAATGCGGTGTTGGGTTCGGAACCTATAACAAGTTTGAACTATCGGTGATGGAAAATTGTACCCGCATGTTCTTGTGTCAAAATGTTGACAATTGAGTAGACGTTTTTGGTCCGCAACATTGAAATTTTCTGCGTATCGGTTGACTTTGTTGAATTAATGGTTCAATTTTCTTTACCTATTTAAGTAAGTAAATTAATTCTTGTGAGAAATAATGTTGTCTCAAACCTTTTTTGAACACTTTAACAAAAATAAAAATTCGGCTAAGTGCGAGTCGGACTCGCGCACGAAGGGTTCCGTACCATTATCTATAAAAACGGCAAAAAAATTGCGTTTGTTATATGGGAGCCCCCCTGAAATATTTATTTTATTTGGTTTTTAGTATTGGTTGTTATAGCGGCAACAGAAATACATATTCCGCTGGGAATTGACAGCGTTCGTTGTGTTATATGTTTAGTCTCGGTAAATTTATTTTAAATGATTTTTTGAATGCATATATTTTTTATTCGACAGATAAGTAGTTGCTTTCGGAGTGGTTAAAGTGTGATTTCTCTAAACCATTACTTTGTAATAGAAAAAAATATATGTCGCAAGGGTCAAATTCAGAAATTTATAACTTTTTAAAGCAGTTTAAATAAGAAATTGAGACAATTTTGAAAAAAAGTAACTAGATAAGATTATTGTAGAGGATTTGCCGACAAATGTAATCTGAATACATTTCTTGTTTTTGTTATATTTTTTTCGTGGCGTGTGCATGAATGAGACCCTCTATGCGTGGAACGTAAATAGAGGTATGTTTAAAGCCTCACAAAGCTAATAAAAGTGGCGTCAAATTAAAAAATAAAATATGTATTGGAAACTTCAAATCTCACACTTTAAAATAACGTAAAATATATTTCATTTATTGCTTTTCTGATGACTAAAAAACAATATTTCTTTTCTGATAAATTCCGCAAGAACACTGATTTTAGGGAGACTGGAGCCTTAATTACGAAAACCCCGTCCAAATAAGATCAGTAGTTTTTGAGAAAATCGCGGACATATAAACATCCATACATACATTCGGGTCGAATAGAGAACCTTCCTTTTTTTGAAGTCGGTTAAAAATTTTAAATGTCAGAGTTTTTCCTTGCTTTATACGCTAAACAATAACTGTGTCAAAATTTGGAGCCCCTGGGTCTGCTAGAAGTACCTTAAAAATTTTGATGATCGGTGAGTCAGTCAGTGACAAATTAACAAAATTAAGGAACTTTGACTTGCAATAATTCTTAAACTACTGGTTCAACTTTAATGTAATTTAGAAATATATCTAGCTATGTAATGCCCTCTTGGTCACTGAAAATTTAGGCTTCTAGTTTTTCCACAACGATGTTACAGGGGGTCGAAAATGGCCCGAATGGCTTCGAGAAAAGAATGGTACGGCTGTGCTCGACTTTGGCGGGGGCACTTCCGTGCCCCCAGACCAAATAGTAAGGGGTCGAAAGGATATTAACTTATTTTTTGGCTATTTGCGGGGTCGCTACACTAAAAAGGTTGAGAAACGATGTACTAAGCAATAATTTAATCTATACAAAATAATAAAATTTATGTGTCTGTTTGTAATGTCAAAATAATAGCTTTTTACTAAATGCATATAAAAGTATATATATACGGTTTCTTACTTAAAGAAAATTTTAAAATTTTTGTCTGCTTGTTCCGGCTAATCGTCTAGTTTACCTAACATATATTTTTACAAATCTCTTGCATTCAAGAATACAGAAAAAGTTAATTTAGAATCATCATTTTGCGTATTATCGTATGTTTGGTTCAGAGAGAGTTGAATAATTATTTAAATCATATTATTCCCGTAGAAAAACATCGTTACTCCTCTTGTTAACTACAGCCCCACCATAGATAGTGCAAGAAAACGAGCAAAAAAATCAAATGCTACCAAAATAAACGCCTAAATATCTTCACGTCTCATTTACCATAAAAATATCGCGCATTACAAAAATAGGTTAATGTATTCGCTTATATTTTTTTTATCGGAAATGGCTTAATAAGGAATTCCTTTGAACGCACCTGTGGCCGGATTTCAGCAATTCAAAACATTCCAATTTAGATGTTGGCTCAGAAAAAAGTCGAGGTTTCGCCGCACAAAGAGAAAAATGAAATGAATATCCGCCTGGTGCGGGGTTTTGTATTATTATTATGTAAAAGTTACTTGCAAGCGGTTGCTTACAAATTATTATCAACTAGCTTCCGCCCCGCGCTTTGTTATATTTTCCCGGGATAAAAAGTAGCTATAGCCTTCCTTAATAAATGGGCTATCCAACACTAAAAAAATAATTTAATTCGAAGAGATTACCCCCTACAACCTAACAAACTCTAAAAAAAAATTGAACATCTTTAGCTTGAGTTTTGGTTTTTTAATTGGTAGTCCCGGTGATATCTTTAGCAGCTTTGATCTTCCTAAGAGCTCGCCTAAGGCCTAAACTGGACAAATAGATCTGGCTTTGACTTTGAATTCACACCTTACCTACTTAACTGGTCTATGCAAACTCGCTGGATAGCTGTAGGTACGATTATAAAGCGACCATCGCAATTGTAAGTTACGTCATCGCCATACAAGTTAGTATGCAACTCCTCGGCTCCGGGCGACGTTTATTTATTACGAGATATCATTGTCCAATTTTCTTTTTCATAAATATATAGGACACGAGTTCGACAATAAAGGAGAATTGAAATTGAAAGACAGTCAGACCGTTATTTCGTCAAATCATTTCATTATCCACACAATAGTCCTACAGTAATTAAGTTTAAGTGTAGGATTTATTTTGTGGTGAATTGCTTTTTGATGTACAAAAAAGAATTATCTATTCTTACTACAAATCAATAATTCAGTTCCAAAGTGTAAGAAGTCTAAAATTCATTGAAATAGAGATAACTATGAGAAATCCTAATCCTATCTAATATTATAAATGGGAATGTTCTTAGTTCTTTTCACGCCTAAACGCACATAGCCTATCTTTGGTATGGAGAAGGACATGGGCGACTGTTTTCTCAGGAACGCGGGTGAAACCGCGGGGTACTTACAGCTAATTATTCCATAAATGATTACCCACAATTTCCAAAGATAAATTGATAAGTGAATGCAGTTTAATTATTATTCTCTATGATTTCCAAGTTCAGGGTGGTAGCCAGCCAGACGGGTACTACAAAGTACCGCCACCGTGCTATGGTTTCCTCACGATATTTTCCTTCACCGAAAGCTCAAGCTCATTGTAGCATTCGAACCTACGACCTTACTGAGCTATCATCGACTTAAACATGACCTACCGTAGTACCTATAGTAATTTGTAGTACCTAAGTACCCGCCTTGATTCGACCTTCAAGTCGAAAATCTGTCGACAAGCATCCAAGGCAGTAGTTCTAGGCTTTATGTGCTTACTACCTTGGGTCACATCATCACTGAAGCCTATCTTGATGATAACAATAACAACAATGATAGTATCCATAACGAATCTTCAGATAATGCTGCCTTTTATGTAATTGTTATTCAAGCTTAGTGCTTTTCACTGCGAGATAACGATAATGGGACCCATTTTAAAAATTGAATCCATTTCGTGATTGGACTTTGCAGACGATTTGTTTTTGGTTATTGCTGCCTATATTTCAGTTCTGGATTATTATCAAGGGGATATAAGTACATACCTAAGTTTAGATTGTATAATTGGAGTTTACTCCTTATGAATCGATTTTTCATATTAGGCTCCCTGTATGAAAATTGTATGAGAATTGAATTTAATACAAGCGCAATTTTTTTGCGTGACAGATGTGACGTCACCAGTTTTGCCGCCACGAAAAAAAAAAAATTATACTGATATTTTTCCGTGTATCTCGGAAACCGCTCTAATGATTTATTTACCCCCTTTGGATCTAGTGTATGTAGGTGTTTGAGTTTATGTTTCTTTGTATGCAATGCAAGGTTTTAGGGTAACGAGTTTATTTTTTATCCTGCTATGGATACAGGATATTGGTAGAGCGAGATTGTCTTTTTATGTAATTACCTTTTTTTTTTTTTCAAAAATGAAATTTTATTGTAATAATGAAATTTATCATCAAAATTTTATTTTTCGCTCGGAATTGTTTTTCACTTGGCTTTTTGGCGCTCCCCAGGGATGTGAAAAAACATATTAATCGATTATTAATAATCGATTTTTTTGATAATATTAATTGATTTTTTTGATAATATTAATTGATGTTTAATTAATCGATTATAAAATTCACACATTTTTTTAATCGATTTTTGTAAACGGCGCCATCTATCCAACGAATGAAAAAATACGAAGTAAGTAAACTAAAATAAACAAGTCGATCAAAAGATGGCGCCATTTGTGCCGTGTATAAATGTAAAATAGTTTCGTATCTTTTTAAGGGTTTTCTTCTAGCGATATTTTACACTGGATCAAGTGACAAGATGATTTTTAGGTGGCAATCCTACACAGATGTGACATCGATTTTTTAACTCAATGTTATATCCCTAGCGCTCCCTTGCCACCTGGCGCCTAGAGCCATGACTCTTCCTTGGCAAATATTAAATATGCATTATGCAAATCTTGCAACATGGCGTGGTCAAGACAAACAGCTAATTTTCGGATCGTAAGTAACCCTATAATTTTAAAATTAGACCTTGAATGCTGCGATTCCAAAGGTAGACCTACAGTGGTAGGATACTTTTGTAGAACCTGCTTGGCTAACTACCACTCTCAAGTTTCCACGTATCGCTGGTATTCCCACAGTTACACTTGAGACCCAGTTGCCTTCTAGACTTTATAAAGGTCGGGATCCATAGACAATACCCCTCGTAATGGCAATGTCCATACATAGGCGACGAGGGTAGCCACTTACTATCAGGTGGACGGCCTGTCTGCTTCTCAGCCTTCTGACGTAAAAAAGGTACGTATATTTTTTACTACCTGCTTGGTAATGCAGCGTTCAAAATCTTCAAGCATTTTCCTTGAAATCATTTTCTTAAATATAAAGCCATGAATATTTTACTTAGTTTCTCATCATTTTAAACTTTTTGCGAATTCTTCAAAAGTTCCAAAGGGCCCGTGTTGCGATTAAAAATAATTAAGAATGTTAATAAACGCTTTGTTGGTAATTAAATAATTTGAGAGTTGCGATTTTTTTTTACGGCAAATTAATCGTTCGTGAAGCCATAAGAAGTTTGTTACAAAATTAAGCGGTGTCGGTTAAGGCGGTCTTTGTTTATTAAACAAGTTTAAATCCTTTGATCTTTACCTAAATATATATAATTAATTATCAGGCATAGTTATTTACCCATTATCGTTCAAGTTTCTAAATACTACTACCACAGTCTATGTAACTCTTACAGTCGGCCAACGGACACGTCTAGACAGTAGTAGCGAGCCCAAGCCACCATACACTCGCTTGGGACACAATGCAGCAATGACGCATGCCTAAACAAAAGCGGCATTTCGCGTGACTTCAAACGCGATGGACCACTGTATGTTTTTTGTATGTGGTTGGTAATCTATCTATCACGCTATCTATCACGCTACAGATCGTGGGTTCGATTCCCACCCAGGACAGACATTTGTGTGCTTACACATGTATGTTGGTCCAGAGTGGGCTTAACTATCTGTTTAGTAAAAATATGTAGGTAGTATATGAGCGTCAGAATATCAGTTACCTATCTGGTTTCCATAGTATAAGTACTGCTTAGTTTGGGATCAGATAGCCGTGTGTGAGGAATGTCCCAGGATATTTATTTATTATTTATGCCTTGCATGAACCATACCATAGATACCTACCATAGTAATATAACTGTTTTTGTTGTATTATCTTTGAATATCTATAGTAAGAAATATGACCCTGCTATATTAGTCCTGACCCAATTATAGGCGTAGAAAGTCAGTAGGTATGATTTACCCACTCCATCATTACTGAAAAGGCAATGTAAATTGTAATACCGTAATAATTATGAAACAAAATCTCCGTCAGATTTCAGTTGAAGAGCTCCTAATTTTTCCCGAGGGGAAGTCTACCGTATAAATAATTTCGTCAAATTAAGGCTCTTATAACCCTTTGAGTGATTCATGAAATGCGAGTTTTTTTGTTTTCAAAGTTGCGTACCTCAAAAGGTAAAAAAAGGAACCCTAATAAGATCACTTTCTTGTCCGTCTGTCCGTGTGTCACCACCGATTTTCTCAGGAACGGGTAGACTTAACAAGTTGAAATTTATACCAGATATTGAGGTCTATAGTCCCTATTAGGTGTATAAAAATCAAGGTCCTGAGTCAACTCGATAAAAAGATATGGGCAAATTTTGATTTTCGCGAAAACTTGTAAGTACAAATAGTGCAAATAATTTAGTCAATCCGTCACTCCGCCGCGGTACGGAAAGGTAACTATAATAAACTGTTTTTTTTTTAATATTAGTCACACTGTATAAATTTACTTAGTATCAAAACTGTTTGCGAGGGAAGTACAAAAACGTAAAACTAGATATCCTTCAAAACGTTTTTATATCAACATATTTATTCTACGCGAGATTTTCCGCCCAGTCGAGCGGCTGAGTGATAAAATAAACATTGAAACAGATACTTTTTGCGGGTGCTTATTGAATTTTCATATGTTACCCGCGGGTTTTACTTGCCTAATCTATGAGGAGCGCAGCCTCCAGACACTTGCGACGTTAGGCCATTGCAAACGCGGATAAAAAAAAAACAAACTAACACGTTCGCGTTATACATTTTTTAAAATTCTATATCTGTTGATAAGCACAAGGCAAGACGTACCATTTACAAATTCAAGGTATTCAATTTCTAATGTATGGTATATTTTGTAAACTTTACCAAAAGGTAGATACATAAAGTTTTTTTGTTCTACGAATGTTAATCTATTAAGGCGACGCCTTGAAGATTTTGGTTGCAAGGATTCCGATTTTTCTCAACAATGACTGAAGCGAACGTACTGAAATTTATTGTAAGAATTCATCATGTCTTTGACTTTATTTTGTACGTTGCATAACACGATTGGTTAACTTTTATAACACAAAATAATTAATCAAAATGACCTCTTTAAAATAAGAGATTCCAATTTTACCGGCGTTGAGGATCGATTTGAGGTTTAAAATTTCTACATATATTAATTTGAACTGATACTATAAATTGTACTTAGGTTTTATGAAATATATTTGTAGTTTTAAATTAAACAATAAAAACCATTTTGTCGCATACGCCCGTTTCGTTTACGCGGGTTTTCTATGAGAGGTCGCTATAGTAGGGAGCGGGACGCAGCACGTTGAATTTCAGATTTTTAAGCTTAACGCGGCGTCACCTCAAAGGGAAGTTTTGAAGTATTGTAGATCCTTTTATACCATCATTGTCCGCTGCTGAACAAGCTAGTAGATAATATCGATTGATAACAATTAGTATTTTGCAGCTTGTATCGAGTAACATTTCGACACAAATCAAAACACCCTTAAAGTTATTTTATGGCCTGGGAAGGAGGAATATGACAATATTCTAACTTCATAGCTCCACAACGAAGCGGAAAAGCTCCTATCTTGAAGAACTTAACATGTTTTTTATGGCATATTCCTAGGAAAACTAGCGGCAATGTGAATAAATAGACGCTTGGGAACGAGAATTATTGTAATAACACTACAGCTCTTTGTCGGGGTTCAGTACACCGATTGATATTCACATTGCTAGCTGAAATATTATGGTATAAGAAAATATATTTATTCTCAATGTTATCTATACTCACCCACGTATAGATTCACCAATAGATGTGAGAAGAGAAAATATAGTGTGAAAACCAGCATGGTTATAATTGCTCTACCTAGAGGTAACTCAACGACTGTGAAGTAGGTACTTATCAATTCTAAACCGCGCTAGACTCGCGTAATCGGAATTATCACCCTATAGTGCAACCGCCGAGAGAATGCGTTACTGACACCTGCAAATTATGGGCTAATCATGGATATACGTACCAACTACAAAGTGACTTTTAGAGACACAATTTATTTTTTATTTTTTTGTTAAAATTTGAACATGTTCAGGTTATTATTTTTTATTTATTTTTCTTGTTGTTTTTTTTGTTTCATCTTTTGTGTTTATGTGTATTATATTTCTTTAAAAATTGTTAAAAATAAAAATTTAATGGAAAAAAAAGCCAACATTGTCAGATTGTCCAAAAAAAAAAAAACAAAATATATAAAAAATGTAACCTTGCTGAGTTTCTTGCCGGTTCTTCTCAGTTGAAGGCGACTTCCGAATCGGTGGTAACTTCAGTAGTTTCGACGTTCATAAGTGCCCTCTTAGGGCCTAAACTGAATAAATGGCTTTGACTTTGACTTGACTTTCACGGGAAGGCTTAGTAGTTTAGGCGATTAGGCATAATAATTAAAAGTGTCAGAAATACATTCTCTCGGCAGCCGTACTGTAGGACGACGCAAGCCCAGTGCAGGTTGGTATAAGTACTTTACAGTCGTTGAGTTACCACTGAGGCAAAGATATGCGGTAATCCCCCTCATAAGGGTATGCTCCTGCTGTATCACTGTCAGATAGATTGTTGGTGATGATGAGTCAATCAATTCAAAAAACCTGTTTATTTTTCTTTATTATTTTCTATCAAAGACACGATAGGTAACCTTGAGGAGTAAAAGTCAAATGGATCCCTAAAAATCAATACATAACTTTAAGATAAGATGCATAAATGGCTTAAACCATTTTCCACTATTTTCTATACCCTTAGTCCCTGATGCAACGGTGATGCAGCTATTTGCAGGTACTATAAGTAAATGACAGTCGTCAGGGAGTACTGGAGACCAAGAGACTCTTTCATAATATGAAAATCTATGCAGAGATATTTGTACCATATATTTAACTAGCTTTTCGCGCGGTTTCACCCGCGTTCCCGAGGGATCTTGTGTTTTCCCGGGATAAAAAGTAATCCTCAATAAATGGGCTATACAACGAAGAAATAATTTTTCATACCGAACCAGTAGTTCCTGAGATAAGCGCGTTCAAACAAACAAACAAACAAACTATTCAGCTTTATAATATTAGTATAGATAATGTTAAGAGAGATAGTGGTGAATACCATGCACCTTTAAGTATTGTCAAATGGGGAATAATGTACTATAATGTACGGGTATATATGCACTAACTTTTCGCATGTGACTTCACTCGAGTAGGTTTTATTTAATTTATATATCTTTTCTTTCCCGTTAGCCGACTTCGATTATCCAAAAACTGCAAAGCTAAATTTAATTAATCTGTGGAAACCTCATGTAAATCCGTACAGTAGTTTCCGTGATTATTTAGACAAATAGACAGACGGTTTTTCCTACAGTTTTTGGTAAATATATTCAATGTACAGACACGCTGGTTTAGTTTTATTAATAAATGTAAACAAATAGCACTTGTATTAAAAACAGATGTATTGATATTTATTTATGGTAAGAAATCTTGCAATAGTAGCGGCAAAATTTTATAGATTTGACGTGAATTAATCTCCATTTCAAACTGGTTTGATATTTTCATAGACAGAAGATCAATCACGATATTTTCTTTAATCTATAAAAGAGTGACAAATAATAGGGACCAATTGTAGAAACAATTAATTGTGACATTCATAAGTGCCTTATTAGGGCTTTAATTAAATAATTAATTTTTAGTGTGATTATAAATTAACATCTTAATTTTAATCACAATAAATCTACTTGAGATTTTGAGCGTGTATTTTGAAAACTCGAGTTTTGAATGTTTTTGTATTATGTATTTTGAACATTAGCAATATCTTTCCTCACGATGTTTTCTTTAAGCTCATTGTAGAGTTCGAAACCACGACTGCCACGGTATTCAACGTCACTAATAAGCTATCATCGCTTCAAAATCCTAATCCTAACTTTCTAATATTATAAATGCGAAAGTGAGTTTGTTTGTTTGTTTGTTACCTTTTCACGCCTAAACCACATAACCGATCGCGATGAAATTTGATATGTAGATAGCCTATGGTACGGAGAACAACACGTGGGCTACTTTTTATCCCGAGAAAACATAAGATCCCTGGGGAACGCTGGTGAAACTGCGGGGCAGAATCTAGTCCTAACTAATATTATAAATGCGAAAGTGAGTTTATTTGTTACCTTTTCACGCCTAAACCGATGAACCGATCGCGATGAAATTTGGTACGCAGATAGCCTATAGTATGGAGAAGGGCATAGGCTACTTTTTTTCTCGGGAACGCGGGTGAAACCACGGGGGACAGCTAGTATCCTATATATTGTGATTATCCTACTGTTCAGTCTACAAACACTGAACTTTACTATAAGTTAATGTCCAATAGAAAATGTCAGTATGCATTGTTACATTGTGAAGTTACGGGAACTTGATGTGGAAAACTTCCTGGTTACTTCCTGGTTACTCCCTGGGCATCGTACTTAACAAGAAGTAGCTTCTTTAAACTTAAATATAGTTTGTTTCGCTCTGGGGGTTGATAAAAAGACAGGCTTGTTAAAAGAGAAATTCTACTAATAATAATAAAAGCGAAAGTGAGTTTGTTTGTCTTTCCTTCACGTCGTAATAGAAAGATTTGATTTTTTTTGCATGGAGATTCTTGGCTAAGCGGTAAAGTATAGGTACATACACGATACATACGACAATTTAAGATTTTTTTTTATCCGAAAATTTTAATAAGTCTTCCGTACGTCCCATAAAAAACGGTCTCGTGTCTGTCCGTCACTGCTTATTTTTTCTGAATCTAGCAGACAAAAATAGTAGAAATTTGGAATATATATTCAGCTATAAATAAACGAATTCCGAATTTAGGGGGTAAAATAAATCAAATGAAAGGAAGATACGTCGTATAAAACCCCCATCTGTCTATCTGTGATATCTCTTAAAAATCGGGCAAAAGGTTCTTTTAAAAAAATATACATTAGACTTGAATCTCATATCTCATTGAAATTCTAACCCGATCTCTTATTCAAAGGAAGGTATAAGCTATGAAAACGCCCAGAATACACATACGTTTATTTATTCCGCACACATAATATTATATATGGGTAGTAACTAATCAAGGAAACATCTAGCAGCTAGTTCCTAAAGTTAAACCACAGTAGAAACTTATTATAGTATGCTAACTAAGTTTTGTTCTTGAATAATTTGGAAGTAAGTTTATAATGTTCACAAGCAAATTTCCCCGATGAGGTTTTGTATTATTTGATGATAATAACTTTTTAATATTTTTATAACACTAAAGTGACAAACAAGTAGGTATACGGCTTGATGATAAGCGGTTACCGTAGCCTATTGACGTTGCCAGGGGCATGTTGCCGACCCTGCAAAAGTCTCTTCTTGAAGTGAAGAACCCCATGCTGTACTCTCTTGGTAAAACCATGGCGGGAAGCTCGTTTCACAACCACTGTTCCATATGGTTGAATACTTATTATTCGACTAAAATTTATGGAAAAGTAGATATTTTTCGATGTTTCCAGTGGCATTTCCTAAAAATCTATGAATGCCCAAAATCGGGGTCGTGGTTCCATGGAAAAAAATCTTTATCGCTAATAGTTTCAGACTTTCCTGACTGGTCTTACTGAATGATGGTGAATTACTCTGTTTATACATACTCGTAATTAAAAAAAAAACCTAGAACATTTCATACATATCTATTCACGCACGTTCACGCACAAAAATGACCTGTGGATATCTAATTCACTACTTGTGGCATAGGATACGATCCGTTTATATGCATCGTACTACTGTCCAAACTTGAACTACGAGAAACATAAGAGTCAAAAGCGAGTAGAACTTAATTAAAACCGACTGCAAGATGCAGACATAATGAAGAAGTTACACTTATTAGTTTGTATGCTTGTAGTGGTTTCTAAATCCTCTAGCCAGCTAGGATGATTCCCATTTCATTCGACCGCGACTTTTGGTAATTTATGCAGTTGTCAATAGATCTTTTGTTGCATTTTGTAAAATAGGTAACCATTTCCCTGATTTTATAAATTTTATCTAAGTATATTTGAAATTCAAGGAAACATTCTGCATTTCAAACAATGTTTAATGGACCATTAGTGTAGTTTACACGGCCTCTTACAATATTTTGGGGAACGCGGTCACGCAACGGTAATGTAATGAACGGAAATAATTGGATAAACTTAACCTTTAAATTGCGGCAAAATTATTGCTTTAAAGGCACATTATACTCTACCTAAATAAAGTTCATTACATTATGAGCATCGTTTGTCTTTATGTGAGTAAGTGAAACATTAGGTAATTGGGTGCTTGCTTAGCAATAATTTGCTGATTTAGATAGTTGGTAAGTTAGCCCTGTAGGTGGGTATTTGACCTTTGAAGCTAAACATGGAAACTTTTAGGTACCTACCTAGGTTTTTATGACAAGATTTCACGATTCGCTAAGTTTGTAACAAATTTTAGCTAAGTCACTAATAAAAAATTAGAAAATGGCAGTTACTCGAACAAATTTGGTAAAGCACTGCTCATATACGGCCACAGTAGACATTATTAACAAACACCAACCAATATTTAATGACCAAGAATAAAGCCATTCTCTCAAACCCATTAATAAAGCGACCACATGCCCCTAGCCCATTTGAAAGGCATGAAATTCCCATAAAATTGGTATAACTGTCGTGCCAATAAAATGGTTGATTTACACAGTGACTTATAATAGTTTGTTAGACGAACTAAATATTTTGTAATGCAGGTAACCGCAAAACGGAAGCTTTTTAAGTTGTTAATAAGTTTAACAAAGATTGTAAAAAAAATGTATTCAATTCCTTTATAAATAGGCACATAGAAGTCATGGTAACTAAGTCCGAAAATATTGCTAGATTTCTAAGAAAAAGACAAAATTGACAAAAATTGTTTTTTCTACAAATTAGATTTTTTTGGGTCGAAGTTTAGATATGGCTAATTAGGTTAATGGTAGAAATATTGCAGCCTCAGGATTATGTCATACTGAATGTATTTCGAAGATAGAGTTAGTCCATGTTAGGAAGGATCAATTTTACGAGGGTACATAGTGAGGTTTTCGGTTTATAGGTGCCCTTAGCACGTGTCGGGATGGACTCTGTTTTTAGGCTCGGAAATAAGCGGTCTTGACATGGTTTCATTAAGATTATTCAACTAATTTATAAATTTGAATGTTTGTATGTTTGCGACTCAATCGCGCATAAACGGTTGAATGTTTAATGTAGTCATCACAGCTTTTTGCTAGTTTTTTTTCAATGTACAGGGTTTTTGGAAAAACATCATCGTCGTCGTTGTCTCCGGGCGGGATCGGCCCACTCCCGATCCCGCTCAGCAGCCTCCTTCTGGAACATTACGGTCTCGCAGAAGGAGGTTACGGCCCTCCACGCCGTATCCCCGTTCATCATCGCCGACACGACTGCTATGGAAGCCAGATAACTGATATACTGCATAATACTACTTTTCTTTTGTAAATATATACTTATATAGATAATAGGGTATTTTACGCTATATGAGAAAAAATCTAAAAATGTACAATTTAGGATAGTTTTTAACAGTCGGAAAATGTTAGTTTTAGTTCATAAAATAACTTAATAAATTTTAAAATTCATTTCAAAGTTTTCAGATTTTTTAATCTGTTTCTAAACAAGCGAAACAGTCGCTGCCATTATAATGACGCCATACGGTGCTGTATGTAAACTAAAAAGTGGCAACTGAAGTATTATTATTATTATTTTTACACTAGTATTCATGCAATCAGGAAAAGTACACTAATAAAAAGGATAATAACTCATATTTAATTTATAAAATATTATTTAGACCAATATCAGCGCATTTATTTACTCACAAGAGACTAAATAACGTCATGACCGTAGAGTTACATGACGTCCAGCGTTTTCATCAAACTACTCCCGACATTTGAAAATGCAAAATTTTAATGCATTTTTATGGCACTTATCGATTGAATAAAATTTTTGTGTTTTTTTTTGGAACGAATTGAGACATTTTTCAGACTCAGGACAAGCAGACATGTTCATATACACAAATGTCTGTCCTGAGTGGAAATCGATCCCACGACCTCCGGCGCCATCTTACCAACCACGCTAACTGGCCCGTCAAACTTTAAAGTTACTCTATAAGTTTGTTACACGGGTCCCATTCTGATTTGCCAATGCTGATGATAGACGCAGACATCATTTAACCGATTGTCTCATTAAGTACGTATGAAAGTTTAAAAATTGCTTTTCGATTCGATAGTGTACCCAATCGTTTGTCACCTAAAATCACAACCACAACCGAGCACCAAATAACTTCGAGTATTTCAGTAAATTTTTACAGCGTTCTTGTGTATTTTTCCGCAGCTCTCCTGGCCCTCGTATGACGTAAGCTGATGGCCTGTACTTACATAGATGGTGACATTTTATGACACCAATCTTTGGTAGCGCTCTGTTATCGGGCTTACGCCGTTTGATCACTATCCTTTTACACGATATTAACGTCTATTCTCGATGCGTGAAAGTCGATTATCCCTTGCTGTTGCAATTAATTTGTTGATTGAACTCTGTCATTAATAAAATGGGTGGTAATAAAACACGTTATCGCATGATGGAATAATTAATTACTGATTGTGTTGGGATATTATTCAAAAATACATATATGGTTTATTTTACGTTTATTAATTACAAACACAAATTTATTTCTTGTTAAAAAAATTGCTTTAAATTTTAAACGAAAGTAATCTAACATTTAAATGAAGCCTGATCAAATACAAAAAAAACTTGCGGGATAATAATATTATTCTGGGACATAATTCCTCACACACGGCCATCTGACCCCAAACTAAGCAGAGCTTGTACTATGGAAGCCAGATAACTGATATACTACATATACTACTTTTCTTTTGTAAATACATACATATATAGATAATTACAACCAGACACAGGACAAACAGACATGTTCATACATACAAATGTTTGTCCTGAGTGGGAATCGAACCCACAACCTGTGGCGTGATAGATAGGGTATCTTACCAACCATGCCAACCGGCCCGTTAGGTACCTATATATGTAGGTACATATATAGGTAATATCGTTTTCAAACGTAAATAATGCTGTTAAGAAAGCTCAAAGTCATTATTGTCGTATGCCGTAAGCAAATATGACATTAGTTGGAATAAACAGCAGTTTCCCTAATAATGATGTTTCGGGCGCGGCGTCTCAACTAGTCTAAAGTTACGTTACTCATTGTATATGATTAGGTTCTTGCTCGTAGATTTAGGAAGGAGCTAATTTGCAATAGGGTTGCTTACGTAATCGTAGATGGGGCCACTGAAATACGTCTAATGGCGTGTCACGATTTAGGTACCTATATAATGCTATGTGGATTGGAAAGAGTTTTTTGATATTACTTCAAGGGAAAAGGGAATTTGGTACAGGACACTTCAGAGCGAGCCTCCTCGTATTCCGTGGTTTGCTGATGTGGGCTTATGTAGATCGTATACAGTCACTGCCTTTAGAGTGCGTTCTGGACACATTCCGCTCAATAAGTTTGCGTATCTCATGAAAAAAAGTGATTCTCCACTATGTGATATTTGTGGTACTATAGAGGACGTGCAGCACTTGTTGATGGAATGTGTCCGTAACAAAGCTGATAGAGACAGGCTTTTTATTGAGCTCAATATAAATCTTAGTGATATTGGTGCCTTGAATGATATTCTGGCTAAGCCTACAAGTGATGCGGCTAAAAAGTTGTACAAATTTGTTCAAAATTATAAATAAGTTTAGTTTAGTGTAAAATATGTTGATTGTTATTAGTGCAGGTAATGGTATGATGGGACTGGCATGGTCAAAATTGACAGAAGTCCCTAAATCAATATAGAATAAAAAAAAAAATATGGTACCTATATGAGTTTAGTTTCATCTTGTCATTATGACCAATCGCGTTGTTTACGTTGTAACACAGTGGTGCCTCTAGCGGGAGAAATTGGCAGTAAGGTATTATAGTAGGTAGGTCTACTCGTAGATTCTATTTTTGTTATAAATAAAATAAAACCCTTGTTATATCAAATAAAACGTACCTACTTATACTATACATACTTTATTTTTATATTTTTGTGTGAAATATTATCTACAAAGTATACAGGTGTAAGGGACGGTCCTCCGCAAACTGACAGGGTGCATTCAGTTCTTAATTTTGAATCATATTCCGGGCTGTCCTGTACACCCTGTATAGGGGAGTTGTTTTTCGGTCTTTAGTAATCAGTCCCATACAATCAATATAGGATATCCAAAAATCATTCATAAATTATTTTTAATTTGATAATATATTTTACTTGACATACCTACATGCATTCTTATCCTTCAAAATTATATTTGACGTGTATTATAAAATAAAATTAACATAATAATAACAGTAACAAACATGAATTAATATGCATAATACTTAAGCAGTTCCGTAGTTGCACGTGTGTACCCTCCGGACTTGTTCTACAACTTATATAAGTCTTTGGAGCTTTGGAAGCAGCCAGTTTGCATCTGCATTGGTACTTAGACGCCGTGTTAATGAGAATTTACTAATGTTGCATTTGTACTTATTTCTAAACTTTGCGTGCTTACCAATATCAGTATGCGCTTTACTGCAAAATTCAAAAAACAATTTCAAGCGAAATTCAATAGTATTGACATTCGGTAAAATGCTGTTTTTTTTAAAATAGAATGGGCTGTTGTTAGTTTACTAACAAGGTATCAATTTACGACAAAGTGGTTGGATAGCTGCTCCAATAGATAAGTAGGTACTGAATTAACCGACTTGGTTTACATTCGATTTCACAACTTTTTACGACAGAAGAACTGCGTTGCGAGACTTGTGCATTTTTTTACATGTTATGTTTTTGAACGGGAGAACAAAATTAATATTATTATTATACTAGTGTCATTGCCCTTTAAAATTCGTCCTTCATAATAAAATGCCCTTTGTATTTTCATTTATTTGAAAATATCTATAGCTCGCTTTGCATAACCCAGTTTGAATATTTTTGCATACATGATGTATAGTAGTTCTCATATCGAGAATTCCAAGTAAAGCAAAGCCGTAAACTGTGACAGAGTTTGTTGAAACTCGTAAACCCGTTTTTACGAGTTTCATCATAGATGAATGTTTTAAAAGATCATTAAAAATATATATTTTATTAAAAACGTTAGTTACAAGAGTATTTATGTCCCGATAAAACCTTGGAGATGCTGGAAGTGCCTGGGGACCATAGACAAATCAAGACGAAATAGAAATGCACCGTAGACAATTCATGGGGAGGCCTATGTTTCGAATTTGCTATCCAATTTTTTTATGGAAACCAACAGTGATTCCAAGTAAAACTTGGATAATATGAAATACAAATATACATAAGAGATTTCAAAATATTTCTACACATACGTGTGTTGTCTATGTATATGTATGTGTGTATGTTGATGTAGTGTGAGTGTTATATGCTTAAGGGGGTTGAGAGGGGCCTCTCTCTTTTTCCAAATAGGTTTATACAAAGTCCTTCAAAGTGTAGTAAGTAAATAAAATTCCCGTCACGTTTCCGCCCCGTGTAATGCCCCGGGTAATTAACTTCTCAGTAAAGTGAATAATGGCAGATCCCTGAGGCGTTTGTTTGCATTTTAAGGCGGTATTAAATAAACGAAGATTAAGAAAAAATTGGGCTTTTGACGTTCTTGGAGGGCTTTGAGAAAAACACGATACAGAAGTCTTGGGGAAATGGAAAATGATTACTTAATTTAATTAACCAGTATTTTTTTATTCAGTAGAATAACTGTATTTATTTCTCTCGTTTCGAAGTTCAAAACAATAGTACCAACCAACCAACAATAGGAGGTACCAACAATCATAAACTTGCTTTGTGAGATCTTGTGCCTTCAAATGTAGGTAAACACTTAACTTTTCTAAAAACAACACACATAGTTTTAAACACTAGTTATAGGCATAAACTTACTGTACCAGTATCTCGGCTCAGCAAAATTAGAAACATAAGGAGCGATGTAAAGTAGGTAAGTACCTAAAAAAATCTGTGTTTAGTTTTTAATAAAACTGAAATTGTATGTACTAGAAAGGATACTATACAGTTTCTGATTTTATTAAGGACATGAATGCAAATTGATGAAATGCTTGCTTCACAGGCTATTTTATGATTCTTAAAAAACGTAAGATACCATAGACATATCTAATTCCGCCGTGAAATAGTAATGCACTTGTATTACTGTGTTTCGGTTAGGAGGGTATGGGATCCGGTGAAATTACAGGCACAGGAGACTTAACAACTTCATGTCTCAAGGTTGGCAACGCATGAGTGATACCTTGGCAGAGAAAATATAATATTGTATTTTCTTTGCCCGTGGTGTTATGAGCATCTATAGGATACGGTAACCGCTTACCATCAGGTGGGCCGTAAGCTTGTTTGTAGTATTTTATTATTATTATAGTACAAAAAAAAGGTACTTGTGATGAGTTCACTTAATTAATGTGCTTTGAATTTGTATAGTAGGTCACTGGGACCCACTTCGTAAAGTTATAAAAAAAAATGTTTATAAACGTGTCAGATGAGATAGGATCATCATAATCTCAGCCGCAAGACGTCCACTGCTGAACATAGGCCTCCCCTAAGGATCTCCAATAGGACCGGTCTTGGGCGGCCTGCATTCAGCGATTTTCGACGACCTTTACAAGGTCGTCTGTCCACCTTGTAAGCGGACGTCCTACGCTGCGCTTGCGGGTCCGTGGTCTCCACTCCAGAACTGTTCTTTTTAATCCTACTTCTACTACTTCCACTATCTAATATTATAAATGTGAATCTTTGGATGTTTATGAGTCTATCATGCATAAAGTTGGCACATAGTTCATAACCTGAAATAACATAAAGGGTATTTTTTATCTCGGGTTACCATAAGATCTCTCGGGAAAGCGGATGAAACCGCGGGGCAGAAGTTAGTATAATATAACTAAAGACAAGCAGAAAAAAAGCTAGCAGTCATTCATGCGAAATTATATTACATATAGAAATGAAACCAAATCTCTATTGTCTAGTGTGCAAATTCTCAACTTTTTTTGTTTTTTACTTTGTATAGGCATGTGTTTGACCACAATCTCACTATGGTAAGTGATGATGTAGCCGAAGGTGGTAAGCACACAAAGCCTAGAAGGAACTGGCTCTGCCGGAACACACCAATAGGTGTTTGGCGACAGATTTTCAACTTGAGGGTGGTATCACCGTGCTATGGTTTCCTCACGATGTTTTCCTTCACCGAAAGCTCAAGCTCATTTGAGGATTCAAACCCACGACCTACTAACTTATTTGCTCTAGACAATAAACGCCTATAGGTATATTGGAAGGTAAAACATTCTGTATCTTGATTTTCCATACCTACATCTATACAAATAAATAAAATTGAAGTGTCTGTTTGTAATGTCAAAATGAAGTCAATAATATGAAAACCGACTAAGTGCGAGTCGGACTCAAGCACGAAGGGTTCCGTACCATTATCTATAAAAACGGCAAAAAAATCGCGTTTGTTGTGTGGGAGCCCACCTTAAATATTTATTTTATTTTGTTTTTAGTATTTGTTGTTATAGCGGCAACAGAAATGCATAATTTGTGGAAATTTCAACTGTCTAGCTATCGCGGTTCTTGAGATATAGCTTGGTCACAGACAGACGGACAGACAGCGAAGTCTTAGTAATAGTTTCTTGATTTTACCCTTTGAGTACGGAACCCTAAAAATGAGGTTAATAACAGCATTTTACTAAATGCATATCAAAGTACATATATAGGTACGGTATTTGAAACAAAAAACAAATTTTAAAACTTTTGTCTGTCTTTTTGTTTGTTCCGGCTAATCTCCAAAACGGCTGAACTTATTTTGACGAGACTTTCACTGGCAGATAGCTTATAAGGAGTAACTTAGGCTACTTTTATTGGTTATAGGCTAGGCGGGGAAGGGGGGCCTAAGTGCCTACGTTTTTCCAATCTTTTCTATCCAGTTTAAGTATAAAACTGTGATCTCAGAATTATTCAAATTAAATTTAGAAAGAAACTTTCGTGTAGAAAAAGTAAAATTGTAAATTTTTAGTTCATTGCGTTTTTATTCGATCAAATGTAAAAACTCTTTTGCCAGTTTTTATATCTCGAAGCTAGTAGTAGTGTTTTAAACAAGTATATATACGATTATATACTATATAATGTACTAGCTGGTCCCCGCAGTTTCACCCGCATTCTCGGGATAAAAAATAACCTCAAGAATTGGGCTATCAATTGCAAAAAGAATATATCAAATCCGAGTGGTAATTCCAGAGATTAGCACTTTCAAACAAATAAACAAAAGAACTCTTCCGTTTTATTATATTTGTACATATGTGATATATCAAGACTTAGCCATTTATAACCGACTTCAAAAAGTAGGAGGTTCTGATATCAATCCGTGGGATAAAAGTTAGTAAAACTTAATTCAAAATTACCTTCCATAATGTATAATTAGTTAAAATAGTTAAATCGCGTGACCAAAAGCGGTTAAGATGTGTACAAAATTATACGCAACATGCAGTTTGCGTTATCGAGGCGTGATCATTTCGTGATCGAGATGGTATCTAAACTTGTTATAGAGTTATAGGTGTCGGTGTGATTAGCAATGAACGAAATTCCTGTAATGTTTGGTTTTGTTGCGGGGCATTTTAACAGAATTACCTATTAGTATCGAATACTGTATTTTTTAAAAGTAAATACATGTATACTCTGTTCAAAATAAAGTGCTCTAAGATATTATTAGAAAAATAACCTTATTGCTTCATAATTAATTTCTAGCGACCCACCCTGGCTTCCCACGGGTAGAAGAGCATTACGCCTATTTTGTCTATCTAGTCTGAAAATTACAGCCGAGGCGATATTGCTACAAGAAAGCAGAGTCTGTAATTATCAAAGCACACGTATACGATGTTTTATAACATATTTGCGAGTAAATAAATAAAACTCGGACTTTCTTAAACGAATAAATCTTTATCATCATTACCTACTTGACGATTTTTTCAAATAAAAACAATACAGCGAAAAGAAAAAGCGCGCGGAATACTTTTTACTTGTTCACAAATTAGCGATGCGCGCGCATCAGCACTTTTTTTTTAAGGCAAAGGTACAAAAACAGCCAGTATTACTAATAAAGTAAATTAATATTTTTGTGTTTTGTTACACATAAATGGTTGTAATTTATGGTCAAAATTAATTAAATTAAAGAATTAAATGTTTATTTATTATATAATAAATAATAATGTTAATGTTAATTTTATTCATAAAATGTTGACCACATTTCTGACATAAAAACTCTTTGCTAAGATTTAAAAAAGTAACGTTCGTTTTAGACGGAGCATCTTGATAAACCGTGCGTTTTACATTACAATAACGCACAAGTACGTAATGAGA
Organism: Tetheella fluctuosa; assembly: GCA_951216915.1. Taxonomy (NCBI): domain Eukaryota; kingdom Metazoa; phylum Arthropoda; class Insecta; order Lepidoptera; family Drepanidae; genus Tetheella; species Tetheella fluctuosa. Next base: position 3,180,208 of record OX578237.1, read on the forward strand.
TACATTACGATATTGAAATTGGTGAAATAAGAGACCCTTTACGAGCAAATGTGTTATAAAATATTTATACTATTCTATAACTCTATTGGTTTACAGGACGCACGCGAGTAAAGCTCCCAGTCGGCATGATTTTTTCCGACATCGTCAACAATCATCGGCATATTTCAGCCAATTTATACAAAACCTTTTATGTATTATACACGTAAACCTTTCTCATTAATCATTCTGTCCATCAATGAAAACCGTATTAAAATCCGTTCATTAGTTTTTGAGATCATCGCGAACATACAGACAGTCAGACGCGGCGGGGGACTTGGTTTTATAATTTATATATCTAAATATTATGTAGTGATAATAAAAAAATAATAATGATACATAAATAAATAAATATTAAATGGATAATAATTAATATCTATCATTCCAATTATATTTCAATGCGTGAGTCTCTTTTTAGTTTAAATAACAGGATTAAATCTACAAAACTATAAAATGCTTATATTACGTATTAAATTGCTACTACGAACTTTGTAGAAGCTCTACGCCGTAGGCGGTCTACGTCGTAGAATATTAATTCTTCAGTTTGTTTTGAGAGTGGATAAAGATATTTACGACATATTCTAGTAGGTATATTCTCCATGCCGTTTATTTGGAAGATAAATTATATCACTTTTTCAGGCTTTTATCTAGACATTGATATAATTTGAACTGGTTACTAAATCTAAAACTGGAAGAGTAAGGTTTTTTTAGGACAAATAGAACAATTTACCATTTTACCCGTTTAATATATTTTATGTATTATATTATATATTGTCTTCGGTAAAATTGCCGATGGTGTACATAATACTCTTTTTAAATATTTAACTTCTCATGGTGGACTATGGCCCAGCCTTTTAATTATAGGCTTTTGCTTCAGGATTATGGATATTCTGAAAGTAATGACAATAATCATAAAAATTGGGTATAATATCATAAAAACCTAAATCAACTAATCATTACACTGCTGACATATTGTTGGAATATTTACATGGAGCAATTACCCCATGTGTGTAACCGCTTAATTACTTAAGCGCAAGTGTTAAGAGATGGCGAGTTCAAACCGTAAAATCATTCGTCAATCCTCATAGTTTAAAACACTATTATTTTCTATTGCACACTTTTTATAAATTTTAAGTGTTTTTTTTTAGATTTGTTTTTTTTTACTAGCATATTCCACTGTGATCTGAGTGAATTCACAAGTATATTTACCAAAATTATAATTTATACTGTAATGTAAGTAGGTTATCAAAATACAGTAGGTATTAGAGTATCTATTTTGTAAGAGTAGCTGTAAGTGTGGAAATAAAAATCACCAAACTATTTATTATTTCTTAATGTTTGCTAAACAACTTTTCTTTCTTTCTTTCTTTCCTCCTATAGACTTGGCCTGTTTTAAAGAGACTGATTCTCTTCAAGCTCATAACTTAGGTAGTTCATTAAGACGTAGTTTAAAATCTAATCCAAGCGACACGTCCGCGGGCAATCTGACTCCAGAGAACTTAATTCTCCACTAATTTGAAGTCAGTTTCGTGACGAAATTGAATGGAATTGCCTACGTGAGCCAAGGGCATGTAACTACCGGAATGGAAGTTGGCACCTTATGCAACACTTGAGTAATTGAGGTATGTTTTGTTTATGTTGAGAATTCGTTTCGAGATTATAGCCGACTAGCTTTCGTCCCACGGTTTTCAAAAGAAGCTTATGTCATTCTTCGGTCCATAGAATATCTACATGCAAACCATGTTAATCCATTGTTCAGTTGCTGCGTGAAAGAAAGACAAACCAACATACATTCTTTCTGATTTATAAAAGTATAGGGAAGGGATAATAGGAAAAGTTCAGTTGGTGAGATTTTACAATGAGCTTGGACTTAAAAATAATGGGAAATATGCTGAGGAAACTGGAAAATACACTGACTGCCTAGAGCCTTGAAATATTTAAGGTTTTTTTTTTTAAATTGGTAACCTGAAAAATAAATTTGTTTTTTGTAGGTACTCATCTATACCTGGCAGATGGGTTTTATAGTTCTAATTCAAACTGATACAGTCATGAGCATGAATTTAGAAGGGATTTTCTCTTAAAGCATTGATTAAAATTTTATTTTCCTATTATGATAGAGGTGTTATCAGATGCAACCGTTGTTTCGCGAGAAAATCGCTTTCGAATTTTACTTTAGTATATATAATCGTAAGTGTACCGATACAAGAAATAAATGGTAATTCAACGAAGTAAGCAATTACAGTTAGAGACAAAAAGAAATTGCCACAAGGTAATTAGGCGTCGAACAAACATTTCTTCCCCCTACACGACAGACTAACGAGCGACCAACGGTTGTAATATATTACTAATCTTTTATTTTTTAAATTCTGTAACTGATGCTTGCTGTTAGTGTCTATGACGTAGGTAGGAGAACTGCGGTAGGAGTTGACTGGCAGAAAAGGGGACGTAATGAGAAGGCGTTATTGTTATTCACACACACACACACACACACACGTATATCTATTCGTCTATATAAGACGTGACGTCACCAGTTATGCCCCATCCATGCGACTTTCTCGGAAGTTCAAGAATTAAAAACTAATAATAAAGCTGAACTGCAGTGGCGTAGCGTGGGGGGTGTCGGGGGGGGGGGGGGGGCATGGCCCCGGGCGGCATACGAAAGGGGGCGGTGGCAAGCGCCACGATTTTTTAAATTGGAAATAATAATAAAAAAAACTTCAAATCGCGCCCGCAATGTAACGTGCCAAGCGAAACCGTAAGGGTTCGAAAGAGAGGAAGCGAGCTGAAATCGATGAAAATTGAGCTCAGAAGAAGTTATCCTCATAAAGGGGGGAAGCGGCGAGGTTACGTCAGACTCCTACTGACTTGAGCTTTTATTCCTATAGGTCGCTGTAGGCTGGGTGCAAGAGGGCGCCAAAGCATTCATCCGCGCACCTACCCAGCAGCGACAGCCTGGTGGGAGGCATCCTCTACGACGACGTCATTGCCGGGGCATCCGTCACAGTGCAGTGGTGACACACGGCGGTCGGCTCGAGAGGATTTCTGTCATCGTGCCGTGCCGCCGCTCCAAACTCTCCTCAAACACTGGACGGATGGCCACAATGGTCCTCAGACCCACACTAGAGTGCTCCAGCTTGGACTTCCACTCCTGGATAGCTAGCGCACGCAGCTGTGCTATGCGCCTCCTGGCCTCTCGCCCTGGGCCAGCGCCTCCTCGCGCCAAAAGTATACTGACGTGAGGCCATAAGGTCCCAAGGCAAGGCATCCGCCAGCACACACGCCGCTTCGGGGGAGATCGCTACCACCCTCTACGGCCTACGCAGGAGGGTGAAGATTCCGCGGTTCAGAGCGTCCGCCCATACGGGACATATTGATCGCACGATACCTAAGTACAGCCGCCTGCAAAGGGCTCCCGGTTTGCCGGTGTTCGGCAGCAGCCGCCGCACCCATCATCCTAGGCACCAGGCGCCCGAAGTGGACTGTGAAGATGTATGTTCCTTCCGAAGCAGTGGTAGTTCATCTTGACTTTTAATAAGTTGTACGATGTACATTAAGTCCGTTGAATAAAATATTAAAACTCTTTAATAATTAAAAAAAATGGGGGGGGGGGGTGGCAAATTTCCGGTCAGCCCCGGGTGGCGAAAGCCCACGCTACGCACTGCAGCTGAAGAGAGGAAGGAAGGTTCTTGAGGCTATTTTTATCCCGGGAACGCGGGTGAAAACGCAGGGAATAGTTATTTGTATATAAAATGTTACCAATTGCTGCTATATTTATTATATTAAACTTCGTAATCTATACTTATCTATACTAATATTACAAAGCTGAAGAGTTTGTTTGTTTGTTTGAACGCGCTAATCTCAAGAACTACTAGTTCGATTTGAAAAATTATTTCAGTGTTGGATAGCCCATTTATCGAGGAAGGCTATGGCTACTTATCCCAGGAAAACACAAGATCCCTCGGGAACGCGGGTGAAACCGCGCGGAAAAGCTAGTTATATTATAAAGTGGGTTAGTACAAATAAGTGCGTTACAATGATACATTTATGCAGGTCTTCCTAACGCATGCCAAATAAAAGCACTACATAGGACAAAATCCTTCAAGTGGCATTACGGAGGAAAGCGGAGGTAAATGCCCGTCCGACGGGGCCTTATTTCAGATAGTGTCTTTCAAACGTCCTCCGCGCCTCGAAAGATTTACGTACCTTATTTGTGATTAGGGTGACCATCAACAAAATAAAAGTCCTGACTATAAAATCTATTCTAAAAATTAGAAGCCAAAAATCGTCATAGATTTCGAAAATATGGCACATAAGAAAGTAGAAAGATTGAATACTTTATTACTAGATACCTACTACCACTGATTTTTTTCACTCAATATCACATCCCTGCAGGGTTGCCACCTCAAAAATCATTTGTCACCACTGATTTGTTTAAAATAGGCATGTGAAGCAAATTCAAAGATTTTTTCCTATTGTATGTATTTATTGCTTTTTGAATGTATGTTAATACGATATAAATCAAACCTTATGTAGTGTACAATTAAGCGGCAAGTTCAATCCAATCGATAAATACAAAATCTATTTAAGTCAATTTTAAATATTTTAACCAAAACCTTAATGTCCGTGTATATCTGAATTGGTATGGTGACCCTGTTTACGACTGACTTTTACAAATATAGGCTTATTTAAACATATTGTTTGGCTTTAGGTGACAGTTTTTTGCTTCCGATTTCTAGTAAACTATCAGTTTGTTTGAGTTTATTGAAACCCTAAGTTTTATTACATTACTAAGTATTGAATACTTATATAAAATAAATCTATTAATTTTATATTTTACTCCTCGAGTCACTCAATCAAAGATAGATTATCATCTTGCAATGGCTTATGATTGGTTTAAGTAGACGTTTGTTATACAATTGCAATTTAATCTCATATAATTTGTAACAAAAAACAAATTCGACTTCATAGTGGGTTTGCGCTAAAAAATATGAAATAACGATGTTAGAACTCGTTTTGAAATGAAATGAAATAATTTATTCATTCCAATAGGCCTTCACAGGAACTTGTGAATAGTCAGACTCTAACGCACGGTTCGGAAGGTTGCTTTTACGTTGAAGACAGCGAAAGGGAAGCATGTGTTCCAGAATCTCAAATTCATTAGTTACTTTAAATACTAGTTTACTACTACATCGCGTACTAACTTAGTATTCATTTTATTCTCTACTAGCTGACCCGACGTTCATTCTCCTGTATGGTCTTGAGTTCATATAAAAATGCCACAGAAAAAAGCACTTTCAGTTTTTCCCGAGTTTCACGGGTGACTTTTCCATTTTCTTTCCCGAAAACATTATTTGGACATTAACGAACGTAAGTATATGTAAGTAGATAGATAGCTGTCCCCTGCGGTTTCACCCGCGTTCTCGAGGAAAAAAAGTAGTAGCCTATGTCCCTCTCCATACCGGCTTCGTACTAAATTTCAGTGCGATCGGTTACATTTATAATATTATTAGGGATGTACAGTACCAAGGGTGGATCCAGAATATTTTTCTGAGAGGGGCACAAGGGGCAGACGGGCAAAAATAATCTGTATATATAAAAGGAAAAGGTGACTTGACTGACTGATCTATCAACGCACAGCTCAGACCACTGGACGGATCGGGCCAAAATTTGGCATACAGATAACTTTTATAATGTAGGCATTCGATTAGAAAGGATTTTTGAAAATTCCACCTCTAAAGGGGTAAAATAGGGGTTTGCGGCGCGGGTGAAACTGTTAAAACTAAAATTAAAATTACTTGTTTTGTTAATTATAAAGACAGTTTCCTTTTATGTTTCCTGCTAAAGATGTCTAGCACTTCTGATGGATATGCATTAAAGCCAGTCCATTCAAACGCTCTTCTGTCATTCTGCTGCGAAACAACTCTGATAATTTGATTTACCTATGGTATGTACTGTGATGGAAACTCCACAAACGTCTGGGGGGGAAGGGGGGGCACGTGCCTCTGTCCCCCCCCCCCCTAAATCCACCCTTGTACAGTACAACACTTTGAAACTACATCAACGTCCGCCCACGGGTGAGGTTGCATTTTATTTATTTTCCTCTTTCACTACAGACACTCATTTCAGATAGTGTCACTCATGAGTCTCCCACGTTTACCGGTGAATTTGCGCTCAGGCCATTAAAGAAGCCTTTTGTGGGAGAAAAATAAGTGTTAGTCCTAGACTGCTACTTGTGGCGTTCTAATCTAAAGAAGACCTAGAGAGACTATGGGTAATTTTTTGTAAAAATATTGTTAAAATAGTCGATCGTAAAAAATATGTATAAAAAATAAGCTTGCTAAGTTTTTAGCGGTTCTTCTCAGTTGAAGGCTGACTTACTACGAACCGGTGGTAGCTAAAGTAAATTCCCTCATAAGTCTCATTGGGCCTAAACTGCATAAATGAATTTGACATTATGGAAGTTTCGTTTTACTTTACAATATATTTCTATTTGTAATGTGTTATGTTAAATATATAAAAAGGAAGACTTGAAAAATACAATGCATAAATATAGAAAATTTTCTCGAAGCTGCTGGCGACAAGCAAGCCAGCGGGCAAGGTTCCCAGCAGGCACCGTTTTCTCTTTGTTATATATTTATAAATTACTTCCACTCGGAGATCCAAAAGGATCTCATATTTTCTCACAATAAAAGTACCTATCCAATGTAATTCATAGTATGATTTATCTGTGTCCAGTCTGTAGTCTAATTTTAAATATTATGTAGCTAGTCCAACTTCTAGTTTAATGGCTCCATTAATACATTAAAATGTTGCATAATTTAATTAAGAACTCTTAAAATGACTAAATTCGTTTAAAAAAAGTAATTGACTATGTTCGTTTCAATAGATTAATTTTGTTCATAAACGACCGTTAATAATATGTCACTCCGGTTCTAATTCTATATGTTGTAAAACAGTAACATGGTAACTTTGAAGTACCCTTCAGGTTTACAAATACCCTAAAATCCGTCAACTATTTATATATCTCCAGAAATATTCCGGCAACTACTCTTGACAGCCCGTTTCTGTCTAGACTTTGCTTTCTCGTCTAATTAATGAATGAATAGATGAAATAGACTTTATTATTAAGACTACAGAGGCTTAACTCGTCTAAACTGAACATTTGATATTTGAAATTAGTCGCGCAAACTTCAATGAGGTAGAAAATAAATCATTTCTATTTGTCACTTAGCATTGATACCTCAGTGTTGCTTTACTGTATTGATGTCAAATGCCAATATAATGCACGAACTATCGATTTCATCCATCATTTTAGGGTACAGTGACTTCAAATGCTTGTGCCAAAAAAGGTATATTATAATACCATAGAAATGCTACCAACCTTCAGGGAACAAGTGGTCCCTACTTAATTTGGGAGAGAAATCGGAACTCAATGCCTCAGGCCTTATAAAAACCACATTAAAATACCATAGATTACTTTGATTATATCTTTGACATAGTCTTTAGTTGTGAGTAATAGAGGCGATTTTGGAACAACGAGTTTATTTTCCAGTGGTAAATAATATTGTCGGCTATTCGATACGTGATATCCTCAACTTTGCATGAAAATTTTGTTATAATATTTGTGTTATTATCAAGATATTTGATTTATGCGATGTGAAGTTTATTTTGTTGGGTTTCTACAGACTTAGTGGTCATTTAAGCTGTTATAGCATCTCTATAATTTATTTTTCCTGTAATTTTATACATAGGGATGGTGGTGTACAAATAAAGTTAATTGTATTGAAGAACTACCCTCCATTCTCTCCAATGTCACTTGATTCAGTAGCGTATAATGTCTAATGTGACATAAAAACGTGAGAAATGGGCTCCTACATCGTTTTGCACCAGTACGAATATGTCGCGATGTGCGCAGGCCCTAATAGTTACAAATCAAGTTTTTTTTAAATCATTTGACTCGTGATTCCTGGAATCCTATTTTTAACCGATTTCAAAAAAGGAGGAGGTTCTCAATTCGGATGTTTATATATTTTTTTTAGGGGGCGTCCATAAATTACGTGAGGTGTTTTTTTAAATTTTCTGTCCCTCCCCCTCCCCCTGGTGAGATGTCGTGAGATTTTATTCAACCCCCTCCCCCATCCCCCAATCTCACGTGAGATTTTTCAAAATGTGGGTTTCTTACGTAAACGCGTTGGATTGTTATTGTAAAAAGAAAAAAAAATGCTTCGTGCTTTTATTTACGACTAGTTAAGACTTGTAATCAATATTGCTGAGAGTTTAAATTATAAGTGTAATAAAAATTTAACAATAGAATACTTAAATCGTAACTACTGTGATTCAAAAAAGAATATCTAATTCAGTCCATGGAGAATCATGCGCGGTCTCAAGAGAGACTATGATTTTCAGTATGGTGGTTTGACAGTCAGTAGATGTATAACGTCGAAGTATGAATGAAATTATTTTCTTTTGAACGAATTAGTGAATGATTTTAATTGTATTACGATTACGCTTAAGATCTTAAGCATGTACAATCTGGATTAAATGGACCAAAATAGTATTTTTTTCTTTGTTTCAATCAGAAAAAAAATTGCGTGATATTTGCAGGGGTCTCGGCAACTTAAGGCTCTCCAACGTAAGATTAGATGAGATTTGACTCGACCCCCTCCCCCCCTTAAACACCTCATGTATATGTATGGACGCCCCCTTATATATTATATGTTCGGGCATAACTCCGTCATATATAGAGGGATTTTCAAAATTCTTTTTAGGGTTCCGTACCCAAAGGGTTAAAACGGGACCCTATTACTAAGACATTGCTGACTGTCCGTCCGTCTGTCTGTCACCAGGCTGTATCTCAAGAACCGCGATAGCTAGACAGTTGAAATTTTCACAAATTATGTATTGTTGCCGCTATAACAACAAATACTAAAAACAGAATAAAATAAATATTTTAGGGGGGCTCCCATACAACAAACGCGATTTTTTTGCCGTTTTTATAGATAATGGTACGGAACCCTTCGTGCGCGAGTCCGACTTGCACTTGGCCGGTTTTTTTATAAAATGATTAGGGAAAAGGTAGATTGAAATTCTCACGATAGTAGAGAACTTTGTAGTGCCGGTATCTTCACTTGAGAGCGTTTCTATCGGGGTTTTCTGTACTTATATATCGGCAAAATCATTCAAATCAAATCAAATCAAATCAAATTTATATATTTGTTAAAATAGGTTACAATGATCTTACAATGTATATGGTAGTCCCGCTATTTTATGCCTATAACAAGCTTACAAATTAATTACACAATAGAATATTACGAAAATACAATAATCACCATATCAAATTCATTAATTAATTAAATTATCATTAAAATAGTCCCTAATGTCATAATAATTACTAATGAAGGTGAGATTAGTCAAACACAAGCAAGTAAAAAAAGTATCATTCTTTTCATGGGAAAACTACGGGGTAGAGGCTAGTGTATGATGAGCAGCTATCAAACCATAAGCATCCTTTGGCGTAGTAAGCTACTCGTATCAAAACGATGTACGACGACGATATAATGATTGATTAAGGTCTCTTCCCTAAATGTGCCTTTAATTGCTAATCACCTGTCCTTTTGCTATAATAGCCACTTAGTTTGAGCCCTGGGGCCCTAGAGGCCTATTTAATTTTAATTGAAGGACGTGGAACTAAGTTTCGAGAAGCGAGAGGCATTTTTAATGAAAAGTCTCGAGACAAACGTAAAACCTTTGCTTAAAAAAATAAACTGACTATTTTATCTATTTATTTTTAATACGTTTGAAAGTATTTTTTAAATTATTAATATACCTGAAACTACTACTACTCGATAAATCATGTATGTACCTAATATCTTTAACAATTGTTTTACCAAGGAAAATATAACATACAAAGAATCTCAGTGGTTGGAAGCTTTTGTATTTATGAAAGTTACCTCATGAAAAGAGTATAAGGCTTCGAAATGTCCGACATTTATACGTGTTCAGCTAACTTGAAGGAATGGCTCTCTGGGAAGTGGCTTTACGCCGATTTAAAAACTCATTATATGATTCCTTAAGGGATTACCGCAGCAAAACAGTTTTCTACTACGATTCCGTCTAGATAAATTTATTGGATGTATAAAACAATTTATTATTTTCTTTACTCAAAGAAAAGTCATCGAAAATGGTCGAAGCCTATAGAAAGGATAGCTGGAATTCACTGGTAGTTGATTGATAATAGATTTCTAATATGTTGTAAGGCAGAAAGTGGTAGCCAGTCTCTCAGGAACTACAAAGTAGCCTACTACGTACAATGTCGGAGAAAATCCACCAATCTATTCCGTTTTAAGTTGATTGCTCGATACGCGCCGCACGCGCTGTCAATGAATTTCCAAGGGAAATGTGGCGTGAACTGTGCCAGATTGTATAGGCTTGTGTTTGACCAAAATCTCACTATGGTAAGTGATGATATGGCGAAATGTGTAAAGCAAACAAAGCCTAGAAGGAACTGGCTCTCAAGTGTAGCTGCCGGAACACACCGGTAGGTGTTTGGCGACAGATTTTCAACATGAAGGTGGTAGCTAGCCAGGCGGATCCCGCAATGTACCCTACCACCGTGCCATGGTTTCCTCACATTGTTTTCCTTCACCGAAAGCTCAAGCTCAATGTAGGATTCGAATCCACGAATTTCCCCGCAGCATCTGAGGTCACTACCACTGAGCTATAATCGCTTTAAATGTTTTGCCTTTTACATACAAAGATTTCCAAGATTCCTTCCTTGTTTACGTGAGAACCATCATCCCGAGTGCACAAGCAGAGGAAATTATAATCATAAAACAAATTATTAGGGAACCCTGAAAATGCGCAAGTAAATGTCATGACATGCAGTGTATTTAGCTTAAACAAACATTCATTTGAATTTCTTTACATTAATAAAACTACAGCTCCCATTACATGTTAAAGTTAATTTTGTTTTACCAGTATCGTAATCAACTTAATTGTTATTTAATTTGTTTTTACAATAATAATCATTAACAATTTGAAGAACGTCAATGTTTTTTAATTTAAATAGGGAGTTTTTTTTATGTATGTGGTATTCTTCGAAAGCGACATCCATCCATCCCATTATATACCTAAAAATATAACTTTCTGTCAGTCCAACTGTCACAGTAAATTATCACCGGAACCACTAGTAAAAGAAATAAGTTGAAAGTACAGAATAATTAATTTTAAAATTTTAAAATTTATCTCTTATATTTATTCTCACAAATTAATACAATTCAAATAATATCCCACGAAGAAACAGTAATTATCATTGTTAATTTTCAAAGAACCGTAAAGACGTCAAATTAAAAGAAATTGCGATTATCAAAAACATGTTGTGGACGATACCCAACCTAAATAATAATAAAACGTTCCCCGTGAAAACCGAAGCGAAAACACAGATGTATTGCACATGGAAGTGGTTACCGCGTGGAAAGGATTATAAAGAGCGTAGTTATTCATCTTTGAATTTAGTATTTTTTTCGAGAAAACTATAAGATGGCAGAGAGCGAGAGCATAGCGTTTTTTTGCTCAAAGTGCAGCTCGACTGAGGAAGTACCTTCTTACAGAATACCGCTGCCAAATAACTTGATGTAGTATTCCTGTGCGTGAGTAAAGTCACCCGTCATCGGCATCCGTAACGCTTTTTCCTTACATGACCATTTCTGCCAGTCAACTCTTACCGCAAGCCGCGTAAGGGAACATCGTTCCAAAAATATTATAATTATTATGGAAAGTATCTATTGGTTAATTCTAAAATGCGGGTCGATTTACAACAGACGGTTCTACTCAACAATAAGTCTGTGGCAACGAGAGGGCTCAAGAATTCATTTGTAAACAGCGCACACGGATTGTTTCGCCTGTCCAGCTGTCCATCCCGCCGTTGTACTTCCTAATTCCACCCACGAATATACATTCCATACACGAATGTTACTCAGGTAGGTGAATGCGGTATTTCGGAGCATTATTAACATTAGAATTAATTTTATAGGCACAGAAACAGATAGCAGATTGAGTAATATTTAAAAATAATAACAATTTGTAAAACTGGAGTCAAATTATGGCTGTATACAGCATCTAACAATTACACATGTATGTACAATGTGTTGATCAAATAATTTACATACTTAATATAAGAAAATAATAGAACAATCATATTTTATGTTTTTACTATGTAATGTAAAATGTAAAAGCACTAAAATTACAATGAAACAAATCAAATTTAGAGCATATAGCATTATACTGACAGCATATTCTAATAATTAGATTATTTAGGAAAAAAATATTGTAGCTACATGGTATTATGGTTTATAATACCATGTTGTAATCTAGACAATACATATATTTTGCATGATATTCATGAAATACCACACCATGATCTAATGCCATTTTTTTTTATTTGTTTTCAGAGACCATCGCGGGCGTGCGCACAACAACTCACCAATCATCGCAATCGGGTGAATGTTATTGGAGCACATATGCTACAAACAAACAGACAAACAAACATGCTGATTAAGTCTAAATGTGCATTCTTAAAAAAAAAAACAAATCAAAATGTATGTACTTTATTACGTATCCATAAATTCGTACATCAACATACAGTCCCTTCATATACCTATATATCTATGAAAACTCATTATTCGGGGATCTGGAGTGACAATGGATTAAGGATTCATAAAAACTGGTGCGTTGTGGACAGGTCGCTGTTTGGAATTAATTTCGCGGAGAGCAGCGACACGATGTGAAAAGGGTTTCTTGAAAACCGACCTTACAATGTTTAGGATGAATATTTAAATATAGGTATTCTTTTTTTAATTTGCCGAGATGTCAAATTCACTACAAAGATATACTGCGGGAATGAAAAATGTCATGTTGCTTCCTGTAAATAATATTTGTCTGTGCTTGCTCGACTTGTCTGGACTATAATACCCAGATGTAAAAAAGTCGGTTAAAAATGGTTGGTACAGAAATCAGACATTGATTTTAGACCTATTCATCGATGAAAATGAATGAAATGAAAATATTTTTTGATTCAAATAGGCCTTCACAAGCACTTATGAATAGTCGGACTCTAACGCTCGGTTTGGAAGGTTGCTTTTACTGATAAGAGTAGGCAAGAAACTCAGCAATTACTCTTTTCAAAACGTCACCCAGTATACCTAGTATTTGTGTTCGTGAATATACAAGTACCCTACATATAGTAAATTTAATAGTTTGATGATTATTCCATAATCACTTGTTATTATGTTGTTGTGATTATTTAGATTTGACCACAGAAGAATCATTAAGGAATCGTGAGGACTCGGAGTAGCACCTGGCTGGCTTCTACCCTGAAAATCTGCCATGAACAGTGTGTTCGGACTGGTGCGCATTAGAGCCAGTTCCTTTTAAGTCTTGTGTTACAACTTTACCTTACCACCTTCGGCCATATCATCACTAACCACAGTGATAATGTGGTGAAACACAACCCTGTACATAATAATAAAAAAAATGTTGGATGTACTGTGATGAATCATTCACTAAGTGAGTTCAATGCTATGACCTTCATGAGTGCGTAAAACGTCACTTTACTAAACACTTCTTAGACGAAATGATACAAAATGATCCCTAAAACTAACTTAATTTATTCCTTTATCATTTATATAATGAAATGGGGGAGAATAAAGGACAAAAGATATTTACAGATTTTATCCTTCAAGGGGATTAAGATGAAAGGGACTTTTGTAACTTCCACGAAAATATGGGATACGCCTAAGCCGATTTGTATGAAAATATTAGAAATTAAACCTTTAGGCCGGCCCACGAGTCAATATTTTGTTGCAGATTATATTACAAGCTTGATTTATTATACTGTTAAACGTTAAATTGTAAATTTCTCATTTTACAGGGGAATTTGAAGCACTACCTGCTTCAAATGGGTGCTGGGTGGATATTTCGACATGGCATATTTTAGAACCTTACGTTCGTCATGTTTAAGAACTTGTCTATAGGACTAACTTTAAATTGGGTACCTGTTTTAAGAAACCCATGGACACACAGCATGATAATATAAAGATTATAAAAAAAACCTATAAAGTAATCAAATATGTATGCACGTATTATTTTAAGTTGAACAAGTTTGATCTTATCAACACTGATCGGGCTGGGAGCGGATGGCTTGGGATCAGTAGGAATAGCGGAAGTCAAAAGCGCGTCGCATTAGAAGATGCCTGTGTCAAGCAGTGGACTATAAAAAGAATATTCTAATGAAAACGCCACTGACCAGTTACAACTTTATTGTTACTAGCTTATAAGATTTTCTACAGCAATGTCAAAAGCCTCTTTAGAAAACTGGCCCCAAATTTAACAAGTTCCAAGTACAACAAAGCGGATACGGCACCTGAGACCCGAGGCGCGAACAGGACGACCGCTGGGTTCCGGCGTACCCTACTCTACACCGCTGCGTCACGGAAGCGGACAGACAAAAGTCTACCGAGTTTATATGACGACCAAATGTATGGAATGATGGAGGATATTACTGTTTCTTTTTTCATTGTGGTATGTGCTGTAACTAAATGAAGAAGGAATGGAAGGGGCAGCAGTTAGATCACTGTATAACGTCATGATAATAATGTAACGGTTAATTATTTGAGAAAATAAACAGCATTAATGCCTAAGTTTTTATTATTTATGTAGCATCTGTAACAAATGTTGAGATTTTAAAAATACCATTCATAAATTGAATCGCGTAATTCAGAAACCCCATAGGTCAGGCCTTTTCCAAAATGGTTTTGTTTTGCGTTTTTTGTGTTTTTCATATATTCTCACAAGTCCACGAGACACCATATAAGTTACTGCAATAGCGAACGAACAGCGGCATCTTGTGCAGAAAGATTTTATTGTAGAACCAGTTTTTTATTTCTTCTGAAAAATTATGCATTATATATTGACTTATCCAGGTGTTTCAGAATCGCGTAATTCAATAATAATTTAATTGTATGGTCGCCCTACTTTTGGTACTATGTATAATGAAGGGTAGGTACTCCTGTGCAGCAGAGGAACATTATGAATTGTACTTGGGTTTGTACAGGTCTTTTGTTTTATCTTGCTTCCATTCCACGACGAGCCACGGGTTTGTTAGTGGATAGTTATGTTTATTTAGACCTATTTGTACAAAATACTGTGTAATTAACAAATTAACTTGTCGTTTTGAACAACTATTTAACAATAACGAAGAATAACAGGAGAAAATGTATCCATAATTTTTAAACGTAAAAAAATAGAACCTTTGTCTCGTCTTTCTAATCATAGAAGTAGCATAAAATTCAAAATTAAGTAGGTAGTATTGTTTTTTTAAACAAGTTAAAGAGATAGCGTTCCATAAACCATATTAGGGTTTCACAAACACTATCTTTGGATAAAATACGAATAAAATACGTATCTGTAGGGACATTGCGTATGTTTTTTACTTAAAATATTGGTAAAGTTGAAACGAATCTCAAATAAAGATTTCCTTTCCCCGCATTCTCACTTTTCCATTATTCTTCATTGAAACAAGTGATTCTTGAAAAGCCAAGCACTTAAAACAATGTTCGACACGTCACCCACATCACATTTTCTTTGGGAAATAGCTCTTTTCCTTTAAAATAAAACCATGAAAGTGAATACGCAAGCATTATCAGTTTTGACATTGTTCAAGATGGCGGACGATGTGTTGTTTTAATGGTGAGCGGAGCGTTTAGCGGAAAACTATTTAAGCTTGCAAGATATATTTTTCCTTTTATAATGTTTTAGATACTTAAGGGTTGAATTCCCAAAAATACTTTCTTACATCCTAACAAATATTATAAATGTGAATGTGAGTTTGATTGTTACCTTTTCACGCCTAACAGCTGAATCGATCGCGATGAAATTTGGTACGCAGATAGCCTATGGTATGGAGAGGGACATGGGCTGCTTTTTTTTATCGGGAACGCGGGTGAAATCGCGGGGGACAGCTAGTACTGTATAAAGTATCTATGTGCAAAATTTCAAGTCTCTAGGTCCAGCGGTTTGCGCTGTTGTGCGTTGATATATCACCCAGTCAGTCAGTATAACATAATATATATATACAGGATGATTTTGTTATCACTGGCAATACTTGCAGGGGTGGAAGTACTCATCAATGTGAACAACTTTTATTATGGGGCTAACTCTGATATCGCATAAAATAATATGGTTGCTTCATACATTTTGGTCGAGTAGGTATTGAACTTTTGTATGGAACAGCTGATAATTTTTTCATGATTTCACAGTTAGTCCCATAATAAAAGTTGTTCATTTTGATGAGTACTTCCACCCTTGCAAGTATTGCCAGTGATAACAAAATCACCCAGTATATTGACTAGGTACTACCCACCTAGTCCCCGGTGTGCGTCGTAATTCTTTTTTCTTTGTCCGAAACTATCGCGAGCGTGCACACAACACCTTACCAAATTTTCATTGTAATCTGATGAATGGTATTGCAGCGGATACGTTACAAACAAACAGACAGACAAACATATTTATGTATATAGTATAAAATGTGGATGATTCACGAAATGTAATAAAATTGGTGTTAATAATACTCTCTGTAGTGAAAGGTATCGATCGTTCAAGATCCAATTGAATATGATTTACCCAACCCACGTGTCATGGCAAGCAGGACAAATAGGAATGACTCCACAATACATGTCACCATGCTCACACCTCCATACACGCTGGTGATTATGCGAAATAACCGACAATCGCAAATGGAAAAAGGAATGGAATAGCAATCTATTTCGGCTTATTGCTTGTCCGGATACCCATTTACTTAACACGCTTCCTTTTACCGCTTATTCGATGCGTGGAGGCAGAGCCGGCGTTGGGCAAGGGCATAAATGTTCGTTCGCGTGCAGGCTTCGATGTATAGCCCCATAATGCCCCATATCGATGGGAACGTATGGAAACGTCCTAGGGGTGAGTATTTTGCTGTATCTGAACGTTTATTGCTGGTTTGCTTTCGTATTTACTGTTGCATGTTTAGTGTAACTTTAATTGGTGTTGTTTGCGCCCGTACTGTTATTTTGGATTATATCTGATGATGGATTTTATTGAAAAGTCATTAAAATATAAATAGAACGGAATGGATGGATAAATGGTGGATTCATAGTTAAGTAAAATTTGTTTTGTTTTTTCATTCTTTATTCATGGATTGGTTTGCTTTCGATAATAATCTTCGTGTTAACTGATATGCCCATAAGCACACTTCATTTACCATAATTATTATTATCTATTTATTCCTTATCTGCATTTATTTCAACCCTTGAAATTCATAGATCATCATAGTATCATTATAAATAGCAGTATAAAAATAACCAATAATAACAATTGAAAGTATTTAGGCCTTAGTTCAGCCCTGTGTCCCGCGGTTTTTTCTAATCTCCATTAAGGGCAACTTTCTTCACACGTACAATTGGTGAACTAAGTTACGAATGATAGAATAGAACGAATAAAGAAAAATATACGAAAAACTATGTTTGTCCCGTTTTTTTGGTTCCGATGTAATTTTGCTGAGGTAATGTTCGTATTGAAGACGATTCTGTTACCTGCCTCAACTGTTTTTTTTTTGTCATTTATTTTCCACTTAATGGTAGGAAAATAAAGTTATTTTATTACTGTACTACTTAGCTAGCCGTTCTCCGCGGTTTCATCCGCATTCCCGGGATAAAAATCTAAGCCTATAACCTACCACAAGAATTGAGCTATCAAATGTAAAAAGATTTTTCAATATCCGACTGGTAGTTCCAGAGATTAGTGCCTTTAAAGAAACAAAGAATCTCTTCTCCTTTATTATATTAGTAGGTATAGATTAATAGACCTTTTGATTTCATGGTAAAGTAAAATTAATTGTCGGCTCATTTCAACACATACCTACTACCTTCCGAAGTAGTATCAAAAACAGACTAAGTAAGTACTTGCAAAGGTCTATTTGAATAAAATATTTTAGATTTTGCTATCGACTTTTTTTTAGGTTACCTTCAACTAGTGAAGGTTGGGTATCACCTCTGAAATGCGGATGTAACTATGAGGTGAAAACTAGTGGTTTATATTTTTCATAATGAACTGATTTGAACAAATCCTGGCTTTATTTTATACGACGCTGCTACAATTACGACTACACCAATCAATTTGACGCTTGGAACAGAAATGCTATGGTTCAGACATCGTCGATAAAGTATTTTATAATTATAAATGTAGATTATCAGTTATCTGGTTCCCATAGTACAAGGTATGCTCAAAGCCGTGTTTGAAGAAACGTCCCAGGATATTATTTATTTATTTATTATACACAGTTAAAAGTGTGTTACACAATAAAATTTTCTTTAATTTTTACTTATTATGTACTACATTATTTTTGATGAAAGAAATAGACTAAGCGCTTTTCGATATAATATATCGTAGGTAGGTACTTATAGTAAGATGTTGATTTACCCTTATATCTTTCATGACTTTTGTAGTTAATGATAGATTTCTGCAGTATCTACTGAGCGTAAGCCCCTCCTTACATTGAAAATATCACACAGAAGCTGATAAAAAAAATTGTGATGATGTCAAGATATTGGTGACTTGTTATAATAAATAAATAATTTTATAACAACTTTCTGATATCGTCTCCACATATTTCCCTGTTCCGATAAGGGATGTTGCAGCCCGCAGGAGAGTAAATCTTCGTTTTGTCGTCGGTCCACAGCCACGCCATCTGTTTGTCGCAAGACGCAACTCCGTGCGGTTGTGCAAACTCTATCCTTGTACTTTTAGGGTTCCGAACAAACGTTGAAAGTCTTCGTCGAATAAGTAAATAATTTAAACTTTAAAGGAGAAGTTGGTAAGACGGTAACAAAGAAAAGAAATAGAACCAACTTCGACAGGACATACCACCAACCTAATAACAACTAGATATAGACCAAAATGCGGAAAATTTTCAGATTAAATGATGAATGGATGATCGGCAGAAGTGCGGAGGCGAAAAGATGGAATCCATAATTTCTATTATAAAAGTTGGTTATAAAGCGAAAGTGAGTCTGTCCAATAGTTCCGTTTAAACGGCTAGGTAAGCTAGTAAAATGATAAGCCCAAAAATATAAAATACAAAGGTTCTTGGGCATATCCCAAAAACGGAACCCTCCATTCATATAGGTAATTCTAACTTGGCCTGTTTTCACTAAGCTGGCCTTACTAAGATTAATGCCAGGTGCTTAGTGTCAGCGGTTTTAAATTATGCGTTTTTTTAGCTTAATTTGGTTTACGGGGATTTCGAGAGAAATGCACTAAGTAGAACATGTGAGAGCAAGTATGTTACAAATAAACTGAAGATCTGTGCCTATTTATGCTACAAATAGCCAAGTAGATATATCTATTTAATATCTATCTTGAATTGAATTGTACACCTCCATATTTTACTGTCTTTTACTCCTCTCCATCTAAAAGGTTGTCATATAGAGATCACACATACTGATAAAGCGTCCACTGTAACATTCTTATTGATATATAACTCTAATCACATGGGATATAACAATAAACTGTTATCTATTTAACAATTGTGTCAACTTAAACAATAATAAATTTGAAATTAATTGAACAATTCTCCTTAATATTTTTTTTTTTATCTATAACATACTAAGGGCTGGCCTTTATTTTGGACAAAGAATTAGCATTACCATCCAATATGGCAATGCTGCCAGCCTTTTGGGCACTTTTCCTGTTGACAGTGATGCGGATGATTTTTTTGATGCCCTGTAAGTCCCCCTTTTTGTCCCTTCTTTTACTGTAAATAGTAGTGAAGTTGTCTCCTTTATTATAATAATAAATTAATTTATTAACTAGTTTTTGACAGATATATGGAAGATACTTTTTTTTAATGTAAATAATTTTTTTGTGAGCTAGACTTGGTAAATAATGCGATGACAAGTCAACTGCTCCATCAACCGTCCATCCTTAGGTAGAGAGAATAATAATAAACGTTCATATGTACAAAAGGTACTGACTGTTCATATTTACTTTTATTATAAACGTAGAACACCAATTACATTACTTAAATACATGGTATAAAAAAACCGGCCAGGTGCGAGTCGGACTCGCGCACGAAGGGTTCCGTACCATTATCTAAAAAAACGGCAAAAAAAAAACGTTTGTTGTATGGGAGCCCCCTTAAATATTTATTTTATTCTGTTTTTTTAATACTTGTTGTTATAGCGGTAACAGAAATACATCATCTGTAAAATTTTCAACTGTCTAACTTCGGTTCATGAGATACAGCCTGGTGACAGACGGACAGACAGCCAGACGGACGGACAGCGGAGTCTTAGTAATAGGTTTTATCCTTTGGGTACGGAACCCTAAAAACTATCCAACAAACTATAAATAATTAACAACTATTAACAATTCAACGAGCTAACGTCGCCAACTTTTTGGAAACTGTCTACAGCCGGCGCGAATTTTTATTTACCTTATAAAGCGTTTTTATTTGTGCTTTAAAATATGTAAATAATTAATTACATACCATAATTTAAAAAGAAAAACTACAATTAATACTACTAATATTATAAATGTCATAGTTTGTATGTTTAGATGTGTGTGGCTCAATCGCGATGAAACGACTGAATAGATATGAAACTTTGCGCGTATATAGAACGCACCCTGGAATAACATATAGGGTACTTTTAATCCCGAAAAAAACATAAAATCCCTCGGGATCGCGAGTGAAACCACATGGTAGAAGCAAGAAAAATATAAATTTTATGCAAATAAACACACCAAAGCTAATTCATAAACAACCCCTTTATAACCACAAAGCTCTCATAACCACTAGTTTCACAAGAATAACATAAAACAAAGATGCGAGATAAATAGACAAATTACCACGGAATTGTGAAAATAAACACGTCCACATAGTTATTGTGGAACGCGTGTAAAAACTGGCCGACGAGCCCGAAGATTATCACGTTCGCATTGTGACAATAAACATGAGCGTTGCCTGAAACTAGGGTCGGTTCTAAGGTAGAATATTATACAAGTTTTGACATTATCAGGTTATTGGGCGAATCATCAATGCTTTAATTTATTTTTATAAAACAATAAAATATATTTCTCTATACTAAAACTATAAATACAATAATCACTTTGTTACATAAAATAGTCTAAATTAAAAAAGTCGCTATCAGAAGGCAGCGTACCCAAAATGCTGGCGGCATTGCCACGTTGGATGGCAATGCTGATTCTCTGACCAAAATATAAGCCAGCATTCTAGTCACAAGTTGCTTCGACCAGGCGTTTGGATATTTCGCGATAAAAATGGTGAGCTCTCGACCCCCACGGACCCAGAGTTTCAACCCCAAACGGCTCAAATATATAGCTTGTATCTATGTTACTATATTGAATTTAATTAAATTAATTGTCAGTAACACAAGGAAACTACTTATTGAATTAAATTAATTATGAGTAATACAAGAAAACTTCTTATTTTTAACGAATTTTATTGATCATCATCATCATCGGTAAATGATGATAAAGTTTATTTTTAACTGACTTCAAAAAAGGTGGAGGTTCTATGTTCGTCTGTATGTTTTTTTTGTATGTACGTGGGGCACTCAGAAAGTTTTGAGAAACTTAAAAAAAAAGTTTTATGAGTTAAGTTTTTTTAGTTAATCTTTTGAAAGAACTCTTCACCAGTATCTATACAAAGTTTCATGCGTCTAAACCAAGTTTCGAAACACTTTTTCCAATCCGCCGCGAGACACCTTTTCTATGGCCTTCTCGAACGCTGTTAGCGCATGCGGCACCCAGCGTGAAACTATCCTCCTCCCGCGAAGATGCTCATCTAGAATTTCGTGTACGCTTCTCGATCCAATTTGCAATATGTGCTGAAGCTCTTCATACGTAATTCGCCTATTCTCTTGAATTAATTTTTTCACTGCTAGCACGTTTCCTTCCGTAACAGATGTCAAAGGGCGACCACTTCGTTTTTCATCCCTCAATGTTAGTCGACCACGATGAAATTCGTTATACCAGTGGTATACGGTTGCTTTAGAAGGGCCTTCATCAATAAATGACATTTGAAGTCTATCCTACGATTCTTCCGGTTTTAGACGACATTTGAAATCATAAAAATTCATCGCGCGAAAGTGTTCCTGACGCAGATCTATTTTTCAATGAGACACGATAGTTCAAATTAGCTCTTAAAAAAAGTGGAGGGATGTTTTGTAATTGGAATGTTTACTTGTATTTTTACTTATAAATAATCGTGTTTTCTAAATAAATTATAACTGGCCAGTGTCACATACATAAAAACTTTTTTTCTCAAAACTTTCTGAGTGCCCTGGTATGTCCACCGATTTCACGGAAACTGCTTAGCTGACTTGGATGGTTTAAACTATTTTTCATTAAGGTAGATCCCGAGGTGGTCCCATATAAATGACCATGGACTTTGAAGATATCATGGGATTGTTCAACAAAAAAGAGCACGAATATTGCGATTGAAATAAATAATGAAAAATATTAAATAAGATAATATGTATTTTCGATAATTGTGAATGATAAGTTTATCTTCGTCAGTGATAAATCATTAGAGGTATTACATTCAAAATTGAAAAGAAATAAAACAGGCACATGTTCAAATTCTTTCGCTGACTTCAAAACAGTACCTAATTTATTAATTACACAATCAGATTACAGTTCCTCTACATCGTTATTTAATAATATTTTTTAGTGCAAACCCGCATTGAAATCGGTTTATTTTTTTGTTTAATTAAATGGAGCTTTGTCTTTCCACTGGATTGAATGAGTCAACGAATCGCACAAATGATAGATCCGCTCATTTCAATAATTTACTTTCCCTTGAAAGGAACTCAACGTGTGGGTATCCTAACCACATTCTTTAATACAAAGGAGATTATTCTGTAATTCGTTCGTTAGTGAAATCACGGCTGTAAGTCGGTGCGCGCGAACGATGCCGCATCGTGACCGGAATATCAATGTTACAGTACTGCTCCTTGGTACGGTTATCAAAAGAATCTCTTTAAATTCGATTATGCGATGTCAGGAAAGGTTCTCAAGAATATGGACCCGAGAACTAACAAAGTTTTATTTAATTATTTTCTAGTTGACTACGAGGAAATAGAGATGTAAATTTAAAGTACCGAATTTATTTAGGTCTCATCTAATTCAATTACAATTTATTTTAGCTACCGTCTATTTAGATTATAATCAATTTCCGCTTTATAATTGACAAATATTATTTTTTATTTCATATTAAGTGTAGCTACCTAGCTATATAAGTTCAGCTTATATACCTACTATCACATT
Source organism: Tetheella fluctuosa (assembly GCA_951216915.1). Taxonomy (NCBI): domain Eukaryota; kingdom Metazoa; phylum Arthropoda; class Insecta; order Lepidoptera; family Drepanidae; genus Tetheella; species Tetheella fluctuosa. The sequence continues at coordinate 3,203,626 of OX578237.1, forward strand.
TCGTATAGGTATCCACTGGTGGACAACTGGTAACTGGTAACTGCCACGTTAGAGCTATGAGACTTACTTGAGTTCTCCACTGGATTCTGTCATAACAGATTCCTCTCTGTCACTGTTCGATAACGTGATACCAATAAATATCGTGGCAACTGTTGTACCGATAAATTGTTTCCATCCATGGCCTCAGGAGGTCCGCGTAATTAGGTACTGTTTTGATGTCAGGGGAAGATTAGCACGTGTTCCAGAATCACAAATTCTTTCACACAGTCAGATTAGAGTTCTTCTAAATCGTTATTTTATACTTTTTAGTGCCAATATCTACACATTGAAGTCGGTTATATTTTTTGCCAAAAGTTTTTCTTCTAATATATTTATTTAAAAATGGAAATGGAATAATAGTAATAATTTTCTATATATTATTATTTATAATCAATAAATGTTTATATAGAAAGAAGCAATAATATTTTTTCAAAAATCGAATTACCGTTCAATATGATATGTATAATTATGCTATCGCTACACAAAATTTTCGCAGCACAGTGTGCATCAGGCCGAATTTCATTAAACGTGTAAACTTCAGAGCAAACTGTGATAGCCTGAATTCAGAGTTCCAAATAGAGGAGTGGGGGGGTAATGTGAACTAATATAGGGATGTGTGCTCAGTCGGCAACGTTTGATTTATGCCGCTTTATCTGCAAATAAACTGAAGCTCATACAAGTTGAGGTATTAAATATTAGCTTTGGGAGTTTCAGTTGAGTTATATTGGAGATTAAGGGTTTCTTGAAATGATGTATGACAATGGTTTGTATATTTAGATTCTTTAGTTTTTTTATAATAATATATTATATAGCCCAGCGGATTGGCAAGTTGAAGTGGCAATGCACAATGGGCAGGGCACATAGTGCGCAGAACAGATGGCCGATGGGGCCGAAGAGTTCTGGAGTGGAGACCATGGACCGGCAAGCGCAGCGTAGGACGTCCACTTCCAAGGTTGACGGACGACCTTGTAAAGGTCGTCAGAAAACGCTGGATGCAGGCCGCCCAAGACCGGACCTATTGGAGATCTTTATGGGAGGCCTATGTTCAGCAGAGCTTCTTTCACGTGATTCACGACTTTGGCATTTGTATCGCTATGAATACCAAGTAAGCATTGAATAAAAATTTGCATATTATTTTATTCAGTTACGATACGTGATTGGTACCTAATAGCTTATCTCAGCTTACATTTTCTTGAAAAAGGAACTTATACATGAAAAATAATAATTTGAAAAATGCTTGTATTGAACTTGATCGCTGAAGCGAGTTGATTTTAATTTGAAAACCTTTTAAAACACCCTCGGTTTAAAGAAACCGTCTCACCACCTGCGATGATAGGATATAGAATATTTTATCGCCCGAAAGATACGGTAGTTACAGCAACAAGACTGTCGCTAGACATCAAGTATGTATTTCGAGTAACTATCTTTCGGGGACATTGCTAGATTTAATTATATGATTATTGGTAAAAACCTAAATATTTTCTTGGATTGCTATCCAATTGCTATTGACTTCGTTTTAAAGAATCTAATCGACACCCTTTTTTCGAATGATTTCAAACTGTATATGCACTCTATTTGACTACCATTTAACTGTTCGTGAACGGCTATTAATTTAAAAATTAAATGATTACCTACATACGTTACTCATAATCACGACAAAGTTACCAATATTGCAACAAAAAAAAATAGGAAAATCATCCACCAGACTAATTGATTACGAGTGTTGAGTAGTATTTGTTTTATCTTGATTTCCTTTGATCTCATTTACTTCGACGATGCTATAATTTTTTTTATCATTCACATGCACATAGACAGATTAGTTTTTACATCGTTATATTATATTTATTTGTGTAAACCCGCATTGGAGTCGGTTATTACCATTCAACACGCTGATTGTATGACAGCTCGCTTAGGGCTGTGAGCGATAAAGTATTCCCTCTTAAATAAAGTTCAAGTGGTGAACAATTCTGGGCTTTTATTTTTGTTATTATCTTGTGAATTTTGTTTATTGTCAGCGCTGTGGCGACTTCAGAGCTATGGAGTTGTTCCTATCTTGTTAAGGGTAAGATTATTTTGTAATGGCGCTTTTTACTGGGCAGTTTATGTAGATGTTCATTATAAATATTTTTATTAAACAAATGAAGGGCTGCGGCGCGGGCGGGATATTGAAAGTAGTTTTGTCTCATTCTGCGTATGGAGTGAATGATTTCATAAAATATTCTATGCCAGTTGTAATCCGTCACCCGTGTCGGTAACAAAAAGTGTACGTTAGCCGAAACTGCTTCGTTTGCTTAGCGCCAGACTCTATATAAACAAGGTATTTTTCCATTCATATTTTTTAGAGTTCCGAAGATAGCAAAAACAGAACCCTTTCCCGTATTTTTTTATTAAACACTTTACAGTGGTGTCATGGTGTAGTGAATTTATGTAGTTATGTACATACTAGTGGCACTCCATAATAAAATTGTACCTATTTAAGATAGGAAAATGAAATGAAAAAATATCGGATATTTTGAGCGATAGGTACACTAGTTTTAGTTTATCGACCGCTAAAATTACTCTATTTTTCAGTATCTTTGAGAAATACTATATTTAGCCCTACATACTGTGCGTGGGCCGATGTGCACTTGGCTGTTTTTTCTTTTTAATTATTAGCACAGTAATCTTGCGGCTGAGATGATGATGATGAATGTTTATGAGTAAAACTTAAAGAGAATATTATTTAAGGAAATACCATTCCCCTTAACTGAAGGTGTTACTTTTCTTTACGAAAATAAGCCTCGATTCAGTTGGCGAGGCAATAGAAATAATAAAATTGTTCGTAACGGCCACAAAGGGACAATCTTGGGAGGCCTCCCCTATTGCCAATTTACCGTTAATACTGTTTGAAATTTTGCATATTTCAGTTCTTCTCGTAATGTGTTCATCGTTTCTTTGGCATCTTGCATTCTAATATTATTTTGAGGTTTCTAATAGATAGATTTAAAAAAAAAAAAATGTTAAAAAAACCTTTTTAAGTTTTATCCGCAAGTCGTCTTTTAAGTTTGAGTGATATATTTTTCTTTAATTATTGTTAAGTATTTCTACTACCTATATAATCAAATAAATAAATATGTATTATCATGTATGTATTATCATACAAATAGTTTTATAAGTAATAGTAATAGTTTTCCGTTAGCTTGTTTGCCACCTAGTAGTATAAAAAAATAAATAAATAAAAATTCAAAGGTTGAAGGAAACACAAATAATCCAAATTACACGGCCAGTATGAAAGTTGCGTTGATTTGTTTTTAACCGACTTTAAAAAAAATGGAGGAGGTTCTCAATTCGGTTGTATTTTTTTTATTTAACACTTTTTCGATTACATGTCGTGGGTTTTTTGAAGTGTAAACTTCTTTTAGCGCGGTACGCATATTTTTAGATGAGGTAAAACCTCTGGACTCGCGACACCGAGTCGCAGTTTGACGTTTAGTTTTTTTTATTAAAATAATTGCGGCCAGTAATGTCGCTGTCAGTAGTTTTGGCGCCATAACAAAACAAACTCACTCACAATAATTTTAATGATAATGATACAAGAGCTCAATTTTAATCTCAATCTCTCAAAAAAAAAAGTTTTCACTTCTGTCGGCACTTCCGGAGTGCAATTTTTTTTTCAAAATTTTTTATTTTGCTGATTGCATGATCATCATGATTTTTTAAGAGCAAAAACACGTCTACAAAATATAGTACTTTGGCTTTAACCTAAAATTCTGTTAATTATTTTGCTTTTTACTTCCTAAAATTCAAGTGAATAGTATTAAAATATTTATTCCGTTTCAAATATTTATTATTTTGAAAGAGGAAAAAACCCAACGAATACCTACCTATAATTTTACTACCATAGAGGTTATGTATATTATTCTTTTTTGTTGACCATCACACATAGCCATATAGTTAGAGAATAAAGAAAATAGTATTGTCACTTTGTAAAACAGTTGATTTTTTTACAAATTATTTTAATATTTTGTTAATTATTTATTTTTTAACTGTTTTATCTGAATAAACATATAAAAATGAAATACGAGTTGATGAAGTTGATAAAAATGCCGCAGAATGGAAAAATCTTTATTCTACCTCTGGTTTGGATGCTGCTGAAGATGAAGAGCAGGCTGAAGAGAATACATTAGAGAAACCGTCAACACCTCCTGAAATTAATACAAAACGGAACATAGTAGATTAATTACTAGAATTTATGGAAGTAGTAATAATAGATGATATATTTGATAATAGAAATAGGTACCAGAGCTTACGAGAGTAATGATAAAAAAGGGTTAATATTTAGATCTTTATGAATACCTCTTTGGGACCTACAAAATAGCAGAAGACATAGTAGGGTTCCATACCTGCCGACTCAAGGTGGTCTATTGGTGTGTCATTCTGAAAATTTTAGTCCAATAGGCCTGGAAGCACTAGTTGAGACTCGCGTAGGGCCTAAAAGGGCAGCGTGAGATGTAAAAGGATTTACCTAAAATATGGTATGCATTTTCTTTAATGCGCAAGAAATCGGGTTAGGTACTGCATTATAAGATCCTTATCTTACGTTTCTACTTTTCAGCTGGCTGATAATTTAGGAAGTGTGGGTGAAAATGCTATGAAAATGCAAGGCTTAAGGTATGTTTTGTATAGGTTTGTTTGATGTTTTTTTTTATACGAATCTTACTAAATACATTGGAGACTCGATTAACCAGACAAATTGTTTGTCTGGTTAATCGATTGTCTTTCTAGTTATATTGCATAATGTTGTGTTTATTCAAAACAACAAAAACAAATGTTTACTAAGAAATTGGAGATGAATGCACGCACGGATTAGACTACAAAATATATTATTAGCACGCGGTTGGCAATCCGTATAACTGAGGTCCGGATTGTCGAGTCTCCACTTATATAGATAATAATATATTACAGAATATTAAAACATAGCTATATTTGAAAAAAGAAATCGTTGAAAATTAACGCTTATTTCCATTTGTCATTTTCAGAAGATCGGTTATATGAAATTCTTTATGGGAATAATTGCTCAATATTTCTACCAATGTAAGAATTTTTTATATATACAATTACAATCATATTAATGTTTTACCTATCATCTGGAATTAGTAATCTACCTGAGAGAGTATGAACAACACCCATTATGTTTGATTTTGTAGCTATACTATCTTCTGTGAAATAAATGTCGACATTTGCCCTCAAAAAACATGAATCCACTATGTTTTTTGCAATTTCTATTTCGACATCACGACAAGCACGAGAATTGGGCCCTAATAATTTTGAGTCACATTCAACAATGAAAAAATAAGGGACGGCCGCAGGTTTTCTAAACCTACGTGGATTTGCGTATTCAGCATCTTCCATACGGTCTCATTAGCGAAAACCCTTTGAATTTGGTCCCTTGGTTGGGCGTGAATGTAATTACGGTATTCCTTCATGTAATTGGTCCCTTTATGATGAAATCAGCGCACTTGTGCTAAATGTGGTACTTGTGTTGTTCTTTTGGATTGACTTAAGTTTTACTATAATCTCAGCTTGGTAAGTGGCAATGGTGCCTGTAGCTTTATAAAAATGTTTAGCAAAGCAGCTAGCAACATTTTTTTATTTTTTCTCGATCGTAACTAGACTATCTGTGAATGTTTTCACATTGATTTCACACTCCAGCTATTACTCTCATAATATGTTAAGGTAAAAACTTAAATCGAGAGCGTGCGTGGTCTTAGGCATTGCCTAAGTGTACCGCGAAGGCATTCGTATGCTCATGCTGATAATTATGACTTCAGAGCAATTTCTTAGATAATATTTATCGTCGCTACTGATTAGGGGTGCTTGAATATACGTTGGTATGTTTAAGGATGTACACTGTACAGATGACCAAATACATGAGTTTATAATCAATTATTGACTCTCGATGACCCGGCATTTTATTATTGTACTATCTTTACTTACTTATTTTATAAAACAATACATAGCTACATCTATGTGCCGACACGCAGCACGATTTGTACTATATAATAAAATACGTCATTAGGATAATGTATATTTTCCTCTTTGGTTTATCAAACTTCTTTGACGGTGACATTTCAGAAGAAAGATTTTTTTTATATTATGACATTATAATGGTTTTTGAAAAAAATTAAAACATCGGGATTGTCTGTATTTAGTATTAATTTTAATAGAATATTTTGAACAGTAACTGTCATCGAAATTAAACTGTTGAATTTTAATGTAACGAAACAGGCAACGTTAGAATAAACAAAAACATAAAAGTACGAATGAGTGATATCACATTAATTCCAGAGGACAATTTAAAAAAGATAAATCTAAAAGAGAATGAAGTTAAAACACGCGAATCCAGAACAGATTCAATCAAAATTGATATTACTAATACTGAAAGTGTTGAAATCAAAAATGTTAGAGAGAAGAATGATGATGAAGAACGCGCTGAAAGTGCAAATAAACAGGACAAAGATGAAACTATTTGTTTAGAAATATCAAATGACAATGAAGATGTTGAGAAGGCTAGTGAAGATGCAGGTGGTAAAGAATATATGGTTTATGGGTACTACGGTGGCGGACCAAATCAAGCCTCACTACCTACCACTTGGGTGCAATTTCAAGGTAAGTTTTCGTTGACTATTATCAGTTTATAAAGGATTAGTTCAAATGTATTTTTTTATTTTACAAAATGTCAATAAGTTAAGAAATTTAAGTAATTTGGTAGGATGTCTAAATGGAATATAATGATAATTTGATTACCTTTCCAATCTATAAACTTGCAATTTTCTCTGCCTCTACCACTCTTCAAATTGTTTCGAGGAACATAAATACTTTGAAATAGTTGGAGTCGCGTAGATTAACGACTGCCTGGTCAATTGATAGAATTGAAACAAGCAAAGAGCTATAGTATAAATAAAATAATGACTTTCAGGGGGATTTGATCGTAAGGCTAATATTGAACCAATTGGGGCACCTTTAGACTACGAGCCGCAATCTCGCAACCCCTTTATATTGCTTGTCTTCAGCATTGTTTTTGTGATGATTTTGTGTACTGCAGGCTTCACTAGCTTCGTTTTGACCACGTGAGTTGTTTATTAGTTAACATATATTTGATAATATTTATTTATTAATTAAGCGTGGTCGCAGCAGAGGATGCAAAAGAAACTATTTATTTAATAAATGTATTTTAACAATATGAAAAATACATACTAATAATAAAATATTAAACTAGATAATTGACCGATGTCAGGACCAAGAATGAGTGCCTCCGGAAAGTATTCCAATTTCATCGATGTATGATTTGCGTCATAGGCATCGCGTTGCGCAGCGTCAGCGCCTCGTGTCCACTGCAGTTGTTGATGCGAATATTGAGGGCACTGCAAGCTAGCGTTATACTATGACTATGCTTGCGTAACATATTCACTAGTTTCTACACCCATGTACCTTTTGGTAGGATAAATAAGTATTGCAGGAAGTAAAGGAAATATATCTTTGTGTCTTAAGTTTCATGTCATCACCCTATGGAGTTTAATGGAAAATTTGTCGTAGAGACACAACAAAGAACTCTGCCTAATTTTATTAAACGACTTCATTATTGTCATATTTTTACAGAATAAAAAAATGGAGGATCTCAATTTATCTGTATGTTTATATTTTTGAACGGATGTTTGGGCACACTTACTCCATAATGGATTTGCATTAAAAAATCTGATGTCTCTCGCCGAATTCCAATCAATACCTAATTAATTACTCAGTAAAATATAGAGTTGCTATATCATGTGACTACCTTAAAAATGTTATAATAGTTAAGGTGTATATTATTTTTGTATGATCCTTAACTACTACAGAATAATAGTTTAAGATACTATCCATTTCAGACCTGACGTGAAGGATATGTTCCGAAGTTATGGTTTATTATTATACATCGTTGGAATGTATGTATGAAATATTTTTTATAGGTTGTATTATAAATTTTAACCTGAATCTGATTTTCATTTGTAGTTTAACATATAGCATATATATATTTGCGTCTTAATTTTTGTTTGGAAAAGCCAGCGATGCTTGGCCGGGTATACCTAGTCTTATTAAAGAGTATTACAATAATTGTTACGATAACAATATAATCAAGTACTTCCCGAACATAATTAAGGAAGAAAAAATATTTTTTTCAAAAAAATAATCGACCAACTGTTATGCAGCCCACAAAATTTACTTTCTAAACAAAGTGTTCGAAACGTAGTCCAATGCTTCTGCAACAGTAACTTTGCCAGCGTATAAAATGTGTAACTATCAACAATAACTGTGAAATCGATTAAAGAAAATACAACTGTTTTCTTTCAGGGTAATAGTGCTAGGCCTGAGCTATACTATGGCCTGCTCAGCTTGCACAAGGATATTTCCATGTAATATTATCTGTCTTATGTTAGCGGTTAGTTGCGGTTCCATATTTCTTATCACCATTATCGTTATCACCAGTCTATAGAAACACATTCTCACTTATAACCATTATTTAAATTTAAAAAAATCTACTATATCGATGATTTGTTTTTTTTTTTGGTACCATATAAAATTAAATATTTTAAGTTATAAGTTTTTATGAATACAAGTGATCCTGCTTCAAAATAATTAGCAGGAAATCAGTAGCTAATATCCTTTATAACAGTAGGCAGCTAAAGATACGATAAATTAACAATGTATTTTCAGGTGGTTGGCATGAGTTTAATGACAGGATGGATAACTTCGCGTTATAACACTGATATTGTATTCTATGCTTTAATCGCCACTTCAGCTACGGTCTTCGTGTGTATATGTCTCGCCTGTACTAATGTGAGTTTTATATTTATCAGATTTTAGTACATAAGTCTGCTCTAGGCTAAAGGTCTGCACCCACCGCGTCTCTTTGAACCGCAGCAATGTGTTTCTACAACTGAACTATGTGATATCGGGATAAAAGAAGGGTTGAGGTGCTTCAGTGCGTTAGCAGAACCTTTTTGCGATAGTACCGCTGCTGCGGTGGTTCAAAAATTCTCGATGAGTGCAGGCCTTAGATTGTTATTATATTATATATATACTAAACTATATAGCTACTTCCACAATCTCGTGGTCACTCTAGTCTTAGATGCATGCTTAGGTACTATTTTCTAGTGTAACCTAACTACGGAATAACTATTTCTTTATTTTTGTGGTCTAACTTATTTGTGTTTCTGCCAAAAGTTTGACTTCACTCAGTGGTTGCTGTACGTGATTGCTATATCAGCTGCGTTTGGTGTGATAGTATTAATAATAACGGTAACAAACCTCGTAATGGGCACATATTGGAAACCGCTGCATGTTGTTATACTGATTATTGGAACTATTATCAATGTTGTTGTGAGTACCTATATATTTTTTACACTGTAATACTGATGCAAAACAAGTACTACTCCTAATGTGGCCAGAAAAAACTTCCATCCATGTGAAATTATGATGTTGACCTTGAGTTGAGGCGAGCAAAGTCCAGGCCTACAACAACCATACGGCACCCTGCACTCGAATACCCAGGTTGTGGGAAATGCACCCACATTAGAAGCACCCTCTTTACTTTAAGAACGTGGTATTACACAGCCAGCTTACATTTGTCTGCTTTTAAACTGTCAATATACCTACTTATGTCATTGTTGTCTCCACCGAGGGGTTGCTTGCGATTTTTATATATAAAAGAAACAACTAACACTGACTGACTGAATGACATAATCAACTTACGGTTCAAACCACAGCGTCTAGAAACATGAAATTGTGCGCAAAATTTTCAAATATAACTTAGCATTCACTATGGAAAGGGTTTTCTAAATTCAACCCCTATGAGGGTAAAATACGGGGCGAAGAAGCTAGTTAGAGATAAAGCTTTGTGATGACTAATGTTATTTCTGTTATTATATTCTTCTTTATTCTTTTCATGTGTAGTTTCGTATTTATTTGCTTTGATACTTGAGTCAAAGGTTTTTATTTATTTACCTCTATAGTATTGGCTTTGAGTACCGAAACGAATGTCGTGGGTCTGAATCGTAGAATGAACTTTAGCTTTCGGTGAAGGAAAATATAGTGAGGAAACCATAACCAAGCAGCCATGGGTGGCTCCTACCCTCAAGTTGAACCTCAAATTTGTCGCCAGTAGCTTCACTTGAGAGCCAGTTCCTTCTAGGCTTTGTATGCTTACCACCTTCGGCCATATCATCACTAACTATAGTAAGGTAGACTAGACGAATAGTCCTAGTGACCATTCGTTACTTCAAATAGCTCATTAGGTTTATCTAAGGTTTGTACTAAATACGAACCTGTTTTGGACCATTAATATCTAAATAAATGCATTGATGTTTTACATTTACCTTGTTTTTCAGGTTCTTATAATAGAGCTTCAGACAATTTTGGGGGGCAAGGCTGTTGAATTGGGTGAAGATGATTACGCACTGGGCGCTTTCTTCTTATATACAGCTATTATAGATTTATTCTTGAAGCTGGTGCAAATATTAGGCATATTGGACGACTGAGAATGTGTTGTTTAATGTTTGTGAGATTTATAGTAAAATAAAAGTGTTAGAATTGCTCAGTTCTGGATATATTAGTAAGACATTATAATGTTTATGATTTTATTCAAATATATTGTAATATTGAACTAAGATGTTTTTAAAATTTCCTTCTGTGCTTATTGGCTATGGCTATGGCTTAGTGGTTGTGACGTGGAATACTGTGACGAAGGCCGTGGGTTCAAATTTTGGAATGAGCTTCAGCTTTTGGTATAAGAAAACATCGTGAGTAAACTTTAGCACGGTGGTCGACTACTACAATGTAGGTAGGATAGGTAATAGGACTGGATGGCTACCACCCTAATTTTAAAATCTGTCGCCAAGTATCTAAGTTTGCTTCGACAGCTGCATTTGAGAGCCTGTTTCTTCAAGGTTTTGTGTGCCTTCCACCTTCGGCCATATCATTACTTATCATCATGGTGATATGAGATTGTGGTCAAACAAAGTAAAAATAAAAAAGTAAACCCATACGACCTCAATACGTGAAAAGGCTTAAAGCACATGTAAAACCCATGTTTTAAGAAGTCCTTGTCTCTTTTTGATATATGACGTTAGAAAGTGACGATATTTAAGACTCTTTAAACCATTTCACGTAATAAGAGTTTAACTTCTACAAGAATTTGGTTTCCCTTTACGATTTTTGTAAAATGAAAGTAGAAATCTAACAAATACCACTTCATGAAACGCAGTAAGAAAAGAGATTGTAAGTGAATAAAAATTGCATCGGCAGTAAAAAATCTAATCATATTCAGTAATGTCACTTTTGACAAAGTGCCTGCGACATGGTGGGCGATCCCAACGTCTGAATTCAATTTCTATCAACATATATCATAAGGAACTTGCGATTTTGCCCGTTCTCATAACATTAAAGTTGCTAGTATTTATGAAGTTCACTCAACTTCGAGGCGTTTTTATTTGTTGTTTTGTAATATTTTTTATGAAGACAAAGCCTTTGGGTGTTTTAAAGGATTATTTAACGTAATGACATGAATAACGTATGATATTTAATGTCAGATAATCACAATGGTTTGTTTTATATAAAGAAGAACGAAAAAAACTAACAATTCATGAAACATCTGGAAATTCTGGTCCCGGTTTACCCTTTGGGTACGGATCCCCAAAAAGAGGGCTACTTACTATAAATTCAATACATTGTTATATTTAATTATTGTTTTTGACATAGACACGTCTACTTATAAACAAACCCTTTCACTGTCAGCCGCCCAACTCAGGTATGAACACGGGGGATTATTTGTCCCCATCGTCATGTCAGTGTGACTCAGAAATTGATAACGCTCCTAGAAACTGTCAGGAGCTATCATCCCCGTATTCCTCAGGGATTAACGATGTTATTGGGGTTTAATTAATTGTTTGTATAGTAACAAAGCAGTAATTGAATTGGAATTAAATTATTCTAAACTTTTATGAAATAATATCCTTTTGTGTTTCGAAAACCATATTTAATTATAAACGTGAAAGCTTGCGAGGATGGATGGATGTTTGTTACTCTTTCACGCAAAAACTACTAAACGGATTTGGATGAAAATTAGCACATAGATAGAATATATATTCTGAATTAACATATGGGGAAAAACATAAGATCTTTCGAGAACGGGGGTGAAATCGCGGAGTGGAAGCTAGTGACTCAATAAAATTATGAAATACTTCTACATACATATGTTTGCCACTTCTAGTATCGCTTTACATGTCTCGTTATATAAGGTCGTAGATTCCTCCATTGAAAAGGCAAAATCTTCCGCCAGGCTAGGTCATCGTGTCTGGGGACCGCGGTCCAATTGTAGATGTTGGAATCTTGTATAATGCACAGTACTCAGGGAATTTTGTTTGTGCGATGTAGAATCTTGTGGCGCCATCTATGGGTAGCGGATATTTACTTGTTTAGTTGAAAGATGTCGCTACATCGTAATAAAAAAACTGACCAAGTGCGAGTTGGACTCGCGCACGAAGGGTTCCGTACCATTATCTATAAAAACGGCAAAAAAATCGCGTTTGTTGTATGGGAGCCCCCCTTAAATATTTATTTTATTTTGTTTTTAGTATTTGTTATTATAGCAGCAACAGAAATACATAATTTACGAAAATTTCAACTGTCTAGCTATCGAGGTTCTTGAGATACAGCCTGGTGACAGACAGATGGACGGACCGACAGCGAAGTCTTAGTAATAGGGTCCCGTTTTTACCCTTTGGGTACGGAACCCTAAAAATAGTCGAACGAACTTTTTTAAGCTAATCTTTTGCTAATCACCCTCATAATTTAATGTATGTTTTGCGCAACATTATGTTCATACCTATTTACTGCAATTTCTCATGTAAGTGAATGTTATTCTTAAGGGAAATAAAGTTATCTCAAAACTGAAGGATGTGAACAGTGGAGCTACACTGTGTAATATGAGTGGGTAATATAATAAAATAATAGTATTTTATTATTTCCAAGTATATTGAAATATTCTATATACTCTGGGACATTTCTCACACCCGGCCATCTGACCCCAAACCAAGCGGAGCTTGTGCTATGGAAGCCAGAGTACTGATTACTACATACTACTTTTCTTGTGTAAATATAATAATAATAATAAACCGGCTAAGTGCGAGTCCGACTCGCGCACCGAGGGTTCCGTACAAACTTCGTCCATCGTTCGTCCATCACGGGAAATGCACAATTTTATTTATTTACCTTATTTGAGGTTATGCCAATTAAGCTAGACCTCTAAATTGTATGAGCGCCCATACAACTCAGAGGTCTTTATTAATTGGCGTAACTATGTATGCATGACACCCTTCAATTTTCAACTTTTTTAATTTTTTTGAATTTTTCCTTTATTTGTGCTGTAAGACCTTGCTTTTTGCCAATTTTTTTTATTTTTATATTTGAGTTGATTGAATGAAAGGTAAATTGCGGTTTACGATTTATGACGTATTAAAAAAAAACTACTTACCTACTAGATCTCGTTCAAACCAATTTTCGCTGGAAGTTTGCATGGTAATGTATACCATATATTTTTTTTAGTTTTATCATTCTCTTATTTTAGAAGTTACAGGGGGGGGGGGGACACATTTTACCACTTTGGAAGTGCCTCTCGCACACTATTCAGGTTAGAAAAAAAAATATTGAAACCTCAATATAATTTTTGAAGATCTCAAGATGAAATACCACTAGGCGGTCACCCATCGGCCAGACTGGACGTTGCTTATCTTTGCCGATCGGTTAAGGACGGCTAAGCAGGCTACGCCACGAGCGCTTGTAAATATATGAAACAGTAAATATAGGACATGACATGTTCATGAACACAAATGTCTGTCCTGAGTGGGAATCGAACCCACGATCTGTCATGATAGATAGGGTATCTTACCAACCGCGCCAACCGGTCCGTCGAAATGTGCTAAAAGTGTGCATGTAACATAATCTTCTTTTTATCTTGATACATTTTCTACGTTAAAGCACATAATAAAACCAATTGGAATTTCCATTTTCACTGCGTCTAATGTTAGAGCGTTATCGGGAGTGTCGGGTAGTCCCTGGACATTTCGCTTCGGCCGCGCTTATTACGTTATAGTACAGAATATTAGATTCCATCTCCTTGATCAACTATATTAGCAAAACGTTGTTGCATCTCGAGTTATGAGCGAATGGCAAGTCTATATAAATTTTCGTAAACGGTCAAGGTTTACTCAACTTGAGTAAACTAAGTGACTAGGGGATCGTGGGTAAATAATTAAAACTAAATAAATAAAAAACTACAAAATAAATATATAAAAACTTTATCATTAAAACTCCCCCTAACTCTTCCCCTGGTAGCAAAGTACTTACCTAGAACGCTAGCGGCGCCGCGGCGTTCCAATCTCGACTGAAGAATTAATATTTCCTTAAATTTATGTTTTGCATTTGCACACTAAATAGCTAGGCTATAATTAAGTCTTACTCGAATCGCAGAGCAGTGTTGCCAGACTTAATGATCTCCTCACCTGTCACCTAAAACTTAGAATTCGTCAAAGCTACAATGAATTGACATTATATATTTTTGGACAAGCGTTCTACATATCATTGTTTTTTCCAGATAACAAAATACAATCCAATTATTAAAAAATCCTATAAGGACATAATGGAATTCTTTGCAGATCAGATCATCAGGTCTAGATTAAATCACATACCGGTGCGGTTACAAAAGCGCTTCCTACCGCTGATACTCAAATTGTAGAACGAGCTTTCCATCTTGGTTTTCCAGCATGGGGTTCTTCAAATAGAGTGTGAAGAGATATTTATGGATACTCCTAGTATTGCAAGCGTCAACATGCTACGTTACCACTTATCATCACACGGGGCGAATGCTTGTTTGTCAGCTAGATTTAAAAAGAAACATATTGCTGGATGTTTATCTTCATCATCAAATCAGTGCTGAATCATTACAACGAGGATGGCTAATACTATCGACAAATATGTTGGTATTTTAGATCATCCTACATGAAATCGAAAGCATATATAAGAAGATAGTATTTATTTCAATCGAATGCTATCCATCGACACTCGCACAATCTTCGCTCATCGCTTATTTTAGCACCAAGGGACAAGTTTCAGTTGATTGAATCAGTGCTTGCCGAGCGATTGAATATCGAACGGGTCAACTGTGTAAAATAAGGGCCTCTTGAAACTATGATATACCTATAATAATTCTAAGTATTTTATTGATAAATCTTTTAGTTGTTTTGTGTTGGGTAAAAGCGAGAAAGAACATTTTTAAAAGAACCTAATAAAGAAATAGAAAACTTTTATCGACCCACATGGATAATAAAAAAAACTTATTGGTATGTAACCAATAAGTTTTTGCCATTTGGAATTCCTTCAAATGTATGGAATTAATGGTGAAAATTGGGGAGAAAAGGTATTTCAAAAGAAGCATTTAGATTTTAGTTTATTGCCTATACATTTTATTTTATTGCCTATTTGCGGCAATCGTCGTTGACGATTGAAAAAAAACAATGTTATCACACACCGCTACGACCTTTTACCCTCCAAAAGGTTCTGTCTCCAATCACCTACTAAAGCTAAAAACTCCTTAGTATTTAACGTAGTTTCAAAACGGCTCTAACGATTTTAAAAAGGTTTTAATTTAAGTTAAAACTGGAAATTGTGAAATAGTTCTCAGCTATGTTTGACGGAAATTAGTGCAGTTGTTTTGTAATATAATATCCATGACTGTTGTTACCAAAATTTTTGATAAAATAAAAATTACATAGCCTTGTACAAAATAGGCTCAGCTGTGAAAAATACAAACTGTATTTTGAACGTATGAAAACAGGACGACAGATGTTCATCGGCGCCATTTTGTTGCCTGTACCTAACAGTCACAGTACCTATATACATTTTTCATGCGACAGAATAATAAATAACTAAAAACCCCGCAGTTTCATCCGCATTCCAGAGGAATCTAATACTGTATCTGGATATAAATCTTATAGATATCCTAATATAGGCTTTAATCTGTGGCAAATTTTATGTCTCATTCCTTTTCTACACACAGTTTCGCATTTGCTATATTAATATGATTACTTATCCGCCAATCGTTTCAAGAACTTTTTTGCCATGACTTGTAATATTTTAAAGAGTAACTGTATTTCTTGCCTTTATTTCGCAACCATTAGGCTTGAGGGAGGTGAAAAATAGTGAAAAATTCAGCTGTTCAGGCAGGTCACGTATCAAAAGCGTCTGAATGGACTTCTTCAGCTTAGAGATCCTTAGGTTAATGATAAATCCTTCGGTTTGATAAATCTATTAGTAATATATATGTCACCGGAAGATAACAAGATCCGCGAGTTTATAAATTTTCTAGGAAATTTATAAACTTACCTAACCTAACCTAACGCAAATTTATAAATTTCCTAGTAAATTTATAAATTTGCGGTTCTTGTTATTTTCCGGTGTCATATATAGTAATAGGAATTGTTTAGTTTCTTTCTGGCTCATGTCTCTGAAGTATTGTCGGACCATTTGTAAAACAAGTTGTTAATTTAAGTGCCTTAGTAAGTAGTCGATGTATTTATTGTTTAAGTTCCAGAAAACAATAATATTTATAAGTAAAATACTATGTACAGGGCGGGAAGCAAATGATGGTATAATTAATTAAATTCGTTTATTGACCGAGCGAGAACGAAGCGACTTCTTTTCAGCTTGGGCAAAAATGCTTTCATATGTCCGACGGATGTCCGGATTTCCAGCTGTTCTCCTCTACAGGTCACATATATCAACTGATTCTCGTGAAATTTGGAGTGTTTGGTTCGATAATTTTTCCAAAATAGCGAAGATGTAAAAAATGAAAAAAAATGCGAGGTCTACAGCTCTCAGTTCCATTAGTTAGTATTTGATAACACGATATTACACAATAAAAACTGTCATAAGAAGATCAATTCAATGATAAATGTACAGAACCATAGCTTACCAATCACAGACAAACTTCTCAGCTCTTGTTCTCGTCTGTCGAGTCGTATTCGAGTAATGGTTTGTTTGAGTTACAGTTGAGAATTCGTGAATATGCTTCAAGTGGTTTTGTTTTGTTTCACCCGTTTATGCTAATAGTAGGACATAGGTACAGAAGAAGTACTTTTTAGGGTTCCGTACCCAAAGGGTAAAAACGGGAGCCTATATTACTAAGACTTCGCTGTCTGTCCGTCCGTCTGTCTGTTCGTCTGTCTGTCTCCAGGCTGTATCTCAAGAACCGCGATAGCTAGACAGTTGAAATTTTCACAAATTATGTATTTCTGTTGCCGCTATAACAAGAAATACTAATAACAAAATAAAATAAATATTTAAGGGGGGCTCCCATACATACATAGTTACGCCAATTAATAAAGACCTCTGAGTTGTATGGGCGCTCATACAATTTAGAGGTAGAGGTTTGTTCAATTTAGCTTAATTGACACAAATCTCAAATAAGGTAAATAAATAAAATTGTGCATTTCCCTTGATGGACGAACGATGGAAGTGTGTACGGAACCCTCGGTGCGCGAGTCCAACTCGCACTTGGCCGGTTTTTTCTTTTTACAATACGTTTTTTATTGATTACATGTAAAATAAAAATCTATAATTAATTAAATTGAATATTGATCATATGAAAAATACACAACCTGCAAACTTTTTATTCTGTAAGTAACGATTTATTGGGACGTAATTATTCAGTTACATGCTGTCTGCAATTGAATAAAATATATATTTGTTCGCTGATTTTTATAAACATCAAAGAAGATATTGAATATGGATTTTTTGTTAGTGAGAACCACGGATGGGAGAACATTATACCTAAACACGAGCATAAGCTCGTCAAAATTTCTTTAGATATTCTATTCCATAATATCAGTTTAACTAGTTTTAGAGATCACATTTAGGTTATCACATATAGGCGTAGATATAATGCATAATCTTTTTGCAACTAAAACGATATAATATATAGATTTATTGACAGCTTATTGACAGACAACAATCAAGATGTTGTTTAATGCATAACAAACATTTTCTATCCAGTTTTGTTCAAATAAAAAATCATCAAATTCAAAAATACAAAAGTGAAAACAAAAGAAAAGCGGAAACGGGGAAAATGGCCGCGCGACGTGACTGTCGGCCGAGGGTTTCGCATAAAAAGTAGTTTAAACCGTTTCCGAGGGCGAAATGAATTTATTCGAATGAAACGCTTTGCCGAATCCATGACAAATGACTTCCGATATGAATTTTTGTTCGAGAAAATTTGAATTTGATTGAATGATTAGATGGATTGGGGCCCGTGCATTTTATTGATGTTCAATTTATTACAGAAGGTCTTATGAATTGCTTTTTCGGTGTCAGTTGAGAGAATTGAGATTTAAAATATCTCCAGGCATCTTAGAGACGCATATTAATAGATGTAATATTACTTTTAGGTTCCAGTTAGATATAAAATGGATAGATCCATCTATACTTGTTATAATGCTTATGTTTAACTAACTACCAGATCTAGTTAAATGTAACGGCAAAGAATCACTTTATATTGCCAAAAATAGTAAATGATCACCAAAATTAAATCCCTATTTTAGCGTGAAATTAGAACCAAAAAATTTACAAATCGTATGGACAGAATGTTTAAAAGATACTTAAATACTTAGGTAATATCTAATTTGTGTGTCTCGGAAAAAATAGGCTTACGACTCAGCTTAAATGTTGAGGTGGGTGGGTACCTCAACGCTGTTATTCTGTCGTCACAGTGCTCGCTGCGCTTCGCGATCGCCAAACACTTCTAACCTGAAGTATCCGGGTCGTTTCTGAATAGGAAGAAATTTGAGAAGTTACATAATGTTCACATTATGTATGTAATCGTAATTTGGTTATCAATTTACTAAATTAGGGTTCACAGTAGGCACACATTTTAGTAATAGAGGTTTTGGTTACAACGTATATTTATCCCCATAGATATATCTGTAGCCACATACTACTTTAGCTAAACATTTTTAGCCATCTTTCAGTCATTAAGGTCACCTTAAGTTTAGTTGACAAGTGATTTATATACGCGTCAAAACCTAACATTGTGCTAAAATTTAAAATTCCGTTATCCTACATAGTTTCGAGAAAATCTCTGTCTTATTGATGGATGGACACGAGAGTGATCTCATAAGAGTCCCGGTTTTAGGGTTCCCTGGTCAAAACAAAAAGTGTGATGGCCATTCTATTTGGAGATTAAATTATATAAAGTGGGCCGGTTGGCGTGACTATACCCTATCTGTCACGCCACAGGTCGTGGGTTCTTTTACCACCGACTGGACAGGACTGATATTTGTGTGCATGAGCAAATCTGTTTGTACTGATCTAAGTGTAATTATCTATATATATGTAAATATTTATGTATATGCAGTATATCATTTATCAGATTTTCATAATAGACTAATTACTCAATACCTTTACATCATCTTTTTTCGGCAATATTTTTACACCAATTATTCCAAGATATATTAATGAAATGAAATAATTTATTCATTCAAATAGGCCTTCACAGGCACTTGTGAATAGTCAGACTCAAACGCACGGTTCGGAAGGTTGCTTTTACTGAGAAGAGCCGGCAAGAAACTCAGCAATTACTCTTTTCAAAACAAACTTAGATTTATTACATAGAACGTATCCTGCAAGAGCGAGCGCTACACCCAAGCATTGTATTATATTGTTAGGTAGGTACCTACTTATGAAATACACTTCGTTATATCATGCCAATATAATGCTAATATTATTATTAAATTTATTCACTTTTAACGTGAAAAATATCACCACTCAATATGCCCACAGGGTTTTCTGTATAAAGATCGAATAAATCAAATTACACAAGGCCTTGGTACAATCAAATCAAACCCAAAAAGTTTGTAAAGTAGCAGTGTCCGTATTTCTATTAAGGTAATTGAATTTGGAACTGGCAAAGCATTTATTTACCAAAAAAAAAACTATCTATGATCGGCATTTTTGGGATAAAATAAGTTTAATTAAAATTTTACAAAAATAAATAGCAAAAACAATAAAAAGTACACAAAAAATCCTGAAATATTTTTTCTACGCCATTAATCCGGGATTAAAAATATTGTATCAATAATGGCTGAGCGTTTTTGAATGAAATCTAGCCTTATCTAGCTAAGTCGAAATCTTACCCAACATTACCATTCTGCATTATTCATCAAATGCTAGTAAAATCGTCAAACTTTGGACATAAGTTTGAGGGTACTAAAAGAAAATATCCCCATAAAGCTACATGTTTTCTGAGTGAAAATTACAAAAACAATATAGAGATTCTTGCTGAAGTGTTTTTGGAACTGTGCCATTGTTTGTTACATTACTCAGTTTATTAGCACCGTTTCAAGCTCTAAGAAACAATTTTCCTTAGCACGAGCAAATTAAATAAAATTCTAATTAAGTTTTTGACTTACGATAATCACAGACAGTAAATGGAGGTGTTGTTTTCTTCCATAGTTAATACTTATGACGGGTCGGTTGGTGTAGCTGGTAAGTTACCCTATCTCTCATGCCACAGGTCACGGGTTCGATTCCCACTGAGGACAGAAATTTGTGTGCATTAACATGTCTCTTTGTAATGAGTCTAATGGTGTAATTATATATTATATATATAAAATAGAATATATTGTATCAGTTATCTAGTTTCAATAGTACAATTTTTGCTTAGTTTGGGATCAAATGGCCGTGTTTGAGGAATGTCCCAGGATATTTATTATTATTTATTATTACTAGCTAAGCCCAGCCACGCTTCGCTGTACGGCTTTTAATTTTTTTTTATTGATAACACTGAATCTCGTAAATAGCTGCTAAACAAAAAAAAAACTGAAACAGAAATGGTACTTAACTATTTTGTCTTTGCCAATTTATATAATAACTAGCTTCCGCCGTTTCACCCGCGTTCCCGACGGATCTTGTGTGTTTCCCGGGATAAAAAGTAGCCTATAGCCTTTCTCGATAAATGGGCTATCCAACACTGAAAGAATTTCTCAAATCGAACCAGTAGTGCCTGAGATTAGCGCGTTCAACCAAACAAACAAACTCTTCAGCTTTATAATATTAGTATAGATCACTTAAAAATTCGATTGTGTTGCTCATAAATTGTTAATGAATTTGGCAAAAATGGCATCTAATGCAGCTGCGACACGTCGAGTATAAACACGGATAAACTTTCCTCAATATATGAGTTTTATCACGTCTCCATCTCCCGGTACGTGTCTCACGCGTGAGTCCTGACTCTTTGTAAGGATACGAGCTTATGAATATAATCTTCACTTTATTTCACTTCAGCGAGCTACTTTTAATAAATTCGTGCTCATTAAAACTTTGTATAACATTCAAACGTTATTATTTAAATTGCTCACTATTTTTGATATAAACTTTAATGTTATTAACGGGTAAATAAGGTAACATATTTTATTTATCAAGTCAAGTTTAGGCTGATGTATGAAGTAATGGACA
Source organism: Tetheella fluctuosa (assembly GCA_951216915.1). Classification (NCBI taxonomy): domain Eukaryota; kingdom Metazoa; phylum Arthropoda; class Insecta; order Lepidoptera; family Drepanidae; genus Tetheella; species Tetheella fluctuosa. The sequence continues at coordinate 3,225,241 of OX578237.1, forward strand.
TGGCTTCGTTAATTAAACAGATACGAGTTTTATTTTAAAAACTGTAGTAAATAGGGGCAACATTTAAATTATTTGGTATTTGTTACTCTGGCATAGGAAATCTCAATTTCATCCCGCTAACGCGAGTCAAACCACGGACGGAAGCTAGTATTCAAATAGAATCACAAAATCCTAATGGGGAAAATGCTAAGGGTAGGTAATGTTGATGAATATTACATTTTCAATAAATATAAATGACTCATTCAAATCATTATTGAAAAGAAACAAGTATTCAGAAAAATCGTGATAAGCACATCTTATTGGTGCTATCAAAGAAATGGATTAAATTGAGTTCCGATACGACGAAAGGTGAGCTTACAGTGTAAGCGGGTAGAAAAGCTTATGAATTTTCATGTTGATTTTAAAAGATTTATTCAGTGATACTTCACAATATGGTACGCGTATTCATTTTTTTTCTACATTATTATTATTATACTATAATAGCTTCTGCCCCGCGGTATATGATCTGTCTATTTGACAAGTTTCATCCAAATCCATTCAGCCTCAGAATCACAAAGATGCAAACTGTACTTATTTTTCTAGTATTTTGTTTTGATAACATTTTTAAATACAAATGTTTTCTCTTTATAACATGCATTATTTAGTAGTGTAGATTTCACGGCTGCCATTTTGATTTTATAAAGGGTGACAAACAGCCAGGCGGATACTACGACGCCTATCATCGTGAAACATGTATTAGTAACTAGCTTCCGCCCGCGTTTTCACCCGCTTTCCCGAGGAACCTTGTGTTTTCTCTCTTATGGGCTATCCAACACTGAAAGAATTTTTCAAATCAAACCAGTAGTTCCTGATATTAGCGCGTTCAACCAAACAAACCAATTAACAAAGCTTCAGCTTTATAATATTAGTATATATGTTTTTCTATAGTAATTTTTAAATGATTGTTCGCTCTAACTCATAATCCAAATAATCAAATAAAATGAGAATGCCCAACAAGGCATCTAATTTTCCTACGAATTCGATTTTTTGTCCATTCAACGATTGAATACGATTATGAAATCGTTTACGCAGATTGTAAATTGATTGAAAAGATTTTGCTGAAGATTTAAAGAACTTATTGAGGACTAGCTGTTCCCCGCGGTTACATCTACGTTCCCGGTGTAAATATTTGCTTATCCTATCCTAACTAATATTATAAATGCGAAAGTTTGTTTGTTTGTTTGTTACCTTTTCACGCTTAAACCGCTGAACCGATCGCAAATCGAACCGAAATTTGGTATGCAGATAGCCTATGGTACGGAGAAAAACATAGGCTACGTTTTGTCCCGGGAAAACATAAGGTCACTGGGGAACGCGGGTGAAACCGCGGGGCTCCTCAACAACGTACCAGAGAAAGTCCCGTCGAAATAAGATCATCCTTTTCGGAGATTAGCCGGAACAAACAGACAGACAGACAGACAGACAGACAAAAAAAAAATGTTTTTACCGTATGTAGGTGGTACCTACTTATAATTATGCATTTAGTCAATTTTAATTTTTATAAATATATTGACAATCGACACGTAACAAGCCGTATCTACTCATGCTATGTGCAATACGGCTTAAACTGATCTGCTTTCGGCTTTGAGCGCGGCGACCGAATCAAGAAATTTCGTAACGAAAAAATTCCGTAACGAAAAAACCTAACACCTCCCACAGCATACACACACATATGTATGTGTGTGTGTATGCTGTTTGTGAGAAAGTATATAGGTGTATAGGTATCTATTAATATCAAAGAAAAAAAAAACTGCATAAATTAAAAATAAATAAATAATTATAATTGCATAAGTTGATAAAAAATGCTATGCAATAGCTTTACCGCGGCAGTCCCCGAGTGCCACACGTATTTTTTTTTTTTACTTTTGCATAGGTTTGTGTTTGACCACAATCTTACCATGGTAAGTGATTATGTGATCGAAAGTGGTAAGAACACAAAACCTAGAAGGAATCTGCTCTCAAGTACAGCTGCCGGAACATACCAGGAGGTGTTTGGCGACAGATTTTCTACTTGGTAGCCAGCTAGCAAATCCGAACCGTAGATATGGTTATTATCCTATCATGTTTTTATGTAAGGACTAGCTTCCGCCCCGCGGTTTCACCCGCGTTCCCGAGGGATCTTGTGTTTTCCCGGAATAAAAAGTAACCTATAGCCTTCCTCGATAAATGGGCTATCCAACAGTGAAAGAATTTTTCAAATCGAACCTGTAGTTCAAACACAGTACAAACCAGTAGTCACAAACAAACTCTTCAGCTTTATAATATTATTATTTTAATAGTATTAGTATTAGTATTAGTATAGATAAGTGGTGCTTGTGTGGTTAGTCTGATTTAGTTTGATTTACTTAAGTCACTCATCATTTTGTATTTTTTGTCAAAACAAGCATAATGAAATGAAATGAAAATATTTTTATTCAAATAGGCCTTCACAAGCACTTATGAATAGTCTGACTCTAACGCTCAGTTCGGAAGGTTGCTTTTACTGAGAAGAGCCGGCAAGAAACTCAGCAATTACTCTTTTCAAAACCAACTCAGATTTATTACATTAAATTATTTATCTAGTCTCACTGACAATATATGTGTGTTATAACAAAAAAGAAAAGAAACAAAATGATGAGTGACATAGTTAATAAATAGATAGCAAATTTAAGCAGACCAGCCCCCACAAGCAGCACCTGTTCACAAGTATGACGCATGTGGCAGCCATCGCCCTCCTCGCACATATTGTAGGGAAGTGAGCGACCCGCCACACGAAGCCGCCGTAAGCATATTATTATATTGTTAGTTGGTTTTGAAAAGAATAATTGCTGAAGTCATCAGTTTTTAATACTGGGAAAACATAAGATCCCTCGGCAGCGCGGGTGAAACCGCGGGGCGGAAGCTAGTTCATAAATAAAACGCATATAGCAAATATCGCCCTTTAAAAATAATGTAGGAAAATGAGAGACCCGAATATTAACTGAACTAACAATTTAGAAACGTAGGCAATATGATACTGAGTAGCGAAAGCAATTTTACAATTTAGCAGTAAACCATTGAATTCTCGGTGTGCATAAATGTGAGCAAATGCTCAAAGCTCTCAACACGTATTTGATACATTAATTCTGTACACAGAATACACAAATGACCATAATCAGAATCAAATTTACAAACCGAATTCCAAAATCACAAAGCCAATTCATGCATAATGGACGAAAGCGTGGACTTTGTAATGAAATATTGTAATAACTACACTTAGTGATTTTGATTGCAGTATTAATAGAGACTGTGTATCAATAGTCAATGGGTAGAACAATATTTGGAAGGTAGAAATTATACTGTAGATTTTACTCAACTGCGGTAAAGGGGTAAAAATCATACGGGCTATGTTTGTATTTAGTATTGAGATAGTTATTATCTAAGACAACCTATACAATTAAACCGATTTCAATAAATGAGATGTTGAAGAAATATTCTTAATATAAAGAATATTTTAAAATAAAATGGTGGATTTTAAAAATAAACACAAATAAATAATTGGGTATTGTGTTTGGTATAACCTTTTGTATAATCATGTCATGAATATCATGATATAAAATTTATATTTTATTATTAGGAAAAGATACAGTGATAATAATTTCTAGATAACAATTTAAAGTTAACATCTAAACACCATTTACGAGCTTTCGCTTTCTTTTAAAGTACCTACCGTTTTATGGTTAAGTACTATACTAAGTAATTTAATGATTCACTAATGATTTAAGACCTACTAGAATGCTTTGATTCAACCGGAGGCCCACATTGGGCCTGAATTTCAGCAAATGGGAGCCAAAATCAACGTCCAGTACTATTTTCTTATGCGGTGGATTCCCTGATTGGGGCCCACTGGATGTACAGCTCAAAACCGTTAATTAATTAAATCTATGCAGGTGGAAATAATGTAATGACGGTAAAGAATTTCCAGTCAATTTAACAGAGTTTTTAAAAGGTTGCATGTATATTATAACTTTTATTTCATTATCTCATCCAATGACTATCAAGCAAGGGTTTAATTAATCAGTTACCAAAAAAGTATTAGACAAATTCATTTTGTCTCAAAGAGAAAATAAAATAAATGACACCAACCGAAAATTCTTCAAAAAAAATAATTGTCCTCAAATCTCGGCACGGTACCAAATGAACGGACAAATTCCAAACAGCACACAATTAAGTATCGCCAGTGCGGAAGACATCAGTCACCCGGGTCCGCTTTCACCCGGAGACTGGTCCGGATACCCGGGCCCAAGCCGGATAACACGGCGAAAACGGGTAATTTACTGCACCGTCATTTGTTGGCTAGACATGATTCAGTTTGGAAAAAGTTGAATATTGCAATTGTGGCTTGTGAAGACCATGAGTTCACATTGAACCAGAGCAGTGAGACTCATCACCATCATCACCTTGTGGTAGAAGTTGGGGAGGAATTCACTCAAAAATACAATAAATAAATAATAATTATGCTATAAAGAGACTTCACAGAATTTGGAACACACTGATTCCTAAACTGAGTCATAATGCTCATATTTTAGGGTTCGGTGGGCAGTCTAGACAATTAAGGTTTTCAATGAATATATAAGATAAAACCATATGTAAAAAAATAAATAAATGATAATACAAAAGAAAACATGGTTGGTACACGACGTTCCATATCTCATTGTAATATTAAGGATTGTATTAATTTGTTCTTACTGACATTGGTCAAAAACGTTATATTTTCTTTTAATTTATAACGTAGGTAAATGTAAAAGAAAAAACTTATTTACAGGCCTTTTTTAAACCACTGGGGACAGCTAGTTTAATTGAATGATTTGCAGTAATTTAATTGCATTAATGCATAACCGACAACAAAGCTATTCGCACATACATACATGCAAAGAGCACGTACACTGAGCCCATAACACAAAGTGAGGGTAATTTTAAACTTCGCATGTTACCAATGGCTTTTAAATTATCCGGTTCCGTTACCATCCGGTATATAATCCGGTTTAACCCCTTTTATCCGGGTAGCGTGGTGTGAAATACATACTTGTGATTGGCTAAGGGCGAATGTTACTTGAATACTGTAACTGCCTGATTGTATAAATGGAGGTTTGGACTTTTATATAATTTTATGTCAAAATACATCAATTTCCAAAATACATAGGAAATTTTACTTCAACATATTATTGTAAAATTATATAAATTAGGTAAAAGCTACCTTATGTTGATAAAATTAAAGCATTTTCTAGCATACCAGTAAGATTATAACTGTCTTATTCACAAACAGATACAAGTACCTCTGTAATATCTGTAATTTACACAGAAATGACTACGTACAACTAGTTTGCTGTAACAACTTTCTGTTGCCGCCTTTCGAACGTGCCTTGAATACTAACTAAATATCGAAAATATCGACTAATGTGTACGCTACGATTATGGATTCAATACAAATTCACATAACACCCTTATTTCCAAGTATTAAGGCTGTAATTCAAACAGCTGCTTTTAAAATACCCTGACTGGAAGCAGACAAAATTATTTTGCGGTTTAGAAATTAGATTCTCGCTCATGTTTTCGAATAAATAGTATGGAATAGCGATGTTTGGAGAACGCAGCGCAAAGTTTGTAAAAAGGGCGTAATAATTGTCAAGTTAAATTGAGATTGGAATTATTGTTTTGATTACACTTCAAATTGCTATCTTTGTCGATGTGATGGCCATTGATTTAAGGGTTTCGATGGCTTAAGTCTATATTATATAAGTTATTTATCAGATTGAGAAGGTAAATATATCCATACTAATATTATCAAAGTGACTCTGTCTGTCTATTGCCTATTCACGCCTAAACCGCTGAGCCGATCGCAATAAAATTTGGTACGCAGATAGCCTATGGTATGGCAAGGGTTAAGGCGCTGACAACAGCTAAATGGCCTTGAGAAATTGAAATTTTAGCCACGCCCCTCTACATCCCCAATATATATAGCACGTATAGCACAGCATAGCGCCACACACGAAGACGCGGTAAAACGGTGCACTTTTTCGGCCATCATCCAAACAATAAACAAGTACAAATATATCTATGAAACTAACACAACTAGATGGCGCTATTATTGAAAGTATAAATATGTAATTACAACTAGCTATAAAGAAATAGTAATAACCGAGTTCTCAATATATTTTAACCTAGTTTTGTAACTTTTCTATTTTATTTCCATCTTTCACACCATTATTTACAATAGTATGTACCTACTAATTTTAATGAAACCGCTTCTCTTATCATTTTATATTCGCGTCGCCCGTGTGGATGTATAAATGTTTTTTAATAAGAAATATGAATGAAGAAAATAATGTACAAAATTCAAAATATATAGCTAGGTTTCATTTTTAGAAAACGTCGTTTTACCGTGTTTTCAATCAATGAGAAACTGCTACAATTTCATTAGAATACGAAAGTAAATTTCGCCACTATCATTAAGTAATTAATAGCTCAGGTGGGAGATCGTGCTATCCTCGAACTAGATGTCCACGGATCTAGTCTTGTTGGCGACTTATGTTTGATTACTTTATTCGATATGATTCATCCTACTTTTGTAACTTTTTCATCTTTCACACCATTATTTACAATAGTACCACAGCGTAACAAGTCATACAGTGGTTTATCGCGTTTGAAGTCACGCGAAATGCCGCTTTTGTGTAGACATTCGTCATTATTCGTAGTATGTGTATGTAGAACTAATACCTAACATATTTTTTATTGTTTATGACCTTTTAATAATATAATAGGATACCAAAATAAAAAAAATGAGAGAGAGAAATACTGAGATACTTATTCTTTTAAAAACTACAAATGCGAAACTGAAAGGTATTTTCAACATTTGGATTTACTAATTTTCAGATTGCGATTGTTGAATTTGACGATGTAGTCAATTCTCATACGTAGAAATAATTTTAATAAAAATTCAGACGGGAAGCAGGACCATGGTTTTGTATTAAAATTAATGTTCTTTAGCTGTTGATATAATTGACTTCTAATATTATTTCCAACAAACGTTGTAAAAGTTGTCTGTAAAGTGTCTTCTAATTTTTGGCAGTACGTTAAAATACTAATACATAATAGTTTGCTAGTAGTTAAATTAGGTCGCGCAGAGATATCACTACTCCATATTCGTAATCGGCACCCCTGAAAACCATGAAAACGATATCCATATTGATTTTATTTAAAAATTCACGTCCGCCATCTTGAATCTCGAAATATGTTATATATTCGTAATTGGCACCCCTGAAAACCATGGAAACGATACCCATATACATAGATGTTATTTAATAATTCGCGTCCGCCATCTTGAATCACGAAATATATTATATATTCGTAATCAACACCCCCGAAAACCATGGAAACGATACCCATGTACATAGATGTTATTTAATAATTCGCGTCCACCATCTTGAATCACGAAATATGTTATATATTCGTAATCAGCACCCCCGAAAACCATGGAAACGATACCCTTATACATAGATGTTATTTAATAATTCGCGTCCGCCATCTTGAATCACGAAATATGTTATATATTCGTAATCGGCACCCCCGAAAACCATAGAAACGATTCCCATATAGATTTTATTTAATGATTCGCGTCCGCCATCTTGAATCTCGAAATATGTTATATATTCGTAATCGGCACCTCCGAAAACCATGGAAACGATACCCATATTGATTTTTTTTTTAATTCGCGTCCACCATCTTGGATCTCGAAATATGTTATATATTCGTAATAAGCACCCCCGAAAACCATGGAAACGATACCCATATAGATTTTACTTAATAATTCGCCTCATAATTGTACAAAATTCAAAATATATAGCTAGGTTTCATTTTGTCGTTTTACCGTGTTTTCAATCAATGAGAAACTGCTACATTTTCATTAGAATACGAAAGTAAATTTCGCCACGTTTTATAAGTAATTAATAGCTCAGGCGGGAGAACGTGCGATCCGTGATGCGTGATGTCCGCGGTTCGAACCCAGATGATGTCTCCAATTTCATTTATTAATTTCCTCTTTTTCAAGTTCCTTCTTTTGTTTACCAAAATAAAAAGTATTATATACCAGCACAACTCAATCATCCAGGTACTTTACATTCATTATAAAACATGGTGTCATCACATGGATTTGAACACACACATCCAAGTAGTTATAGGTTCTTGACCTATAACCAGGACCGCTGAGCTAACAATGACATGACTTATGTGATGAAAATAAGAATCTTTCTCGGTCAGTGATGCGGCACGACAAATTTTATTCCCAATGCATGAAAGATTATAAAATTAATCAGTTATTATGCCCTTTTTGTGGTAAGTAAATCTTTAGTTTGAATACGTTTTTTATGCGAAATAATACGACGAGATCATATTGTAAAAGTTATGTAATGCAATTCATTTTCCCTCCAAATATTGTCATTTAATTTGATAAAATGTTATAATGTGAATAGGCTGAATACATTCATAAATTACACTGCAATCTAGCGGCAGTGATATGACGCTTTGACAAACACAAGTATTTGTTTACTTTTATCATTGTCAATCACTGTGAAATAAATTGCTTACTACCTTACTTTATTCATCAGGCATTGCACATTTTTTTTAAAAGATATTTTACCCATTTATGGATGATAATGTTGAAACCGCGCGCTCGGAAAAAAAGTGGTATAGGTCCGTCTAGCAACGCGGATCGCCGCGGAATGCGAGTGAGGGCAAAGCAAAATACGCAAGTAACGTGACAGAAGAGTGTGGCATAATGTTGACTCCTCCCCCTAACTGCTCCGAATTAATAACGTAAGCGACATGTATAAAAATAATTAATTATGTACAAATAAATTCCTTATTCCAAAAACTAACGAAATAAATCATTTTCTAATTATTCGAACAATATTAATGTAAAATATCACATCGAAAAATACATTCATGTATAGGATAAATTTGGGAATTCCTTGATTTTCAGAGTTGTGTTTGGCAATTTTTTTTATCGAGGCAATGAAATGAAATCGTGTTTTGAGATTAATAAATTTGTCATTTATATCCTTGAGTATCGTGTATTTAAATTTCAATACCGTACATTTAGTAGGATTAATATAGGTTGGGTTGCAATAGAGAGACTTTAGCTGTTGTCAGCGCCTTAAGTAATAATTATATCTGCTATAATCCTTTCAATGTAAAGAATTGTTTATGAATAAGCAAAATGAAATAGGATTTGTTCAATTTTGATATACCAGTTCAAAATACGTGTAAAAAAAGATGAACACAAAAAAATAAACATGAAAATTGTTCGAAGCGACAACAAACTGAAGCAAGGTACGGCTTTCTTTTATCTTTAAATCTAATAATAGAATACAGGCTCCCAGGCTAACTTGAGGCACGGTACAATATTACTACAGTGGTACAAGGAGACTTGTTTGATTTTGAAGACCCAAATAGGTATATCATATTTTATTTTTCACTAGCTTTCCGCCTCGTGGTTTCTATTTTACCCCATAATAGTATGATTTTTAAACCTTACCTTAGATGCGTTATGAATCTATGAGCAAAATGTCAAGTTTCTAGACCCAGCTGGTTGAGTTGTGCGTTGATATGTCAGAATTTTTCACTGGGCATGGCTGGCCGAATTTCAAAGTATAGGAAATAACCGATTTTGATGAAACTGTTACATAAACATAAAATTTATACTAAGATTAAAATTTCCTAGCTCCAAGCTAAATCAACGATCCCGTTGATTATATTATCCTACTTAATCCTACTTATCCTACTAATCCTACTAATATTATAAATGTGAAAGTTTGGATGGATGGATGGATGAATGGATGGATGGATGTTTGTTACTCAATCACGCCACAACGGCTGAACGGATTTGGATGAAATTTGGGAGAGATAGATTATAGTCTGGAATAACACATAGGCTATTTATTATCCCGGGAAAACATTCAATCCCTCGGGAAGGCGGGTGAAACCGCGGGGCAGAAGCTAGTGAATAATAAAATACAATGATGAAGCAGATAGTTTTTTAATATCACTTTTTCACCATTATTGCAAACACGATCATAGTTATCTTGTTTATTTGATCTAAACAATTTCAACAATTTTTTTCCCTCATATATTTTTTTTGATAGTAAGCTTATCTTGCTAGCAAGCGCTACACTTTATAAGTTTCCGCAAGTTGAGCTACTGTATTTAGTACAATTTCATTGTACTTTTAGTATGCGAACATTGTCATGCCACTAACAAAGTTTTCCATTCTGTGGCCAGTGTTGTCCGTGTCCGAATGGAGAGTAAAAAAAGGGTTTTTACTGTCACTATGAATGAGAGGAATGAAAAACCTAATATTAATTTTTTAAAGCTTTTTAGTTAGCCAATGGGTGGATTCTGTTTTCTATATTTCAAGCTGGTGATGTACAATTAGGAAAGGATTACGTAGACCTAGTGTTTTCCCAGCAAAGAAAAAAATGAGCACAAATTATAGCAAATTTAAAAAATTGCCGACTGAAAAATGTAGTTAAGTCGACATAACGCTTTTTACTTGATGTAACTATTCTTCGAAAGATTGATTCATAGTTTGACGAACGTACAATTATTTGAATGGCTAATTCTGGAAATGCTCAATTCTAAAGCTTGTAAAGATTATTTTGACATTGTCAAACATTTTAATTAAACGACATCCTTTGATAAAATAACTAATTAAATGTTGATGAACAACTAACTAACTAACTAACACGTCATGACTAACTCTACACATGGGCAAGTTCGTGAGCGAATGATTCGATCTAGAAATTTAAAATTTTCGAAACAACTGATGTTGACTCTAGGACTAAGAAGGAAAGATCACATTTTGTTTTGTAATCAATAAAGCTAAACTATGTCATACACTTTGATCAAACTACTAGCTTCTACTATATGGTATATAGATAGATAATAGATAACAAATCACCTCGGTTTTATTCAGTGAAATATCACTTTTAACCATATACTTGTCATTGGTGGAACTATGTAGTTCACGGCAAAATATGTTTCAAATTTTATTTTATTAACATATTGCTTGTATGTGAAAATCGCCAAGTCTCACATATTTATACGAATTTAATTTTAAAACAAATTATGATTCTCCTACGCTCCTATGTGACATGATGTAATAAAATATCGTATGTATTTTCTTCATGCCATTTATGCAGTCTGCTAGTGTCGTACGAATGCATTTGTTACGACCTTTTATTTAAATTTACCTGTTAGTGGGTTGCCTTTGAATTAGGTGTGGTCTTACAACTGAATTTTAAGCCAGTAGGTACTAACGAACTGAGCTCAATTTTATACATACACTTTTGGTAGATGTGACAATATTATTTAGTGTATTCAAAAAGCTTGTTTAATATTAAAACTTATCTTTATTTCAATATTGTAATTGGCAACCAATATATATTTATTTTTAGCGCCTATTATCGTTTTGTTATCATGTTCAATTTTAGTTTTAATAGCGGGGAAAAATACCTACATAAGTTTTTTATAAACACGCATTTGGTAAATCGAAAATTTTAAAAATATATTTCGAAGTCACATTTAATTTTTTTAAATAACATTCGAATTTCAAATGTAAGCAAATTAAAAACTTGGGTGGCTGAACTGCCGCGCAACATTACATTTTCAACGCAATTCGTATGCCAGTGTCACGAGTACAACTTTGCCCTCGACCAATTTTCTGCAGATTTCTACGCTACAAAACTTTCGGACTTTTCTAATACCCCGAGGGATAGTAACAAACTTCGTTACGCTGCGCGCCGCCTCTATCTATACACGCTATGAACAACGTACATTTGTTGTTTTATTTGAAGAACAGTTTTTTTTAACTCATTAAAAAAAATCTATCCGCCAGCATTCTGAATTTAAATAAAAATTTGTCATTTTTTTACTTTCGTTGGTAATAATAACTCTGGTATAAAAATATACTGTCCTTGTCCATAATAATAACACAATAATACATATGTCTAGACTGTAGAAAAATCATTGTCGAGCCCAAACCGCTGTAACTAATTACATGATATGTGGACAGTAGGTTTTCTTTGTGACGTAAACATTCTTTTATGACCGGATATTATAAAAAGTTGAATAGACATCCTTGATTATTATTAAAGACTAGCTGTCCTAACAGACGTTGTCCTGTCCAACTCATACACAAAATTACACAAATCGGTCCAGCCGTTTATCCTATCTCTCAAGTTGGACCAGACTGCTCACGGTGTGCCAATTTAATTTAAAATCGGTTAAGTAGTGTGGTGTTTGCGTGGGTATGGCGGAGCGTCGGTGCGAGCTCACTTATCGCTGAGTCGTTGAGGCGTGCAGACGTGCCGGGGTGCAGACGTAGAACCACAGCTTTCAATATAAAACATGTTGTTTTATTTATCACTTAGTAGTGGACATCACATTGGCGACGAGGATGAAATCAAGGTCAGAGAGTCAGTGCAATTTATTTGAAAAAAATGAGCGTATAAAATATACGATCGAGGACATTTTAGTAGAATAATATTAACAGCAGATACTTAACAAGAAAAAGGCAAATGACCGGGGGTTATGGAATGTAGAAGGGATGTGGAAATAAATATATTGTTCAGTAAAATAAGAAATACTTATTTTAAGTGTGAGCAGGTGTCAATAAAATTGATATCTTCGGTCAAATAGCCGTTAAGTGCCTGCTAATACTTACCAATAAAATGTTGTTTTATAGCTGGTGTGCACATTCCATTATAACTATAAATCCACATTGTATAAATACCGCAGAACTATCACTACCAAAAACAAAGTGAGGTATTCTCTGTGTCATTCTCGACTTACCCACATTACATTTAATTATAACTATTTACATTCTGAATAATACCGCACGACTAAGTACTTATCTAAACAGAATTATTTCTAAATCTATTTTATTCGTATGCAAGTAATAGGTAATAAATTAATAATTATAGTTAAGGAAGAAGAAAAATATGATTAGTGCACGGATTACTTTAAAACAATCTATTGCGATTAGACTTGAAATTTCAATAATCTACCGAGCTACACAGCAACAACCAATCGTGCCTGTAAGTATTAGCCAAGCCAAGTAGAAAGAGAATGGCAAAATACATACTGTACACTATTCCAATGGGTAAATACCCATCAAGTTCCACATATACTGGTATAAAACAGTGGGTATACTAGTATATGCAATTCCACAATAGGAAACGATTCATGTTCCAGTCCAAACGTTCAGTCTTGAATTATAAAAACTCAATGCTATTACTATTACTTTTGGGAATTTGAGTAGATACCTACCTACTTCATACCGATGTCATTATGTGGTCTCTAACTTCTGGCGAATGGTGTGAATCGGTTTTTGAATATGGCCGAGCACTGGTAAACAGTTATTTTAAATGAAATAGTGAGATTTCAAACGATACCTTGCTCAGTCAAGTCTGCTGACTGCAGGGCAAATATATATAATAGCTTGGGCGAGTCAAAGTCAAAGCCATTTATTCAGTTTAGGCCCTAGGAGGGCACTTATGAAGGTCGAATTTACTGAAGCTACCACCGAGGTTAGAGATATACATAATAAATAAAATGTTTGATTGGTTTGAGACGATATTAGCCATATTTAGTGTATGGTTTCCCTATCCGTGTCCGTTAAAGAGTGTAGGTGCACATATTTAACCTACCCACATTTATTCTTTTACATTCCAAAGTAGGTATTAATGCTTTAAATCGAGAGCTAAAAATTATTATAATCTATCTATATTGGGTCCAGCATGCAAAGTTTACACAATAGTTTTGAGGCCATGTAATGGGTCTTTAATATCGATAGATGTTTATAAAACATCGAAGTACCTACAATTGACTATAGAAAACATTTTAATGTTTCTATACTTAAACAAGAACAGACATACGCGGGTGGGAATAGAATTCCAGGAAAGTCAAGTTATTAAACGACGGACTCAGTCAAACAAATAATATTTCATAGACCAAGGTGCGTTCAGAAATGAACGTCTACCTATTTTCCTATTGAACTAGATACCTAACAATGGTCGAAATTATAATTTATTTAATGATTGACTTTTCGATGGTCATAAATATTACCTACACTCATAAAACGTGATAAATTATTAACTACATTGTATAATTGTCCTAAGTGTGGTAGGTACATATAACTGTTCTATGGCCATTCTGCCACAGAGACAGGACTTCAAATTATGATTGTTGGAGGATCGCTCCTGTAAAACAACGCTCACGGTGCAGTGAAAGTGCGCGTGTATATACAATACACACATAATATGCATAGATATGCATAATATTATGTATAATACACAATTATATAGATATAGATATCAAGGGTTGGAGATTGCCCTGCCGCGTTTCTGGGTTTTGTGCAAGACATGTGCCTATTAGGTAGATAATAAACAAATAAATACTTATGCAATACAACAAAATAAAATATTTTGGGTGACACAAAAATACCAAGCATTCAATTTGGTTTTTGTCTATGACCACATAAAATCTTGAAAATAATGTTTGATCACTTTGGGTAGCAAAAAATGTGGCCGTGACAAATCGACAATATAAGATCATTGAAGTGATTTTTGATCACTTGAAGGACATAATGAAATGAAATGAAATGAAATGAAATAATTGAAATGAAATGAAATAATTTATTCATTCAAATAGGCCTTCACAGGCACTTAAGAATAGTCAGACTCTAACGCACGGTTCGGAAGGTTGCTTTTACTGAGAAGAGCCGGCAAGAAACTCAGCAATTACTCTTTTCAAAACAAACTTAAGACTATTACATAAAATTTATCCTGCAAGAGCGAGCGCTACACCCAAGCATTGTCGTCATTTAAATATTCATTAACGTTATAGTATGCCTTTTGTACTAAAATAGACTTAACACGTTCCTTAAATTTATGTAATGGCAAATTTAAAAGTGCAGGAGGGATCTTATTATAGAAGCGTGTACACAGTCCCAAAAATGAACCTTGCACTTTTTGGAGTCTATAAGCAGAGGTTACAAGTTTATGCTTATTTCTAGTATTAATAGTGTGCATGTCACTTGTTTTTACAAAAAGACTTTTATTTTGTTGTACAAATAATATGTTTGCATAAATGTACTGCGATGCTACTGTGAGGATATTAATTTGTTTAAACTTATCTCTGAGGGAAGCTCGAGAACTCAAATTATAAATTGCTCGCACCGCTCTTTTTTGCAAAATGAAAATAGCTTCTATATCAGCGGCCTTACCCCAAAGCAAAATGCCATAGGACATAACACTATGAAAATAGCTAAAATAAACTAATCGAGCTGTATCTACATCTGTTAGCTGTCTAATTTTTCTAACTGCATAAGCAGCCGAACTAAGCTTCCCCGCGAGACATGATATTTGGGTGCCCCATTGAAATTTTGAGTCTAAAGTAATCCCTAAAAATACTGTTGACTCAACAAGATTGAGAGACTCATTATTTAGCACCAAGTTACATCCTATTTTTTTTACATTGGGTAGTGCAAATTTAATACATTTAGTTTTCTTTGCATTTAAAACTAAATTATTAACAGTAAACCAATTTAATACCTGAGCTAATGCACCATTTACATCGTCATAATTGGATTTCAGTCTATCAACACTAAAAAGCAGTGAGGTATCGTCAGCAAACAGTACAATTCCACAGGTATTTTTGACATAAAAGGGAAGATCATTTATATAAATTAAAAATAGAAAAGGACCTAGAATAGAGCCCTGCGGCACACCCATATGCACAGGAGAACCAGATGATTTAACTCTATTGACATCAACACTTTGAGTTCTTTCCCCGAGATACGACTTCATCAGATCAAGTGCCGTACCCTTGACTCCATAATAATTAAGTTTACGTATGAGTGTTCGGTGATCAACACAATCGAATGCTTTAGATAAATCACAGAAGACTCCAATAACATTCTGTGACTTCTCCCAAGCGTTAAAAATATTTCTTAAAAGGGCTACCCCAGCGTCAACGGTTGAACGACCTTTTGTAAAACCATATTGCTCATTATGTAAGAGTTTGTTCAAATTAAAGTGAGCAATTAATTGCGTTAAAATTATCTTTTCAAATACTTTGCTCAGGGCTGGCAAAATGGAAACTGGCCTATAATTAGTAGGATCACTAGGATCTCCCGCTTTGAATAATGGTATAACTTTGCTATGTTTCATTAAATTCGGAAATTGACCAAAATCTACGCATTTGTTAAAAATAAAAGCTAAATGGGGAGCAATGTTATCAATGATACCCTGCAAAACAGTTACGGATATATCCCACAAGTCACCTGTGCGTTTAACTTTCAGATTTTTAAATGTTTTGACTACGTCATAAGGTGTAATATGCCTAAACCTGAACAATTCACAGCACTATGATACATTGGCTTTCAATAATAATTCAGCATCTATTGGTGAAGAACTCAAAGAGCTAGTCGTATCTACCGGTATATTAGTAAAAAATAAATTAAAGGCATGTGCAATTTGACTATCTTCACAAATTATATTATTATTAATATTTAACTCAATACGCTTATTACAGTTTTGAGATTTTCCTCTTTCAGAGTTGATAATGGTCCAAGTAGTTTTAACTTTATTGTTTGATTGACTAATTTTATTTCTTAAGTATATGGACTTAGCAGAAGCACAAACCTTCTTAAAAATTTTGGAATATTTTTTAACATACTCGACAAAACTAATATTTTGATTGTATTTCTTCATGCCATACAGCTCATACAACTTAGCTCTGCTTCTGTAAATACCTACTGTTGCCCAGTCATTAAACTTAATGTTATTATTTAATTTAAAGGTCCTGGGTTTAAAAACCTTATCAAATTCTTTTTTTATAAAATTAAAGAGATCACTGTAAAGACAATCTGGTTCATCCTGTAACATTTTAACAGAAACAATTTTTTGATTTACATTATCTTTGAATCGGGCTATACGATTTAATGTTATAGGCCTACAAGTTATGGTATGTGGTATATCCTTTGTTTCATTTAAAAGAACTACCTTCTGACCACAATGATCCGAAGTCAAATCAGTAATAATAGACTTTTCAAGTACATCGCAGCAACAGAACACATTGTCAAGACAAGTGGCAGAAGTTTCTGTGATTCTAGTGGGCTCACAGAATAAATTGTTAAGATTAAATGATTTAAACAGATTAATTAATCCTAGTGATGTATGCGAATTTACTAATAAATTAACATTAAAGTCACCACATACAATTATACTCTTATTACAGGTTTGAGCTTTCTTAAGAGCATCTTCTATAACTAATTCAAACAAATTATAATCACCTAAGGGGGGACGGTACACGCAAACTATAACGTAGCGCTCAAGCTCTACGCAGGACAATTCAACAGTGCGCTCGATAGATAAGTCTACAATGTCCTTGCGATCCTTACATTTAATGTTACTTGAAACTAAAATTAAACTACCACCGTGTATGGCTGATTTTCTTACGAACGCACTTAACAATTTATATTTACTATTATTGAGCAATAATTCATTACTCTTTAACCAATGTTCGGTTACACAAAATACATTAACATTATGATATTCGAGAAATAATTCAATTTCCAATTCTTTGCTAGCTAGGCCCTGAATATTCTGATGAACAATATTTAAATGATTGAGCTCAGCCTTTGTCGGTAAATCTAAAAACCCTCCCTAGACACCTCGTTATCGCCAATAACACCAGTGTCAACAGCCTCAACTAAGCTACTTGTAGCTTGGTCATAAATGTGTATATTGCCGGCTAACAATGTAGCAATGTGTCTCTTATACTTTAATGGCAGATACATGGTATCTTTAGTCAGCTTAAAATCAAATATAAAATTATTAATGTCAAAATAATACATGGCGTCACTATGACGATGAATTAAATTGTACAGTGACATATTAAGGTCATATATATGCCTATTCTGTTCCTGGGACAACAGATTAGAATATGGGAAGGCACATAAGACAAATTTACATTTATACTGGCTGTGCAAATCAAGCAACTTGTTAAAACTATTAAGAATACATTTTTTTCGTACGGATAAATATCGGATATCTCCACATAGTATAATTACTGTAGTATTTTGATTTAGATTTTGTGTATGAACATTATCTATTAAATGACTATAAGGAAAACATTTATTTATAACTCTTTCTTTTAATTCGTTATTAAGAATAGTGCCGAAATTTTTACCAATTTTGTCACATATGACAATCGTTTGTTTTATTGAGTCCTGTGCTTGTATAGTTTGATCTGAAGAATGACTAATATTTAACTCTGACTGTAAAGCAGAACTAGGCATTGCGCTGAAACAGTTACAATGGTTATTTACTAAAGAGTCAAGACGTTCACTATTATATTCAGTTAATTTTATAAGCTCGTCTGCCGCTGAAATATGCTCATTTATTTGTAATTGAGCATTACTATATTTTTTATTAATAGCTTCTAAGGAGTGCTTGAGATTATCTATTTCATCAAGAAGATGTTGAGTATTATTTTCATACAAATCCCTACTCTGCTGAATACTAATTTCATATGATTTTAACTGATATTTTAAATTAAAGCGCTCTTTTTTCAAAAATATTATTAATTTATGTGCTACTTTGTGTTTTTTTAAAAGTTTTTGCGTCTTTCTGATAATTTTGTTAAACTTGACATATTTTTTCAATTTATTACGGCTATTAAAATTAATCTTATTTGGTGTATTAGCGAACGGACTAATTTCATCGTCAGATGTCAAATCTATAGTAAACGGAAGCTCACGAGAGTTAACATCTGAATGACAGACCAGTAACTCATCATACAGGCTTCGAGTCGCATCATTTTCCCGAGATTCCTTCAATATCTCCAGGTGTTCAATAGACTTTTGAGCCTCGTTTAGGCTGATCTCGAGTTCAGTGATGCGACTCAGAGCCCTCACATGCGTATCACTACACTCGCTAAAAGAATCAACTTCGGCCTGGAGCTGATTACACCGTTCGACGACGTCCGCGTACTTAATATCTAATTTCGCGAGATCTAGTTTTAATTCAGTATTCTTTTTGACAGTGGTTTGTATTTCCTCCTCGCTATCGTCCCGTTCCCTAATGAGCCGGTCACAAAGATCCTGAGACTTTTTCAGTTCCTGAAGGGCCCACTTCAGCTTGTTTTCCGTGTCTTTAGCGGTTGCCTTGCGGGTCATCATTTTTAGCTCGGTGAGAAAAGGTCGCGGCGAGCGTGAAAAGATAAAAGAATAACTGTTAATAAATTAAATAAATGACTTAAGCAACTTTAGATGTTTTTAATATAATAATATAATAAACAATAAGCTATCTTAATATTACTTAAAATATATATAATATATAGTTACGATATAAGTACCTATAAGTATATATATAAAACTCGTCAAGATAGTAAGATAGTAAGATATCCCTTCTGCTTAGACGGAACGCTTAGGATTATGGCTAAGCGTACAGAGAGATACAAACTATGTTTTATAAATAAAAGTACATATAATATCTAATTAATTACTTATATTAATATGATTAGTTAATGTATTTAAACAAATAAAATGATTTATGTTCCAATAATTCACTCAGTTGCTGAATTTATAAACAGCCACTTAGTCACCAGCTAAGTGTACAGAGCGAAGAATTAGAAATTATTTATATTTATACTAATTTAAGGTAATAATATATTATACTTCATTTAATAATACTAGTTGTTAGTGTTTATATATATATAAAAAGGAAAAAACAAAAAATAAAAAGCAATAATTTCCTTTTCACGGGGCTCGAACCGACGACTCTTCAACTCATGTAAGTTACCGCTTCGTTCTTACTAACTGCGCTGCGAAGCTATATGTTCAGTTGACGAATAATTGGTTCATATTCAACTAGTTGTTGACTTTTATTAATGTGAAAGGAGGTGTGTGAAATACTTTTTTTAAAGACCAACCGCCACAAAATTTATGAAGAACTAGTACATATTTAATTAATTAATACGATATTTTTTATGCAAATTATTTGAAAAAAAAAATCCAGTCAATATCAGCACTTGTTTACACTGTGATTATTTTGTTTGAAATAAGTCACTACGTACAAATTTTAAATCGTTCACAGGCACTGGGAATACGTTCAACAATTATGGTATTTGGCGTTTTCAGATAACAAAACTAACAATTACACGTAATGTCTATGTATTTTGCGATTAAATAATGATATTTTTATAAGTAAACTATAACAATAGAAGTTATTTATGAATTAAAATTACGGAGCCTATGTTGCTTGACTGACAGTGTTGCCAGATAAAGGAGGATAAAAACAAAAATAGTGTCGGGTTGTGACACTTGTTATCACGAGTCATTAAAATGATGTTTGATCTCTGGCAGAGTTGTCGGTGGCACGATGGAGCCATGAACAATAAATTGGAATTGAATGTTTGATCTAATATGAAAAATAAAACACTAGAAATCATTATTTTCCCATTGGTTTGAATTACATAATTCGAAACCAATAAATAAAAGTCTGAAATAAATCAGTTATAACTGTGATATTTCTGATTAAGTAATTCTGAAAACCAGTAATTCGTCAGTAACTTTTACCTTAATTTTATAGATGCTACGAGACTTAACGATTCTGTCATTGCTGTGTTGGAATTGACAATGATAAACAACCTATATAATTAGATAATGGTTTATAAATCTTTATTACTCAAAAGGAAACTTAACAATATTCCTTAAGCTAAGTGAAATGAAATGAGCATACTCAGCAATACAAGAAAATAACTTACTTATAGAATAGAGCAAGAGTATTAAAATATCGAACATATTGTGGGTAGTATTTTGATGCACATCTAATACCTTTAAACGTGCAATTTCTGAATCTCGGAAACAACTCCAACGATTTTCATGAAATTTTGTATGCAGAGGTTTTTGGGGGCGATAAATCGATCTAGCTAGGTTTCATTTTTAGAAAGCGTCGTTAAAGAAAAATAAAAAATACCGATTCATCCAGGTATTATAGAACAAGAAAAGGACAAATATATATATATATATATATCATAAAATGGTAAATTTCCATTTGGAAAAACGATTTAAATTATAACTTTATATCGTAGAGTAGACAATAGCATTCAAACTTGAGTCTAAGAACATTGATAAGGCATTTCAACAAGGCTCAGTAAGTATTGTCACAATATCAAGTTACATTAGACTAAACCGAGGTCACTAATTATTGCCCACACAACAAAAAATGATTGTGGTACACTTACGGATACAGTAGAATATTGTTCCTATGTTTTAGTAAAGCTAAACATTTTACGAACGACCTATCATTGGGTAGTGTTTCAAAGGACGACCTGCTCTCACATAATACTTATACAAATAATATGCTAAATGAAATTAAATACAATCAAATAATATAACTTAATAACTTTGAGTATACTTATCTAATTATTTAAGCACCTGATTATTAATCTGTGTATAATATCAATCTATATATGTATAATAAAATATGCCTAAATATATATTTGTTTGGCTATGAAGTTCCGTTAGCCATTAAACATTTATAAACTAATTGTTTAATGTAATTTCAAAATCAAAATGTAAAATTGGCGTTTCGAAATCGAACACTTCACACATTGGTACAATTTTGCGATAATTAAGATATTATCGACAATTAAAAATGATTGTGCCAAAATATAAATTAATTGAAATGCAGATTCTGTAGTGGGGCAGATGTAACACCAATACACATGTGTGACCATATAATATACTGTATTGAACTATAAATAAAAACATTTACTTATATAGATGCCACGTAAAATATAAAATGCAACGAAAGGTGTCTGAATCTTATTGGAAAAATAAAAGTACCCGACATCGAAACAAAAGTATCCGTGGCAGCTATGTATCGATTCTGTTATCGTGTCCCTATATAATTAAATTTTCTATTATCATGAAATTTCCGGAATATAAATCTAATGGTTATTTGAGACACAGAGCTCTAAAACAAAACAACGCACTTACTTATTGACGCATAAACGAGCTAAAGCGATTTTTCTGGAAACACACACTAATGTTCATGCTTAGTTTCAGCTTTTCAAACAGGTTCATATTTACATCGCAATCTATGAATGGATTTAAATGTAATTGCCACTCAAAGCACAACAAACGTTATTTAAATAAAATAAAAACAAAAATGAGGAAAGAAGAGATGAAGGAAAGATAAGTGACTAGATAATGGAATACATTTGGGTATTGTATGAAGTGTTGGAATACTAACAAGTACTATAACTATAGGTACTAAATAACATCAACATCAAATGAGAATTAGCAGATAAATTGTATGTATAGATTTATTAGTTAGTCAAATTTATCAATTTAAACAGTTGTGTGTGAAGTTACCTAACGTCAATTTATTTATTTTATATAAAATGTTGTAAGTTGTATCTTGCTACCATATTTACAGTCAACAGTAGCTTATGTTTTATAAGACAAACATTGTATACTAAATAATATGCTTAAGATTGTTTCAAACGAGTAATTGTTGAGTTTCTTGCCGGTTCTTCTCAGCAAAAGCAACTTTCCGAATCGGTGCTAGATTCAAACTGTATGTGGCGCCTGCAAAGGCCTATTGAAATATAATTCCGTATGTGGAAGTACAATTAAAATAAAATTATTAATAAAGGAGGGATGTGGTGTTTGCGTGGGTATGGCGGAGCGTCGGTGCGAGCTCACTTATCGCTGAGTCGTTGAGGCGTGCAGACGTGCCGGGGTGCAGACGTAGAACCACAGCTTTCAATATAAAACATGTTGTTTTATTTATCACTTAGTAGTGGACATCACAAGTAGTTTAGGAATCCATCGCGGACAAACATCGTGACAGGAGATTTATATATTTTAAGATTAAGACTAGCTGTCCCGACAGACGTTGTCCTGTCCAACTCATACACAAAATTTCATCCAAATCGGTCCAGCCGTTTATCCTATCTCTCAAGTTGGACCAGACTGCTCACGGTGTGCCAATTTAATTTAAAATCGGTTAAGTAGTTTAGGAATCCATCGCGGACAAACATCGTGACAGGAGATTTATATATATTAAGATAGGTATTAGGTACTAGTAAAGTGTAGAGCGTACGCATTTTTATTGTATTTTCTTTTTCAACACAACTTGTGTAACATTAAAATTGAATTGATTCAAGAATAAAAATCAATCAAACAACCTTAGTTCATAAAATATTCCCCAAAAAATAGACAAAACCGTGGCAAAAAATATAACAAATTACAAACTTGGAAAAAACTAGCGAAAAGTGGAGGGTCTAAAAAGTTCGCTAGTTTCAGTTCATACTAGGCAAGTAATAAGCTTGTGGATATCAACTGATCGGAATACTCTTTCAAGTTTATTTTTTGTTCATGAAACATGTTCAGTTTCAGTAAAAAAAAATAGTGTTGAAAAAAATTCAAAGAGAAAAATATCTGGTATTATAAATTACTGTCACTGATGTTTTGGATTTTGGTTTGGGTTTTAAGATAATAGGTAAATTATTAACTGCGATTTTCCAACGAAGTAGGCGTATAGGCCTCGATGGTTCAATTTGGCTTTAAAAAAATCAGTATAGGTATACATAATTATTATTTTTAACCCTTTTACTTGCGAATGGAACGCGCGTCCCAAAACTACTTACATATAAAAAAGTCCAGGAATTGCGAGTCAAATTAATATTAGCCTTCCTTTCTCAGATTTGATCGTCTTAATATAGAATTTGAGATGTCATAAGTAAGATTCGTAATTCAGAACAACATTTACTAAGTAACCAACTGACCTTTCATATAAAAGGTCAACCTTGCTCGAACAAGATAAATGAAAATATAAATTACGATTGTAGAGTTGGTCCCTTAATAAAAGATATTTAGTGTGACGAACCCAGCATAGGTAAAACTAAAACTACTTATGATATAGAAATGTATAGGTTTTTGTTAACAATCATACAAATAACTTGTTTACTTTATGTTTCAATATTATAAATAGTTATATTGTACAGGTGTTTTTTTTAATTTAGATCTATTCAGCTACTTATGTTGCTGATTGTACAAGTTATTTTGTTAAGTGTGTTCACGCCTATTTACAAAGCCAAGCAAAATACGTCGCGTACGGTAGTATACAAGACCTAAATAAACAGGAAAGAATAAATGGACACATCTCAATCTTAATGCAGATAATGCGTGCGCACCATTACTGATAAAGCCTGTCATTTTTTTTAGCCAACCGCCGCATGGTTACACATAGAGGTTCCATTAGTGTTCTCCACATTTTTAAACACTACGAAAATATAGTTTCCTTTTAAATGCGTGCTTGAAAATATATAACACAAGTTAGCAATGATTCGACTGAGTATTAAAATAAGTTGGTTCTTTTCTTTTTAATTTAAACATGCTGGGTCACAAAAACACCAAAATAACATTTAAACCAAAAACCGAATATTTGGCGGTATAATTTCTTGCATTGCAGTCTAACTGTTAAATTTTTGATCTTGGCTGAGATTTCGTCGCAAGCTATGCGCAATGTAACCTCAGTGTGTCGTCGCACTGCATGGTCATTAGCTCTGTATTATCTTTTATCTACCAAGGAAGGTCTTTTCTTCACCCTAACGGCCTATTTTTTGTGTTAGACAAACCGGACATTATGAAAAGTGGCATTTTGCGGGGTAATTAGTCATTCTGCTTTTTAAAGGGAATTTGAGGTAATAGGTGGATTTTGGGTATTATAATCAATCTATCAAACATAAAGCGTGTAGTCTATCTGATCGAGAATGCGGTTTATTACGGATTTAATAACTAGTACCTAGCACCTAAATATATACTTTTTAGTGATAAAAAATTATACGCAAGTGTAATACTAATAATATTTGGGGACCTTCCTCACACACGGCCTCATTTCTAACCGATTTCTCTGTGGTATAGAAGTATCTCTGAAGGATTCAGAATATACTTCAACATAATGAACACTTTCAACGAATAATGGTTGTATAGTTTTTGAGATATGGGATATTATCGGTAACACGCTATTTTATGTTTAGAGAGCGCAGAAATAACTTTGTTTCACACAGTGTCTTTGAGAAATACAAACATGTTTTTGCTGCTGATAAAATTAAGTTTGTAAATTTGTGTGTGGTCCAATACGCACATTAATTATTCTATTCTAGGTTTATTATAGCCTTTAATTTTGGAAATAAATAGCATATCGGCCGAAAAACATTACGTAATTAATTATTCGGTGGATTTTCAAATTGACGAAGTTTATCGGGTACTAGAAACTACTCTATCACAATGCTACAATAATTTCAACATTGATGTATCTCAAGCTAAGCAGTATCCATTCCAATTAATTAACGCTTGAACTGTTTTGCTCAACTTTCTCCCAAAAAAAAAGGTAACGAGAACCCTATAATTAACAAATTCAACTTTCCTCAGTTAATTTTAAAAGGCTTTTGATTAATCAGCACCTGGCAACGATGTCCGCTGGTCTCATGGACTTAAAGTACTAGAATTACCAACGTGATCAAACGATTAGGAAAACAACTGACGGACTTACAGGCTTTTGTATTTCAGTGCCTTGATTTTTAAAAGTACGTAGGCGAAGTAAGTAGCTTCTCGTTTTATGTAAAATCGCTTTTTTTCAGAGCTTAAAAAGCAAAACCTTATCTAAATATGAAATTTGATCCGAATCGTTAAAGCCGTTTGCGAGATACACGAAATAAATTTATCAGACATCATACTAATATTATAAAGAGGAAAGATTTGTATGTTTGTAACGAATAAACTCAAAAACTACTGGACCGATCCTTGAGTAACATGGCCTATATTTTATCCCGGGAAAGCGGGTGAAACCGCGTGGAAAAGCTAGTATTATAAGAATTTCTCGTTTAAAGTTGTAAGATAGTGTTTGACGTTGTGAAAGTGTAAACGTCATAATTTGCTATGATTTACAAATGTAACTAAACATTCAAGAGAACAGTGACCCTAATTAAGAGCCCCCTAACTTTCACTACCTTTTGCTGATAGCAGCGCGGCGGTACCAGCACAATGAAGGATTTTTTTCAACTATTTAAATGTTCATCTAGTTTTTTTTATATCATTGGCTTGCCCCATGATTACAGAATTTAACACCGAGGCGATGTTAATCGGCTATGTTGCTAAATCATAATTAAAAAGCAATTAGTATGTTCCCCTTGTGAAATTATTTAACCCTTTTATGCTTTGGGTAATCGACCGTATCTAAGTTTGGTCTGAGACATTATTGAAATCACGATTTTTTTTCTAATTTATATAAATTCAATAAAACTATATAATTCAAAAACTGACCAAATGGATGTAGAGCCATGCATACTGTAAAGTCCAAAAATTGGGTTTATTTTATCAAAATAATAAAATAAACCCAATTTTACAAGACAAACTTACTGTTG
Organism: Tetheella fluctuosa; assembly: GCA_951216915.1. Lineage (NCBI taxonomy): Eukaryota > Metazoa > Arthropoda > Insecta > Lepidoptera > Drepanidae > Tetheella > Tetheella fluctuosa. The sequence goes on from OX578237.1 coordinate 3,251,797, forward strand.
CAGCTAGGTACATCTAATTTCGTTCCGAATACTTTGCTGGGAAAGCGGAGTTTCTTGGTAAAATGTTTGATCGACCCATGAACTAATATAAAAGACTTGTCAGTGGGGATTGTTTTCCTAGCAATTTCAATCATTAGACTAGCGCTGTAGATTCCTGTTTTTCAGGTCTTTCAAAACACAGCACAAAACAAAATACAGCTTCAGCTGTAACGGTGGGGACACGTAACTTATTAGTTCTAAAATTATTGCCAACTTGACCTATCAATATCTGCGGGAATTATTCGAATTTTTGTTAAAAAAAAGTATGTTAAGGATGCGGTCCTAACTCATTTGAAACGAGCGAACAAACGCAGCGGTGAAACGCGCCTCATTAGCTGGGCTATACTAAATATTGCCATGTGAGTGAGAAAGACAGAGTACAAGAGAGAGAGAGAGTGTCTGAAGTTTTGCTTATGTCGGGTGTTTTTCCTTCATTTAAATTTATATTCACAAAATTCTATACGAGTATTATTGCCAATTTGAGCGACATAGCCGAGTAAGTCAGTACGCTACTGTTAAAAGTCGGGTGCACTTCAAGACCATTAAAACGTCAATTTTAAAGTAAAATAATACACCACAACTATTAAAATATTAGAACGCAAAAATCAGAAGTTAGAAATGCCACAGAATTTTGCTCGAAAGCATTTGAAAATTTAACTGTCAGTGGCAGAGCAGCTGGAGACCGTCCAACTGGCCGATGGTGATTAGATATTCCCGCCTAATACATTATTTATTAAGTCTGCTTTATGAAAAAGTAAAATGCATGGGTGATACCAGAATAATAAAACGTAGCCTTTTTTGGGGCACCGACAACACATTATTTTTGGGCAAAAAATGTATATTCTTAACATCAAGAGTAATACATAACTTGTGAAAATTTCAACTGTCTAGCTATCGCGGTTCTTGTGATACAGCCTGGTGATAGACAGACGGACGGACAGACAGCGAAGTCTTAGTAATAGGGTCCCGTTTTTACCCTTTGGGTACGGAACCCTAAAAATAAACATCGGGATTTAAATACTTTTATGAGAGGTAGAGCATAGCGATATGTCGCTCAAAGAGCAGCTCGACTGGGGAAGTACCTCCACTTTACAGTATACCGCAGCCAAATAACTTATAGTTGTGTTCCTGCGCGTGAGTAGGGTCGCTAGAGCTCATCGGGGAGGTGGGAAGGGTCGGCAACGCGGGAGTGATACCCCTGGTGTTGCAAGCGTTCATAGGCTATGGTATCCGCTTACCATCAGGAGGGCCGTATGCTTATTTGCTGACATTGTGGTATAAAAAAAAAATACAATGATATGATGATGATCTCTTATTAATTAGAGAAAATCAGGTATTGAACCAGGATATCTTCACGGCACGACACTTCACTGACTGGGTTACAGTATGTAGGTAGATACTGTAACACTACAAAAAAAATATAACACTAATGAATTAATGTAAACTAAAATAACGTTTTATGTCGTGATTGTTGTGTTTTAAGTGCAACAGATGTTCAACAATAGGAATGATAACTGACATATCAAATCAGCTACTTTTTATGAAATGTCAAAACGATAGGTCTAGACTTTGCGCCACTAAAGAAGTCACAAAGGTCTACCTCAATCACAGAAGAAATAAGATCGATTTTCATTAATTCCACGAGACTTCTTTGGCGGCGCGAACTCTAAATACTAAATTGTGACGTCATAATTGTATACCATCAAAACTCTAATCTTTATGGTTAGATTGGTAATTTAAAAGTCAATTAGATGTTTATGCAATGGTTAGTGTTTGATAATTTATTTATACAGGCATCTTTACTACTATATCATCCTTAGATATATCATTAGCTGTCTCAAATCCATCATGAAACAAACAGAACAACAGGCATTGCGTTTTATGTATCCAAGGATCGTCTTTAGCAGACACGTGTCCGTATAATACGCCATAAACATCATCTGCGACAAGCTATTAGTACGCAAAATTGTTGAATGAGTTTTCTATGAGCTTGACTGTTGAATTCTTTTCAGTGTCGTAGAAAGTGTTTTTGGAGACATTGTAGAATATTAATTTGAGCATTTTATTTTTACTTTTGTACTATAGCCTATGGTATGTAGAGGGAAATAAGCTACTTTTTTCTCGGGAACGCGGGTGAAACCGTGGTGGACAGCTAGTATTTCATAAGTTGAATTAAAAAGCAAGAAATATCATGTACCTATAGGTGTGTATAAATACTAGACGAATATTAAAATTGTGTTGAACTTTATAATGGCATTTAAATGACAAAAGCATTCGTCCGTTTAGTACAAAAGAAGTTTCAAATTAAAAGACGGTGAAAGTGGATGGTACTAGAAATCGTCTCAAGGGGGTTACGCTTGGTGCATTTCTACTTACCATTATAAGTCGTATTTCACTGAGGTTTTATGCAGAGTTTTAAAAAAATAATTTCAATATTGAAACTTTTTTTTTACTTTGTATAGGCTTGTGTTTGTCCACAATCTCACTATGGTAAGTGAAGATGTGGCCGAAGGTGGTAAGAACACAAAGCCTAGAAGGAACTGGCTCTCAAATGCAGCTGCCGGAACACACCAATAGGTATTTGGCGACTGATTTTCAACTTGAGGGTGGTAGCCAGCCAAGCGGGTATTACAAAGTAGGTACCCTACCACCGTGCAAAAAACTGATTATTTGAAGGAAAATAAAGTGGTTATATTTGATTTGTATGCAAAAGATCAACTCTAAGAGGGTTCTTTAGTTAGACTAATAAATTGCAATTTTAAATGAGAACCCCTTCATAGATTTCCATCTTTGCATATTTATAAAAGTTTGCATAAGTACGGTAGTTATGTCTGATATTTTAAACGTCCACGCATATACAAAATATCTCACGTATTTTTTGATTAAAAAAATGTCTTACTTGAATAAATTTAATATATAAAATCAGCTTTCATATGTTTTTCTTGATGTCAATTTTCCTTACGAAGTTCAATCATCTGACTCACCTATCACTTGTGACATCACTTTTATAAATCATGCTAATCAAGTTTTTTTAAATTATTGAAATGAATTATGTATGTAACCTACGTGGTTTTCAAACTTTCGCCCGTAACTTCACCAACTACAAACAAAGTTCGATTTCACACCGCATCTGAAATAAAGTAGACTATAAAATTTAACAATCCTCCGGGAAGTTTTATCGCTATGTCAGTAAAAACGTGACCCATTCAGAATGCTAGGAACTATTCACTCGAAATAGGTTTTGGTTCGACTAAGCGTTTCCGGACTCTTGAATCGAATTGAACTGCTCTCTCTTCCATAGATTTGTTTTTCCAGGTGTGCTCAAAAAGTCTGTTGACAAATGTTTTTTAAAGTCATAGTGAATTTGATGAATAGATTGTTGAGGATCGCGGGCCGGTTTGCGTGGTTGGTAGGATACCCTATCTATCACGCCGCAGGTCGTGGGTTCGATACCCACTCAGGACAAACATTTGTGTGCATGAACATGTCTGTTTGTCCTCAGTCTAGGTGTTATTATCTATATATGTATGTATTTACAAAAGAAAAGTAGTATATGTAGTATATCAGTTATCTGGCTTCCATAGTACAAGCTCTGCTTAGTTTGGGGTCAGATGGCCGTGTGTGAGGAATAATGTCCCAGAATATTTATTTATTCTAGGTGATGGTAGATTTTAGTGATACCATTTTTGTTTTTATTTTTATGGATATTATTGTTATGTTTTTTCTTTTTATGTCAGAAGGCTGACAAGCTCGCAGGCGGTCCACCTGGTGGTAAGTGGCTGCCGACCTTTTTTTATTAAGCCTAGAAGGCAACTGGTTCTCAAGCGCAACTGCTGAAACACACCAGTTGGAGCACGACGACAGACTTTCAACTTGAGGGTGGTAGCCAGCCACGTGGTTTCCTCACGATATTTTCCTTCACCGAAAGCTACAAGTTCATTGTAGGATTCCAGCCCACGACCTTCGCCGCTAAATCCGACGTCACTATCACTGAACTATCATCATAAGTCATCATAACATAAGGCCACATAGAAAAGTCAATATTATCGCAAATAAATGTTCAGATAAAGGAAAAATATTACTCAGTCTGAATGATAACTTCATAAGGCAATCTTTTCAATTTGGACAAAGGAGTTTGAGTCACGTTACGTAAGTGATATGAGTCTGAAGACTGTACTGTGATTGTTGCACACAAATACGCGGGTTTATAGCGGAACCGCTGCGACGACCAAGATTAGCTTTGCTCGGTATTTTTTTTTTAAATGACATTTTCTAAAAATGAAACCAAACTAGATCGATTTATCGCCCCCGAAACCCCCTGCATACTAAATTTCATGAAAATCGTTGGAGCCCTTTCCGAGATTCAGATTATATATTTATATATATACAAGAATTGCTCGTTTAAAGGTATTAGGTGTAAGCTATCTTATCTTTCAATTTGGATCAAATTGCACACGGTGTGCAAATCAAATTTAAAATCGGTTCAGTAGTTTAGGAGTTCATCGCGGACAAACAACGTGACACGTAATTTTTATACATAAAGATTAAGATTATACATAAAATTATTAATATGACGTTGAGTAATCGGATGTCTGACTGTCTAGTGTGAACTGTATTATGTAGAGCAAACAATAGCGACCTATGTCGTTGTCCAATTTATATTTGCCCCTTTACTAGAAATTAGAAGAATTGGTGCTATTTATATAACTTTGTTCTAATCAATATTTATCTCAGAGTAGCGACAATTTAGAAGTAATTTCTGTTTGATTCAATAATTTGAAAAAGTATACTACCTAGCGGGACCGTTACTGTAAAACCGCGCGACTTTAAGCGTCTATATTAATCCCGCCATCTCATCATATTACTTGTGCCTATGTAAGACTTATGATTCCTATCACGTGCTTACCCCTTGCTAATGACACTACCCATTACAGCATAGCAATTCTTGCTTTTATCTCATTATAGTAGCATTCAGTCTCGTGTAGCAATTAGCGACACAGTTAGCTCCTAATGTTACCTTAACGTTTAATTTGGAACGGATTAGTAATAATTAAAATCTCATTTTGAAGGTTTTAATATTAATAATTAAGTGTAAAATATGGATTTTAAAATCATCAAATCATATCTTGACGTTTTTAAGGTGAAACAGTACTTAAATGTAGGTAGAATTTAAGAGTGAGTTTTGCATAGTTCCACGGACATTTATTTATTTATTTTTAGGAAGATTTACAGCAAAATTATGATGGAAAGATAAATGACTTAATGCTACTTACAAATCTCCACCGATGTATATCTTAATGATACTTTGCTAAGCCTAAATACTCCAATCTATCTTCACAAACGTAAGGATGAATAATTATAAAGCTATAGGTATCAACAAATACATACAGTGCTCACACGACTAACCACCTACACACTAGGTACAGTTTGGAAACCATTAGCCATAAAATCAATAAGAACATCAGGTCGTCACATTCAGGGAGGGAGCAAAATAATTATAGTCAGAAGACGTTTAACATATGTTGATTTTTTGCAAAAGATGTCCATATCATATTCAGAACTAATTAAATTAAATTGTTTAGCACTACGCATCATGAAAGAGTTTTGCCTATAATTGGTATGAGCGGAAGGTACATGCAGTATAGGACGTTGTCTAAGGCCCAGTTGACCAGTTCGGACATATATCATTGAAAGCAACTCAGAACTATCAACAATACCATGTGCTATATTCATAAGACATCAGATGTCACTAATATTACGCCGTGTTTCTAGAGGAAGAAAATGATAACGTTTACAGCGATGGCTGTAATCAATCGATCGCTGCTGCGCCTTATAATCTAAGAATCGCAAAAACCTTTTTTGAATTCCCTCAATTCTGGACTTGTAAGTTTCATATTGGGGATTCCAGACCTGGGAGGCATACTCCAAGTGGCTACGCACAAAGGCACAGTACAGTATTTTAATAGATTTTAATTTTTTTAAATTAGCAGAGGTACGCATTATAAAACCTAGAGCTTTGGAAGATTTATTTATTATATAATCGATATGCTTATCAAATAAAAGTTTGCTATCATGAATGACACCCAGGTCCTTAATCTCATTAACCCGGGTAAGGTTATGGCCAAGTAGAGTATAATGAGAATTTATACGATATTTATTTATAGATATTTCGTTACGTATAAAAAACAAAGATCATCGTCTTTTGTTTTGTGAGGTTTTAGCAATACCACACCACCGACAGTTCATATAACCATCTGACCGCACACGTATCGTGTGTGCGTGTGCGAATGACACTGGTACGGCAATATATGCGTACTGCTAGTAAATTATAAACTAGCGGGGAGTGTGAGTGTCGCTGCATTTTGCATTTACATAGTAATAGCACGTCTAGATAGCGCAATCGTGCGGGGTTGGCGGGGTGAGAGAGGGTGGTAGCGAGCCCAAGTTGCCATACACTTGCTTGGGACACAATGCAGCAATGACGAATGTCTATACAAAAGCGGCATGCCGCGATATGCGCTTCTGTATGTTTCTTACGCTGTCGTAATAGTTAGTAAGTAGGTACTCTTTGTCAAAATTGTTAAGTCCGTCACATGCATGCTTTTATAGAGCAACAGTGAAGACTGATCACACACCTCAAGAATTTTTGGAGAGACTCGTGAAAATAGACCGGCTCTAAATCCAGGACGACCTTGTGAGAAACTTTGAGTAACAAACAGCAAAGATTGAAATCTCTTTGATTCAGATTCGCCAACTGACTTTTATTTACATTTATTTGGTAAAATATTCTTCCCTTTCCTTAATATATTAAGACTAACTTGTGAAATAAGATGGTCGAACATATTTTTCTTCGTCAATAGTGGACCATAAGGAATACTCAATGGTATTCATAATCTTCCCTTTTTATATCTAACCCTCTTCGACATTTGCTCGTTTGTCTGTGTACAGCTGATCGTCTATTTATTTGTAGAAATAACTTACAAATAACATTCAACGCTCCACACACCACTAACGTGGCAGTTAATATCTAATTAATACATTATCCGTTATAAAGCAGACTATTATTTATAATCTACATTAATGTATTATTGTTACATTGGGCTGGAGCTTCATTAGGTGTAATTAACCTGTTATTTGGGCGGGAGCCATTACGTAATCACATTTGCATGTCTCAAACCTTGATACACAACGTTGATATGTTTGTGAACTATATATTAAACACGTAACAGAAACATTGACATTATTTATTTACTTATTTAAGGCGATGATAGCTCAGTGGTAGTGACGTCGGACGCCGCGGCGAAGGTCGTGGGTTCGAATCCTACAATGAGCTTGAGCTTTCGGTGAAGGAAAACATCGTGAGGAAACCATAGCGCGGTGGTAGGGTACTTTGTAGTACCCGCCTGGCTGGCTACCACCCTCATGTTGAAAATCTGTCGCCAAACACCTATTGGTGTGTTCCGGCAGCTGCACTTGAGAGCCAGATGCTTCTAGGCTTCGTGTGCTTACCACCTTCGGCCACATCATCACCTACCATAATGAAATTGTGGTCAAACACAAGCCTACACAAAGTAAAGTAAAAAAAATAAAAAAGCTTTAACTAGCTGTTCCCCCTGGTTTCACCTACGTTCCCAGTTTTAAAACATCCGATGTTTTAATAGTTATTCTGCTATCTGGGGCGGAGACAAATACTATATACTTTTGAAATGAAAAATATGATATAGACTTACTTTTTATAGACTACATTTTTAAGGCTAGCTAGTTCTCTTTTCCCGTATGCTCTAGGAAATGTAAATTTCAAACATCTTGCCATTTTTCAACTCTGGAAAGGGTTCATATAATAATACTAAGAATCATTTAAAAGCAGCACTGGCTTAACTTCAAAGCAGTATGTAAAACCGTAGTAATAAGATTCCTTAAGTATGTGTTCACATGAATAAGAAATAGCCAGCTACCGCATGTCAAAAGGCGAAAATCCAAAAGATGCATATTTTTAGGGTTCCGAAGTCAAACAAGGAACCGTTATAGTTTCGTCATGTTCGTCTGTCCGTCTGTCTGTCACGTTCATTTTAAAGTTAATTATTATTTAGTTAAATAAGATTGCATTTGGAATGGAAAGGATAGGAAAATCCTACTAGTACGGATGGATGGATGGATAGATGTTTGTTACTTTTTTACGTTAAAACTACTGAACGGATTTGGATTAAATTTGACAAACATATAGAATATATTCTGGATTAACATAAAGGATACTTTTTATCCCAGGAAAATATAAGATCCCTCGGAAAAAACGGGTGAAACCGCGAGGCGGAAGCTAGTGTGTAATTAAAACAGCTATATGAACTATGAAAATAAAAGATTATTAGAAGATTACTTAGATAGCTTAGGATTATGTGCGTCCAAACTATCAATAGCTCCCCCAATAAAAATTGATATACGTTACCATTTGAAGCGTAAAATATTGTTTTAATTTACGGAACCTATCTTTAGCTCAGAAATTTTAAAAGCATTTAACGACATAGATTTTAAATAGGTAACAGCATTAATACTATTAGAAACATAAAATCGATATAACAAATCAAATGAATTCGATACACATTTATGAAATCCGATTAATTTAAAAGCAATTGGGTAGAGTGGGGCAACAACGTGAGGACATGAAACATAAAATTATTGGATGCGTTAATGGATCTCTATTCAGAGTCAAAGTCTCTTATTCAGTTTAGGCTGTAGAAGGGCACTTATGAAAGACGAAGCTACAGAAGTTACCACATTCCATTATTAAATTTACTATGCAAAGCTTTGTGGCTGATGCAATGCACATTAAGCATAATATGGTTTGAAGTCTGCAACGTGTTATTCTAATACAATGTATGTTTAAGTTTAAATAACCATTCTTCTGGCGCAGTCGGTTAAAAACCACGATTCATCCACGATTCCCTATTTTACTCCCTTAGAGGTAAAATTTTGGATAATTCATCCTGTTACATTTTTTAAACACTGCCCGTGTCTAACCTAAAATTAAACTGTGTAGACTTGTATCTACTACAAGAATAAGAGAATTCGAGGCACGGCCGTACCATCCTTTTCTCGAAGCCATTCGGGCCATTTTCGACCCCCTGTTACTTCGTTGTGGAAAAAACTAGAAGCCTAAATTTTCAGTGACCAAGAGGGCATTACATAGCTAGATATATTTCTAAATAACCTACATTAAATTTGAACCAGTAGTTTAAGAATTTATTTTTTATTTCTTTAATAAATAGAGTGACTTGGCAATTGCACACTCACGGCAAAAGAATCTACATAAAACAAAATCTATCTAATATTAGTGGTTTGTGCTTTTATTTGTTTGAAAGTACCAATATAGAGGACTATTTAAACTATTTTTACTTAGTAGATTATGTTGCTGTGAGCGTTTGCCACACTAGTCACACTATTTATTAATGAAATAAAAAAATAAATATTGATATTATGGTTACTATAATAAAATGTTGTTAGCTAACTAACAATGTATCAATTTATGACAAAGTGGTCGGATAGCTGCTCCCAAAGATAGGTAGGCACTGAATTAACCGACTTGGTTTACATTCGATTTCACAACTTTTTACGGCAGAAGAACTGCGTTGCGAGACTTGTGCATTCTTTTACATGTTATGTTTTTGATGGGATTATATTTACATAAACTGTCAAAGTACCCGGCGATTGTGAAATAGGATATAACTGTAAGCAAGAGAGAGTTATAACTCACTTCTATATTTAACTTCAAACATCCATGTTCAAAAACGATTGAGTACAGGAGCAAAAAAATTTTTTTACATAATAATTGGCGAGGGAACGCCCGCTGCCGGTGGGCGAGCACCATAATTTGTTGATTTATATTCACCTCACTGGCTGATTCCGAACAGTTTATTCGTATTTTATAAATAACTAATCGTGGGTTGTATCTGTACTGTAGGGTTCTGTGGTTAAAAGGTATGGTCCTTATAAGCAATTTCAGTAGGTTTGAAGATGAAAACGTGTATTCAAATGCAATAGACCTTAGATAATGTGTACTCATCATTAGTAGCCCGGAAATCTCCAATGTTTAATATAGCCCTTTGGATTCCTTCTACGATCTTGAGCCGCTTATAAAGGTTACCTACGGCCCTAACCAGCTTCACTACAAATTCTTAATCAACTGTCTGTGTGCGAGATTTAATACGTATCTATTGAACAGATTTTATTTTTGACGATTTTTGATTCATGGTTTCGATTGAATTAATAAAATTTTGGTTAAATTAATCGTTAAAAAAAGGGTGGATCACTAGTAAAAAATGTGAAATACTAGTTTTGCTCCACACTACACACTTTTACCTATGTTTTCACTTTCAGTTTTGGTAAGATACCCTATCTATCACGCCGCAGGTCGTGGGCTCGATTCCCACTCAGCAAGTTCATGTGTGCATGAACATGTCTGTTTGTCCTGAGTCTGGGTGTTATTATCTATATGTATGTATTTACAAAAGAAAAGTAATATATGTAGTATATCAGTTATCTGGCTTCCATAGTACAAGCTCTGCTTAGTTTGGGGTCAGATGGCCGTGTGTGAGGAATAATGTCCCAGAGTATTTATATTTATATGTATTCGAAAGTCTGCGTGTTTGTTACCTTCTACCGCTATGAAATTTGGCTCGTATATGTTTGAATGGTGTCTATGGAAATAAGTTAGGTAGTTTTTATTTACACGGACTTTTTCAATAAAAGACGTTGACCAGCAGACAGTCAGTCCAACGATGGTAATAAAATTGTTCCCCGCTGTCTACAAATACCAGATTGCCACAGTGACTGTGTTGCCGACTTTGAAAAGCTTTTAAGACGCCATTTTGAGGAACCCATACCTATTAATAATTAAATACGTAATATGATTGAAACATTTCTTGTATTAATATGTACTCTTCAAAGCATCCTAATTAAATGAACTCATGATTACAAATAATTCTAATTATTATAAGATACTACCTCCCCAATATAGCCGTATAAATTTATAAACAAGTGTTGCTACGTTTACGACCAAGGTTAATCGTAAGGATTAAGATCGTAAACGAGGTAATTGCTCGTAAACATGAATTCTCATAGGGTTTCCTTTTTTGTTTATGTTACTGTTATTCTTTAGGGATTTACAACATCCTTTTTTTCAATAAACACTATTTTTACTAAGAGAAAATTGAACATCCTATTGAAAATCTCCATGCATATTTTTCTTCACGTAAAGTCAGAATGGAGTCTCAAGTTATGGATACAGATTAGTGACAAGTATAATAAAATGTGACTCACTTTGGTGAGTTTTAGTTTTGGTGCTGTTTTAGTTTTCAATAAAATTGGCCCTAGCATTTTTTCTAGTCCCCATTATTTCGGATTTGACCATGGAAATTTCAGCCTGTATAAATAGTTCAGTAAAAGCCGTGTATCATCGGTAATCTGGTATTGCTAATGTCCATAGGTGACTGACCGTCTGCATGCTTGTCAACCCGCTAACATAAGGCGCCGGTCCCACTGCGCGCGGTCTCGAGTTCCCATACAAATCATGGATCGTGCATTCACTTTATCAGTTTTTATATTATAGAACTCCGAACGCAGAACTTGAGACCGCGGACAGTGGGGCCGGCGGCGCCTAAATAAATAGTCAATTGTAGGCGCCATAAGTCTTTGGCGAAGCACCTACCGGTGTTCTCTGGCAGCTGCACTTGAACGCCAGTACCTTTCTAGGGTTTGTGTGCTCACCACCTTCGGCCACGTCATCACTCTTCGCGGTGAGATTATGGTCAAACCTAAGTCTATCCAAAGTAAAATAATACTTACTTAGGACTTTATTTCTGATTCATGACTTAATATTTTCCATTAATTATACATTTGTATGGTTTATAATTTACTAGCTTCCGCCTTGCGGTATTGCCCCCGTACCGTGGGATCAGATTTTCTCCCGGAGTAAACTTATATTTTAATCCTGAATATATTTGTGTGCCAAAATTCTTCCAAATCCGTTCAGACGTTACGGAGTTGAGTGGTAACAAACATACACACACACACATTTTTTTTTATACAACATAGTCGGAAAACAAGCATACGGCCCGCCTGATGGTAAGCGATTACCGTAGCTTATGAACGCTTACAACACCAGATGTATCACTCGCGCGTTGCCGACCCTTCCCCCTCCCCGATGAGCTCTGGCGACCTTACTCACGCGCAGGAACACAACTATAAGTTACTTGGCTACGGTATTCTGTAAGGTGGAGGTACTTCCCCAGTCGAGCTGCTCTTTGAGCGACATATCGCTATGCTCTACCTCTCTCAAAACCTTAACCAAAAAGATTAACCAATACATTAAATTTCAGCCTTTCTTTCTAAAATATTATTTTCGCAATCATCAACAAGAACAAAAAATAATAGTCTCTAACCACTAAGCTTAACATTCATTCAACGAGTTTAATTTCTTATCTCTCTTCTTCAGTTAAAAACTTAAGGTCATAACAAGTTATTAACAAAGTTTCTTTGATAAGTAGGCTTCTAAAGCCTTTCTGTTTCAAAGATTTACTCTTTGCAGTTTGTAAGCACAAATAATAGAAATAAAGCGATAATGGCTCTTCCAATGCCGTGGCAGAGGTCGTAGGCTCAATTCAACAATGATTTTTAATGGAAACATAAAAAAAAAATTGTATTTGCCATATTATCATCACTTAGTTCGTTTAACCATTTTGTTTTAAATTCTATAGAATTTATATTCTCTATCAAAAAAGCTCTAGTTAATTTAGAACCAACGACTAGAAGTGAAGACAATGCATTACTTTAGTGGTTACGTGATCGTATTATCAAGATTGAACAAGGATGCTTAACAATTTGAAGCTAAAACGTAATGCATTGAAGAATGTAAATTGCTTGTACATTTTGTAATTGGATAAATTTTGCAAGCTATTTTTAATTTGTTTCTAATACAGGTCAAATATAAACTCGTTTTTGATCCGCAGTCTTACTAAGGTAAATATATTTTTTGCGTGATTTAAGTTTTTTTTTAACTCTACAAGCTTTTTTTCTTAAGTCGCGTTACAATTCTGTACTATCTGTACTCTTCAATAAAGGTGTAAGATCTTCTATAAACCCCATTTAAATTGCACAGGCCCCTTTAAATTGCATATGTCCTTCGATAGTGGTTGGTAACCATATGCCATCAGATGGACAATTTACCTGCTCATCAAATTGCTAACATAAAACAAAGAGTTCTTGAGAAAAACATGCTGAATATATCAAAGATTTCGAAAACATACTTTACCTTTATTTTCTTCAGCATTGACCTCCTGGATAAATATATATTTCTAAAATCTTCTACAATACAGCCAAGGTATTTCATGTTCGTTCCCAAATGAATGAATGAATGAATCATTGGACGGGTGTAACACACTACGCTTACCTATTTGTGTTGTTTGTTGATTAATATCTTATTGATAATGTATAATATTAATTGTATTTCTGCTAGATCAGCAACAGTAACGGAGACATGGCGTAGGATTGTGAAGCAAGCCACACAGCACCAGAAATAACCACGACAGGTCTGTCAAGAACAGATGATCGAGAAGAAGAATTATACATCAGTTCATTATGAAATATTAAAAATATAAAAACGTACTTATCCCTCCCCATAGATCCTACTTTAAAATTATAACTCAATCACGTTTAAACGGCTGAATGGAATTCGATGAAACTTGGCACATAGATAGATCATAACCCTGGAATAACAAATAGGGTACTTTTTATTCCAGGGAAACGTAAAATCCCTTGAAAACGCGGGTGAAACTGCGGGGCCGAAGCTAGTATATAATGTATCAAAGAGGGAGAATTTAGACCCGAAATAATCGAGGAAATAAAATACTGCCATCTGAACACTATTTGATTTCAGTGGTCTATAAAAGGATAACAAGAAGTCTTTCTGTAGTCATATAACTAATGTTTATCAAGCGTTTTGGGCTGAATTATATTCAAAAGTATTTATATATGTCTTTATTGCAGCAATAAAATTACCCATGGTGCTATTCTTGAGATTAAATAGTCCTTTAAACAGGATCTTGGCTCTTCAGAGAGAATTTATGAGAGATAATATAACATCCTACCGATATGCATGTTATAACAGCAATAACCATTATAGTATAGCCTGTACTCATTTCCAATCGCTTCTCATATAAATATTTATAAAAAATATAATAATATACTATATTGTTTGAAATAAAATTCACGGGTAAAATAGGCATACGAAAACGTAAGCGTAAAAAAACATTGTAAAATAGCCATAATAAAAACTTTGACATGATCATCATTGATGAACGTGACAGCTGTTGACGATAGGATGATGGTGTATTTTCTTATGTTTTCGCTTATTTAGGGAAGGCAAGAGGTTCTAGCCCATACAGCCTCGTCAGTTATGCCCTTCTTCTTCTTAATTTTAAATCTGATATCTTAAAATATAAAGGCCAAAGCCAAGTCTAATTTGCATATAGTCAAGTCAAGATCAGTTAATGATGACAATATTTTTAAAAATATTATTTGTTATTTTTTTAATCATTGTCACCAACATTATTGTGACGGACTTTTTGGGGGGAACTTTCTAAGTGATGTTGCGATTTATTTTTTTGAGATTGTATATTTTGCTTAGAGCATTGATTTAAGATATTTTGAGTTTTATTAAATAACATTACTGGAGTTTTACTCCAGTGAAGATCAATGTACGTGCACTAGTGAAGTGAAATGAAATGAATTCGTGTGACTTTTCAGTTTGTCTCATTATTGAGACGTGCTTATGCACGTGACAAGTTTTTGGAAAAAGACCACCGTTTCACTAAAAGCTGACTTGTACGGACTGGACTTGACTATGTAAAGTAATGTAATGTGACTAGAATTTTATATTATAACTTGACATCTTCGAAACTAGATCAAAAAATTTGATTTGCGATCTCCTTTCAGTAAATAGGTACCCCATAGTTTTAAGAAGAATAGTTTAACTAAAAATTGCTAAATACTAAAAAAAATAATGACTAAATAAAAAATTTAAGTGAATACTTTTCATTTTCATACTGATTTTGCAAACAGCCGGCTAAATACTATTTTTTGTCTTGACACTCACGATTGAAATTATTACCATAGACGGCTCGTGAATTTGTGACAGACCATAGCTTATACTAATATGGTTTGCTAATATTACAGTCTCCTTTGACAGTCTTAGACCAAGAAAAATTAGAGTGTAACATTTTTTTTAATATTAATTCTATGATGATCAAAACGTGTCTAAAACTTAGTAATTTGATTGAATTCAAATAAACCTTCTAACTATTTTTTCAATCATTGATTTTGTACTTGCGTTTCTCGAATAAAAATATAATGGAAAGCCCCAATTATGTAGGAGTGATACTTATTTTTGTTATAAGCCTGACATTTGTATGTTATTTTATCAGACGTAAATGTTCTTTTATAAGCAACGATCCAGGTTAATTTAATAAAGATTATTAAAAACTAGATTCCTTAAATTCGTTTTTCAGTTTTAGAAATCTTTACATCCAATTCGAAGCCCTTGAAGCACACATAAGGTTACCTCAAACCTTAGGTCTACTTGAGTACTTCACGTCTTTAAAAGAAAAATAAAGATTCTTCTAAAACGCTTTTTAGAGCTTACTGCCAGTCATTCTACACGTGCAGTCTGTGGGTTGGCTGTACGCGGCGTGCATACGGCGCTCTGCGTGTCAAATAATGCGTTTAGATGCTCGTGGGACTGCCGCGGTACTGCAGCGCATCTGGAATGTTTGCCGAGGCATCGATTGATAGCTTAATGATGCGTTGCCTCCGCGCCACTGCCAATAGCATCCTAGCCGTGTTTGCCGAGCACTGGGACTCACCAATGCGGGCCGGGGGATGCATGTCCACTCTGTAAAATAGTAATCTAACTAATGAACTAACATAAAGCTTAAGATAAATTGTTAACTAACAAATTATGGACATTGTCTGATATAAATAAATATAATAATAATAAAATAATTGCTTTCCGGAGAGCCAAGTAAATACCCAGATGAATTGACAACCATCAGCTAAAATAGCAAACTGGAAACTGGAATAGTATGACAAAACCGTACAAAGTTTGTAGGAAACTTTATATTACTCAAAATCCTTTACCTTCTAGAACATTATAAATCTTAAAGTAAACCTAAGACGAAAGGTGGACGTTTCCGCTACTTTGTGTTATCTTTATCTGTGGCAATAAAAATAAAGTTTCTTTGTACCTACAAACATAGAGGTAATTTTGCCCCATAGCCGTTTCCGTAACAGCAGCTAGTTGTCTTCATAAAAACATTATCATTTGCATGTGAATGGAGCGAGTGTCCAGAGGGTTTATTTTGTAAATCGTAATTTTGTATATTATGAATGCGGTAAGCACACAAAGTCAAGAAGGAACTGACCATAAATGCAGCTTTCAGAACACACCGGCAGGTGTTTGGTGATAGATCTTGAACATGATGATCTTGGTGGTAGCGAGACAGGTGGGTACAGCAATGTAACCCATCACTGTGCTATGGTTTCCTCTAAAATGTTTCTTTTTCACCGAAAGCTCAAGCTCATTGTAGAATTTGAAATCGACTGTTACTGTTACGCGTATAAAAAGCAAAATCAATCTCGAAAAACATTATCCTCCTTCTTATAAGTCGGATGCAGACATGAATTGTTTTACCGAGGACTTGCGACCCGGAGTCTGCAAAATTGTTGGTACTTGATTTGACATTTATTTTTGTTTAGTATCTATTTACGGGCTTTAGTATTATGAATAGAAAAAATAAAAGCCACATCGAAGCGTGGCCGGTTTTATTAAATACTTAAATATTTTACTTCACATATCGTGTCTTCATTCTCAGAGAGTATTGCGGTGGTAATATTTATACAACTTTTATATCTCTTTAGAGGTAACAAAACTTGCAGTCGTACTAAGACTTTACGTAAAAAAACTTATATTTTACAGTTTTTTTTTACTTTTTACAGGCTTGTGTTTGACCACGTATGGTAAATGATCATGTGGCCATAGGCGGTAAGCACGCAAAGCTTAGAAGGAACTGGTTCTCATGTGCAGCTGCCGGAACACACCAATAGGTGTTTGGCGACAGATTTTCAACTTGAGGGTGGTAGTCTGTCAGGCGGGTAGGGTACTACAAAGTACCTACCCTATCACTATGCAACCTTTGACGATATTTTGATAGAATGCGTCTTTAAGAACTGCGGTACAATCTAGGTACAGTTTTGAATCTGAGTAGATTCAACACACCAGAAAAAAATACAGACATTTCTACTTAGGAATGTTTTATTTAAGACTAGCTTTCCCGAAAAAAAGTACCCTATGTCCCTCTCCATACATAGGCTATCTGGGTGTCAAATTTCATCATGATCGGAGTGGTTTAGGCGTGGTATGGTACAAACACAGTTAATTTCGCTTGATTGTTGAATTTATACAATAATTTGTTCGAATTTAATTTGGTGCTTCAGTTACATTGCGTAAATAATATTTTTTCATGTCACTTGCCAAACTTATAATGCAAAGGCCTTTGTCATGATATACCCAGTCCTTTTTCCCTTTGAAATATTAAGCTTTTTGTGACGTTTTCTTTGATATCGTTTTCGTTTCCCATTACTCTTATTGTAACTCCCATGAAAAACGTGATATTTTATTCCTTTTATTCAAGGAACTCCTCGAGTACACAACATAACTATGTGGTTTGTTTGTTAAAGAAGAAACTAATTATTTAAATAAAAAAATATTTAATAGGTACTACATTTTTAAAGATAATTACAAAGTATAAAATGATAATAATGATAGGATTTAAAACAAAAAAGCATGGAGTGCAAGCAATACAATAAACATAAAATAACTTATAGTTGTGTTTCTGCGCGTGAGTAAGGTCGCCAGAGCTCATCGGGGAGGGGGGAAGGGTCGGCAACGCGCGAGTGATACCCTTGGTGTTGCAAGCGTTCATAGGCTACGGTAACCGCTTACCATCACGGCTTACCTTACGGTGGGCCGTATGCTTGTTTGCCGGCAATGTAGTATAAATATATATCTTGGAACATTCCTCCTATGGAAACCAAATAACTGATATATGTACTGTATATACTATTAGAACTGCCGACAAACTGTAATGGAGTTTGGAAGATATATTTCTATTGTTGATTAGCTTTTCCCCGCGGTTTGATCTATCTGTAGCTATCTGCCAGTGAAAGTCTCGTCAAAATCAGTCCAGCCGTTTAAAAATTGTTCTTTTGTTATAAGTACCGTATAAACTTTCATATTATTATGCACTAGTTTTCACTCCGCGGAACTACTAGTTCCTGAGACTAGCGCGTTCAAGCAAACAAACAAACTCTTCACCTTATATTAGTACTAGCTTCCGCCTCGCGGTTTCACCCGCGTTCCCGAGGTATCTTATATTTTCCCGGGATAAAAAGTAGCCTATAAGTACCCTTCCTCGACAAATAGCTATCCAACACTGAAATAATTTTTCAAATCGAACCAGTAGTTCCTGAGATTAGCGCGTTCAAACAAACAAACTCTTCAGTTTTATAATATTAGTATAGATAGATTTAGTAAAAAACTGTTATTTTGAAATTACTAATTCAAATTCAAATTCAAAAATCATTTATTCTGTTTAGGCCCTAATAAGGCACTTATGAACGTTACAAATGATTCTACCACCGGTTCGGAATACACTTGGACTGAGAAGACTCCGGCAAGAAACTCAGCAAGGGACATCTTTTTTTATACATCATTGTTCAAAGAGACGCTAAAACTTTTATTTATTTGTAGTGATAAAAAATAAGTTTGACAACTTATTTTTCAAATATTTGCCCATCATAACGAGCATAATCCCGTAATTATCGTTTTCAGGCATCAACTTAAGGCACCTACGAGCTACCTACGTGCTCTCCCATAAACAAACTTCACTACAAATATATTATCATGTGCGAACAGAAGAAGGCAAAATGGAAGCAAGAAACATTTTGACAAATATCTACTGAACAGATTCTCAATATAATATTTACATAAAAAATTCAATAAGTCAAATATTACCATCCCATCGTTTACTCGCGCACATATCGAGATTCTGTATTCTCTTTTTTGCAATCCTTTGGGAGTTTGTTGTACTGCGTTTGAAACCGACGTACACAGAGGTAAGGTACTTGGGTAAAAAAAAAAGAAATATTCCAGATAAAGAGTTGGCAATTGCCATTCAAATGGCAGCTCTCAAACTCAATATGTCACAAAATTTACCTTCTTCCACGCATGAAATCTTCATAGCATAATGGCTATTCTAAAAGTAAATTACCTATTTACCGAATTAATTTGACGTATACTTCAAATCTTACTTTAATATTATAAAGCTGACGAGTTTGTGTGTTTGTTTGTTTGGTTGAATGCGCTAATCTCAGGAACTACTGAAAACTTATTTTAGTGTTGGATAGCCCATTTATCGAGAAAGGCTATAGACTACTTTTTATTCCGGGAAAACATAAGAACCCTCGGGAACGCGGATGAAACCGCAGGGCGGGAGCTAGTTAAAATAAAAATCCAACTGCGTTACAAAAAAAGGTTGAAAATTAGTTTAATACACTGAAAAGTAAACTAAATAATCTGAAACTATACATTATTATACAGTTATAAAACTTTGGGTGCACTCGGGACCCATTCTCAAATAAAATTAGAACTGTATGGAAGAATATGACAGTGGAAGTGGGTCCCGAGTGTTCCCAAAGTTTTTATACTTTATACTTTGTATAGTCCGATTAGTTCCGATTGCCACCTCAATCTTACACCCATGACATTATTATATCCTTATTTTTTTATGATCTGAGTGTATAAAGTGAATTTCCGCAATAAACCTTGAGGAATGAGTTTGAAAACAAAGTACCTACGGTAACCAGGAACTCAAATATTAAGATTGGTTAGAATAATTAAAATTTGTTGCTGGTAGTGATATTTCAGAATTTGAAATGGGAAAATCAACTTTACTAGACACGTTATGCTGAAATTTTGCAAAGATATTTGCGATGCCTACTATGTTTAAAAATAAAATTGTTATTGATTTTTTTTAGGTTTATTCCTGCTTGTTAAATGCTTTTTTATATGTTCGCATATCATATTGAGTGGGTTATCTTTTTCAAGGCTTTTATTTAACTTACAATGTATGTACGTAACTGTCTGTTAAGGTGGAATCTTGCAAGTCGAATTTCACTTGATTACCTCACAAAACATAAACGGTCTCTAAAGAACGTTTTCCTGTAACTACGAGAGAAGGTATTCCTCCTTAGTACCCCATCTCAATTTTCCACCCTTAAGCTAACGTCATTACTAGTTCACGAGCAATACACTTTTTAATACAAATTAAAATAAAATGTATAAAAAAATAAAAAAATATATTATTGATCAAAGTTTGAAATTAGTGTATTCAGCCACCCAATGTAATGTGATGGATGCCCGAGTTTTGCTCGGTAGTTTTTTTAAACGACGTTTTCTAAAAATGAAACCTAGCTAGATCGATTTATCGCCCCCGAAACCCCCTGCATACAAAATTTCATGAAAACCGTTGGAGCCGTTTCCGAGATTCAGATTATTATACATAGGTATATATATACAAGAATTGCTCGTTCAAAGGTATTAGATATAATATATATATATATATAATATTGCTTTGAGGGTATTTTCAATAAACCTATTATAGTTTGTATTTTATATAATTGTTGTAAATTGTAATAAATTATTTTGATAATTATAACAATAATAGTAGAATGGAAAAGGAGTATTTACATAGCTCAAAACGTACCACTTAAATCAATAACATTTCACTAACTTAGAAGGAGTTGAAAAGGCCTCTCAGCATAATGTCGCAGCTAGGGTGGGCCTATTGCAAACCAGAGGCATAATAACGACCTAATATAAAGTAACATCTTATATATAAAAATCTCGTGTCACAATGTTAGTTACCATACTCCTCCGAAACGGCTCGACCGATTTTTATGAAATTTTATACTATACATATTCAGTTGGTTACTATCTATTTTTAAACCGCTACGCGAGTGAAACCGCGGAGGACAGCTAGTAGTTATATATAATAATCAAAATATAGTTACATAAACAATTAGGCCGATGATATCTCAGTGGTAAGTGACGTAGGTAATGAATTCGAATTCTACAACGAGGTACAGCTTTTGTCATGGCACACATGGCACCCTCATGATGAAAATCTGTCACCAAGCACCTACTGGTATGTCGCGGCACTAAATAACTAAATTACTTAAATGTAAAAAATATATTTATTTCAACATTTTGAAGATAAAAACGTCAACTCCCTCGGGAATGAGGATAAAACCACGGGACAGAAGCTAGTAAGAAAATAAACTTACAATTCAACCTCCATAACGACAACAACATTATTAAATCTGTTTTGAATTATAAAATTAAATATTTAAAGTATTGAAACAGAATTGGGTTGCTTTTCAACGATTTCACAAAATCCATTAGTAGCTACTGGACCTTTCGTTCTAGGAATATTAGTTATGGGTAGTACATACTAGTCGATAATATAGAACGAGTAAATACCGAGTGTTAATCTTACTGTGACGACAATCCTACTAATATTATAAATGTGAAAGTTTGGATGGATGGATGGATGTTTGTTACTCAATCACGCCAGAACGGTTGAACGGATCTGGATGAAATTTGGCACAGAGATAAATTATCGTCTGGAATAGCACTTTCACCCGCGTTCCCGGGATAAAATATAGCCTATGTTACTCGGTGGAGATGTAGCTTTCTAACGGTGATAGAATTTTTAAAATCGGTCCAGTACTTTTTGAGCCAATTAGTTACTAACATACTTACTTACATACAAATCTTTCCTCTTTATAATATTAAGTATAGATCAATGTAATCGGATTTATGCTATGGTACTGTAATCATCAACTTATATTTATAGTAGTGTGTATGTACATATTAATGTATAGAAAAACTGTATGGTCAGTCATTTATCAGTCTAACATTATTATCACTTTGCTAAATAATATGTTTTGATTTTATGTTTCAACTAGCACCCTCGGCCGTTTTACTCGCGCTCTTTGTGTAAAAAGTCCCTACCAAATCTATACTAATATTATAAAGCTGAAGAGTTTGTTTGTCTGTTTGAACGCGCTGGGAACTACTGGTTCGATTTGAAAAATTATTTCAGTGTTGGATAGCCCATTTATCGAGGAAGGCTATAGGCTACTTTTTATTCCGAGAAAACACAAGATCCCTCGGGAACGCGGGTGAAACCGCGGAGTGGAAACTAGTTTAATATAAATTTGGTATGAAACGTAACTAACAGTAATTTATAATATAAGTAAGGATATACCACAATATTCTACGTATTTAAAGCCATACCATCGTCGTATTCTAAATGGTAGTCAAAGTCAAAGCTGTTTCTTTAATATAGGTCCTAGGAGGGCATTTATAAATAGGCCAAAAATAAGAATTTTATTGCTGAAATCATAGGACTAAATAGTAGTAATTGACTAGTAGTATAGACTCAGCGTAGAGCTGCGAGCATTTGATACAAAAAAAAATTAAAATACCTTTCAACCACACGTTTGACAGAGAACCTACTTTTGATAGAGAAAAACCTAGCAACAGTAGGCAATGTAGAGTAGTAACCAACTTGCACGTCTGGACTTAGCAGATCAATTAATTAGTTAGCTTCCAATTTTAATGCATCCAGAATCATCTGTTCTTCTTCTTTAGCCATTTATTTCTGGGCATAACCCTACTGAATCTTAACCGGCATGCTTACTTACGTCATACGGGGGCTGGTCTGCTTAAGTTTGCAATCCATTTATTTACTAAGTTACTCATAATTTTGTATTTTTTTCCTTTTTGTCAAATATATACAAGTAATATCAGTGAGACTAAATAATATATGTAATAAATCTGAGTTGGTTTTGAAAAGAGTAATTGCTGAGTTTCTTGCCGGCTCTTCTCAGTAAAAGCAACCTTCCGAACCGTGCGTGTAAAGGCCTATTTGAATAATAAATATTTTCATTTTCATCAATCAATCGTGTTAGTAATCGGCCTTGTGATTTGGTGTCAAGTTGATACTAGCGATTGTAATCCATTCGGAGTACATTGACGTCGCATAGCTTTAGGCAACTAACTAAAATGTAAAGCACCTGAATAACTTCTCAGCAGATCATTTGATGAGACACATTTAAAACTATAACCATCATAATAAAAATATAATTTAAAAGCAATTTAAATAATTACAGAGTCACTTCTAATTTATCGAGAAATAATGTATCATGAAACAAATTAAGAGTTCACATTTTACATGTCGTGTCGGTCCGTATTCAATACCTTTTTATACAAAATCCTTACAATAAACTCCTACTCTCAGGTGAAATTATATAAGTCACGCCCACGCACGTTTCAGTATAGCCTGTATATCTCAAAGTTTATAATCTTGCCCCTTAATAAAGTGTATTAAGGGTTATATTGTGTGATAGAACAGGGTAAGAATATAAGAGGAATAATGTTTAAGGAACTCGTGAAAAAGAGATTTCGGTAGGAAATCGGTACTTTTTATTTGAAACACAAAATACTTTTTTAATAAATTGTTGCAAGTTTGATTTTACAAACAATTTTCTTTTAAATATTATCAAATCTAATTTTAAATTCTCATTCTTCATCAATAAAATTAACATAAAAAAATAATCTGTCATAATTTCCGAACGAACTCCAAGCAGTGACAAGTGCTGCCCTCTATGTAATAGTAATCTCTCGTTTTAAAATAACCGCTAACGGAGCGGCTGCAGCTAAGCTGGCAACCCGTTTAAAAAATCCTGAAAAATTACAAACTACTCCTATGTGGATAGTATATGACTCTATCACCATCAGCCGGGGTACCCCAAGGAAGTGGATCTTCAAGTGCAGGTGAGTGGTTGATACATTTCATCTCGATTATTTTTTAGGGTTGAGTACCTCAAAAGGTAAAAAAAAGGAACCCTTATAAGATCACTTTCTTGTGCGTCTGTCTGTCTGTCCGTCTGTCCGTGTGTCACCACCGATTTTCTCAGGAACGGGTAGACCTAGCAAGTTGAAATTTATACCAGATACTGAAATCAATAGTCTCTATTAGGTGTATAAAAGGTCAAAGTCCTGAGTCAACATGATAAAAAGATATGGGCAAATTTAGTTTTTTGCGAAAACTTGTAAGTACAAAAATTTACCTTAATTTTCAACTTTTTTATATTTCAAATTTTTTCCTTTACACACGCACGAGTTTGACTCGTACTTGAGCGGTTTTTTTACTTTTATACCTACTACTTGCAAGTGAAATGTGAAAGTAAAATTCATTTCATAGTTCATCTTCTTTGATGACCACGTTTGGGGACCACAGGGTAAATAAATTCTTAACCTTTAAGTAAGCTATTGTCAGACCTTCAACCATATGACATAAAATCTACCCACGTTTATTTAATTTGTAATGGATTATGTAGAATAGCAAGCATCCAATTAAATCCGTATATTTTTATATGTTATCCTTGTTGTTTTGACATAGTCGTGTTTTTATGAGAATATTAATAATTAAGAAATAACTAAGAAGGGCCGGTTGGCGTGGTTGGTAAAATCTCCTATCTATCACGCCGCAGGTCGTGGGTTGTGTGATACCTCGTGGTCGCGCCACAAAACAATTATTCGATTCCCACTCAGGACGATTTGTGTGCATGAACATGTCTGTTTGTCCTGTAATTATTTATATATGTATGTATTTACAAAAGAAAAGTAGTATATCAGTTATCTGGCTTCCATAGTATATACAAGCTCTGGTTAGTTTGGGGTCAGATGGCCGTGTGTGAGGAATAATGAATTTATTTACTATTGAATCTATTTATTTAAAAGACTGGAGAAGATAAGAACAGAACGGCTTCAGGTGAACTGACGATTTGATTAGAGCCGCTCATAACTGCTTAATCCATTCGTTGTAGATTTCTATATGGCATATTATAATTAAGACTTTAAGTCAATGTCAAAGTTTTTTCTTCAGATTAGACCCAAAGTGAGTATAGATCGATGCTACATAAGTTGCCATTACTTCAGAAGTCAGCTTTCAACTGAGAACAACCGGTAAGAAACTAAGCAAGGTTATATTTTTTAGATATGTTCATTTTGGATCTATTTTTGGACAACCTGACTAAACTGGCAACACTGGCAATTATATTTAAATGTTTAAGAATGCATAGCTGATCCTGTCGGATTAAAACAAATAGTTATCATTAAAACGTGTGAAAAAACGCAATCAAGATAATTTCACTAAAAATGAATGTCTATCTAGCAGTTATCTAGATTATTCGTACGATGACATTTAATTTAGATCGGGACCCTCCACACGAGCCTGCATTGTTTCACATAGAGTCACGATGAAGGTTAGAGATTGAAATCTATTTTATAGTAACCATTGTTTTCTTTGGACTGAAATAATGCTGATTTCACACTTGTTAAGTTAGTTAGGCTTTACGCTTAACTAGCTGATACGGCCTGGTTCCGCGAGTTTTTATTATATACGTAAACACCACGTTATGTAAGGAATACCACCTAAGTGGTTGATTTCATAACTTGATATGCGGCTTACTTAACATACAATACAATATATTTAATTAAGCACATAAACCTATTCGAAGAGACACAATCTATTGGTGTCAAAATTTAATATACTTAATCCGTTCAGCACTTTTTGCGAGCTGACTTTATACTAAGCACAGTCTATGATATTATATCCAGTACCCAACTCGGAAGTCCTTTTTATTAGTCCCGTGAAAGTAAAAAGTCGCAGTGTGTCGAAACGCTGAAACAGCTGAATGGATTTGGATGACATGTTTCAAATAAACAACTAGCTTTAGGCAACTAACTAAGATAATGTAAAGCACCTGAATAACTTGAGGTACCCTCAAGGCCCATTTCCGAATCCACGGAAGCTTCAGTAGCTTTGACTGTCACAAGAGCCCGCTCTCTTGGAACATCAATTGAATTTTGGCGGTATTGCGAAATTGTAGATAATTGCAAAAAAAAATAGGATTACAAAAATAATATAAAATCATTTCGAATGTTTCTTGCATAAAATGTATTTACTTTGCCAGTGTGCATGTGCAAGAAAATCTACTTGAAAACTAAATCTGATCTTTATGATTTTAATACTTGATTAAGATTGCATTGATTTATAGTCGAAAGAAAATATTTGGACGACGAAATGAGATTGAAATTGTAATGCCTAAAAATAAAGGCTCTTTATTCAAGTTTACATTAGAGACACATAATGTTTATCTTTTAGTATCTAATTTTTAGACCAGATAAAGGCATTCAATGTCAGACATAATAAGTGAATGACCTTCATCCATGCTTATTTGAAGCATCATTATTTGAAGTGTTATTTGTAAAATTTAAAATATGCAGTAAAGACATGATAACTTGTAATACACATTTAATACTTTTGCGTTCATTATTTACCTATAGCTGAATATAGGCCTCATCCTAAGCAGTAACAAATTGTCCCAGAATACAGTATTCTACAGTGCAAGGTTTTAAGACGCATAGTGCGTACATATGACTGACGATCTGTAGGAGACAAAGCGAAATCACCGTTTGCCGGTTTATTCATCCAAAGGAGATGGATTGTTAGTATGTCAAGACAATCACTGTCTTACTACTCACAATAGAACCCATGAACTTTGCCAATGTATCCGACAAAACTGCCGCTGAGTTGTCATCGATTAAACGCTTATAAAGGGCCCAGGTTTAGTCCCAAATAACAGATATGAATAAAATTTTCCACCACTACAAACAATCTTTTATATGCCACATTCAAAATCCCATCTTTTATTCTAAATCTTTGTATCATTTATCACTTTGCAACCGTAATCAACAAAATGAACCGAGAGTAACCATTACCCTGTTTTTTTCCTAAATCCAATAAGAAATACTGTCGTCTGCGCACCGTCATTAGTTAGCACGAATTCTGAATAATAATACGACCGATTTAACAATAACTTTTTGCTAACCAAAACTGTATTCACTAAGGTAGTATTTAGAATGGTTGATAGAAGCTTGCAGGGGTCCATGTCATTTGGCTGCTGTGAACTGCGAAAGTTTCTTTGACTCGGCATTTGAGGAAATCCTCACAGAGATTTAATTTTGTTTGAGTAAAGTAAACAAGACAGTCTTATTGTTTAAAATGTACAATTTAAGATAAAGGTAATTATGAATCTTGTTAATGGGCAAGAAAGGTTGGGAGACTTAATTTTTAATGGCTATTCTATTTTGGTAGCTGGAAAAATCAAACTAGGTATTTTTTATACAAGCGGAATAATCACTATGTAAGACAAGATTGACATAGTTATTTTTTGTAAGCGAATTAAACATGTAATTTTATGAATAAAATCTATACATTTGTTACGCTATGTACAACGCAGAACTTGCGTAAAATAACCTGAGAAGATGTTTTTATCGTTTATTGACGAGTTAAACGTCAAGATCCCGGAGCAAGCCAAAATATCACAAAATTATTTGATTTATTCGCATACTTTCATTGGAGCACAATAATTAAATTACCTGTAATGTATTTATAATTTCAGGGTTATGTCATAAATAAAAAACATTATTATCCAAGTTTATTTCAACGTATAACTATTAACTAAACTAAGCTTTTTAATTTAAAACAACATCACTCTTATTTAAAGGATTCGCTGTCACATAATAATATTCGTCATCATAGTAATTAGGACTATGTGTCACATAGTCACTCTCATTTAAGGGATTCACTGTCACATAATAATATTCGTCATCGTAGTAATTAGGACTATGTGTCACATTGTCATGGAATCTGTTATGTATGTTAGGGTTTTTTGTAGCCACGTTAATATATTCCATATCATTGTTAACAATATTTTTTGGATTTATTTGGACTCCGGAATTCAAAGTTTTGTTGGTTATCTTAGAGGTATTGTCGAATGTAGTATTAGTTGGAGCAACTAAACTACCATTGCTTCCTCTCCTAAAGCTAACGCAGGGTCCATATCTGCCAATAAATAGATTTTTATTGTTACTGTAGATACATTGTTATAATATATTTTTTTTCCTTACTGTCATATAACACACACATATTGTCAGTGAGACTAGATAAATAATTTGATGTAATGAATCTGAGTTGGTTTTGAAAAGAGTAATTGCTGAGTTTCTTGCCGGCTCTTCTCAGTAAAAGCAACCTTCCGAACCGTGCGTTAGAGTCAGACTATTCATAAGTGCTTGTGAAGGACTATTTGAATAAAAAATATTTTCATTTTCATTTTCAATACTTAAATAATTAATAATAATAATTATTATTAAATAAACATAAGGCGGAAATATCATCCTGGTAAGAAAAGATCTACTCCTAAAGTTTGTAAGGTTATATATCCTATCCTACTAATATTAATAACCGGCCAAGTGTGTGTCGGACCACGCGCAATGAAGGGTTCCGTTTTCCATCACAATATTATAGACTAAGAAGAGGGCTTTTTGTGACACGTTATTAAGTAAAATCCTAATAATTTTCAATGGAATTTGTACGAAATTTTTACTTTTCCAAATACATTTTATTTATAAGTTAGACTATTATTCGTAAACTTGTAAAGCCTACTTAGCTGTGATAGTTTTACTACAGTGAATTTTTTCACATATCCAAAAACAACCATTTAGCTGGAAGGGGGGGGGGGGGGGGGACACTTGACTCTAACAAAAGTTAGCACATTAAAGCTTAATATTTCACAAACGGACCACTGAATCGAAAAATTGTTGTCAGAAACCCGCAATATTTTTGAAAGACCTATTTAACGATACTACACACCATGGGGTAGACGAGTAAAAAAATATATCCTCAGTTTACGTGTAGAAGATTTTATTTTACCATTGAATATCCATGCCAAATTACAGCTTTCTAGTAGTAAAAGTCTCTGGGCTAAGCTGCAGACAGACAGACAAAGAGACGACGGACATGGCGAAACTATAAGGATTTCTTGTTGATTACGGAACCCTAATAAATGTGAAAGTTTATGAAGATGGTTGTCTGTATGTTTGTTACTCTTTCACGTAAAACTACTGAACGGATTTGGATGAAATTTGGCACACAGAAGAATATATAAAATATAGGACGTTGTTTTGTTGTTTTGAAAACATAAGATACCTCAGGAATGCGGGCGAAACCGCGGAACAGAAGCTGTGTATAATAAATGCTATTTACAGTCGGTATTTATGGTTGATTACAACAATATTAGGTTAGGATACAACAATATTAAAGTACCTACTTTCCATGTCCCATAGCTGTAGAATGGCCGTCTCTGTTCCATTCAGATACATTTTCTCTCGTACTAATTAGATTTGAATGATAATTAACAACATAGAGTCCACGCCACCACTGAAGTCCGATGAAATGAATGAAAATGGATCTTATTTCTTCTACTATAGAGGTGGACCTATCGGACTTCAGTGGTGGCGCAGACTCTAATGATCATAGAATAGATATCAAAGTACAGATAAAAACATAGCTTACCTGGAAATGTAAACTCGCGGTTTTTTTGTAGATTTACGTCTCCATCTATTTTTTTTATTTGGTGTTGTATGTGGACCAAATATCTTAAAATTTTGGCAGTTCAACATGCATTCATTGGTATATGTCCTGCCATTAGTGCCACATACTGGAGCGTAAACTCTTTCGCAATTATGACAAACAAGTCGACTTAAATGAGGAAGGTCATCTACACTTTTTGATGATACATATGCTATCATTATCAGAACTGAAAAATATAGTCATGTAAAACTACAGTTTCGGATTCATTAATGGTACTGATATTGTATGGGTACTACTAAATTCGTCTATTTGTAGGTACAATTAAATCAAGGTAGGTAGTTTAGTCTGAAAAATGAAAACTAAGGAGTACACCATCCTTCACAATCAGAGTGTGTCAGTGATTGTCATATACAAAATGTCAATTAGAAATAAGGTATCTTTGTTTATTGAATATATATAGAAAGGGACAGATATAGAGATAACAAATCATCATCATCATCTCAGCCGCAAGACGTCCATTGCTGAACATATAGGACCGGTCTTGGGCGGCCTGCATCCAGCGTTTTCCGACGACAAAAAAAACAAACCAATATATCAAATCCGTTATAAATTAATATATTTAATTGCGACCATGAGTGTACGTTTCTTAGTATTTGATGATACCTCTTTCCCTGTTCACTGTTTTGATGTTCTTGTTGTGTTTATACAGCGTGATTTTAGAACGCATAGAAAAATGACAAATTATAACATAAAACTGATCACATTAAATAACTTCAAGCCGGTTTAAGTAAAATTCTGGCCGTTCTATTAAAACTTGTCACGATGATAGCTCAGTGGTAGTGACGTCCGACGCCGCGGCGAAGGTCGTGGGTTCGAATCCTACAATGAGCTTGAGCTTTCGGTGAAGGAAAACATCGTGAGGAAACCATAGCACGGTGGTAGGGTACTTTGTAGTACCCGCCTGGCTGGCTACCACCCTCATGTTGAAAATCTGTCGCCAAACACCTTGGTGTGTTCCGGCAGCTGCACTTGAGAGCCAGATCCTTCTAGGCTTTGTGTGCTTACCACCTTTGGCCACATCATCACCTACCATAGTGAGATTGTGGTCAAACACAAGCCTATACAAAGTAAAAAAAAAAAAAAAAACGTACTTTTTGAAACAACACGAAAGTTACGTCACTAGTGCACTTAGATTGATCAAACGACACTGATATTCAATAAAGCTCAAAATACACGATAAAGAAAAATGAAAAAAGCAACGTTGTTTTAATTTTATTTTTATTAAATTTCATTTTGCTAGTTCCCCGAAAAATTCATGTCACAATGTTGTAAGCATCGTAGCAAAAAAAATAATAAATTGAAATTAAATATTTTACAGGTGATTCTTTAAGAATGTGTATACATGTATCAAGACTAGCCACAAGTGTATCTAAGACAGAACTTATAAGAGCTATTTTTCTCCGAAACTGTTGAGTTTCTAGCTCTTATTCCCTGGCTGTGAAATTCATGTATGTATCCTATTTAAGTAATGAGTAAGCGAAAGTTTGTCAGGATGGATGGAGGTTTGTTATTCTTTCACGCAAAAACTACTCAACGGATTTATTAGGCTGAAATTTGGCCACACAGATAGAAAATACCTGTTTTGGATTAACATTATAGGATACGTTCTTATCCCGGATTAACATAAGATCCCTCGGAAATGCGGGTGGTTCATAAATTTGGTATATTCGTAGTGTATTTTTTGTATAGGCTTGTGTTTGACCACAATCTCAACATGGTACGTGATGATGTGGCCGAAAGTGGTAAACATACAAAGCCTAGAAGGAATTGGCTCTCAACTTGAGGGTGGTAACCAGTCAGGCTTACTTTAGGTGATTTACTTCAGGTCTTGGAATAAGACCTTAGAAACGGGTACTTTTCATCCTGAAAAAACACTAAATCCCTCGGGAACGCGGTTAAACCCGGGAGGCAGGCATTAAGCATTACTTTTACATTAAAAGTTATCTTAACAGTACTTATATTAAAATAAAATTAAGCAAACACTTACGCATGAAAACCGTCGTCATATTTAATCTGCGCCTAACGCAAAAATAAAAAATAAACGGTCAGTGCTATAGGGATCTTAATTAAGTTTCATGGACAATTTAAAAGACATTTATTAGTGTAATAACTTTTTGTTTGGATTGCTTAATTGTACTTTAAACGTTATGTTTTTTATCACTACCTGGGCCTGCGACTTTGTTTGCGTGGTGTTTTTTATGGCTGCTGTTTTATGTTATCTGTGAAACTCGAGATTAATGTTATGCAACCTTTTTTTTTTAAGTATTAAATATAGGTCGTGACACTCACGCTCATGATTTTTGCCGTGATATTATATTATGTATGCAAAAGCCTTTATGATCTGTTCCCAAATAGCATACATACGTACATCGTACTTTTCGTGATTTGTTAAAATAAATAAAAACCGGCCAAGTGCGAGTCGGACTCGCGCACCGAGGGTTCCGTACAAACTTCGTCCATCGTTCATCCATCACGGGAAATGCACAATTGTATTTATTTACCTTATTTGAGATTGTTGCCAATTAATAAAGACCTCTAAATTGTATGAGCGCCCATACAACTCAGAGGTCTTTATTAATTGGCGTAACTATGTATGTATGGGGACACGCTTTAATTTTCAACTTTTTTATTTTTTGGAATTTTTCCTTTATTTGTGCAGACTTTGCTTTTTGCCATTTTTTTTTATATTTGAGTTGATTGAATGAAAGGTAAATTGCGGTTTACGATTTATGACGTATTTAAAAAAACTACTAACTAGATCTCGTTCAAACCAATTTTTGATGGAAGTTTGCATGGTAACGTACATCATATATTTTTTTTAGTTTTATCGTTTTCTTATTTTAGAAGTTACAGGGGGGGGGGACACACATTTTACCACTTTGGAAGTGTCTCTCACGCAAACTATTCAGTTTAGAAAAAAATGATATTAGAAACCTCAATATCATTTTTGAAGACCTATCCATATATACCCCACACGTATGGGTTTGATGAAAAAAAAAACTAAATTTCAGTTCTAAGTATGGGGAACCCCCAAAATTTATTGTTGTTTTTTCTATTTTTGTGTGAAAATCTTAATGCGGTTCACAGAATACATCTACTTACCAAGTTTCAACAGTATGGTTCTTATAGTTTCGGAAAAAAGTGGCTGTGACATACGGACGGACAGACAGACATGACGAATCCATAAGGGTTCCGTTTTTTGCAATTTGGCTACGGAACCCTAACTAGTAGGTATCATAAAAAAATGCAACGTTTTTTTTGTTTTGTTTCGTAGAGTCCAGCCAAGTCGAGCAAAAATGGCCGCCACCGAAGATTCTTTTCTAGAATGAAACTAGAAAAATTTAAACTTTCCACATCGTTGTTACAAATGCAAGCAAAAGCCTGAAAAGACGATAAAGATTGTAACGAGGACAGTACTTCGAGCCAGCTCCACACAAAACAAAGTAGGTATAATCATAATTTTCACGAAGCAAAATAGCAGATAAATTATTAAAATTTTCACGCTTGAACCGCTGAACCGATCGCGAGAAGAAAATAGGCTACTTATCCCGGTAAAACACAAGATCCCTGGGGAACGAGGGTGAAACCGCGGGGTGGAAGCTAGTCTAAACTATTTCTCATTACAGTGCCAAATGATTGGCCAGACCATTACAGTCACCCCTTAAAGTAGATGCTCACTTTAGTATCCTATCACAATAATCAATTGAAATTCTCTATAGGCACACTGTATGGAATCTGAATTGCGAACACCAACTATCACATACTATAAGATTCACTAAAGATCCGTCAACTCGGTAAGTGACGTATCACAAGTTTACAACAGCACATTATTGTAATTACATAGTTCTATTTCCACATGAATTTCATTGTTAGGTGGTACCAGGCGCTATATGACCTTTGGTGCAAGGGATAAGATATAATTACTGATGGCTGGATAACGATAGAGCTGCCTGAACTTGATAAACAACGGGCATTTCAAACATCGTTACAGTGTTAGGGCCTAAGGCTAATATATCAAAATTGGTTAACTCTGTAAAAAGTTATGCGTGGTTTAACATAAAAATACGTGTGGCACTCGGGGTCTGCCGCGGTAAAGCTATTGCATAGCATTTTTTTATCAACTTATGCAATTATATATATATATATATTATTTTTTATATCAATAGATATCTGTACACCTATATACCTTCTCACAAACAGCATACTTTTTTTTTTATTCAGATATCAAAATTTCTTGATTCGGTCTCAAACCCCGAAGCCCGCGATAAAAGCTATACAATAGCTTAAAAATATAAAAATGTCGAATTGAAAATCTCCTCCATTTTTTCGTCGGTTAAAAAAATGGGAATGGCATGTGAGGAACTGCAAAATTCTGATGTAAATGATATTTTTTGCCTATAATTATTTTTTTAGAGGACTTGAAGTTTGTCTAAACGATTTTTAACACCCTTGTGTGGTCTAATCAGCGAGTACTGAGGGCTGTAAACCGAGTATATATGTACAAAGCAACGGTCACTTGAAGATGCTCGAAGTGGGACTCAAACTTCTGCTCAAGGCATTGCTGGGCACTTGGAGGAATTGTCACGAGCTATGACTATTTTTGGGGACGAGACTGGGTAGGGCGTCGTGACGGTCATTGCCCGCGAGGATTGGGTTACAGTGGTTTCGTCGTTGGGCGTAGATGCATAGGTATTTAAGTGATGATAGCTCATGATAGTGATGCTGAATGCCGTGGCGGAGTTTCAGCTTTCGGTGAATAAAAAACATCGTGAGGACACCATAACACGGTATTAGGGTACTTTGTAGTACTCATCAGGCTTCCACCCTATCGCCAACCACCAGTTGAACTTGAGAGCTATTTCCCTTCCAGTTTTATGTACCATGGTAGAATTGCTTTCAAAGGCCAATGTAAAAATAATCTTTATTAATTAATTTTGTAAGTCTATCATTAATCACTTTGCAATATTATTTTAATACTAGGTCATCAGTCGACTTGGTGAATGGGTGTCTCCACATTGTCCGCATAGCGCTTTCGTATACACGGCTGTCACACAAAATCCTTTTTTCCTATCAGTTATTGGCTGTCCATCAATATTATCTACACACTAAAACCACAGTCTATGTAACTCTCACAGTCGGCCAACGGACAGAGCAATCGTGCAGGGTCTGCGGGGTGAGAGAGGGGCGGCATTTCACGTGACTTCAAACGCGATAGACCACTGTATGTTTTTTGCGCTGTGCTAAAACTATGGGTCTTCTAAATTTCTTTGCTACTGCTACTTAATTTCTATTTTTTACTTTCATTGTAAATATGTAAATAAATATCGCAAAATATGAGCTACCTTATTTCTATTTAAAACAGATTTATTATGATGGTTTTGCGATGACTATTTATTTTCTAATAACTACAGTAACAGTTGTAAAGAGCTTAATTGTACATTTTAACATTGTAATATTTCTATCGGTAGGTAACATACAATTGTTTCAAATAGAAACAAATTGCACAAAGTTACTTTGTCGACGTATATATTTTTTTACCATCTTTATTTTTAACCACGATTTCACCGTCAGAATTAATTATGTAGCTAATATAATAAAAGCAACAAGGGTCAATCTCACAGTTCGCTGATAAGTTTCTGTTAACTTATCTGGTAGAATCCGTTTCATCCTGTGTATTTCGAAAGACATAATGAGACAGCATTATCAGATCTGTTAGATAAGCTATCCGGAACATATCAGCAACCAGTAAGACTGGCTCTAAGCCTAGAAGGGCCCAGAGAGTACTCACGAAGTTCACATCTGGACAGTTTTGCAGCAATTCAATATGATAATCGTTAATATTGTGATTAGTTTTACGCAGTAGAGCCTCTTGCTCTCTGCTTATGACTTGAGAATCAGTATTGTTGGTTCGCGTGTTTCGCTCGATTGTAGTTATCAGCCGAGGTGACGTGTGATTTATTGAACAACAGGATGTTGTGTGGCACGGAAGTGTGTGCTCAAATTATTTATTAGACGCTTTAATCGCGTCATACTACTTAGAGGGCTCAAAATTTCAAGTTAATTTAAGATCCTTTACTTTTGAAATACAATATATTGTCAATTTTGATTTTTTTTTGACCTTCAGGACATTTTGATGGTTATTTATAATAATATATATAGAAGTTGAAAGAAACAAAAAGAACAAGAAAATGTATTAATTTTAGGCGCACAAAAATCATCATAAAATGGTATTTGAAAATTTTGAAACTTTACAGTTAATAAGTCTTTTTACAGTAGAGATACTGACAACCCCTATCCTCGTTTGTACCAAACATGGCTCCCTTTTCACATTTTTATGTTTTTGGTGGGATAGTACCTTCAGTAGCTTTGATTATCATAGATTTAAATCCTCCAATTCAAATTTGTTGATGTCAATCAATATTCCATAAAAATATATATTTTAATACATTAAAATATAAACCTATGTGAATCATCTAAAGGTTCAAAATCATTTGTAGTTTGTAATAGTATGCTAGTTTCAAAGTAAGGTTGTATTAGCTTGCGACAAAAGCGGCGCCGGCGGCCCACTGAACTTGGTATAGGTCACATCCTGTTTGTAATTAATTGTGTCCTATTTAATGTCAGCATATTATTATGTGGCAGTATGTTAGGAGAAATACATTAGGTTACGACTCGTCCATCGTTAAAATTGTGTGGTTCAATTGTCTACTTTTTGAATTAGGGGCTAGTTTTGGGGGTAAAATGGGAATTGAATCACACTAATATTAGAAAGACGAAAGTTTGTGAGTTTGTATGTTTGTTACTTCTTCACGCTTAAATGGCGGGACCAATTTTGATGAAATTTGGTATGGAGGTAGCTGACAACCTAGATTATACATAGGCTACTTTTTATCCCGGGAAAACGAATAAGATCCCTCGGGAACGCGGGTGAATTGTCATAGATCTTTGAAGCACAATTTTAGTCAAGTATAATATAAATCGCAATTGATTTTCCGCCCCGCACCTGGGGCAGCCGCAGCGCTGCAACAAGTCACGTTGGGAAAAGCCGATGTGCATTTTTATTGTAATTTATTTTCATTAACTATTTGCACACAGAAACAATACTTACATTAGCTATATATTACACCGAACTATTGAATAGCATAATTTAAACTATACAACCACAGGACACAATAAAACAAACGATTGTCATATGTGACAAAATTGGTAAAAACTTTGGCCCTATACTTAATAACGAATTGAAAGAACTGGTTATAAATAAATGTTTTACCGGTGCTCCTTATAGTCATTTATAGATAACATTCGTACACAACAATTATATCGGAATACCACAGTAACTATACTTTGTGTAGATAGTTTATCCGTACGGAAAAAAGATATCCTCATTAGTTTCAACAAGTTGGTTGACTTGCACAGCCATTATAAATTTAAATTTGTGTTATGTGCCTTTCCATATTCTAATATGTTATCTCAGTAACAGAATAGGCATATATATATAACATTAATATGACACTGTACAATTTAATTCATCGTCATAGTGACGCCATGTATTATTTTGATATTAATAATTTTATATTTAATTTTAAGTTAACTAAAGATACCATGTATCACGAACTGATATTTTCAAATTGTATGGCTTTGTAACTTTGCCAACAGATTAAACAACAACAACCAAACAATAGAAACTGTTGTTAAACAACTCATTACAAAATGTTCAACGTAACGTCATTCAAACGAAAATGATATAAAATGAAATGCAATCTGTGAGTGCCAGCAGAAACATTGCGCCGAGCGACCACAATGTCATACACTCGCTGTGAGGCGAACGCATTCGGTGCCACGATAACTGAATGTGATTGGAAAAGGCTTATGACTTAGAGCGAAATAAGAGTATTTTGTTCATTGGACGTCGTTAACACTGAATCAGGAAATGTCTTTGCGTTTCTAAGGAACATGATTTTATTTACCAATTCAACACCAAGATGTAGTTGACTTTATTAATTTCTTGTACCTAAAGACAATATTATTGCTATTATTTCTACTGTGTAATTACTAGCAGAATGGCATTTGTTGATGACATTCTGATCATAATTATATACATATAATGCAATTCTGATAAAAAAAAAACTATGCATACTTTATTATCTATGTTCATGATAATACATGCAAAATTTCAATAATTTAATATAATATATGAAAAAGTAAGTTGGAGGAGGTGTTACACGGAAGTGATTCTATAAGGGTTCCATTTTGCTAGCATGGGAAAATGGAATAGGGATACGGAACACTAAGTAAAAGTAGTGCTAAAGCGATAACCTTAGCAAGAATGCCTCAACAATGAAGTGAGGTGCAAAAGATATATCGCGGGCATTATTGTCCAACGAACAATGGAACGCGTCTGCTAGGCCTGATGTGCAATTACGCTGTGTAACCCACTAGTATAAGGTTTGATATTATCTGTAACGGGAATCATATCCCTCTTTATCTGATGGAATGCTGAAGAGCAAGATGGATATAGTCTAGGAGAATTGTGATCCGTGACAAGGAGGATCAAAGTCAAAAACAAATCACTTAGAAACAGTTAGCTTTTGAGCTGAACACCACAAATAGGAGGTCAGTAAACAGCACGAATCAATTAATCAATGGGGAAGCAAGATTTTCGAGCGATGATCACGGTGTACTTAAAAGCATCTAGTGGGATAGTTTTGTCACTTGATCACTTGTTGGATTACCAGATCTGATAGATTGACGTCACAATCTTTAATTTGGCTTCATAGTCCAATGCCGTGGCCATGGTCGGGTTCAATTCACAGCATCAAATTAGTGGTAAAGGTCGTTTGAATTAATTGTATGGCTGGCTACCAACCTAAAGTATTCCTTCCTGCATCTGCACTAAAGAACCTATTCCTTTCTAGGCTTTAAAAAAATTGATTAATAAGGTATCTTTCAGCGGTATTTGCAGCGGATTGAAGCAGCCCAATGGTAACATGAATTTTTGGAATTTTTGCATTATTTCAGTTTGCGGATAACCTGTCCATTCCAATCGGATTCCGTGGCTCATGGTTCACCACATCTGGCTTTCACTCCAATTTCGCAAAACAAACACGAGTTCTTAATACCCAGTCGAACGTACGCATTGCATATGCATAGAAATACTGTTTCTGTTCGCTGAACGAATATCGACTCGTATTGGTTTCGACAGACGATATTGGTTTAGCTAGGCGACGAGGTAGATAAACATAGCTCTATATGTATAAGTAAATATTGTTATTCTGTGTATTAAAAATTGTAATGAGAATAGAAAATTAGAAAAAGAGAAATCGCAGAAACCAGCTAAGTTGGACCTTGCTCTATTAGGATGATATGACCAACCAATTAACTAATCGGAACAACCTTCGAAAAAATAATTTTTTCTTGGTTTTGTGCACAGCTTACAAACTACATAATGAAACAGCGCTTTCAGTATTTTTTGTTTACAGTATATGGTAGAAAATATACCTACTGAAATTCTAAATCATTCGTATATGTAAGCAATTCTGTCAGTTTATTTATTACCTTTTCACGCCTAAATTCGATTCACCGATTTATATAAATTTAACACGGAGATAGCTTGCATCTTGGAGATGGGCATAGGTTACTTTTTTTACTTTGATATTCTCATGGGAAAATCACATTTATCACGGGCGAAATAAAAATCGCTCGCGTTGATGTATTTTATACCAAGTCTACGCAGACGAAGTTGCGGACAACAACTAGTATCATATATAAATTATATTCAGTTAAAACCATCTCTACTTTATTTTTTATAAAGACAAACATATTTGTACGTGATACCGCTACATATAAAATATTACTTGGATACAGGTCTTGATAAATGTACGAATAGAAACAAAGCTTACGGCATTTTTTTCAAAGTTACCTCCGTCGGAAATATTATGCGGTGAAATAATGTAAACCCATGCTCCCATTCCCAATTTCCCAACCGTTATTTTTCATTACAAAGTGTTTTTTTTGATGTACAAGTTTGTTTACTTTTGTAACATACATGTAATGTAAATCGTGGGGAAACTATAGCGCGGTGATAAAGTATTTCGCAACCTTCCATTGTATTTTAGGTTTTATGTGTTTTTGTTATTGCAATGAGAGAAAAAAAAATAGACACACATTGATTTATATTTTTTTAATGTTATAATGCATTATTATGAAGTGTGTACAGCTAACTTAATAAGTAGGTACAAATATTAGATACTAGCTTCCGCCCCGCGGTTGCACCCGAGGGATGTATCTTATGTTATCCCGGGATAAAAAGTATCCTATATACGAATCCAGAGTATATTCTATCTGCGTGCCAAATTTCAATTCCGTTAAGTAGTTTTTGCGTGAAAGAGAAACAAACATCCATCCTCACATACTTTCACGTTTATAATAAGTACTTGATACTTTGGTACCGTCTCATCTTCCAGAAACAATAAATAAGGCTGGCGGCGCTGCGTTATCAGCAGAGAACCTCAAGTGGCGTAAATATAGTAACATAGATACAAGCTATATATTTGAGCCGTTTGGGGTTGAAACTCTGGGTCCGTGGGGGTCGAGAGCTCACCATCTTTTTCGCGAAATATCCAAACGCCTGGTCGAAGCAACTTGTGACCAGAATGCTGGCTTATATCTTGGTCAGAGAATCAGCATTGCCATCCAACGTGGCAATGCCGCCAGCATTCTGGGTACGCTGCCTTCTGATAGCGACTTTTTTAGTTTAGACTATTTTATTTAATTTTCTTACTTTTAGTTTAGTAAGTTGGTCTTGAATTGTACATAAGTAAATAAATTCGAATATTCGTTTCTTGTAAACTTAATAATGACAATAACCCATAGGTACTTCAACGGAGACATTTCAAAATAGAAACCAACACACAAAATATTAATGACTGTTTTTATTTACCAATATTTTATATCAATTGACGATTTTTTACTACACACATTACAATTTCCCATCTGAATACTGAAGAGTCTTTCATTTATTTACCGATAATTCTAAAACACTAGGAACTCTATGTCTGTACGATTAAGTTCAAATTGCAACGTTCAAGATTTTTAGTATTATAGCTATGATGGTTTCCTCTGAAAGGTCATAAATAATTTTACGTTCTCATAAAATGATGTCCAAATCTGCAGATAGCATGAAATTACAATTTTCGTTCCCTATAGGAGTTGTATTTCTTTTATTTCATTACATGCAGTGATCCCTTTATTATAGATCCAAAACAATAATCATCATAAGCCTTTTTATTTATTTTTTTTAGGTGGGGAAATCCTCATGGATACCCGGACCGCTTCAGGGGAAGGGCCCGGGTTATGTCAGACTCGTACTGACTAAAACCCCACCGTATTCCTTCTCTGCCGTATGGCGAGGCTGCGGGATAAATCGATCTCCACCGCGTGCCCCGCCAACGGCACGCTCCAACTAGGGAGCCCTTCTCTTTTGGGCGAATCATCATAGGCCTCCCCTGATGATTCCCCTAAGGATCTCCAATAGCGGTCTTAGGCCTGCATCCAGCGTTTTCCGAGGACCTTTACAAGGTCATCCTTCTACCTTGTAATTGTAATTTAGTTTATGTATTGTATATTATATATTATTGTATATTATGTATATCTAGAACCTACCTATCTTTGCCCCGAAGATTCAGTTGCTATACGATTTCCTTATACAAGAATTTATGCTATAGCTAGCCTTCCGCCATGTGGTTTCACCCGCGTACCCCTATTTTACCCCCTTAGGAAATTCCAAAAGTCCTTCCTTAGTGGATGCCTACACTGTATAAGGTATCTATGTGCAAAATTCAAGACTCTAGGTCCAGCGGTTTGGGCTCCGCGTAGATATATCAACAGCCAGTGATTTTTTACCTGACTGGTAAGATGATGTGGCTAAAGACGGTGTGCACACAAGCATAAGAGCAAACTCTCGTGCTCTTAAGCATAATAAATATGTAATTTAAAAACGCATATTGGAAAAGTTTTGAACAAACAGCTTTAGTTCCAGTTTGTTTACACTCTATTCTAAGCCTATCAAAATTAAAAATTTAAATTTACCTTTTGTGAATTTAACGGATAAAGAAACCATAGATATCTAATCAAACTCTAGAAGTGTGTTAATAGATACGGTGTCGGTTCTGCTGTTGCTACTTATGTAATAACTAAGTAACACATCTAAAACTAAACATACTTAATATCTACATTTACTTACTATCATGAACCTTTTTTTAAATAATTGTCTTTTCTCATTTACATGAGATCTACGTACTTTTTCACTCTACTCTCTGACTTTTTTTAATACCACATTGTCGGCAAACAAGCATACAGCCCACCTGATTGTAAGCGGTTACCGTCGCCTATGAACACTTGTAACACCAGAGGTATCACTCGCGCGTTGCCGACCCTTCCCCCGACCCTGATGAGCTCTGGCTGCGGTATTCTGTAAGTTGGAGGTACCCCTCTCATAAAACGACTACATTTAACGGTGCTGCAGGCCAATGTAACACAGACACATTTCACTTCTATACCTACATTGTTATTGCAATTTCTATGTTTCAAACTTCTGCTAATTTGTTCGGCTCACGCATAACTTTACATATTATATTAAGTTGAAAACACTTTTGTCCTAGTGTGAATAAAATTCAATTTTGTTTAACGACTAATTACCTTGCAGTAATTTTAATGCATGATGACAATTGCAAATTTCACGTAAGTAATATCGTTGTTCTGCTAATTGTACTTAGGTTTATGTTATAACATTGCATCTACAATCCAATAAGAGATCACTATTAGTGATAAGGCTAAACTTTATAAGGGCAG
Source organism: Tetheella fluctuosa (assembly GCA_951216915.1). Classification (NCBI taxonomy): domain Eukaryota; kingdom Metazoa; phylum Arthropoda; class Insecta; order Lepidoptera; family Drepanidae; genus Tetheella; species Tetheella fluctuosa. Next base: position 3,294,417 of record OX578237.1, read on the forward strand.
CTTTCCACCACAAGTTGAAGAATTTTCAATCCACCAATAGAATTCCTTTATTTTCACAGTGTAGTATGATACAATGACTTTTTACTGGAAAACAGATTAAATAAAATAATCTTCTATATTAATATTTTAAAGCTGAAGAGTTTGTTTGTTGATTTGGTTGAACGCGCTATAATCTCAGGAAATACTGGTTTAAATAGAAAAATGTTTTTAGTGTTTGATGGCCCATTTTCATTTGGATGGCTTCTTCATTTTTTTTTTCTTTCTTTCTTTCTTTCTTTCATAGCTTTAATGAAGCAATCCTATGATTGAAATACATCCATCACTTCGCTTCTCTTGTGGAAAGGTACCCTAACACTTCGTTACATGTGCCGTAGCAATAATGTACGGGTATATCTGCATGCCTATCTACCTACCTAATATATGCGTAACTACGAAGTCTACCTAAGTATATGGATTCAGGTTTATGTATTTACCTAACAACACTGGATATGAAGATATATCGAAGTAGGTACAAACCTATTGTGTCAAGGCGAAAACATTCTTTAAAGAAAATAAAATTGGAGTGTTGTCCAGCATGGAATTCTAACTTAGAACTTCTCATCTAAATCGAAGTAATTCACGGACTTTATCTTGTTATTTTTTGTTTTTAATTTTATATTATTTTTGCAATTTTTGAAAAAATATAGCCAAAATAGTCAGATCATAAAAATATATAAAAATAGTGCGAGTCGGACTCGCGCATGAAGGGTTCCGTACCATTATTATAAAAACGGCAAAAGAATCGCGTTTGTTGATGGGGATTGTATTTATTATATTTTGTTTTTAGTATTAGTTGTAATAGCGGCAACAGAAATACATAATTTGTGTAAATTTCAACTGTCTAGCTATCGCGGTTCTTGAGATACAGCCTGGTGACAGACATACGGACGGACAGCGTAGCGATCGACAGACAGCGAAGTCTTAGTAATAGGGTTCCGTTTTCACCCTTTGGGTATGGAACCCTGAAAATGTAACCTTGCTGAGTTTCTTGCCGGTTCTTTTCAGTTGAAGGCTGATTTCCGAACCGGTGGTAACTTCTGTGAATTCGACCTTCATTATAAAGTTTCATATCAGGGCTTAAACTGAATAAATGGCTTGGACTTTGATTCTCGATTACTAGTATTTTATTAACAACTATTTGAATTGATTTCGTTTATTTTGCTGACATCAAAATAGTAACCTGCCAAATTACTACACTCAGACTGAAGTTTCTATGTACATAATTATTTTATGATTTTTAACAGCATATCAATTTTAAAGTCTGTTTTATTTTTTTTGTGAAAAGTAAATTTGATTACAATCCCAATCTCAATTCGATACCAACGCTATTAATAAATCGATTAATTAATCCGTCAGTCTGCCACCGCTCAAATCATTCGATTCATCAATCAATTTACTGTTGCATTATGTGTGCTTGGGTTAATGCGATGTGCTTGACATATTGTACACGGTATTCAAATTTAGACAGCATAATATAATGCTAATTTTATAATGTAACTTTATATGAGTACCTATATTAGTAGAAGTAAAAAATTAGACTTCAGAGTCTTAGTCAATACAACTACCCTACTAATTCTACTATTATTATAAATGTGAAAGTTTGGATGGATGGATGGATGTTTGTTACTCAATCATTCTAGATTTTTTTAGCCCAGTGTACAAAGGGTTTGTACGACGATAAAAACGAAAAAGAATACTTGTAATGAGTTCATTTAATAAATAAACTTTGGAATTTGAATTACAAGCAAAGATTCTATTTTAGAATTGATATATACATTTTGTAAATAAGGATGTAAAAAACATTTTTAGTGGCAAATAAAATAGATTTAATTTTTGTTAGTTGTACAAACTTTAAGTCAGTGTGTCACATATTTTACGATTTCATCTCATATACGAAATTATGGTGGATTACGCGATAAGGTTTAGGGCACACTAAAAACTTCTTAACGATATTATTTACGATGCCACATAATTAGAATGACTTTAGGAGAGATTGTAAGTATTCTCGTGCCTCATTAAGAAACTGTATCCCAGAGATATAGGATTTTTATTACAAAATACATATATTCTGGCCCGTAACTTTGCTCGCGACGACATCGTAAAAAGTTTGTTTTTTATTTTCTTCCCGTTAAATTTCGATAAAACAAAGACTATTCAAAGCACCAACCTAATTTAATTTACTATTCAATTCTATATAATTCAAATAGACAGACATCCAGATAGACAGGCAGACAGCCAGACTGATAGGCAGATAAATAGATAGACAAATTAATATTCAATATACAGACACGTTTGTTCTACGATTTTATAATATGTATACATTTGAATAGTCATCAAATAGCTCAAGTATGTAATAAAGACATTAAACGTAAGAGCAACAATTCAATTCCGGCATATCATAGCATGTTGATTCTAGGAACTGAATAAACATTATTACAAACAATATTAAGCTATTATTGAACATTAAAATGAACGCTTCAAAGTTCAGAATTTAATCAAAAACAGTTCAAACGTGAACCGCTTAGTTCCCACTTGCTTGTCACTATATGAAGTTATGGTATTTAAGTTAGTGGTACAACGAGTATTTGTTTTAAATATTATTTTTATTGTTGTTATAACACAAACAATGATTATTGCACAATAAGTACTGGGCGTTCGTGTAAGGGTCCATATTTTATTCTACGTTGTTTTTAGTAGGTATACCAGAGAACCGATACATTCCAAAAATTAAAGTAAAAATATTTTTTAATTTATACATTTAATTACAATGAAAAAATAACATTGCATAAAACTCATGGAGATCGAAAACTAATTTCTTGGATAAGATAAATATTAAATAGCTCTGTATAGCTGAGTAGATGGAATAAAAGGCACCGTTTTAGCAGTAGGTATCTTTTCGATGACCTGGTCAGAGTTGCTGGGAGCCGCTGCATGCAAGCGGCCCAAAACCGTTCATTGTGGAAATCAATGGGGGAGGCCTATTTTCAGCAGTGAACATCCTCGGGCGGAATATGATGATGATATTTAAAATAATAGACTAAGAATATGAATAATAAATACTAGATTCCTTTATTCCCAATACCATACTTGACTAATTATATCAAATTTCATGACAATCCGTTCAGCCGTTACGTAGAACACACACACGTTTGCGTTACGTGTCATCAATAATAAGTGAAAATCACGATAAAAGCGACAAATTGCACGTTACACCTTCATTTCCCGTCCACCGAGGTAGTAGTGTGCCCCCGCCCACGGGCAACCGGCGGTGGACGTCAAAGCACAACTCATTTCCTCTGACAGGAAACTGGATGCGAGACCGGTTTCCTCACCAAGGTCACTTTAGTAAATTTTGTGTGCAAAGATTATTTGATAAATAGGCAGATGTGACACATCACACATTATCATAATAATTCAGCAATGCGAATCTGAGTTTATTAGCCGTGTAGGCACGCCTGCTATTTCCGCGATTTTACTCGTCTAACCGAAGTGTCTTATGTTTTCCCGGGATAAAGGTATCCTAAATAATATTAAGGTATGCTATATGAGAGATGAATTTATCCAAAAATTCTTTGAGCTGTTACGGAGCTGAGTGGAAGCAAACATATACATGTACTCACACACATAATACTAGCTTCCGCCCCGCGGTTTCGGCCGGGTTCCCGAGAGATCTTATGTTTTCCCGGGATAAAAAGTAACCTATGTTCTAATTCAGACTATAATCTATCTCTGTGCCAAATTTCGTCCACATCCGTTTAGCCGTAATGGCGCGATTGAGTAACATCCATCCATCCATCCATCCAATCTTTCACATTTAACATTTTTAGTAGGAAGTATAGAATTAGTAGGATCAAGTGGGATCAAGTAGTATATAGGATATCATAGAAAAACGTTTTTGTATTAATTTTTTTTTTATCGAATTATTAGTATTAATTAATACTTAGTTTTTATTTATAAATAATATGTTCGCTCGATAAGCCAATTCTTTACTTATTTTTCGCCTGTTAGTTACTTACTCTTTGCCCAACTGGCATCAATTTCAATGAAATATTTTCTTGGCATCCTCTTTGCCTTCAGTTGGTCAGTTTGTCACATAAATGGTAGTTTGTAAGTTCAGTTTATATTATAGTTTAGATCGTTAATGGCTTGGAACTAATGGTCATGTCATGTTTTATAATATTTCTATCTGTGTATGACAATATTGTTACATTTTCATTTTATACTTAATAATCCTACTAATAATATCCAACTTATTTCCTACTAATGTTGTAAATGAAATGAAATAGGTAGTTTATTCATACAAATAGGCCTTCACCTGGCACTTATGAATAGTCAGACAGTCTAACGCACGGTTGGGAAGGTTGCTTTTGCTGAAAAGAGCCGCCAAGAAACTCAGCAATTACTCTGTTCAAAACAAAATTGTTATTTGTAATAATGAATGTTCCCCGCGAGGCTTCCCCTACTAGGTAGACTGATCTGGTCAGAGTTACAGGGAGCCGCTGGATTCTAGCGGTCCCCCAAAACCGTTCATAATCTTTTAGGCGCCGGTTCCCATACAAATAATGGATCGCGCATTCACTTTATCAGTTTTTATATTATGGAACTCCAAACGCAGAACTCGAGACCGCGCGCAATGGGGCCGGCGCCTTATGTATAAGTTCATTCTAACATTTATGAATACGTTTTCTTATCTAGCGTAATGCACGTAAGGATTTGTTCAAAAGTAGGCTATCTTACGCCATAAAAGGGACTATCTTTGTGTATTAGTTTCAGTCTGCCAAGTCTACGATTTTTTTATTACTTTATATAGCCTTGTGTTGAAGAAATCTCACTATAGTAAGCGATGATGTGGTAGAAAAACACACAGCTTAGAAGGAACTGGCTCTTAAGTGCAACTGCAGGAACACACCGATAGGTGTTTGGCGGCAGATTTTCAACTTGAGGGTGGTAGCCAGCCAGGCGGGTACTACAAAGTACCGTGCTATGGTTTACTCACAATGTTTTCCTTCACCGAAAGCTCAAGCTCATTCTAGGTTTCAAGCCCACGACTGTCGCCGCTATCATTGCCTTAAAAACCAACTCCTCTACAAGTCTTATATTTTTCGATCAGAATTTCAAATCTGTATATAAATGGAGAAATTGACTGACTGACATATTATCGGGAGACAAATGAATACAACGGATTCCAACGGCAAAAGGAATTCGCGTCCGAGGCAGATTACTGTCTGGTGGCAGGGTCGCCATATAGGGTTGGTATCGGGAGACAAATGAATACAACGGACTCCAAGTAATAACTGTTATTTATTAATAGAAACGGCGTTTATATATACTACCTTACAATATCAACGCACAACTCAAACTGCAGATAGAGAGAGAGAGAGAGAGATGTGTATATCTTATACAACGTAGGCATCCACTAAGGAAGGGTTTTTCCAAATTCTACCCCTAAAGGGATCGTAGATGAAACCACGGGGCGGAAAGCTAATAATTTATAATCAATAAAATATTAAATAAATAACAAGAGGTATTTAATAAATAACTCTTCTTATTATATTGTGAAAGCAATTAAAATGCGACCAAAACAAAAACTGAATGACAAAAGGAAATCTCAGTGTTAGTAAGTTGAAATTAGATTTCTCTATGATCCAAACCAGTGTATTACATAAAATACATTGTCCGACTGAGTTTTTGATGAGAGCATCTTACGTTGTGCTAATTTACTTCTATCCTAAGTTTAACCGTCCACCATCTACCCTACTTCGTGAACTGTCTAAGTGCTCATCACAAACCTATCTCAAGTTTGTGCTTAGTTTCAAAGTCAATCCCAAGTGAGATTGCTAATTGATTACTGAACCAATGAGATTAGCGAAACAGATTTAATTGTCACGGTCCATGAACAAAGTTCTAGGCGTTCAATATTATTGTAGTGTATTGACAATTTGATAATTATTACTGATTAATCTCTTGAAACTTTAAAGGGTATTTATTTTGACAACAAAGTTTTATATAAAGTACTAGCTGTTCCCTGCGATTTCACCCGTATTCCCGGGATAAAAAATAGCCTATAACCTTCCTCAAGAATTGGACTATGAAATCTAAAAAGAATATTTCAAATCCAACTGGCAGTTCCAGAGATTAGCGCCTTTAAACTAACAAACAAACAAACAGAAAATCTCTTCTCCTTATATTAGTATAAATAGATTATGTAACATACCATTTAAACCCCAAATACGTCTTCATTGCTGGGCACGAATCCCCCTAACAATGATGGGAATAATAAAATAGGAAGAGCATACCCCCTAAAATGCATAATAATATGCATTGGAATCATAAGGGGTCGTTCCATAGGCTAGTGTTCAACATATCGAACCTTTTAAGGATTAAAAAATATGTCATCTCAAAATATTCACCGGTACCTATATAAGATTTAATATTACCTGAGGACTTAAGGCGACGCCTTGAAGATTTTAGTTGCAAGGATTCCGATTTTTCTCAACAATGACTGAAGCGAACGAACTGAAATTTATTGTAAGAATTCATCATGTCTTTGACTTTATTTTGTACTTTGCATAACACGATTGGTTAACTTTTATAACACAAAATAATTAATCAAAAAGACCTCTATAAAATAAGAGATTCCAATTTTACCGGCATTGAGGATCGATTTGAGGTTCCAAAATTTCTACATACATTAATTGAAACTGATACTATAAATTGTACTTAGGTTGTATCAAATATATTTGTAGTTTTTAAATTAAACAATAAAAACCATTTTGTCGCATACGCCCGTTCCGTTTACGCGGGTTTTCTATGAGAGGTCGCTATAGTAGGCTGGGTCATAGTGCCACGGGACCGCGGTCCAACTGTAGATGTTGAAATCTTGTATAATAATGCTAAGTAGGTACTCAGTTTTTTGTTAGCACGATGTAGAATCTTGTTGCGCCATCTATCCACGGATAATGGAAGTGTTTATAGATGTCGCTACAATCATCTTCATGTATAAGAAACAACCATTTCTATATTTTTTTATCAAAGTAATTACAGATCGCTCAAATTGATTACCTTTAGGAATAATTACTCTCATATACTGATAGTGAAAATGGATGCTCGACCCGATACCCTGAGGAGATTCGAATGTATACAGTCTATCAATAATTAGACCTGGCATTATATCAGATGTTTGCAGTTGTAGAGTTACAAATGTTGTTAGAGTAGGTACCTATCTACGTATTTTTTTTTTTTGTATAGGATTGATAATTTCACTATGGTAAGTGATGATATTGCCGATGGTGGTAAGCACACAAAGCCTAGAAGGAACTGGCTCTCAAGTGCAGCTGCCGGAACACACCAATAGTTATTTGGCGACAGGTTTTCAACTTGAGGGTGATAGCCAGCCAGGTGGATACTACTAAGTACCCTACCACCGTGGTTTTTTCACGATGTTTTACTTCACCGAAAGCTCAAGCTCATTGTAGGATTCGAACCTACGACATTCGCCGCGCCGTCTGACGTCATTACCTCTGAGCTATCATCGCTTTAAACTTAATATTACACTAATGTTATATTCACACTATTTGTTTATTACCGAGACTGATAGGTATATTAAAATAAAGCATTGTTTTTCTAGTGAATTAATTTCGCGATTTATACTTTGCAACATTATTTTGTTGGAAAATACCTTTTCAATGTTTAGCTCTATTTGTTTCCAACAAGTAAATGAATTGTCGTAAGTATTATATACGTCATTTAGTCCTGATTTGCTAATATCCATTCAATTTTTAGTACCTTAACATCTTAGTACCTTTGGACCACAGAGCCTTAGGACCTTAGGACCTTAGTACCTCAGTACCCAGTTGTATGATGCTATTTGCGAAATGTTTCTCATATACTATCGATAGTCTAGTATTTCACCATAACCATGACAAATCATAATGTGGCTGAAGGTGGTAAGCACACAAAGCGTAGAACTGAAGCCTGTGTCTCACTTCCAGTTGCTAAATCACAACAGCAGGTGCACGGTACCTTAAAGGCGGTAACTTGTAAGATACTACAAAAATCTAAGCCACCGGCCATAGTTTTCTTTCACCGAACTCTCAAACTCATTGTAGAAATCAAAAGACTATTTTAAATACCGATCTTAAACTCCATTTAAAAGACTCCATTTAAAGACTTAGCTCATGGTCGTAATAAAGTATAGAGTAAACGAGACGTGCTCACGTCAGGTAAACGCGTTGTATCTCGGCTCCGTCGGCCGTGTGATGTGATATGACAGCTGACAGGAAGCTGTTATATAACTATGTGCTGTAAATTGATGTTCGGGGAAGACAATAATTATTATATAATTGTGTGTATTGGCCATCTGGTAATGTAATAACTGCCGTTGTCGAGTAAGAGTTGTTTTTTACCAAATTGGTCGAGTAACTGCTAATCTAAGTGTTCACATGTATTGGTATACTCTATCTGTAGTATTAAAATGAGCATTACTTATATTAATATAAGGTTATGATCGTTCAGTGGTAGGTATTAACGTCAAATGCCGTGGTAAAGGTTGTGGGTTTGAATCCTACAATGTGCTTGAGTTTTGGTGAAAGAAAGCAGTTTCCTTATATAATGTAGACATCTATTAAGGGTTTTTCAAAATTAAACTCCTAAAGGGGTAATGTTGGAAAGCTAATAGAATGAATGAAGGTAGGTAATTTTTTGAGATGAAGCTGGAATCAGGTAATCAGTTAATCAGGTATCGTTAGCTCATCGGGGTGGGAGGAAGGGTCGGCAATGCGTGAGTGATACCCCTGGTGTTGCAACCGTTCATAGACTACGGTAACCGCTTACCATCAGGCGAGCCGTATGCTTGTTTGCCAACAATGTTGTATAAAAAAAACGTGTAGATAGTTTTATTTAGTTAGAGGAAAGCACTTAAAAATTATAAAACTAAAAAGAAAGGAAGGAAAGGATTTTATGATGTCCACACGAACGAAGTCGCTACTAAAAAGCTAGCCTCAAATAAACAAATTATTCTAACAAGATTTAAGACTACAATCTTATTGCACTAAATATGTTGCTTAAGTTTTCTAATTTATTCCAACAACACTCTAAATAAGCAAGTTTGGTACTTGAAATGAACTAAGATCGTATAGAAGTTACATAATAGTCGCATAATAGGCTTAAAGCCAACTACAATGACATTTGTTATACAACAAACTTTGACTTAAGATTATTTTACGCGTTTACACAGACAGACAGACAGACAGACAGACAGACAGACAGACAGACAGACAGCTGATATTTTTTTGTGATCTCGAGAGTTAGTCCCATGATTAAAGTTGTTCATATTGTACTTCCACCCCTGCAAGTATGTCCAGTGACTAAAAAATCACCCAGTAGATATATATAAAAAAAACGTTTACATAAATTTATTTCACTAAAACTGTTTCCTTGGGAAAGTTTTATGCTTTCTTATCCCTAACATTGTTAATCCCGGTAATTTTTATTTTAAGAGCAAAACAGCTGAATTGTTACGAGAAAATGGTTCATGTGTGGTCAGGCTTAGATCAAAGATCGTGAACTTCACGTCACATTTAAAGAAACCTCGGTAATTTTGTGTAGACGGGTAATAAAATTACATTTTTACACGTAGGTACTTCAAAAAGTAATTCGTTTTTATATGCCGTCGCAGCCATAACGTCAATGAGGAAACATGAACGACATAGTTAAATCAAATATGTATATATACACTCAAAAAATGTACCCTCCTTGCTGCGGTAGTCGGGTAAACATTGGGGCTAAAGCTGATAGTCACGCAAAGTGAGATACGTGTATTTTAGCATATTAAGGTACTAGGGTTCTACTTATGGACGTGCGAATGCAAGCGCAGTGGAATTCCAAAGTTGCTTTCCATTTCATTATAATCATTTTCGTTCATGCCATTCGCAGTTGAAACCATGGGTCCATGGGGGTTCGAGGCTCGCCGATTTGCTCGGATTTTATCATCCAAGCTCATCGAGGCTTCGGGAGACCGACGGGCTGGGAGCTTTTTCCGCCAACGCATAAGCTTGGCCATCCAAAAAGGGAACGCTGCCAGCCTGTTGGGAACCTTGCCTATCGACAGCAGCGAGGGCTTTGAGGATGTTTTCTATATATCATAGTTTGTATTTTTTACTTTAATTGTAAATATGTAAATAAAAATCATTACAAAAGTGTATTTCCAACAATTTATTTTAATTGATAACGTAATAGTTTTGAGCATAAAATGTCTTTGTTAACAACTAAGTTATTTCGAGCCTATACAAACTTTTAACAGACTCCCCGAGCAAAACATCCAGACACTTTTAGGAATTTTCCTCAAACATCTTGCGTAAAGCGATTTTCGTTGTAAGATAAAAACAGCGTTTTAAGAAATTAAGCAGCCTTAAGAAATTATAATCTCCGTTATTTATTCGAATTAGACCTTTTAAAGAACCGTGTAAAAAGCTTCGAATAATTTTATCTTTCCTTCTTAAAATAAAAATAATCAAAGTAATTTGGTAAAACTGTTTTGAATTAACTCCAAAAAATTTTAAACTAAAATTAAAATCGTACCTCCTAACGACACTACACTAAATCTTTAAAAAAAAAAAAATTAATTAAAATTTCTGTTAGCATGTATTTTGGTGATGTAGACTATAAGTTCAGTATTGTTACAAACCTCTGTGGTTTTTAAATGCTGTGTTATAATGTTTCATTTAATATATCTTTTTTTTAACTGTAATAAAACAAAAAATATACATTTATTCATTATTGAATAGTTTGGCTAATGTCAAATTATTTGTTTCACGGCATATTTTTTATTTTTCACTTCTTAACTCGCTAACAAATTGTATAAGATTTTAAAACTTACAATTGCTAAGTAAAATGTCCATTTTTTTTTATACCACAAAGTCGGCAAACAAGCATACGGCCCGCCTGATGGTAAGTGGTTACCGTAGCCTATGAACGCTTGCAACACCTGGGTATCACTCGCGCGTTGCCGACCCTTTCCCCCTCCCCGATGAGCTCTGGCGACCTTACTCACGCGCAGGAACACAGCTATAAGTTATTTGGCTGCGGTATTCTGTAAGGTGGAGGTACTTCCCCAGTCGAGCTGCTCTTTGAGCGACATATCGCTATGCTCTATCTCTCTCAAACACACTATTTACACGAGTTTTGAAAATACTACAACAAGTATTTCTTCGCTAGACTTACGTTTGGCTATCGTCTTTCTTCAGGAGGAGTTACGATTTGTTCGAAGAAGTAGTATGCTTGCCTAGACGATTCATATTCACTCTATCTTTGAAGGCCTTTGTCCGGGTTGTATGTGAACACCGAAACTGTTCTTTGCCACATCATCACTGACCATGATAAAATTGTGGTGAAACACAAGAATACAAAATGTAAATAAAAAAAAAATACGTGTGGCACTTGGGAACTACCGCGGTAAAGCTATTGCATAGCATTTTTTTTATCAACTTTTTAACAATTATAATTATTTATTTATTTTTTATTTAGGCAGTTATTTTTTTTTTTCCTTGATTTTAGTAGATACCTATATACCTTCTCACAAACAGCATACATATATGTGTGTGGGAGTTGTTAGGTTTTTTCGTTACGGTTTCTTTCTTTTTTTTTATCAAAATTTCTTGATTCGGTCGCCGCGCTCAAACCCCGAAGCGCGATAAAAGCTATACAATAGCTTAGAAACTATAATTCCGAAACTTTTCGTAGTTCCAATAAAAAATATGAATTATTTCAATGCTGCCAATCAAAAACCCTCAATAAAGTTAAAATACATTGACGAATTCATAAAATTGACTCACAACTTCTTATTTGAATAATAAGAAGGCCTTTCGAACTAAAATGTTTTCAGGCCTTTCGAACAAAAATGTCGTATCAACTTGTGAATTTCTGGGTATAGTTTGTGATTAGTTTTTTTGTGGAATATTCAATGGAAATAATCAAAAAAAATTGTATTTATGTTATGGAAATACGAGTATTATTTCACTATTTAAGTTTCATTCAAAATTAATCCTACTTATATTATAAATGTGAAAGTTTGGAAGGATGGATTGATGGATGGATGTTTGTTACTCTTTCACGCAAAAACTACTGATCGGATTTGGATGAAATTTCGCACAGAGATAGATTATAGTCTGGAATAGCACATAGGCTACTTTTTTCCCGGGAAAACTTAGAATCTCATGGGAACACGGGTGAAACCGCGGGGTGGAAGCTAGTTTTAATATATATATATTTTTTTTACTTTGTATAGGCTTGTGTTTGACCACAATCTCACTATGGTAGGTGATGATGTGGCCAAAGATGGTAAGCAGACAAAGCTTAGAAGGATCTGGCTCTCAAGTGCAGCTGCCGGAACACACCAATAGGTGTTTGGCGACAGATTTTCAACTTGAGGGTGGTAGCCAGCCAGGCGGGTACAACAAAGTACCCTACCACCGTGTAAATAATTTATTACATTAGTGTAGGGAATAGGATTATGCTTTCAGAAATAAAAAAACAAGTATTTCGATTTACATGTACGCTTCGATCTTCTATTTGTAATACTTTAAATTATATAATATGTTGTATTACCTATCTGTTGAATTCTTTTTCTCAAATGACGCCTCCCGATTTATTATTTAGGGTTGGTAAAACTTAATTCTGAAGACGAAATATCCCTTGGCAGTTTTCTTCACATATAGGTCAAGAGTCACGGCATTGCGTCGAAAAAGCTTTTTAAGAATTCTTTGAGTTCGCCCAAACATACCTGTAGATATATGAGCTATTAGTGATGTTTATAACCTAGATAAAGTGCTGTTTTACAGCGACCTAAACATTATTATTGGTTAAATATATTACTTACAACCAGTGGGAAGGGTAGGTTCATAAAGAGGTTACCACGGAATGCCTCAGTCTGATGTTTAGCTGGGAGTCACTGGATGTATAGCTACAAAGTGCCGGTTTTTGTAACAACTAATAGAAGAGGTTTAGACTGTAAGATATGTACTGAAATGTACTAATGTGAAAATGACATTGAATAAATAATAGATAAAAACAAATATATAACAATGATATTATTTTTGTGTTTCTCTATTATGGTACTAAATTTACTTTAGTATCTCATTCATTATTCTATTCTATGCAATTAATTGTAAACATAACATTATCAATATTGTCAAGTTACATTCTTTGTCGAAAAACAAAGACTCGTCTAATAAACGCCAAATTTATACCACACCATGTCTCCCTTGCTAATAAAGGGATCCAACAAGGATTTGCAATAAGTAACATAGGGGGCCCATCTGTTACCCCTCCTGCATTTGAATTACAAACTACGCTTAATGTCGTGTGTAATACTGTAATTCTTTCCACTGTGCCCCTTGGTTGGATTGGAATCTATGAAGGAGGGGATCCTAATTTGATAGAATAGGTACTGGTTTATTTGAAGTAATGGTTTTACCAACGAGAATTGTTTTGATGACTGTGCTTGGCTTGATTGAGAATCAAGGATTGTCGATGTGTTGGCAAGTTGTTGTTTCGTCTGTGGCAAATGGCTTTTTATTTTTTGTTCTTATTTCAACTTTTTTAAATATTTTTTTCTCTTTTACGTTCTGCTGGCGATTCAGGTAGATCAGGGTGTGGTATGTCTCTTGTGGGTCGCTATGTCTGTATTTTGCTCGCAATTTCACGACTCGAGATCGAGGTTGAGGTGACTCGATATACTTATAAGATAATTATCTTATAAGATTATTATTACCTTTCTCATCGTTAGGTATTTTTTAAAATGATCATTAAATTGTTGAACAATCGAAAAAGGTAAATACCTAGTCAGATGATAAAAATGTAAACTTGCTGAGTGTCTTGTCGGTTCTTTTCAATTGAATGTTGACTTCCAAGCCGATGGTAGCCTCAGCAGCTTCACAAGTGCCTTCTTAAGGTCTTAGCTGTAGAACTATATAGTCAAATTCGACGTTGACTTTCAAAAATAAAGGATTCAATTCAGAAATGAATTGGGTTAAATCACGTATCTATCAACAGCCAAAATTCCAATATTGAAAGATAAACAAGAACTAATTAATCTCAAAATCAGCCAACTTCACATAATAGTTAATAACGAAATGAATTCCACCCTGTTGTTTAGTTAAACCACCACAATTAGCTATAACTATGTTGCGGTATTCAGTTTGTGAACGGTACATTTCACTAAATTTACTCGTGCTTCGTACCATTAGGCTATGTTTAGGTAATTCATTATTTAAATTAATTAATTTATTGACAACTTAACTATTATTTACAGTACCTAAAAGAAAAGACAAAAAGGGGGGGGCTTACAAGGCATCAAAAAAATCATCTGCATCACTGTCAACAGGAAAAGTGCCCAAAACGCTGGATGCCACGTTGGATGGCAATGCTAATTCTTTGTCCAAAATATTTATTATATGAATTGGGATAGTTATAGTATCGAATACTGGAATGACTAACTTTACGTAAGGGAATTTAGTATCCAATAGGAATTTAGGACTAAAAGTATATTACAGAAGAGACGTGGATGAAATCTGCATTTCAGGAATAAAATAAGCCTGTATCTTATATACCTATACTGCGCAAAAATACGTGTATCCGTTGGTCAGTTAAAAGAAAAACTAACAAACTTATTTTCTCATTAGACGTTCCATACGAAAACTTTTTGTCTTCTACGTATAGTCCTGTGTTTAGCCGCAACATGATTAATGACGAAAATAGTAAATGGAACTTCGGTGTTTCTCTATCTGTATAACACGGGTATTTTTATGGCTAACCACAAATGCTATTGACATGAAATTTAGTGTTATTGTAGAATTGGACCTTAATATTTCTGGTAAAAAAATATGAACTACAAGAAATTGTAAATGGTGGTGGAATCTGAAAGTGGAGTTACAGCCACAAATAGAATGTTGCGTAGCATTGCATATTCCAAATACCAACAAAGATTGCGAATCGAAAAAATCTGATATAATGAATACTGATAATCTTGCATACAAAAATTCTGGTTCAATTTATTTACGTATCTTCCGAGCGGAAGCCCAAGTTGTACTAGCCCAGTTCAGATATATATCATAGTTATGATAATGATAAATGTTCCTAATTCAACAATATGCAATAACCTTTAGACTGGGACTCGCGACGCGAGCGAGCGTTATCGGGTGTTTACACTTCGCGTCGCCGACACGACACTATAATTTTCTCGAGTCAAAGTCTAAAGGAATGCTCTTTGTACATTGTAGCCCTTTTGTTGGTCTTGTTGATAGTGTTTGTTTGTTTTGTTACAAAATTTGGAAATTATGCCGACTCAGCTGTTAAACTGACACTTTTTTAAAAATCTCTATAATACCTACGGTAGGAAACTCATACCCTAATATTTTCGTTCAAGACAAACCACGTGCATGATCTTGTTAAGATAATTATAGAACTTTTTTTTTTTTTTTTAACCCAGGAAAATCCTCATGGATACCCCGCGGCTACGGGGGAAGCGGCGGGGTTATGTCAGACTCCTACTGACTAAAAACCTGGGGTGTTCCTATATGTCGCTACCGGCTGGGTATACGGGGGCGCCGAAGCATTCGTCCGCGTACCCAGCAGCGACGGCCTGGTGGGAAGCCTCCTCGTAGACGACGTCATCACCAACGTCGTCGTTGTCAAACGCCACCCTCCGACGCCCTGTTCTCCTGCGGAAGATAATTATAGAACTAGCTTCTCCTCTATGGTTTTAACTGCATCCCCGAGAGATCTAATGTTTTTTCGGGACAATAATCTCTTTTTCTATCGCCTTATTCGCGAGATGGTTTAAAGCAAGTCTAGTCAAACCCAAATATATTCGTCACTTTCTAACGACATAGAAAAAAGCCAGTTACCTTATAGGCTTTGTCTACTTACCACTATTGACCATACATACTGACAATGGTGAAATTTTGAACAAACACAAGAAATGTATATAAAAATGTGTCAAACACATACATGATGGCTTAATTGATTAAAAAACATTCACACAAACTTTTGCATGTATAGTATTAATAGAATATTGGTCTGTTCTACTTCGAGGTGGAATGAAAGTACCAGCTAAGTGTGAGTCGAACTCGGGCACGAAGGGTTCCGTACCATTATCTATAAAAACGGTAAAACTGTTGTTTCGGAGCCCCCTTCAATATTTATTTTATTCTGTTTTTTAGTACTTATTTGTTGTTATAGTGGCAACAGAAAAACATCATCTGTGAAAATTTCAACTGTCTAATTCATGAGATACAGCCTGGTGATAGACGGACAAACGGACGGACAGCGGAGTCTTAGCAATAAGGTCCCGTTTTACCCTTTGGGTACGGGGCCCTAAAAAAAGAATTCAAGCGTCCTAATAATTTCGGTGGCATTTTATGACGGCATCAAATCTTTATGACAGAGAGCCATGCGTTTATGGCTTTTTAGAGAGATAAAAAATTTACTCCACTTAATGTTTTAGCGATGGCACTTATATTTAGAAATAAAATTTAAAATTTTACCCCTTTAAGGTTGGGTAAGATTAATATCCTCGGCCTCACCATCACTTATGTGCTAAGGTATAGCTTGTTAGTGGTCTAGTGTCCTAGATGCAAGGACATATTGACTAGCTTTTCGCCCACACAGACTTCATAAAATATCTATATCTTTTCTTCCTTTCATCCAATTTCAATGAAATAAAGCCTAATCGAAACGAGCCGATTCCAAACCGAATAAACCCGTGGAAACTCCATGAGATTTTGAGTATAGTTCAAACAGACAGGCAGACTAAATCTCAGACAGTATTTCATACTACAGAAAATCTAAATCTAAGAAATAAAAAATACTATCCATCCCATATCTTCCATTCATGCGTGCCCCGTCCCGTTTCATTTGAAGCATATATAACCTATTCTTGACAATAAAAGTCTTCATGTTACAAAAGTCTAACTGTGCTTGCAAAAGCAGTCTGTTCCAGTGATTTAGATCCGCTCACTACGTTAAATCCATGATTTACCACTGCTTCTTGGCTCGCTATCCCGTTCAATATTACAAGTATTCTCTATAATATCCTAATCCTAACTAATACTATGAAATGCGAATGTGAGTTTGTTTATTTGTTTGTTACCTTTTCACGCCTAAACCCCTGAACCGATCGTGATGAAATTTGGTATGCAGATAGCCTATGGTATGGATATGGACAGCGTTCGTGTAACCGTCGGGACAGCTAGTTTTCTATAATAATGATAATATCATTTTGGATTGAAGAAAGTATCAATTAATTTTGAAATTGCATTAATTTTAAACAACATCTATCATGAAGTTACCCTAGTAATTGGATATTTAGAGATGTCATTATATTCAAAAAGGTTTGTATAATTAGCACTTTTATTCATAAATTGATCAAGAAGGTATGAATTTTTGTATAAAAAAAAATACAAGTGAATTAAGAATCTCCTTTTTTTTCAAAGATGCAAGTTGTCGAATAAAAATAGTTTTTAGGTATTTTTTTGTTGGTATACAAAATTGTAAGAATGTTTGCAATCAATACGTTCACTCCAGACGTTTGACGAAATTAAAGTAAAATTCTTCCCCAAACTTTGATCGACGTCCCTAATACCTTAGGGCTAAACAGCTGTTAATTGGACAAAAGTTAAGCCGAAGCAATTAATAACAATAATCTATGACAGCCTTAATTGTGATGAATGAAATTACCTTTGTAGAGGTATAATTTAATGATTGATTTGTTTAAATTAGAGATATAATTTATTAGTCTTAATTATAGTTCTTTTAAGTATATCCTGCTGGGTACTATAAATTAAATAAGTTAGTTATAGATATTTGAACAATTAAATTTAGCTTGATTCCAATATAAATCCAGTCTCTTCTGGGCTTTGTATGCTTACCACCTTTGGTTACATCATCGCTTACCATGAGATTAGGGTAAATGCAGGTTTAACTATAGTAACAAATATAAAACAGAATTAATTAAAGAATAAACGCTATCAGCCTGGAATCCTTGCCTATCAGCAGTGGCGGCAGATTCGGTTTTCGAAATTTGCTATATCTATCTATCTATATAAATAAAAGAGAAAGTATGTATGTATGTTCCTTATAGACTCCGAAACCGCTGAACCGATCGCGATGAAATTTTCAGACAAACTTCATATTAGCCCCGCGGGTAATCCTGTAAGGCTTGGTGGCGATCGGAGCACTCGGGACCGCGGGTGAAACCGCGGGGCGGAAGTTATATAATTGACGTGCCGGTTGGCGTGGTTGTTAAGATACCCTATCTATCACGCCGCAGGTCGTGGGTTCGATTCCCACTCAGGACAAACATTTGTATGCATGAACATGTCTGTTTGTCCTGTGTCTGGGTGTAATTATTTGTATATGTATGTATTTATTAAAGAAAAGTAGAATTATGTAGTATATCAGTTATCTGGCTTCCATAGTACAAGCCCTTAGTTTGCGGTCAGATGGCCGTGTGTGAGGAATAATGTCTCAGAATATTAATATATTTAATTGTATTTTTATTATAAATATAAATGCATTAATGATCGAAAATTTGTTGGGGTTCAGTAGGTGTTAATAAATTATACAACCATCTTGTATGAGCTACGTTTATTCAATAAAAGTAAGTAGGTACGTTAACATAATGCGCATTCTAGTAAAGTACAACGTAAGCACTATTATAAAGGAGTGTATACAGGGTGATTTTGTTATCACTGGCAATACTTGCAGGGGTGGAAGTACTCATCAATGTGAACAACTTTTATTATAGGGCTAACTCTGATATCGCGTAAAATAATACGGTTGCTTCATACATTTTGGTCGAGTAGGTATTGAACTTTTGTATGGAACAGCTGATAATTTTTTCATGATTTCACAGTTAGTCCCATTATAAAAGTTGTTCAGTTTGATGAGTACTTCCACCCTTGCAAGTATTGCCAGTGATAACAAAATCACCCAGTATATTAATAATATCATAAGGATCATACACACTTCACATTAATAATTGACACTTTACATTGATTGTTTTTAGGCTGAACCAAAGGCGTCATAATAATACATAGTTTAAGAGAGACCAAAAATATTTCACGGATTTTCAAACCGTACCATTTTGCCCGTATCCATAGTCAGTTAGTTATATCCTCGTACCCAAGATCTCGGATTCATAGTCACTGGAGCATAAAATCAGTTCACGGTTGATTTATGCGCTTGTTTCGGAGAGTTTCGAGGTTATCGTGATAGATGGAGCTAAGTCCATGTCTTCACCCTTTAGGCATTATATTCAATGGTTGTTGTAATATAGTTCTTAAATTTGTTTATAGCCAACGCTAATTGGTTGGAAATTGTTTCTATAGAAAACTATGGAAAGTGCAGTTATGTATTTGATGCTGCTCATATATTCCAGAAATATTAGAAAATTTTAAATTTATTTATTTTCCTATGTAGGTATATATGGGAGCGTACCATAGTCGAATAATTTCTCTAGTAATTACCTATATCACTGGACGTACATATGTATACAGGTCGTCTCACACCTATGCCACATGGAGGGATGTTTTTAAATATGTTTTTATTGTATGTATTTATAGGTAATTTCAATGAAATAAATCTTCATTTATTTTATGCAGTCATAGATAACTTGCGAATTGTTAAAAGCGAAAATTCTGTGTTTTTATAATAGCAATCGAAAGGGTTAGTCATAAGGATCAATTCCTTCTGAATAACATAGCATCTGGAATAAAAGGAAGGCCGTGAAATTTTACATTTAAATTCAGTTCAGGTAGTTTTAGTCAGAAGTACGAAACGATAAGAAAAGGTCTAAATATATTAATTTTCCTGAACAAATTTAAAATTTAATGTCTTTCTTTTTTTTTATTATAAAATGCTATCTTTTTTTAAAGTAATTCATTCTTATGATTGACACTTTCGATTGCTATTTCTAAAAATACGTGATTGCTTGTTTTTACATGCATGGTTAAGGCATGCGGTTTTTTCAAAAATTATGTTTGCATTTGTCTTTATTTTAAAAAATTAAGTGAAGTCTTCGTTCAGAAAAAAAATCTATAAATTACTTTCCGTCCGTATCGCATATGTTCGTGTTGGTGAGACGTCCTGTAGGTATATCGAGCGAGATCAGTTTAGTGAACAAGGAATTTAAATTAAACATACCTACCTATTTCTATTCCACTAGTTTTGTCAAGTGAATAAAAACTAGGACTATAAGAAGGATGTACCCTAATCCATAAATCTAAGTTGATACCTACTGTCTCTCAATATGGCATAGTGAGTAATTACATCAAAGATTCGGACATGGCATCTGAAATTGAATTGATCGGCCTTTTATTTAAAAATCACTCTTTGTCATTAAATAATACCTTAATTGGTCGCTATTGCATGTCCAAGGAAATTATAATTTAAGGTTATTTTGGAATATTATTTTTTCTCAAAGTTAATATGACTCATTGTAAACAAAGGCAATTTAAAATTGTATATTGTATGTAACTTATTTTCATCAATATATTTTCCACCTGCGGGCAGTGGCGGATCCAGGACTTTGGTTTGGGAGTGGCTTGACCCGACTCAGGGTAGGGCAGTTGGATAATATCAAGCTTAATTTGAGATTTGTCAGAGGTAGACCCAGATGCTTTTGTGGGAGGCTTGAGTCTTGCTACTGCTTGCGGGCGTTATATACATAGTGTGTTGAGTAAGACCGAAAAAGAGATGGAAGAATTAAAGAACTGAATGTAGATAGCGATGAAGAAGGATCGAATGGAAGAAGAGTAGGTATTTATGTATTGTGCCGACCGAAACAGGGCAGGAAGATGATGAAGGTTAAATAATTATTTTAACAAAACATGGTTTGTTTCAATCTCAGGTCAAACATACTAACTAAAAAAAAACATAGACAGACATACAGTCTAATTGAGAACCTCCTTCTTTTTTCAAAGTCGGTTAAAAAGGAAGAAATGTTTGATTTCCTACATATTTAATTTGGCATCCTAAAAAATAAAAGAATAATTATTGTTGACATCGAATCAAATTGACAAAAAAATTAAGTAAGTACATAATTTACCTAATACAACCAAGAAAAAAAAGCGTCATAATGCAAACTTTATTTCTTAAATCAGCAAAAATATATCCTCAGTACACACGTAATTACACGCACTCTTACGGAAATAGCCAGCTAGAAGCTACTTCACACGACGAATATGTCGAATGGATCATTACAAAGCATTAAATAGTATAAAAATCTACAAGTAACAAAGCAATGTAAAGTCTTCAGGAACAAAACTACCAAACAGAACAGAGATTTTAAATCGCCCAACATTTTCAAGCTGCACTTTGTCGTGTACCGACAGTTTACTGTTTTCACGCCGCCGCGTCGGAGGTGAAATCCATGGCCACTACAGCTTTGAGCTAGTACTATTGGTATTTTTAGAGAATTAGGAATATTTTTCTATTTTTCTTACATTTTGATTGTTGACTACATGTTTGGGTTAATGACGTGGTAGATGATGGCAAGCACATAAAGCCGAGAAGAGGTTTAATCATGTCATACAATTGCAAATGCTTTAAATATACCTATATGTCCATATATGTAAACAGGTGCTGATTGTGGAAGCTGCTCTGTGATTTTGTAATGAAACCGAGCTATCATTATGCTCACGTGAATAGTTCACAATCCTTAGCAATGCAGCGCAAACTCGTCGATAAGCATTGTTTTAGAAAATTGCATAGCTGGTTTGTTTGAGTTTATTATTTATATCACCAATAAATATGGCCAATTAAATTTAAAGTAAGATAAAATATACATGTATATATAATAACTTATAATACCTATTAAAATACGAATATGCACGAAAACAGATGTCTCGATTTCAAAGCATTGTAAATAAAACAAGCCCCAATCTTAATATTGTACGGACCAACAGTCTGTAGGTAGATTGTAGATTCTATACAAAAGTATACTCTAATAATAGGCGTGTACACGTCAAATATAGATTTTAGGCTATTAAATAGTCAGTCGAATGGGCACAACAAATCACTTAGGTACTACCCTCATAATGTTTAATAATAAAGTATTTTATTTCATCAAAAAATCTAGAATAACACCAATGGTAGGAAATGCTAACATTCACAGAGGACCCCTCGTTACGATTCGTACGGACATTTTTCTATTTCTAACAACGTAAACTACAATCAGAGAGCACTGGCGCACTCGCGTAGATGTCACCCAGTCTCTCCACTTGGCATGGGATGCTGTAATTCATGAATGTAATTAAAGGTATGCGTGCGATTTTCTTAATGATCTTGGTGTCTAATAAATAGAAAGATAGAAAGAAATAAACTTTTACATGTTGAAAAAATAACACAATTTAACAGCGTGGGCTGTATTTTAAAACAAGTTGATTACCACTTGCGGCCACAAAATCACTTACCACGGTATGATATTGGTTTAACGGCTCAGAGACATTGACGTCGAATGCCGCGGCGAAGTTAATGGGTTCGAATCTTACAATGAGCTTGTGCTTTCAGTGAAGGTAAACATAGAAGAGAAGTCATAGCACGGTGTACTCTTCTTTTAGACTTTGTGTGTTTACTACTTTCAGGCATATCACCAGTTTCCACAGTGAGATTGTGGCCAAATATTTTTGTCGGATACATAAGATCCGAATAGCTAAAAGTAAATTTAGTAATAAAATTATTTAGGTAATAAAAAACGGATCTAATGCAATCTCCATAACAGGCGGTAACCAATGACCATTGCAGGCGAAGTTTCAAAAATACCCAGACACATTCTATTTTGCTTTTCATTTCAATTACATGAAGAGGTTTCACTCAATGTTTCAACATTCAGAGTTGATGTTTTTGGAACAACTTTTAGATTAAGTTTTTCAGTTAAAAACTGATGTTAATATGAAAAAAATTACAACTACGAATCTACCTACGACAAAACTAAGTAACATCTATATACAGGGCTGTTTTAAATTATTAAGTTAAACATTCAAGGTTGAAAATACTCATTAATACAAATAACTTTTACTTATTTGTTTTTTACCTTCCTTTTTGAAGCCTGTTAAAAATCAAATCCTGAGGAGTAAAACAAGAAATCGCGGGCAAAACCACGGGGTGGAAGGTAAGTACTAACATATAATTACTTTTTATTAAATTTTCTTCAACATTATTTCCCGTCACAGCTACTTTATGCAAAAACATATTTATACAGAACAATATGAGATGTTATATTAAAACATAAATTTTGGCAGGCTGCTGGAATGGCGTAAAAAAACTCGAAAAAACTCAAGTAAATGTAATATTAGCAACTATTTTTTGCTGTCAAATGAAACTTTGGCAAGCGTAATGTTGAATTACGCTGCTAATTTTACGCTGAGTGACTCTGTAAATTAAACCTGAAGTTACAAAAACTGACTTGAAAAATAGAAATGAAGAAATATAACATTTTTGTGTGTAAAATATTCATACGAATATCAGATATGTATGCTTTAACTGCTAAACCGATAATCGTGAAAAGGTCATACGATGCTCAAAGCGACCAAGTTTATTCAATTGGATGAAGTCCACTAATTTATAAAAAGTTTTACTTTTTTTTTTATGGAATTTTGTGTGATCGTATTGAGTATGTTCGTAGTTTTTTTTATTCAATAATCAAGATCCAAATAGAGTAAAGACAATTTTCAGTAATGAATACAAATAAATTATACCTACTTATGATAAAATACTTATATCAAAAAGCTGAAGCGCTGCAAACATCTATACTTATATTATAAAGCTGAAGAGTTTGTTTGTTCGTTTGGTTGAACGCGCTTATCTCAGGAACTACTAGTTCGAATTGAAAAATTATTTCAGTGTTGGATAGCCCATTTATCGAGGAAGGCTATAGGCTACTTTTATCCAGGGAAAAAAGTTCCCTCGGAAACGCGCGTGAAACTGCGGGGTGGAAGCTATTTAGTCGGTAATATCTTCAAAATTGGAATTACCAAATATAAGACTTTATCAAAATATTACAATATTTCGCTGGCCCTTGCCTCATTACGCGCCCATTTTATTTAATAATTTTGGGGCAAATATAAATAAATACAATGTAATTTTTTATCACTTTTACCTAATAAATCAAAAGGTATAGTTTATTTCAAAAATCATAATTATAACAATAGTCCTGCAATTCCTGAAATGTACTGGCTTGTGGTAACATGCTTCGAATGATATGGGCTTGCGGATTTCGGTGCTCAGTACTTGAGTGGGGTTTGTGGACGACCGAACCGCCAACCTCTGAATGGCGGTTTTCCACAAGCTTATTACCGCATATGTATACATTTCATATACATTCCTAATACACTAGCTTCCACCTCCCGGTTTCACTCGCTTTCCCGAGGGTTTTTATGCTTTCCTGGGATACAGTATACTTTGTGCTATGAATCCTAGAATGAATTTGAGCTTTCGGTGAAGGAAAACATCGGTACGGTGGTATGGTATTTTTAGTACACGCCTGGCTGGCTACCACTCTCAAGGTGAAAAATTGTCGCCAAATACCTAATAGTGTGTTCCGGCAGCTACACTTGAGAACCAGTTCCTTCTAGGCTTTGTGTGCTTACCACCTTCAGCCACTTGAGATTGTGGTCAAACACAAGCCTGTACAAAGTTGAAAAAATCGTGAGTGACAGAAATAGTAGTTTGAACCCTTCGAATTTCTTAATAGCTATAATAAAAAAATATTTGCAGTCACATATTCCATAATAGCGCTCAATAGTTCTTTATTAAAACAAGTAATTAAGGACAGAATTTGTGCTCTAAATTTTAATTTGATCACATTACTTTACGAGCAAATTATCTGGAAATATGGCCCATTTATTAATAGTGCCAGTTAATTTATACAATGTGAATGCGACTCTAAAATAATAGGGTTGTTTAACATGCATTAGTGCACTTCCAACAATAATAATAAAACTTATATCAAACCTATTTTTGATAATGTACCTAAATGTGACCGTTTGTGTTAGTCACACTGTAATTGTCAAACGGAATTAGCACATTTATATTTGAATTCATTAAACTATGAAAGTAGTTGTCGAGTTATAAACGATGTTATGGATCAACACACGGAGAGATGTCTGTCATATAACATAATATCGCTAATTTATACCTGTGACTCGACTCATGAGGATATTTTTGCACTGGATTTGTTATTTTTTTTAAATCACTATGGTAAGTGTTGATGTGACCGAAGGTGGTAAGCACACAAAGCCTAGAAGGAAGTGGCTCTTATGTGCATTTGCAGGAACACAGCGGTAAGGGTTGGCGACAGATTTTCAACTTGAGGGTAGCCAGCTAGGCGGGTACTTCAAAGACCCCTCTAGATAGCTATGAAAATCGCATCAAAAACTGCACAGTGGTTTTCAAGTTATAAGAACTCATATGGACAGGCAGACAGGTAGAGAGACATTGCGTTTTAAAATAAGTAAAGATAAGGGAGTGATAAGTATAAGCATAGATAATAAGTAGGTATAAGGAATAAGATAAGGTATTCTCTTTTATCCTTAGTATAACACGATTAAAATGCTTTTTTACAAATTCAATATTCAAAATAGTTTTGTTAAAATATTTATAAGTAATTATTTTTATTTTATTTCTAAGCTAACTGCTAAATCTATTTCCCCTATTATAATCACCGAAAAGAGACTCATAACTTCTTCAACACTAAAACAGTCTCATTACGTAGCTAGTCTTGTAAAACCCAGGTTTTAAGATATCCCCATCTCTTTTTGTTACCCTAACTTCCTAACTTTATGTTAATATTATAAAAGCGAAAGTGAGTTTGTTTGTTTGTTACGTTTTCACGCTTAAACCGCTGTACGGATCGCTATGAAATTTGGTATGCAGATAGCCTATGGTACGGAAAAGAACATAGGCTACTTTTTATCCCGGGAAAACATAAGATCCCTGGGGAACCCGGGTGAAACCGCAGGGCGGAATCTAGTAAGGCATAAAAAAGTGACGGACATATTTTAAACCTAGGTTTTACAAGACTTGCTTTAAACCTTGAGCTAGTTTCCGTAACAGTTTAAAGTTAACGATTGAGCACTCAACGTGATAATGAATTTCGGTCAAAGTTGACAGGTGAGACAGGTTAATTAGTTCTTTCAAACCTCTTGTCCTGCTGTCTAAACGCTCTCCTCATTGAGATACATACGATTACAAAGAACTTATAATAGTTAATTCAAATAAAACTGAATATATTCGTTTTTTTGCAGCTGAAGGCTTGTTTTTGATCCTCTATAATTGATTAGGGCATATACGGAATGGCTTTGACTAAGATATATTTATAATTCAGTTAAAATTAAAATTGAATATTTTTTTGGCACTCCTCCACTCCCTATTACCATCATAACATAATAATCTAGCTTATTTTTTTTTCCGCAATTTCAATCGAATTCCAGTTAAACCTTTTGAATTATATAACCATCGAGACATTTTTTTCTGTGATTCATTTTGATATTACAAAAGGGCAGAAATAAATGCTAAATTCCTCGTACTGCCGCGGGTGAGTTAATTTTCCTAGAAAAACATAATACCTAGATGTTCCGTTTGTTTTTCTTAAGATGTAAAAATATGTATGAAGCTTACCTTACTAAGAGGCAACAAATTATAAAACCATTTTCACCTTACTCGATTGTAGAAGAACGAGTACCAAACAACTAGCGGGTCCAAAAATAAATCTATCTATACTAACATTATGAAGCTGAAGAGTTTGTTTGTTTGGTTGAACGCGCTAATCTCAGGAACTACTGTTATTGAATTGATTATTTTAGTGTTGGATAGCCCACTTATCGAGGAAGGCATTTATCCCGGGAAAACATAATATCCCTCGGGAACGCGGATGAAACCGCGGGGCGGAAGCTAGTAATAAATTAATATCCTGGGACATTCCTCACACACGGATATCTGATCCCAAACAAAGCACCTTGTACTATGGAAAACAGATGACTTTGACTTTGTTGATCCTTGTTTTTTCATGCATATCGAAAGAGAATATCTAAATCTACAAAAATAGTTAAATAATGCTCGTCGAACTATGAGCCACTGTGTCGCGTTTGGCTTAAAATAGGAAAGCCAATTCCGTGTTTCAAAAGGCGTCTAATTGGCGTAACGGTGCAGGGTAATGAGCTTGTACAAACTAAAATTATTAGCGTCTTGGTATATTGCAAACAAACTTTACTGTAATATACAGGGGATTATTTTGTAGATGGCAATACTTGTAGGGGTGGAAGTAATCATTAATATGAACAACTTTTAATATGGGACTAACTGTGAAATCACAAAAAAATATCAGCTGTTCCATACTAAAGTTCAATACCTACTGGACCAAAATGTATGTAGCAACTGTTTTATTTTACGCGATATCTGAGTTGGTCACATAGTGAAAGTTGCACTACGATCACAAAACGTAAGCTCTTATACTAATGTGATACTTGACGATCTTGTTTCTAACTTTTAATAAAGTTTGACAGCTGATATCATTGGTACGTGTGCCATCACCATCCCAGGAATGTTCACTGCTGGAGAATGGTCTCCTTCAAAATTTTAAATTATCCATTGTAATGTTGTTCACAGTTATAGCGATCGAGGCAAATTATTTAATAGGTTAATAAAATCTAAACACAAATATTAAAATAATAATCCTGTCTGTATACTTATAAAAAAAAACGAATACAAACCGGCCAAGTGCGAGTCGGGCTCGCGCACCGAGGGTTCCGTACAAACTTCGTCCATCGTTCGTCCATTACGGGAAATGCACAATTTTATTTATTTACCATATTTGAGGTTAATGCCAATTAAGCTAGACCTCTAAATTGTATGAGCGCCCATACAACTCAAAGGTCTTTATTAATTGGCGCTACTATGTATGTATGGGGACACCCTTTAATTTTCAACTTTTTTATTTTTTTGGAACTTTTCCTTTATTTGTGCTGTAAGACCTTGCTTTTTACCAAATTTCGTGATTTTAGGTCAACGGGAACTACCGTATAGAAATAAAAGTAAATTTATTTCATTTTGTTTTTAGTATTTGTTGTTGTAGCGGCAATCGTAAAGCAAATTTCATACCGCTAATCGGGTGAAACCGCGGGGGACAGCTAGTTATAATATATAATTCTAGTAAATCACTTTTACATAGTATAGTCCAGTACGATTAAAAATATAGGTAATTATAATTATTAAGTGCTGTGGATTTTGTATAATCACTAAAATAAAATAATATAAATTGCGTAACCGTGGTAACCCTAACTGTGATATCAAGATATCAATCAACATTCTATGTAAACTATTACCAAATTTTAAGATAACATACGCAATCTAAGTACCATGAAACCCCTTTGTTATTTATTAGTCCTCAGAAAGCCAAACCACGCTAAGGTGAGCAAACAACACACTCCGATGTGTGAACATAATATATCAATATAGGTAGGTATCTACATATAATATTATACATTAGCCTATACTCGCATGGCAGGGTTCCGTAGCCAAATGGCAAAAAACGGAACCCTTATAGATTCGTCATGTCTGTCTGTCTGTCTGTCTGTCCGTCCGTATGTCACAGTCACTTTTTTCCGAAACTATAAGAGTTATACCTACTGTCGAAACTTGGTAAGTAGATGTATTCTGTGAACCGCATCAAGATTTTTACACAAAAATAGAAAAAAAAACAGTAAATTTTGGGGGTTCCCCATACTTAGAACTGAAACTCAAAATTTTTTTTTTCGTCAAACCCATAAGTGTGGGGTATCTATGGATAGGTCTTCAAAAATGATATTGAGGTTTCTAATATAATTTTTTTCTAAACTGAATAGTTTGCGCGAGAGACACTTCCAAAGTGGTAATATGTTGGTCCCCCCCCTGTAACTTTTAAAATAAGAGAATGATAAAACTAAAAAAAATATATGATGTACATTACCATGCAAACTTCCACCGAAAATTTGAACGAGATCTAGTAAGTAGTTTTTTTTTAATACGTCATAAATCGTAAACGCAATTTACCTTTCAATCAATCAACTCAAATATAAAAAAAAAATGGCAAAAAGCAAGGTCTTACAGCACAAAAGTTGAAAATTAAAGGATGTCCCCATACATACATAGTTACGCCAATTAATAAAGACCTCTGAGTTGTATGGGCGCTCATACAATTTAGAGGTCTAGCTTAATTGGCGCCAACCTCAAATACAGTAAACAAATAAAATTGTGCATTTCCCGTGATGGACGAACGATGGACGAAGTTTGTACGGAACCCTCGGTGCGCGAGTCCGACTCGCACTTGGCCGGTTTTTTGTTACCTTGTCACGCTTAAACCTCTGAACCGATCGCAATGAAATTTGGTATGCAGATAGCCTATGGTATGCAGAAGGACATAGGCTACTTTTTATCCCGGGATGACATAAGATCCCTGGAGAACCCGGGTGAAACTGCGGGGCGGAAGCTAGTAGAACATAAATCAACGATTTTAAGAATTCATTTCTGTCTGTCTGTCTGTCTGTTTTTTCACGCACAACTCCGGAACCACTGAACGGATTTTCATGTGGTTTCACAGATAGACAGACATTAATTTTGGGCGGAATATAAGCTCATCGTTTCATCAAAATTGGCTAGCGGGAAAAAGTTATAGAAATTCTATAAAGTCTAAATTTTGTAAAGCAGTTCACCGGCGGCTTCGCTCGCTAGTTCATAATATTAGTAGGATTTACAATCTTCAGTAAAATGCAATTGTATGTGCATGAGTAAATTAACATGGTAACATCAGAAAGCAGAATGCGCTCACACTATCCATATCTTAGTTCATTAAGCTAAAATGAACTCATTAACGGCAGCATTGAAAGCATGCAGTGATTATATGCAGTGTTGGGTACAGATTCTTGGGTGATATACCGATGGGCTAGTTTGGGCAACTTATGATTAGATTTTGCTTGTCACCCTTCTCATATAAAAATAACCTTTGCTGTTAACCTTATGTGTATTATTATTGCAATAAACATTATTATTATTTACTAGCTGTTAGCTCCACGGTTTTACCCGCATTCCCGAGGGATCTTACGTTTTCCCACGCTAAAAGTAACCTACAACCTTCCTCAATAAATGGGCTATCCAACACTAAAGTAATCATTCATTTCAAACCAGTAGTTCCTAAGTTTAGCGCGTTCTACCAAACAAACAAATTCTTCAGCTTTATATAATACTTGCTTCCACCCTGCGGTTTTACCCGCGTTCCCGAGGGATCTTATATTTTCCCGGATAAAAAGTAGCCTATAGCCTTTCTCGATAAATGGACTATCGAACACTGAAATAATTTTTTAAATCGAACCAGTAGTTCCTGAGATTAGCGCGTTCAAACAAACAAACTCTTCAGCTTTATAATATTAGAATAGATAATAGTATAGTATAGATAATTATAATCTATATATAGTGTGTATACATGCATAATTTTTACCTAATTTAATGTTATGAGATGAATGACTTTACAAGAAAATGTTTTTTTTTCAATAGAAGCAATAATAGTTTAATGATTCTGTTTTAAATAAAACTTCGGGTAATTATTTAAACTACGTATTATAACAAACATTTAAATATAGTTTTAGTAGTTACCTAAAAATAGTATCCAACCAACAAGCTGAGATTTGTGTTTTCCATCCTCACCGACAGTGTAACTCAAACACAAGCCTGTAAAAGCACTAATCTGGGCATGTTCACGGATGTAGACTTAATTAACGGGTAATGAGGCACGTAGACTCATCTATAGCGCAGGGAAGGACATTTCAGTCATGTTTTTAATAAATATTGCATACTATAGTAAAGCTAAATTCCATTTTTTTTTATACCACATTGTCGACAAACAAGCATACGGCCCGCCTGATGGTAAGCGGTTACCGTAGGCTATGAACGCTTGCAACACTAGGTGTATCACGCCCGCGTTGCTGACCCTTCTCCCCTCCCCGATGAGCTCTGGCGACCTTACTCACGCGCAGGAACACAACTATAAGTTATTTGGCTGCGGTATTCTGTAAGGTGGAGGTACTTCGAGCTGCTCTTTGAGCGACATATCGCTATGCTCTACCTCTTAAATTTAACTTACTTTTAAGTTAACAATGACTGCTCAATGGTAGTGACGTCGAATTTAGGGAATTCTACAATGAAGGAAAACATCGTTGGGAAGCCACAGAAAGGTACTTTGTAATAGTTCAACCACCATCAAGTTGAAAATCTGTCAACAATAGTGTTGTGGTAACATCAAAAAAGCCTGTTCCCGTCTAAACTTTGTATGTTTACCACATTTGGCCACACTTACCATATTATGATTGTGGTCAAATACAGCATAGAGCCTATCCATAAAGTAAATAATTGTAAAAAAATATACCTACCTAAATCGTGGATGTTGAGTGAGGATCTGTGTATTTTTTTTTTTTTTACTTTGTATAGGCTTGTGTTTGACCACAATCTCGCTATGGTAACTGACAATGTGGCCGTAAGTGGTAAGCACACAAAGTCTAGAAGGAACTGGCTTTCAAGTGCAGCTGTCGGAAAACACCAATAGGTGTTTGGCGACAGATTTTCAACTTGAGGGTGGTAGCCAGCCAGGCGGGTACTACAAAGTACCCTACCACCGTGCAAACTGTGTAATGAGCTTCTATAAACTATATGGAGCAGTATGTGTCATTTAAAAATAATTTTAAAAGCCTAAGTCTCCATGGTCACTAGACAACAACCTCCCAAGTGACCACTCAACTAGGTATATTTCCCAAGTTACTTCAGAACTAAGTTCCCCATGTCAGTGCCATGTGACTTACTTAGAATTTTACCTAATTTCAAGGCGGGCGTAATGACGGCTCATATAAATGCAAATGTGGAGAAGGTGAGGTAGCCAACGAGCCCTTGTTAAAACTTGTCAAATTAGTCTTCAAGTTTCTCGGGTCTTCTGGACTTAGACTTGCGTGGCTTATTCACATTATCGGAGAATTAATAAATGTCTTCATACAGTTATCAAGACCTCTTTACCTACCTCAAAGAGGTTTTATGGATATTCCGTCTCTAGCCGAGCTTTGTACCTACCGCTTAATCATCAAAGAGATTAAGATTTAGTAAAAATAATGTTAGCATCATACGCATTAGAGCTATTATTCGTCATGTGTAGTTTAATATAATATCGTCATTGACGTCATCTGCTTCAGGTCGATTGTCAAACAGTGCAATGACGTGATACTCGTATACGATGCCAATGGAATTAATGCTGTAAGCGTTTATTTTGAAGGTTCAGTTTCCCATCCAATTTATTGCTGACTCTATATACTACGTCCGGATCTTTGGTCTTCGAATGTCCTCATTTCGAATGAATTCGTCTACGATTGTTTTTGGATTTCATGGGGAGGCCTTTATTTACAGTGGATATTCCTAGGCTAAATATTATGATGATGGTAACTTACTTTTTAATTTGAATATTTTAAATGTTTTATTTATTTTATTCCGATCAGGAAATCCTGCAGTTATGTTTATTATTAGACAATTGGTAAAAACTGTATCTAAGCAATTAATAGTTACGTCTTTATCTGAATTTGAAACTTGAACCCGATACTGTGAATAAACACGGTCCCGGACTATATCAACCCGTACTTTAAACGCGTGTTTCATGTTTCCACTTCACTTACATTGAATGTAATATTTCATGTCATTACTCTTGTTATTTTGGAAATAGAAAAAAAAGACAATATTTTTTTACTAAATATAACTAGTTTCCCCACCAATCAATGTGGTTTTATTGATAACACTAAAATTCGTCAATAGCATCTAAACAAAAAAAAAACCGGCCAAGTGCGATTCGGACTCGTGCATGAAGGGTTCCGTACCATTATCTATAAAAACGGCAAAAAAATGATGCCTGTTGTTTGGGAGCCCCCTTCAATATTTATTTTATTCAGTTTTACCTGTTATAATGTACTTAATAAATACATTGACTTTGACTTTGAAGAATGTTTTATGTATTACTAGCTATTCCCGCGGTTTTGCCCGCGATCCCGAGAAAAAAAACGTAGCCTATGTCCCTCTCCATACCATAGGCTATCTGCGTACCAAATTACATCGCGAATATTAAATTAAGTTAGGTTATTATGGTTAGGGTTAGGATTAGGATGGCAGTGTGCCAATTATACAAACAAATTTTATATTACAATATGCATAGCTTTTCGTATGATTAGTTTTAAACTCACTTTTTTGCTACCTAGCTCTACCTAGCTAGAAGAAAATGTTACATGTATTAAGTAATAAGGGTAGCTGGCATTGTGTGTAATTTACTCTAAAAATACCCCGCTTTTTTTCAGAGCATTTGCTCCTTTGTGCAGTAAACAAAAGAGTAATATACATTAACGAATCCATTCAAAGCAGATAATGATGAAAAATTAAGAAAGATTTGCCGGGCTGTTTTGTGAAAAAAGGCTCTTCGTAATAATTTTTGTAAATTGTTTTTATAGTTTTAAACAAGCTACGGCTTTTAAATTTAAATGTTTTTTGATTTATGAATTTTTTTGAAATTATGATGTTTTATTTCAAAATATTTATTAAGCAATCAGAAAAAGAGAAGGACATAGATCGTATACAATAAAAATCAATTTAAAAATAAAGACTTTTTTTAAATTTTATATCCAAAACTTTTTTGATCTCGTATCAACCATCGTGTGCGCGTAATGCATCTTGTAATATAGGAAATCCATATAAAATTTAGAAAGCTGCGTAATGTATGTAGCTTTTCGATCTACAACGATAAGAATAAACGACAAAATTGCAAAAAATTTTGTTTTAAAAACATAGTTCTATTTTCGGTTAAGTTGATCATCTGTACCCGGGTAAAAAAAGGGTTTGTAACTTTATATGGTTAAAAATAAAACAAAGTCAATTTGTAGGCCAACACGTAGTAGGTACCGAGGCACAATTTGTCACTTTCTAGAATGTCGGTCATTCTGTTCCACCCAGTATAGAGCTTCAATTTATTTTATTATCCTTTGGATAGGTTTCGTGTTTGACCACAATCTCACCATGGTATGTAATGGTGTGGCTGAAGGTGGTCATTTTCAACATGAGAGTCGTAGCCAGCCAGACGGATACTACAATGTTTGAAGAAGTAAAATATTTGGAATTACAGAACCGATTATATTTTTTTTTTACTAATGAAAACTTTACTAACATTTAGTAAATAAATAAATAAATAAATATAAATATTCATTATTCCTCACGCATCTGACCCCAAACTAAGCAGAGCTTGTACTATGGAAGCCAGATAACTGATATTTTCTTTTGTAAATACTCCCAAAGGCTAGTGAAAATATTACTTAATACAAAGCTTGAACAAAAATCCTATTTCATTTACGAGTCTACAAAAGTGAGGTCGGGTCGGGTTACTAGATTTTCTTTATTATCGATACAATTAGGGTGAAATTGATCTTAGCTTAGATTTTTCTATTGATGTCACATTTTGTAAGGGTTAACGTTTATTTAGATTTTATTGAGGTAGTTACAATAGGGTATTGCACCCATTTTTGAAAAGTGTCTCAATTCGTTCTTAAGGTGCTAATTAGCCACCAAAAAAAACTCAAAAATTTTATTCAATCGATAAGTGCCAAAAAAATGCATTTAAATTTTACATTTTCAAATTCCGCGAGTAGTTTGATGAAAACGCTGGACGTCATTTAACTCTACGGTCATGACGTTATTTGGTTTCTTGTAAGTAAATAAATACGCTGATATTGGTCTCAATTGGACTTATAAAATTTTATAAATTAAAAATGAACTATTATCCTTTTTATTAGTGTGCTGTTCCTGAATGCATGAATACTAGTGTAATAATAATAATAATAATAGTACTTCAGTTTTCACCGTATGTCGTCATTATAATGGCGGCTACTGTTTCGCTTGTTTAGAAACAGATTAAAAAAACTGAAAACTGAAATGAAATTAAAAATTAATTAAGTTATTTTATGAACTAAAACTAACATTTTCCGACTGCTTATTGCCTAAGCTATGTAAATTGTACATTTTTCGATTTTTTCTCATGTAGAGTAAAAAACCCTATTTTTGTCTTAAAAGAAATAATGCTTTTTTAATAATATGTTTGATACTATTTAAGTAGTACCCAAAATGTATGTAGTTGAAGACAAATTTATTGATGACTGAAAGTAGTTCAGTATGATAAAACGAAATTGTAACGAACATGGTATTTTATTGCCTTCAGATAAATGAATGCTGGAAATAAATATCTAGGGAGGTATTTTTATCTATGAAATATATCAAAGCGACTTAGACATTATTTTCCTCTACAGGAATTCCCTTAAATCCCAGTTTCAGCGATAAGGAAGAAACTGAGCGGAACCCCTGATAAAGTGCAAGTTATGAGCAACAGTCAGTGCTGTGTCAGTAAGAAGTGTGCCTAGGTCTATTAACCTACCAATGTCTTAGCAAAATTGCACAGTAAAGTTGACAAATGGAAGTCATCATTCTAAAAATTCTAATTTTTGTACGGAACCTCCAGTGGAACTCTAACTAGCGCTTTAAAAATTTAAATCTAAAAGTATCGACAAAATAAATCACGAGTAGAGTTAAGGATATCACTAGAATTGCATTTTTTACTTTGGTAAAATAAGAGAGATCGCAACACTGATTGCGCAAGAACAACTAGTATTTCGCCGGTTTTAAGGTTACTACAAATAGATAGACGATGTAGACTGACTTTACACTATAAAGTGATGATATTAATCATCCCGCTTTCATTCTATGCCTTGCACGTCACATATCCGAAAGGCATAAACAAAAGTCCCGATTAGAGCGGCTGAGTGGCGCGAATGTAATTTATTGGCAAAGTTGCAATTGGTTTTTTCTGCATTTTGTTCGTCGATTCGATACGCGGTGTTTCTCGGTTTTTTTCAGCTTGGAGAGAAACTGTTTTATTGGTTTATACATTGTATTAGGTGCACATTTGATATTAAAAGTAAGTCTGTTGCAAATAGAAGCGTGAAAGATTTTTCTTTAAGCGTGACTATAAATTAACGGACTCATTTCGTAAGATGGTTTAAGGTAAGTTTTATGATCCCGTCTCTTCTTGTTATGTGGCGGTAAAAAGTAACGTATATTTAAAACCTGAGTTTTACTAGACTTGCTTTGAACCATCATAAGGGTGAGAGTCTAAAGAATTTATTAATGTTATTAACCCCTCTTTACATCTCTTTTCAACTCTTGTAGTCAATACTCAATTAACCAAAAAAATAAATTTTTGGTACCTACTCTATTATTATTTTTTGTCCCACTCTATATTATAACCTGGCTACGTTACGCTCATGTAGTAAAAAGCACCAAAACTTGAAGTTTCTAGATACGGCGGTTTAAGGTGACGCCGCGTTAAGCTTAAAAATCTGAAATTCAACGTGCTGCGTCCCGCTCCCTACTATAGCGACCTCTCATCGAAAACCCACGTAAACGGAACGGACGTATGTGACAAAATGGTTTTTATTGTTTAATTTAAAAACTACAAATATATTTCATAAAACCTAAGTACAATTAAAAGAGGTCTTTTTGATTAATTATTTTGTGTTATAAAAGTTAACCAATCATGTTATGCAAGGTACAAAATAAAGGCAAAGACATGATGAATTCTTACAATAAATTTCAGTTCGTTCGCTTCAGTCATTGTTGAGAAAAATCGGAATCCTTGCAACCAAAATCTTCAAGGCGTCGCCTTAAGGTGTGCGTCAATATGTCAGTCACTCAGTTTCTCCTTTATATTATAAAGATGATAGATACATGGAAATGTGTTTTATCACGCATGCTATCACTTTAGACAACTTTAGTTACCAGTCTAATATTATAACATACTTTCACAAGTTTAGCGATATTCTTGAGGCATTTTCCTATAGACTCATTATTCATTTGTTCATTTCATCAACGTAAATCGTTAAACGCTATCAAATAATTATAGTCCAAATTAAAACAATAACAGCGCAACAAACAGACAACCGTTAAAGCGACTCAAACAACTTCTTTCAGGACAGTTAACAAATAAATTAATCACAGCCATTTTCCAAGTGTCTGAAGTCCGTTAAAGGAATAAATATAAAATACAAAACGACAGCGACAGACGGTAATTCCCCGGTCCACCGAAGCGGAAAACTTAACAGGCGACTTGAAATAGATACTTTAATACGATTCTTCTATTGCTAGCTTATTTTTTTACATTACATTTCGTTTTGACGAAGTCTCTAGTTTGAAATCAATTTGAAAAAAAATAATTCAAAAGGTCAATAGATTTTATGAGCCGTCTATTTCGAAATCAATACCTAATTAAGATTTAATTCGCTTTAAAAACGTCACTTTTACAATTTCCTAAACAGTTTGGAGTTAATAAATAAATCACCATTCACTTATTTTTTTTTGATGTAGGTACAGAATACACTAAATAAAACAAAACAAACCAAATAGCATAGTTATGCATTAATAAATTTAAATAAATGTACATACGTATACATATACTCTAAAGTGTCGGTTGTAATTCCAAACATCGTGTTTGAAACAAGTTTCTGTAACAGAACTTCTACAAGCTCGTTTAAGTAATACTGTGTTATAGTACCACACATCTATAAAGTATTAAATACTAGTTTCCGCCCCACGGTTTCACTCGCATTCCCGAGGGATCTTAAGTTTTCCCGGGATAAAAAGTAGCCTATATGCTATTCTAAGCTAAAATCTATGTCTGTGCCAAATTTCATCCAGATCCGTTCAGCCGTTCTGGCGTGAATAGGTGAATAGGAAGTAGTATAGGAGTATTGTAGTATAGGAGTAGGAAAAGTAAGAATAGGAAAGTAGAATAGGAAGTAGGATAGGATAGTAGGATTGGAAGGAAAGTACTCATCCGTATACAGTAGGGGGAGAGCTTGAAATAGTTTAATGTTCATAGTGCACTGTAGTTACAGTTGGTTTCAACACATATAAATAAATGATACATTAACTAATACTACTATTGAAGCTAGAACCAAAACTAGACACCTATTCGGTAACTAACTCTCGTTATCAAAGTAGTAATCAAGCGTATACGTTATTGTTAATAGATATTTAATGTATGTAGTATGTTTCGTACTATCAAGGGTAGTGTTACACTAGTGTCTTTATTTACCCAATGAAATACTTTTAGAATTGAATTTCAAGGCGATGATAGCTCAGTGGTAGTGAAGTTGAATGCCGCGGCAATGGTCGTGGGTTCGAACCCTACAATGAGCTTGAGCTTTCGCTGAAGGAAAACATTGTGAGGAAACCATAGCACGGTGGTGGGGTAGTTTGTTGTACCCGCCTGGCTGGCTACCATCCTCAAGTTGAAAATCTGTCGCCAAACACCTAATGGTGTGTTCCGGGAGCTGCACTTGAGAGCAAGTTCCTTCTCGGCTTTGTGTGCTTACCACCATCGATCACATCATCACTTAACATAGTGAGATTGTCGTCAAACACAAGCCTATGCAAAGTAAAAAAAAAAAATGGTCATCATCATCAATATAAATCCCTACTGTAGGGTCAAAAACCTCCTCTAGCAATAAGGGGGATTAAAGCCATAGTCCACCTCGCGGGCCCAGTGTAGATCTACAATATTGCATCATCTGCTGAACAGGCATCCTTCATAAATTCCCTTTCCATCAGCTTCCAGCAACTCCAGTCGTTGGTCCATCTGGTCTGAGTCCATCCTGCTCAGCGTGTTGCAAATCTAGATTCTTTCTCCATCGGTTATTAGCTCTTCGAGCCTAATGTGATTATCACTTGCTACTTCAGCTTTTTAATTCTTCAATTTGTTAACCGACTATAAAAAATATCGGGATTTAAATAATATATTTAATACTAATTTTTCCGCGCGGTTTCACCCGCACTCCCGAGGGATTTTAGCCTATAGCCTTTTTCGATAAATGGGCTGTCTAACACTGAAATATTTTTTCAAATCGAACCAGTAGTTCCTGAGATTTGCGCGTTCAAACAAACAAACAAACTCTTCAGCTTTATAATATTAGTATAGATTTTCGATAATCTTTGATGATTATGCATATTTAGGGACAATGAAAATTTTTGAGAGGTATTGAAAATACCTATACTGGTGATTTTGTTATCACTGGCAATACTTGCAGGGGTGGAAGTACTCATCAATGTGAACAACTTTTATTATAGGACTAACTGTGAAATCATGAAAAAATTATCAGCTGTTCCATACAAAAGTACAATACCTACTCGACCAAAATGTATGAAGCAACCGTATTATTTTACGCGATATCAGAGTTAGCCCTATAATAAAAGTTGTTCACATTGATGAGTACTTCCACCCCTGCAACTATTGCCAGTGATAACAAAATCACCCTGTATAAAAACTCAACATTTTGATATTATGATTTTCTATACAAAAAGTTTATTTAAATGCATATTATAAATTGATGATGTGGTTTGAAAGCTGCGTTTGAATCGTCTCAGCTAAAGTATTTACTAAAATCTATGGGTTGTTCCTCATATTTCATAAACTTAATTCGCCCTTAATCAAAAACCAAATACCCCCTAATGTAAATGCGCCTTAGCATAGTATGATATATTATTTAGAAAAGCCTATATCTGTAATTATGTACATTTATAATCAAGCCAAAGTATTTGAGAGAAGGAAACTGTTACAAATTTGAATTAATTAATTCAGTTTTAGATTATACTGGTTGAATAATTATAATGTTAATAGGGTAGGCGTTATGGGGTGTGTAGGTAAACTAGTTTTACTTACCTTGATCGATACAAACTATCTATTCATTAACATAATAATTTATATGAACATTATAAAACCTATTACTTATTTATAAGCTCCAAAAACTTTAAAACAATATTCATACATTTTGATTAATAAATAATTCAATCTTCTGTAATTACAACTAGTTTTAATTAAGAGAGGAAACGCTGCTAGCCTTCTGGGAGCCTTGCCCAATGGCAGAGTCGGTTACTTTGAGTAAATTTTCTTTATATTATAAAATTCACTAGCTTCCGCTTCGCGGTTTCACCCACGTTCCCGACGGTTTTTACGTTTTCCCGGGATAAAAAGTAGCCTATGAGCTATTCAAGACTATAACTTATCTCTGTGCCAAATTTCATTCAAATCTGTTCACCCTTTCTGGCATGAAAGAGTAACAAACATCCATCTATCCATCCATTCATCCAAACTTTCGCATTTATAACAGTAGTAGGAAATCTTGGTAATTTACGTAGGTAAGTTTTCACAACAAACTTAGTCTTTAGTTTTACTTGATCTAGTTTTTTTTTTATACTACATAGTGGCAAACAAGCTTACGGCTCACCTGATGGTAAGTGGTTACCGTAGCCCATAACACCACGGGCATAGAAAATACAAGTAGTTTTGATGTGATAATCCCATAAGTACCTAGTATTTATAGTTTTACGTGGTTTTACTCAATTTGGGTTGAATAATAATATTCTGGGACATTTTTCATGCACGGCTCTCTGATTCTAAAGTTAGTAAACCTTGTACTGTGGAAGCCATATATCTGATATACATAGTACACCTACATCTTTTCACATAAATAAATAGATAATCACATAATATGGATGTAAAAAATAATTTATAAATAAAAAAAACCGACTTCAAAAACTAAAAAGTATAAAATATTTTCTACATCATTTTGAAGTCGGTGCCAAGTAAAACATAAAAATTAGTTCGTCTTCAGGTTACTTTCTTGATTTGTTTTGTTTCAGCGAGTTTTCTAGAGTTTTATAGTTAAGTAATATCTATAAACACATACTAAATTTAGTTAAGTTGTCTTTAGGTTTATTTATTTTTGATAATATTTCGAGTTAGTGTGAAAGATTGGTTTTAACTATATTTTCGTTATAATTTTTCTTGTTGTTGTTTTGTGTTATCATTAGTAATTTTAATGTTTTACTTGGCTCCGACTTCAAAATGATGTAGAAAATATTTATTTTATGCTTTTCAGTTTTTGAAGTCGGTTTTTTTAAATTTATAAATTAGTTTTATTTAACACTTTTAAATTATGAATATGGGTAGACCTAGTAAGACAGCTTTTCGAATACGGAAACGACGGCTAGATGAAACGGAATAAAACAGAACCGTACAGAAACAGAAATATTGAAAAATATGAATGAAAGTCCGTAAAAGTTGGGCCGTCACGGTGCACAAGTTACAGGGCACTACAATTGATTTTATTTTTTATTTATTTATTTTATTAAGGATCGCCAACAAATGATACACATAACTAATACTAAAAAACGGTGCTACAGAAATAACATGCCCTGTGCTCACTTATTTATAGGCAACCACAACTAACTAATAACAACTTCTACCGCTATTCTAAATTAAACTAAACAAAACCAAAAATAAATACCTACAAAAAAGGAAACAATGACAAATTATTGACAAATAGAAATAAAAAAAAATAAAAAATACGAAATACAAAACATTATTTGAATACAAACATAAACGCAATATCTAGGTCTAAGTAGGGGCTAGTACTTACCTACCCGAGCCTATGAAGCTGTTATAGATCTTGGAAATAAAAAAGAACCCTAAAGGCCTATGTGTATGTATTTAGCTGTCAGTCGTGTAAAAACCTTTGAAGGAATAGCACTTTCTAATTTAGAATCAAATAAATTATTGAATAGGCTACACAGACTCTTTCGTCAAAGAGCATTGCCAGAAATCAATTATGAACGTTTACAAGTGATACTCTTTATAATGTTCGCCTTTAAATTTTGCCATGAGATAATATCCATTGGTACTGAATTTACACGTTTGAGCTGTTTGTCATTAAGGAGTTCCGTTGTATGCATTCCCAGTCCATGTTCAGTCCAGTCTAACACGTCCTTGGTACCTCCTCGTAATGGAATTGTCATAAACCTAACTATACCTCAATCACTACACAATTCTTATCTGGTATATCTTCGGAGTCCACTGTCCAATAACAATGAAATTTAAATGAAACCATTTTGACGCTATATCTACTAAATCCAATGAAAAAGAATTTATTAAAATCGGTTCGTAAACAAAGAAGTTATCCCCAAAAATAGGTAGGATCATTGAGAAGTTCCAGTAGTCGTCTATGGTCTTCTTCATCAGTTTCACATCACTAAATGATACTTTCTGAATGCAAAATCGCTATGTATATGCCTATAACATTTGAGGAGTTCCCCCAATTCCTCAGGATTCCATCGTCAGAACTGAATTTTGATAAGAATGGGACCAATCTGGAGATATACACTTTCAATATCAAATATTTTTTGGTTAGAAATTACAGAGTTCGTCTCATAGTAGTTATTTAGCTTGACAAATTCAAAATAATTCATATAAATCGCTATAAAAATATGAACAATACTAACGCAGAAAAATACCTACACGAGCATAATGTTTACTTTGCATCAAAAAAGTCAGAGAAAGCGTCGCCGTTGAAATGGCGGTTACTAGAATGTTATTTTACCAGCTTTACAATATTAAATTTCATATGAAATCAACGCAGAGAGAGTAAAATGCTAATACAGAATTACGCTATCAAATTGAAACAGAAAATTTCAAATTCATTTCGGGATTGTTAAGGATAAGTTTCAAGGTTTCGTAGCGATTGTAGATTTATTAGATGGTTTTTAGTAATAAATTGAGTGTCGCATTACACTAAAATTCCATAACTCCTAAAAACAAAAACAACAAAAAAATGTGGTTATGTTTATGATGGAGGAGAGAACGGTGAATGAGAATTCATACACATAATTAAAATTGAACTTTATATTAATAACTTCAGTGAAAATTCCACTTTCATTAGCCCTCCTAGGGCTTAAACAGAATACATAGCTTTGACTTTGACTTTAATATCACATAATTGCCGTTTTTTGGAGACCCAATTTTCCTTTATGTGAGAATTTTAGGCTTTTTGAAAAACGTGCTAATGAAACCAAACCTTATGTTATACTCGCAATCGTCACAGCCACTCAAGGCACAGATTTTACTCACTCATGTATTGAATACGTGAAAATCAAGTAGGTATTTTAACAAAACACCACTTTAAGCTTAGTGCGGAGTATTCAAACGAGTTATCGCAAAAAACCTTTGATGAGAAACATTATTACAAGCTGACTTGAATTGCAATTTTTCTGGATTGCCATCGCTTTGATATTGCTTGTGAATATTTAATAGAAATGTATTTTTTTTGGCAAAGGCTTGTGTTTTACTACAATCTCATCATGATAAGTGATGATATGGCCTAAGTTGGTAAGCAAAAGTTCTCAACATACATTATATTACTCAATATATCCTACTAATATCCTAAGTATTTATCCTACAAATATTATAAATACGAAAGTTT
This sequence comes from Tetheella fluctuosa, assembly GCA_951216915.1. Classification (NCBI taxonomy): domain Eukaryota; kingdom Metazoa; phylum Arthropoda; class Insecta; order Lepidoptera; family Drepanidae; genus Tetheella; species Tetheella fluctuosa. Next base: position 3,337,907 of record OX578237.1, read on the forward strand.
GGATGGATGGATGGATGGATACTCTTTCACGCAAAAACTACGGAACGGATTTGAATGAAATTTGGCACAGAGATAGATTAGAGAGACAGAGATAGTCTGGAATAGCACATAGGTTACTTTTTATCCCGGGAGTATTAATTTTATTTGGTTAGGTCCATAATATAACCATAACAGGTACATTATTATAAATGTATACTATAAATAAAATATATTATTAAGTAAGTAGTAAACAGCGCAGAGAAAGCACCATATTTTTTTAACAACTATTTTTGTTTGTTACATTTTACGCTGGTCGCTGGTCTTTGAATATTTTAAAACTTGTTTATTTATTTAGACAGGCAAGTAAGATTTCAGTGGTAAGACCAACTGCAAAGGTCGTGCGTGGGTTTGAATACAATAAACTTTTGATGAAGAAAAATATCATGAGGATATCATAGCATAGTAGAGAAATACCTGGCTGGCTGGTGGCTTCTACTCCCAAGCTGGAAATCTGCCACTAAGCATGCTATTAGTGTGTTCTACCAATGTGTGAAAACGAGTTTGCTTCTAAGCTGTGCGTGCAAACTAATATCAGCAACATCATCGCTTACCCCTATAACATTGATATAAAAGCAAGCCTATCAAATAATAATAAAAACATTATTATTTATAGTGCGAGACATCCTTATTTTATCATCCAAGCTCATCGAGGCTTCGGGAGACCGACGGGCTGGGAGCCGTCCAAAAAGGGAACGCTGCCAGCCTGTTGGGAACCTTGCCTATCGACAGCAGCGAGGTCTTTGAGGATGTTTTCTATATATCATAGTTTGTATTTTTAAAGCAAAAGTGAGTTTGTTTGTTCCTATTCACGTTTAAACCGCTGAACCGATCGCGATGAAATTTGGTATGCAGATAGCCTATGGTATGGAGAAGAACATAGGCTACTTTTTATCCCGGGAAAGCATAAGATCCCTGATGAACGCGGGTGAAACCGCGGGAAGCTAGTTCTGAATAACACAGGGAGTTGCAGCGCGGGCGGCACGCCATGTGCCTTCGGTGCGCTTCTTCTGTCCGTCTTGAACCTTAATTTTTTCATACTATGACCAATAAACATAACATTTCATGAAGAATGATATTTCTATGTTTTTCAGATCAACATAAAAAATGTCCCATGCTAGTTGTCAACGGACCACTGTGCACAGAAGGTAAAAAAACCTTTCGTCTGTCTTGAACACCTTACTCTAGCCATTGCCGTCTCTTCCTCATTTGTACTGTCGGGGATAAAATATGCAGCAAAAAATGCATTAAGTTTTTTTGTGTATTTTAATATTTTATCACGGAAAAATGATTTTTCGATCGGATTTTGTATGAACCTTTCAATCAAAAGTGGATGAAGGGTAATCGACTAAAAAAAATAAGAGACCAAGAAATTTTATTGTTTTGTTAAACTACATAAAATTTAAAGGAATGTGTTCGTAAAATCTTTAAAAAAAAAAAATTGATTTAAAAAAAAAGCGGATTGTTTCTTTACGCTTTCAATAAAAATGAATATGAATTTCTATTTTATATTTATAACCCGGAACAGTTATTGGAATTAAAAACATTGGTCTGTATCGTACTGTACGTAACTACTGTATTAGTCCTAGTACTATAAAGATAAATTTCTTCATTTTGCTAGTTCTTCTTTCAAAGAAGAACTTCAACTTACACCCATACCCCATATTTACACGGAAATTAACCATAAATAAACTGGCACGTAAATAATCGAACTAAATCTGATTTTAATCGGACTGGATTCATTCTCTATATAAAATTCATTTGAGTGTTTTTCCTCAATTGTCCATATTTTTTGTCGCATCCTCGGGGGATGTCGAACGTGATATTTCTTGCGTCTCCGATACACTTTGTGAAGTTTATACGAACTGAAGTTCTTGTAATGTTCTATTTATTATATAATACTTACTGTGTTTTTAAAATCTATTATTTTTTAATCCTCTTTAATCAATAGTGTAGTGAAGTTGAATGATTTTAGCTAGGGTAGCCAGAAAAATAAGTATATCACCTGTTGACAGTCAAATTAGATAATTTTACGAAAAATTTCTTCTCGGAAACCCAAAGACTGTCAGCAGATTGTTAATTGTGACAGATTGTCAGGTGATTTGATATTTCATATACTTTATAGAAACTCGCTGTTTAATAGTATAAATGCGAAAGTTTGTGAGTTTGCATGTTTGTTACTTCTTCACGCTCAAACGGCTGGACCAATTTTGATGAAATTTGGTATGGCGGTAGCTGACACCCTGGATTAACACATAAACCTTTTTGAAATATTTTTTATTCCAGGAAAACATAAGATTCATCGCGAACGCGGATGAAACCGCGGGGCGGAAGCTTGGAACTAATATTATAAATGCGAATTTGAGTTTGTTTGCTTGTTACCTTTTCACGCCTAAAGCGCTGAACCGATCGCGATGAAATTTGGTACGCAGATATAGATAGCCTATGGTGTGGAGACACGGAATAAATTTTGACATCACATTGGCAATTCTCTTAGTACTATTGTTAATGGTTTAGCCACTTACTATCAGGTGCATAGTCAGCTTTCAGAAACAAAATGACAGTTTTCATTATTTTTTTTATTTTAAAATGGTGGTGAAAATTGCCATGTAATCTATTAAAAAGTTTAGTATCTAACACTAAGCGAATACAGACATAGACGAAGATAAGTTAAGATGAGGTATACGATCCTGACAACTTATAAGGAACAAACCTTCCCTCTCATGTATTGTAAGGACTCTCAAACAATAAAAAAAATTAGGAGTAAAGATCAAACAGATAAGTCAGAACCACTTTAGGGTCATTAGGGAACGTCGGATAATTCGCAAATAAAAATATACGTTCCCTAAAAAATATTTTGATGCAGTTTATTTGTTAAAAACTCCATAAATAAATCAGTTTATTTGAGAATAAAAATAAATCTGTGGCGTGATAGGTCAAAGAAGTCCCATGGAATTTACCTAATTAAAATCGACCTTATTACTTCTACAATAGAGGTGGGTCTTCGCGACGGTGACTCATAATTATATTAATTACAGTTTTTTTTTTACATTCTACGTCATTCAGATGCATACTCCTTTTGATAAAATATACTCTCTTTTTTTTAGCCCTCCTATCCTAAACAAACTTGTCCTATATAATAAGACGATGACCTCTTCTAGGACATATTTGACCATGAGGTCGAGTAAGTCAAATGCCATTAAAATCTATAACAAATGCTAAATTACGTTTTGTTCCTCGTTTTCTACTGTTACAAAAATATTTTTGTCAACGTTTTCTTATAATTTTCAATGGGAATTCTTCTTTAATTTATTCAACAACATGCTTAGGTTATGAAATGAAGGCTTACCTGAGTACCACTCCAATTAAGGTAGTCAACTCCTCGAGTTCAGTTTGGTATAAAAATGTTGTCAGTTGGAACCACAAAGAACCTTTTTAATGACTTATGAATACTTTTAGGTATATTTTTCCAGATCTACCTGTAGCCTTAAAGTGAAAGTCTAATTGTACTTATTGAATGCTTGAACCCATCAAATCAATAGGTACTCGATTAATATTTTCATTTCGAACCAGTAGTTCCTGAAATTAGCGCGTTCAAACCAACAAACTAACAAACAAACTCTTCAGGTTTATAATATTAGTATAGTGTGAGTGTCTGAGTGTCTCATACTCAGGTGAACCAAACATTTAACAAAATCGTAGCCAGTCACAAACCGTAGCCGTGCTACGGTCGTCTACAATAACAAGCATCGTAGCGGTGCTACGACAGACGTCAGAGGCAAACGCAATGAAGGCGTTCGTCACAACCGACGTGCTTCAACCCTATATAATTGTAAAGCTCACATACTGTTTGATATTGGTTATAGCGCAAAGAATATATTGAACTGTTCTTGAGAAACCTTTAAAAATATTTTTTTAAAGTAAAAATGTTAATGTGAAAAAGTCTAGAAAAAAGTGTCAATTTAATACTTGCACGTATTTTTATCTAATATTTATTTGCATTTTACAAAGTTTGTCACAAAACAGTTTTGTTTGTCTTTTATTTTAACACATTTCTGTGAATTATTTTTTTCACCATTTAATGAAAAAGAAAATGTCTATTTTGCCAAAAGTACCTACTTGTTAGGTAACCATTTGTTATTAATCATAATTTTATTCATTTAAATACTATACAAAAACACGAATTTGCACACAAACACCTTACTTAATTTATATTATTATGACATTTACTGACCATATTCTGGGACATAAATTATATATAAGATATAATTTCATTTAAAAAAACCACATAAAAAAGTAAAACCAACCCTGCAACATAAAAATAATTACAGGTATAAAAAACCATTCCACCCCATCAAATACCTCTCGAACCCACTCCAGATCTCGACTCCACTTCAAGAGTTTCACTAGAATTATAAGGGCATAGGTACCTACCTCTCACCGTGTGGAGGACGGATTTAAATATTTTATTTAGAGTAAACGTGACCAGTTTTATGTCACTCTTTTTTTTTATAATACTTACTTGCTGTATTATTCTACAGATAATATATAATTGCATTTTGTTCTATTTAAAGATGTAGGTACACATACATCATTAACTTACGAAAATATCGATAAGATTCAAGTGATTTTTTATCTTTATAGTATGATACTTAGAACGAAATAACTACTTTGTAGGTATCATGGTGTCTTTGTTCTTTTAAAAATAGCTCATTGAACATACCCCATTAATGGCCTATTATGCTGCCTTTCCACCAGAGATACGTAGCGTGAGATGTGTTTTAATCCGCCAATAGGATCGGTTCATTAGATCTATGATGTGCTAAGCTGTGAAAATAAAGCGATCCTATTGGTGGACAAAACGCATCCCACGCTACGCATCTCTGGTGGAAAGGCAGCCTTACGTGGGATCCTCCCCATGATGGATCTCAGGTGAACCACGAGGTGAAAGCTTAATGTATTTAATTGTATATAAATTCAAAGAATAGAATATTAAACGCGCGGTTTCACCCGCGTTCCCGAGGGATCTTGTGTTTTTCCGAGATAAAAAATAGCCTATACCCTTCCTCGATAAATAAACTAACCAACACTGAAATAATTTTTCAAATCGAACCAGTAGTTCCTGAGATCGCGTTCAAACAAACAAACAAACTCTTCAGCTTTATATTATTAGTATAGATGGTATAAAGCTAAAAATTGCAATAAATCACGCAGTTTATCGACTGCAGATTTATAGGATATGTTTCAACCTTATATAATATTTTATTTAATCCAAAAGCACCTTCTTATCTTAAGGAACACTTCGAATATCGTAGCTCCCAGCGTCACGTTCTTCGTAAGTCTTCTGAACTTTGCCTCAAAACTCCCTCACACAACTCCCAAATTTTTAGTCAGTCTTTCTCTGTGCAAGCTGTTCGACTTTGGAAGTCTCTACCTCAAGTCATTAGACAAGCTCAGACTATTGAATCCTTTAAGTCGCAAATATTCTCCTACAATCACTCTCTTTGATCTTTGTATTTAATTTTATTTATGACATTATTTAGTATTAGTAAGTTATTTTATTTGCATATCTATATTTATTTTATGTATTTATGTATTTTGTTTATTTCTAAGTATTATTATATTTTGTCATTTATTTAGTATGGTATATTATTATTAGTATAGTTTAGTTTATGTAGAATTTATAGGTTTTGTAAGTTTCCTATTACCCAAAGGTTGCCTGGAAGAGATTGCTTAAGCAATAAGGCCGCCTAAATTGTATTCTCTTTCTTGGTTTTATGTGTCTATACTTTTCCTGTATGGAGATTACAATAAAGAATATATCATTCATTCATTCAAAAGCTTTTTAATAAAGTACATAATTACACTGAAATTGATTTTCCAATACTGAACGTTCTATTAAATATAATTAGACTTCTACTGAAATCTAGTCTCAGACTTTCTGTAAGGGAATTTCTAAATTAGTTTATGTTTTAGCGTGCATACAACCTTTAAATGAAATTCCGATGAATCTATGTATTAAAATTCTTTTGTAAACATTTTAGCGCCGCGTATATTGAAAAAAAACCCGGCCAAGTGCGAGTCAGACTCGCGCACGAGGGGTTCCGTACCATTATCTAAAAAAACGGCAAAAAAATCACGTTTGTTGTATGGGAGCCCCCTTAAATATTTATTTTATTTTGTTTTTTAGCATTTGTTGCTATAGCGGCAACAGAAATAGATCATCTGTGAAAATTTCAACTGTCTAACTATCACGGTTCATGAGATACAGCCTGGTGACAGACGGACGGACAGCGAAGTCTTAGTATAATAGGGTCCCGTTTAACCCTTTGGGTGTGTTATATTTAAAATAACTAAGCAATATTTTTTTGTGTTCAGATATTTTAATGAAGTAGTTTATATCAATATAATGCTTCTTAAGTCTTCCTCACAACACCTGATCGAAATGTGTCCGAGTTAAAATAGCAAAAGCAAGCAGTAGGAAAACACTGGAAAACCATTCCTGGAATGAATGGCGTTAAATAAACTATACGATTATAAATAAACTGAATCTTTCTTAGAAAACTACAAATTGTAAATGGTTGCAGTATTGGTATGTATTTAATAACCTTTCTTTGAAGACACCGCCTTCAGCTTAGTAAGGTTACGGTTTGTGTAATAGCGGAAAGCAAAAAATATTTGGCTTTGCAGAATCAGGCCCTATATGAGCACTTATGAACGTCGAAGCTACTGAAAGTACCAGTTCGGAAGTCACCTTCAACTGAGAAGAACCGGCAAGAAACTCAGAAAGGTAATTTTTTTTATTTATTTAATTATTTTGACGGGCCAGTTGGCGTGGTTGGTAAGATACCCTATCTATCACGCCGCAGGACGTGGGTTCGATTCCCACTCAGTACAAACATTTGTGTGCATGAACATGTCTGTTTGTCCTATGTCTGGGTGTTATTATCTATGTATGTATGTATTTACAAAAGAAAAGTAGTACATTTAGTATATTTATTTATTTTGGAGAATATTGGCTTTTTTCCATTAAATGTTTGCAATAAATAAATAAATATTCTGGGACATTATTCCTCACACACGGCCATCTGACCCCAAACTAAGCAGAGCTTGTACTATGGAAGCCAGATAACTGATATACTACATATAGTACTTTTCTTTTGTAAATACATACATATATAGATAATTACAACCAATAATTAATATAATAAGCATAAACAAAAAATGATGAATAAATAATAGAATAAACGAAAATGTTCAAATTAATAAATTACTAACAATGTTGACCGAGATAGGAAATCGTAGCGAGTGTAGACTAAGATGACTATATATACTAATATAATAAAGGAGAAGAGTTTTGTTTGTTTGTTTAAAGGCGCTAATCTCTGGAACTACCAATCCGATTTGAAATAATCTTTTTGCATTTGATAGCCCAATTTTTGAGGAATACGGGTGAAATGGGGAACAGATATAAAATAAGATAAGTGGTGCAAGAAAAGAAGGCGTATAATTAACCTAGCAGTGGGTAGATACGTGATGACAGTTATGATGTTTCAAACAGACTTTCCAAATATAAATAATTTCTTACCTTTTTTTTGTAGATTACTTTGTTTTGGTCGAAGGTGATAATCACACAAAGCCTACTTCTTTTGTGTGCTTTTCTTTCTAGGCTTTGTGTGTGGTGAAATTGAGGTTAAAGCCTACCTGAAGATGAAACAAAAGTCTTCCGCTACAAAGCTGATCGTTTCCTTATCCTGTAATAACATTGATTAGTGGCTAAGTATTTATGCCTAGACCTTGTAATATATAAGGTTCGTGGAAACTTCGTTAGTACGATGCAGGTTCTATTGTTTTAATTTATGAACAGCAAATTTTTCTATTTTGTAGAACGTTTCGTTTTTTTTTTTGTGATTTGTAATATTCCTTTTACAAAATATAAACCATAGCTGTGATTTAAAAAATCTTATCTTATGGTTTGATTGTCATCGTAGGTTAGAATTGGACCCTACTCCTTCGTATAGGCTACTAGACTAAATGACCTTACATCTAAAATTTAAAATTCTAATGCACTGTACGCAAATTATACTTACTTGTTGCAAGTAGTCATTTAAAATGTAACCAAAGTGGTCATTGGAGAGGCCAGTTCCAAGTAAAATGTATCCCACTTATCACCGAGACTGCATTGCGGTCTGTGGACGAAAACCCATGCAAAAATAAACCTTAGGTAGACCTATTGTATTTATTAGCGTGGAATTGTCGCATGCATGGTAGTCAGTCATCTACATAAATATCCAATCGGATATTTCTATAGCATAGGTACTGTTTAATATCAAATTAAATTTAGAAAAAAAGCCGAACTTCAAATATAAATCCGAACAGCTTCGTTGTAGCTGGCAACTCACGCTCTCTTCCCTCAGCGTCTGACCATGGCGCACAAACTTTTTTTACCGTGCATTACATATATTGTAGTTTATAATATTAATTGTGGTTTGGGATATTAAAAAGGGCTTAACAAAAAGAGAATTACATTTTATTTTCAAAAACCCTACAGGTACCATTAGGATGTGGAATGGGCTCCTAATTTTGTCTGGGGGCACGGAAGTCGGGATAAAAGAGTTCTAGAGCGGAGACCGCGAATCGGCAAACGTAGTCTACGTTTGCCGATTCGCGGTCTACACTAAGTGTAGGACGCCCTGCAACTAGGTGGAGCGACGATATAGCTGGCAGCAACTGGAGTATGAGAGCCAAGGATAGAGCTCAGTGGCGTGTTTTGGGAGAGATCTATGTCCAACAGTGGACTGATATAGGTTGATGATGATGATGGAAGGAAGTCGAACAATAGATCAAAAAAAGCACGGCCGTAACATCCCAAGCCATTCGGGCCATTTTTGACCCCCTTCTAGTGGAAAAAACTAGAAGCCTAAATTTTGAATGACCAAGAGGGCATTACATGGCTGTACGGGAACATATTTTATGCTACTAATTAAAATACTTTACTTTGCTGCGTTTAACCATGACCTAAATTTTGCCTCTATTTTAAAACCAATGCTTCCGCATTCCACGTTGCAACATATGCTGAGATTAGTACCTATTTGGCCTCACACAGCTGTACAGTCATATGTAATTATACGATTTTTGCGTCAGTAGAAAATATATTCTTTCATTACGGTTTTCCCAATGCAATGCCAATTTGTTCAAAAAAGATTATATTGAAAATTCCCTTGGTATTGCAAATGTCCATAACCTGTGGTAATTGCTTATCATCAGGTGGAACGTCTCTGCCTGCTTATGAATCCGTTGACATAAAAAAGCTACTACCTGAGATCTTAATCAGTTTATAATACATAGACATACTGGGCACACTACCAACTGGCAGCGATTTAGATCAGCTTTTCTTTTTGTAAATAGTTTTAAATTAAGATGTGTATTTTTTGTTCTTGTTTTTATTGTAAAATATAATAATGTTCTTAATACATAGATAAACGAATCAAAATTAACAAATATTTTATTATAAACCCCTTCTTAAAACATCAGCAGTGTAAAACCAACATGACGTGAAAAGTACCACATAAAATAATTTTATATATTTCCCTCATATAATCATGTTAAGGTATGTGTCCGACGTGACATAGAAATATACTCATGAGAATTTATGCGAGCTAAGCGTCATGAACAGAGCCCGCGAGTTCGATGGTTCTATCATAGTGCAATCAAACAGTTGGAAGTGAGTCAAAGTCTGAACAAAAAAATGACAATTTTATTTTTAAATAATATATTAAATAAATATTATGCTTGTGTTTCTTCAGAATCTTATAGCAGCTATTAATGATGCGGCTGATGATGTTGAATGGAGCACATAAAACTTAGAAGAGAACGCCGACTTCCAATAAAAAGCTGCATTATTTATGCCATGTGACTATTTTGAACAGGTTAACTTTTCTACCAGTCAACTCCTACCGCAAGCCGCGTAAAGTAACTTCGTTCCAAAAATCAATATTTGTCTGACTATTTGCCAATTACAATTTATATGGTTTAATAATTCCGCTTTGAAAATGTTAGAAACAGACAAAAGACGAAAGAAGACGCGTTCTCCTCACGCAAGAACTCTCTAGCTAGGTACTCATAACTCGCTGCGTATGAAGCAAATACCTAAGCAGCACCCGTGCCCAGCACAAGTAATCCTCAGTCAATGTCAGGTAAACGCACCTGTTACCGACATTATGGGATTTATGAAGCGACGCGTCACGTCTCCTGTCCCCTTCTAACAACACAGAGGCTGACAGAGACGGATTTATGAATACTATTAAAATTTACGCAGTGATATTAAATTTGTAATTTTGCACGAGTTTGGATGACGAATGTAAAGTGTGTTACATAAACATGGGCCGTTACGTTAGGCTGGTTTTATTTCGGTCTGAATGGGAAATGGCTTCCAACCTAGTTAATGGATAATCAATGGCTTCTTTTCAGCTTTAGCTGGCTTATAAAATATCTTTGCATCACGATGTAGACATTATCTTATCTTACATAATAATAATACGTAATATTGTACATGTGAAGGTTTGTGTAGGTATGTATGTATTTGTTACCACTTAACTCCGTAATGTTTGAATTAGGCACACAGGTAGAATATCATCATCATCATCATCATCTCAGCCACTAGACTTCCACTGCTGGACATAGGCCTCCCCTAAGGATCTCCAATAGGACCAGTCTTGGGAGGCCTGCATCCAGCGTTTTCTAATGACCTTTACAAGGTCGTCTGTCCACCTTGTAAGCGGACGTCCTACGCTGCGCTTGCCGGTTCACAGGTAGAATATGTTCTGGATTATTACACATGATATTTTTGAAGCGCTCGTGACGTTGGTTGATTAGCCGTTCTTAATCGATCGGCAAAGTTAAGCAACGTTCAGTTAGGCCGGTACCTGGATGGATGTGACCGCCTAGTGGTATTTCATCTTGAGCGTTTTTGTGCTTCGGAAGGCACGTAAAGCTGTTGGTCCCGGTTATCACTCAATTGTGATAGTCATTAAGCTAGTTGGAGACCTCCAAGGTGGCTTGAAAACTCCAACAGTAGGTTGACCACTAGCCTACCTCCACCAATCCGCAGTGGGCATGCGTGGTGGAGTATTTACCCAATCCCTTTCACCCATTATTCGTGAAAGGAGGCCTGTTTTCAGCAGTGGGACATATTAAAGCTTAAGTAAAGGAAAGAAAGGATATTTTTTGTCCCGGTCAAACATTAGAGTTCCCAAGGAGGAACGTGGGTAAAACCACGGGCGGAAGCTTCATTTTAAATAAAATTACGTCAGGATTTAAAAACATGTAAAATTTAAGGTATTAGCAAAATAGCAGATTCGAATATTTTATTTTTATTTATTTATTTATTTCTTTCACAAAGGTTACTTAATAACTAGATGAGGCAGAAAGAATACAGTTTTCAGATATAGATTCCTTTGTGAGAGACTGGTGTCTGTACTAGGAACTAGCCTGTATTAATAAACCATCATTCAAAAGCAGATACCTATTCACGAGTATGACGCATGTGCAGCAAACGCCCTCTTCACATAGCTCACAGGATAAACTACTTTACGTGCATATAAGAAAGCTCATGTACGTTTTTTATCGACATTTTGATTTGAATTATAAATACAAAATCCAAAAATCAAAAATCAATCGGTATCGATTTAAGAAATAGAGAAAGAAAGAATCAAAATTATTTGACGGTGTTAATCAGCAAAAACTTCCTTTTATTTATATATAACACGAAAAATAAATCAACCAACCGCTATGAAGCTACGAAACTAACAATTTAATTATTACAAAGCAAATATTTGCCTTCAGAAACAAAGGTCAGTAAGTTATTGCTAGGACTAAGGCAAAACATTAAGTTATTCGTAAGAAACCTACAAAAAACAAAGTTGGAGAACAAAAACAATTTTATCGTCCTCAAAAGCCAAATTTGTGTAAGAAAAATCCCATCTTTGTTGTAGCATCTTAAAAATAAAAGTAAATAGTGTGTAAGTTGTTCATATTTCATCCGTTACAAAGTGTTGCCGTGATATTACCTACGAGCACATATTGTTGAGCACCCGCGACTTTGTCCGCGTCCAATTTGTTAGTTTATTTATTATTTATTTTTTTCAAAATTAAAAATCTCTAATTTCTATACTAATATTATAAAACTGAACAGTTTGTTTGCTTGAACGCGCTAATCTCAGGAACTACTAGTTCGAATTGAAAAAATATTTTAGTGTTGGATAACCCATTTATTGAAAAAGGCTATAGGCTCCATTTTATCCCGGGAAAACATAAGATCCCTTGGGAATGCGGATGAAACCGCGGGGCGGCAGCTAGTGGATGTATATATTATTATAATTAAAGATTAATAAACACAAAAAAAAACACTGCCCCGCTGAAGCGTGCTACAAAGGCTGGGAGCATTGCTTCCTATAATGGCAATGCCAATTCTTTAGGCAAATACCAATCCAATCTGACGAATAGTCAATGCAAGTTAAAAAAATATATCAATAAATGTACTGGTAGAAATAATTTAGCGTTCAAGACCAATCGTTTGGGAAATATGAGGGGGTAAGATGCCTATGATTATCTGTGGATATAAATTATGATGAAAATGATTATAAGTATAATACTAATTAATAGAATGCAGGAGCAGCATGCACGTTGAGCTCTAGCTCTAACACTCGTGTTTGAAGAACGGCCATAGCACAAATTTAAAATATTCAATTTTCGGTCTTATGCATTGAACTATAAGAGTTATATTAGAAGTAAAATCATCATCATGCTTACCCACAGCCTTAACTTTCTTGAATTTTTGGATATCTTAATTAACTCATCATCTATACAATGTTAATTTTATTTTGCTCATTCAATTAGGTAATAGAGAGAAAGAGAGAGAAAAACTCATTGAGATTACGTTAAAATTACTTTCAGAACTAACAAACAAAATGTTTCTTTCAAATATAGTGTCTGAGAACGTATAGTGAACGGAAGATATTATTTTTCACCAACGATAGTATTTCCGAGGTACATTTTCGCTACCGCAGTACTTTGTTTCCGCACCATTATAGAAATTCCACTTTTATCAACGTAAGGTAAATATCAAATTCATTTGTGTGATAAAAACTGCTATTCTATGGCAGTTAAAATATATAATAAATTACCGCATGATTATCATAAAGAAGAACAAAGCAATTTAGAATTTAATAGGAAGCTTTTTGTTTGGTTATGCGACAAATGTTTTTATTCCATTAATGATTACTTTAAAATATGAAACTTATCCGCTACTTTATATATATTTTTTAATTGAATCTGTGCAATTTGACTATAATATGTAATTAATTTATTGACCTTATTATAATTTTTTGATTATTTTCTTTGCTAGCTATACATTTTATGTACATTTAAAAACTAATATTTGCACGACCGAAAGGTTGAACGAAGTGATACATAATAATTTATTAAAACAACTAAATGTTACTACCTATGTTCTCGCAAATAAATATATCATTCATTCATTCATTTATAGAAAAATTATCGCTAAAAACCCAATTGTGACCCATTTTCAAGAGCTAGCAATAGTTACATTATAAAGTATTTAATTATATACTATTAAATATGCAAGCCGAATCTTAAAAAAATACGTAGTATCGCTAAATAGAAAATAATTCATTTATACGATTCTACCTGGAGCCCGAACCGAAGTTCAATATTATATAGTATTTAATCATCTAATTTATTTTCAAACAACAACCTTAACTACTTAAACTAAATCTTATAATCCTACTTATCTATATTCTATACAATAATAAAACAGTAGACTCCGGTGAGTCTGTACATTGAAGAAAAGTAATAAAAATAGAAAGGGGGTAACTAAAGAAGGGTAATAGAACATAAATCAGCGATTTTTAGAATTCTTTTCTGTCTGTCTGTCTGTCTGTCTGTTTGTTAGAGCACATCTTTGGAACTACTGAACGGATTTTCATGTAATTTTCACATGTAGACAGAGATAAGTTTGGAGCAGAATATAGTAAGTATGTTTAATTAAAATCCCATGTTGCAAAAAAAAGTTATCGTCATTTAAAGATTTTTGGAGTTTATTTTTATTCCTACAAAAACTACTTAACGGATTTGGATGAAATTTAGCAGAGAGATAGGATATAGTCTGGAATAGCAAATAGGCTACTTTTTATTTCGGGAAAACATAAGATCCCACGGCAAAGCGGGTGAAACCGCGGGGCGGAAGTTAGTATAAAATATATGAAAGCTTACTTTAATATACAGGGTGATTTTGTTATCACTGGCAATACTTGCAGGGGTAGAAGTACTCATCAATGTAAACAACTTTTATTATAGGGCTAACTCTGATATCGCGTAAAATAATATGGTTGCTTCATACATTTTGGTCGAGTAGGTATTGAACTTTTGTATGGAACAGCTGATAATTTTTTCATGATTTCACAGTTAGTCCCATAACAAAAGTTGTTCATTTTGATGAGTACTTCCACCCTTGCAAGTATTGCCAGTGATAACAAAATCACCCAGTATATACGAGTATTTCCACGTACTGTAACTATAACATTTGAATATTGTAATTTCAGCTATTGTAAATCTAACAATATTAACAAACATTGTCCTCGAGAGATCTCTAAATTGTTTTGTTCCAGTATTTTTTGCGACAGCACAATTTGTAACGGAAAATTTAAAATGCTAAATGTGAATTGCTTTGCTAAATGCTTTGTAAAAATGGAGGTACCTATACATACAAAGTTTTTATGAAACATACACACGAATAAATGTGAAAGTTTGGGATACGGTGGGAATTCCAATTGTTTGGAGCAAACTAAACTTTCCCTTTGGGTACGCTTGTACGTAGTTTCATAATAAGCTAAAATTCAAACATCAATATACTCTATTAAGGCGACGATTTGAAGATTGAAGATTGAAGATTTTGGTTGTAAGGATTCCGATTTTTCTCAACAATGACTGAAGCGAACGAACTGAAATTTATTGTAAGAATTCATCATGTCATCACTTTATTTTGTACATTGCATAACACGATTGGTTAACTTTTATAACACAAAATAATTAATCAAAAAGATCTCTTTAAAATAAGAGATTCCAATTTTACCGGCATTGAGGATCGATTTGAGGTTCCAAAATTTCTACATATATTAATTGAAACTGATACTATAAATTGTACTAAGGTTTTATGAAATATATTTGTAGTTTTTAAATTAAACAATAAAAACATTTTTGTCGCATACGCCCGTTCCGTTTAAGCGGGTTTTCTATGAGAGGTCGCTATAGTAGGGAGCGGGACGCAGCACGTTGAATTTCAGATTTTTAAGCATAAACGTCTGCATACAAATTTTTGGAGTCAGTAGTACTGTAACTTTTTGGCTCACTATTTGTATTGTCATCTAGTCAGCTAATGAAGAAATTAACCGGTGTCTTATTGCATCCAAATTCACTAAACTATTGTGGAGTCATTTACCAGTCCCGACTTAAGATTTTTTTTTTTCTAAATTTTGTTCTAAATTTATTTAAGTTTAATAAGAGAATGCAACGGTGTCTGTCGCAGTTTATACTAGTATATAGCTACTAGCGTTAACTCTATCTTCTATGTATAGCAAATTTACATCACATTATTTTTTAGATATTAGATAGATTAATTTGTATCATATAACCCCATTAATAAATGAGGAATCGCTAATCAGCGATAATGAAAATGTGCGAGCCGCATTCGCACATTTTCACTTCAAAATGCTATCATTAGACATAGCTCTCAAACATACAAACAAACTTTTTCCTATATAATATTAGTAGATTAGTTTAGAACATCGGTTCGTGTGTCTAGTTGTCGATGGTTAGAGCGAAAGTCCATCCAACTGTAGAATTGTTTTTGTTTGCATTGTTCCGGACTACGTTTGAATAAAGCTTCCATCCACAGTGGAAATTAGTGTTAAAGTTTAGATTTTTGTCGAAAATGACGGTCGTGTACGTATTTAAGGTTACATAGTTAGGGACTTGAAAAACTCACTTGAAGGGATCGCACATTTCGGATTATAGGTAAGTACATCCGATTTTCTGAATGTTTATCAAAAACTTTGATTTATGAAAATGACCTTGCTTTTTTTTGTTGTACATAATTATACTAAAATAAGTTTGATCAGTAAATTTATAATTTGAAAGTAATGTAACCAATTTTTTTTTTTTAAATGTTGGTACTAATAATTCGTTTATATACCGACAATGTTAACAGAAGGTTTATAATCATCTATAGGTATAAAGGTAAGTTAGGTTTTTACCTATAAAAATGCCGTTTTGTATTTGAAAATTTAATCCGCTGTTTTGTTACAACATTTACGCATTTTAGCCATTTTTAGGGCGATTATTTAATAACCCTCCTGTGATAATCTACTGCACGGGAATCTACGAAATAAAAAAATAAAACATTCTTTACTAACGCTTCAGAATCGAAGTTTTTACCTTGCTAAAAGTTATCAAAACTCTGTTAAAGTGAAATGAGTTGAAACTGGAAAAGCCACGCCACAGGGTTATTTTTGATTGTTTAGCTAAACTTTCAGGGTTGAAAGACACACTAATACAAACAATTTTTACTATAATACTAACTCTAATTTTTGTTCGTGCTTTCAGTATAAAATAAATAAAATGTTGTTTGGGAGAAATTCAAAATTCTTGAGAGGTAGAGCATAGCAGCTCGACTGGGGAAGAACCTTACCGAATACCGCAGCCAAATAACTTATAGATGTGTGGTGCTGTGCGTGAGTAAGGTCGCCAGAGCTCATCGGGGAGGGGGAAGAGTTGGCAAGCGTTCATAGACTACCGTACGGTAACCGCTTACCATTATGTCAAGAATTTGACATTCTGGAACACGTGCTTCTCTTTCCCTGACTTCAAAACGAGTTCTAATATCGTTATTTTATACTTTGTAGTGCAAACCGTTTTGAAGTTGGTTTTACTTTTTTGTTAAATGTTAATTTTATTTTTCCATTTTTAGTTTCTTATGTGTATTAAATACCTATCAAAATTTGTCTCTGATCGAGGATATGCCTATCAATAATAATAGTCGATAATATTGAATTAGATATTTCAATCACGATATTCGTGCTCCTTTTCGTTGAGGAATTCCGTCATATCTTCAAAGTCCATGATCAGATCATAATAAAATTTATATGGGACTACC
Source organism: Tetheella fluctuosa (assembly GCA_951216915.1). Classification (NCBI taxonomy): domain Eukaryota; kingdom Metazoa; phylum Arthropoda; class Insecta; order Lepidoptera; family Drepanidae; genus Tetheella; species Tetheella fluctuosa. Next base: position 3,355,173 of record OX578237.1, read on the forward strand.
TCTGAAGTATGATCTATCAAACAAAAAAAGAGTCATCAAAATCGATTCATAATTGGCGGAGTAATCGCGTAACAAACATACAAAAAAAAAAACATACAGTCGAATTGAGAACCTCCTCCTTTTTTGATGTCGTTTAAAAAATAGTTTACAATAACGCACAAAGCAAAACAATAATACGTTAGAATTAGACAGAAAAGAGAAAACATAATTATTTAAAAAGAACATTATTTTTGATATAATTATTTCTGATTTTATTATTGATTTAAAAACTTTCAGCTCTCTAGAAAAGAGGAAAAAATAAAACTGGCTAAGTGCATGAGTCTGTATAAGCATGATGTACCGGAGTCAGTAGGTACGATGTAGTAAAATGACCATAGCATACAGACGGATATGACGAAACTAATAAAGGTTTCTTGTATGACTAACGGAACCCTAAAAAGAGCAAGGGCGTTCTAATACACGTGACCGAAGTCAAACTACAGCGTTACTAGGTGACTTCAAATGTTACATATATGAAACAACACATTAATTTTAAGATCCTTTGAGAAAATATAGAGATAAATGCTCACTTAATATTATCAATTCAGAAAGAATACATATTACATATTTTATAAACAAATTGTGAAAGAAATATCTCAATTTAAAAGAGAAAAAGCCTCGTGTCTCTACTTAAAATTCACATCTATAAATGTAATCAACTTACTTCATGTAATAGATGTCCCGGCAATTACCTTCTTTTATATTTTTATTGCAAACATCAAAGCAACCGTAAACCACGACTTGAAGCATTTGACCTATATTCAGCCGAGAAAATATTTATTTTTACTGAAATGTTTCAAGCGGTTATCTTCGTTCTATGTTGGACAAAATAATAAAATTTTATGAGAGAGCATTTAAATTGCAGTTTACGTTCATTATTAAGATATTATTTTACTTTATAAATGATATTTATAGTGCTATTGATGCGCTAGTGCATAATTGCCACTTCATGTTGATTTGATTTGTGTCAGGTTTTTTTTGTTTATTCACAGAGGATGCTGGTGGCGATGAAGCCTCGGATGGGAGCAGAAGAATATGATACCTACACTGAAAAAATGAATCGTGACTTCCAACTGTTTTTGCACAGTTTTCAGTACCTAAAAGAAACCTATTTCTAAGTAACAATATTTTTTTTATGTACATATTATATTTATCTTATATACATATATAAAAATCAATGCCACTTTTCGTTGTAATTTTATAACTCAAGAACGGGCTCACTATCCAAACCAAATTTTTAGACATTGTTCGGATTATTTAGTAGATGGTTTATGTGAAGTTTGCACAAAATCGGTCGAGCGGTTCTTCATTTATCACATTTTTTGTAACAATAAATGGCGGATCATTTTGTTAATGGGGATTTTGCTGTCAAATCGAAACTTTTTTCAAATGGGGATTGTGCTGTCAAATTGAAACTTTTTTCAGTGAATAAATAGGCTTTGGTTCGTTGAAATTGGCTAAAGGGGAAAAAGTTATAGACATTTTATAAAGTCTGCGCGAGCAAAGCCGCGGGCGAAAAGCTAGTTTACAATAATTGTATGAAATACAAACTATAAAATATAGAAAATATGCTCAAAGCCTCGCTGCTGTCGATAGGCAAGGTTCCCATCAAGCGGGCAGTGTTCCGTTTTTGAATGGCCAAGCTAATGCGTTGGCGGAAATAACTCCCAGCTCGTCGGTCTCGATGAGCTTGGATGATAAAATCCGAGCAAATCGGCGAGCCTCGAACCCCTACGGACCCATGGTTTCTACCGCGAACGGCGTGAACAAAGAATGCAGACCGATACAAGCGTATTTTTTAAATTTGGATTTTTGAGTCGCAACCGCCCCAGCGACTTTACAAGTCGCCAGACTGTGTGAAGGCGCAAGTGTATCAACACACGTGGCATCCCAAAAACAGTAATGAGTTAAATAGTTATTTTTAATGATTGAACGTCACCATTTATTAGCATGTTCAGAGTTTTAGTGTTATCGCGAAAGTTTGGTTTCTGTGACGTATCGAACAGTTATATTAAGCTGCAAATAAAATATCTAGAAAAAAAAAAGATAAATTTGAAAATAGATTTTAATATAAAAGCAGTCGTGGATCTTAGTCCGCGTAAGGGAGGTCGATGGTCCCCTGGACCCAATACGCTCTGGTCCCGTCAAAAAAAAAAAAAAACTATTGCGCTCGTGTAGACGGCGTTTGTAATAACAATGGCGGAAATTGATTTCAGTCCACACACAGATAGCAAAAAAAATATGAACTAGCCGTATGTGCGCAGCAAGCTGAAGGATAGTAACTGCTCAATTAAGCGGTCAGCGGCTGACCCTGGCCTTTAGAATTATAAAAAATTAAAGCTCACTAGTGTTCCCCGTATTTACTATTGGTTTTTTGGTATAAGAAGTACCTATCCTATGTTTATTTTTGTATTTAGAACAACCCCATTTTTAGGGTTCCGTAGCCAAATGGCAAAAAACGGAACCCTTATAGATTCGTCATGTCTGTCTGTCTGTCCGTCCGTATGTCACAGCCACTTTTTTCCGAAACTATAAGAGCTATACTGTTGAAACTTGGTAAGGAGATGTATTCTGTAAACCGCATTACGATTTTCATACAAAAATAGAAAAAAAAACAATAAATTTAGGGGGTTCCCCATACTTAGAACTGAAACTCAAATTTTATTTTTTCATCCAACCCATAAGTGTGGGGTGTTTATGGATAGGTCTTCAAAAATGATATTGAGGTTTCTAACATAATTTTTTCCTAAACTGAATAGTTTGCGCGAGAGACACATCCAAAGTAACTTCTAAAATAAGAGAATGATAAAACTAAAAAAAATATATGATGTACATTACCATGCAAACTTCCACCGAAAATTGGTTTGAACGAGATCTAATTAGTAGTTTTTTTTTTAATACGTCATAAATCGTAAACCGCAATTTACCTTTCATTCAATCAACTGAAACATAAAAAAAAAATGGCTTTTTGCAAGGTCTTACAGCACAAGTAAAGGAAAAATTCTAAAAATATTAAAAAGTTGAAAATTTAAGGGTGTCCCCATACATACATAGTTACGCCAATTAATAAAGACCTCTGAGTTGTATCGGCGCTGATACAATTAGAGGTCTAGCTTAATTGGAACCAACCTCAAATTAGGTAAATAAATAAAATTGTGCATTTCGCTTGATGGACCCTCGGTGCGTGAGTCCGACTCGCACTTGCCCGGTTTTTTTGTTACCTTGTCACGCTTAAACCTCTGAACCGATCGCAATGAAATTTGGTATGCAGATAGCCTATGGTATGCAGAAGGACATAGGCTACTTTTTATCCCGGGATGACATAAGATCCCTGGAGAACCCGGGTGAAACTGCGGGGCGGAAGCTAGTAGAACATAAATCAACGATTTTAAGAATTCATTTCTGTCTGTCTATCTGTCTGTTTTTTCACGCACAACTCCGGAACCACCGGTTGTCATATTCACCGTGACAACTCAACAAACAGAGAGTTAGGCAGACGGATATTTTTATTTTTAATAACCTGAGAAATCTTAATAATATGAGGCCGTACGTGAGGACTACGGCCCTTTGATTCCTATGTAAACATAGCTTGTTCTGTGGAAATCAGATATACCTACTAGCTGTTGTTTACCGAGATGAATTTCTACTATTGATATTTATAATCTTCAACAAAGGTCTTCTCGACATAATCATCTTATGCAAAAACATATTGGTAGAACTATTATTATTCCATTATCAGAAGGTTCAAAAAACCGAGTGTGCCTTTTGTTTAAGAGCTACATTCTATTATGATCTTAATGATTCGGCAATACGGTATGAATTCATTTGTCGAACGGGTGACAGCGCCTTGGAAACCACACTCCGTGTTCGATAGGTGTACATACAAGGCAATAAAAAAAAAACGCGATTAAGATAAGACAAGATTTTGATTATGTAATAGTTCAGACTATTCACAAGTGTTTGTGTATGCCTATTTGAATAAAAAATATTTACGTTTTAATTTTCTTAAAAAATTGTTTTCTGTTCCATTACTTGTTCTGCCAACCTTACCAACAGTGTCTTGTGGATATTACCACTTACAATTTCCATAAAGTTGCATCCTTAGTACTAAGATGGCGCGACTGAATTTATTTATTGGCCTGTAAATTGTTTCTGCTTCATCAATTTCCAGCTTTCATAAAGTTATGTTTATTTCTAGATATATTCTGTGTAAACTGTAGCTTTGCCATTTATCTGAGACGGTTACAGATGTGTGTATAAAGTGTGTAAAGGACTCTTTAGTTATTAAACTTTGACACATGATGTGCTGTTGATGAACCTTTTTAGGGTTCCGTAGCCAAATGGCAAAAAACGGAACCCTTATGGATTCGTCATGTCTGTCTGTCTGTCCGTCCGTATGTCACAGCCACTTTTTTCCGAAACTATAAGAACTATACTGTTGAAACTTGGTAAGTAGATGTATTCTGTGAACCGCATTAAGATTTTCACACAAATATAGATAAAAAAACAACAAATTTTGGGGGTTCCTCATACTTAGAACTGAAACTCAAAAATTTTTTTTTCATCAAACCCATACGTGTGAGATATTTATGGATAGGTCCTCAAAAATGGTATTGAGGTTTTTAGTATCTTTTTTTTCTAAACTGAATAGTTTACGCGAGAGACAATTTCAAAGTGGTAAAACGTGTGTCCCCCCCCTGTAACTTCTAAAATAAGAGAGTGATAAAACTAAAAAATATATATGATGTACATTACCATGAAAACTTCCACCGAAAATTGGTTTGAACGAGATCTAGTAAGTAGTTTTTTTTTAATACGTAATAAATCGTAAACCGCAATTTACCTTTCATTCAATCAACTCAAATATTAAAAAAAATGGCAAAATACGGTCTTACAGCACAAATAAAGGAAAAATTCTAAAAAAATATTTTTTCAATTCCGACTGGTAGTTCTAGAAATTAGCGCCTTTAAGCAAACAAAATAAAGTCTTCCTTCCTTCAACTAAAAGTAATTATTATTATTAGCTCTCATGCCCCCGAACTTTTATTTATCACTAGATTCTGCCCGACAATTTTAGCGGCTTCAGTACCGCCCGCGCCTTAGTATTTTTTTCAAATTCATCTCCATCGCTTTTTTAGTCTACTTTGCCTTCTTTTTCTTTTGGGCCTAACCACAGTGTAACAGCGTTAGGCCACTACCTTACAGATAACCATTAAATACCGTAAGCATATTCATTAATACCTACGCTGCGTAAAACTCATGTATTTTAAAATTAATATTATAATTATCTACTGAAGAGATTAGGTACATCTTTAATTTTGTAAAACCAACATCTATACGTAATTGAAACGTATCGATCAATATAACTAATAGAGATCACGTCACACAATTAATTACTCTACCTTACACATAAACTAGACTATTAACCAAAACATTACAATAGCTTAACTATTCCTAAAGAGAATTTGCCAGTAAACTTGCAGTACTATAATAATTTAAGAGAGTGTACATTTAGTCTATGTCTTTGATCAAATATTGACACAAGCAGGTATACAAACATCTAATCCCTAAGGAAATAAGGGGATTTGTTGTAACATGGAACGAGACAGGTGATTGGTTACGGTAAATTGGATGTAAAAAATGGTTAGTATAACGCCATGGTATTGGAGTTGAAGGATTCTGTATTTTTATGAATTAAAATAAGATAATTTTAGTGCTTTTAGTCTTTATAAGTATAGGTTACTAGCTGTAGGTACACCTGCGATCCTGGTAAAAAAAAACGATGTTTTATTAGTTATTCTGCTATTTGGGGCGGCGACAAATACAACATATCAAAGAATATGTAGAAATCGGTCCAGCCGTTCTTGACTTATAAATGATGTAACCAATCCGACTTTGTTTTAATTATATAGATTTTATATTGAAGATATGACGGAGTTATTCGATTATAAAAGCACGAATATTGTACCTACTGTTTATGATTCTCAAGCTCATGAAGATTTTTTACAAACTTGATCAAAAATTAATTAAGGAACCCTAAAAATAGTTGATCACCGTATTGAGTACCGACAAAATTCTCATTAAGCGTTTTTTTTGTGGTCTGAATTCAAACATGGAATTCTTATAGTTCCTCATATTCCTTTTTAGGGTTCCGTACCCAAAGGGTAAAAACGGGAACCTATTACTAAGACTTCGCTGTCTGTCTGACCGTATGTCTGTCACCAGGCTGTAATAAAATTTAAGGGGGTCTCCCATACAACAAACGGATTTTTTTGCGGTTTTTATAGATAATGGTACGGAACCCTTCGTGCGCGATTCCAACTATCACTTTTTTTTTCGTTTTTAATTATTTGTATTTAATGTATAGCCATGTTTTTCGTAAAATTTTAAGCCCATATCTATCGGCTTATACCGGGTGGGTATTTCGTTATGGCATATTTTCGAAACCTGTGCTAGGTTAAGGCCTGTTCAGATATAGGCGGTAACCGCTACCACTGTGGGTAGCGAAATATATTTTAAAATGGATGTTTTTTTTTTAGTTTTTCTTTTTAACTCCAAAGAAAGGAAAGCACGTGTTCCAGAATCTCAAAACTGACTTCAAAACGACTTCTAAAATCGTTATTATATATACTTTTTAGTGTCGGTTTTATTTTTGTTAAAAGTTAATTATAACATACATAGATTTCTAAACTGTGCCCATCTCACAATATACTTACACCCATTATATAGATAGCTGTCCAAACTAGAACAAAGTTATGAAATAAAATTTTATATTTTAATAGATTAAAAGGGATTATTACGTGGAAAAATGGCCGAGTATTCGTTAGTGACTCGAGTTCCTACTGTAGTAGTCCTTTCTGTCTGTCTGGCTACTTAATTAACCACATAAATACTACTAGACGGATAAGTATGCCCGCAACTGGTGACTCGCAATCTACCTGTGCTACTAATTTCCTTTGCATGTTTGGAAAATTATCGTATTAGTTTACTCAAAAAAATAACCAACCTTACTTAATATTATGTTACTTCCTAACTTATTATTATTCATATTATAAAAGCGAAAGTGAGTTTGTTTGTTTGTTTGTTACCTTTTCACGCTTATACCGCTGAACCGATCGCGATGAAATTTGGTATGCAGATAGCCTATGGTATGTAGAAGAACATAGGCTACTTTTTATCCCGGGAAAACATAAATCCCTGGGAAACGTGGGTGAAACCGCGGGGCGGAAGCTAATAATATTATAATTGTGAATGTTCGTGAGTACGGATGTCTGGATGTATGTTTGTTACTCTTTCACGCAAAAACTACTGAACGGATTTAAATGAAATTTGGCACAGAGATAGATTATAGTTTGGAATAACACATAGGTTACTTTTTATCCCGGGAAAACATAAGATCCCTCAAGAACGCGGGTGAAACCGCGGGGCGGAAACTAGTATTTTAAATGTGAAAGTTTGTATTTTTTGGATATTTGTTACCACTCAACTCCATAACGGCTGAAAGGATTTGGATAAAATTTGGCATATAAGATACTTTTAATCCCAGGAAAACATAAGATTCCTCGGGAACGCGGTTGAAACCGTGGGGCGGAAGCTAGTAGTGCAATAAAAGCAAACTGGATGAAGTCAACTTTTTCCTTTTCCTGCGACAGCTATCTCTGTCCGCAAATTCCGCTCAAAGATTCCATGAAACCAACGAAAGGCACATCTGTGCACATTAATAAATGCGTGACGGGCTTGCGCTGCTGTGGAGTTAAATTATTAATAAGTTTATACAAAATTAGTAGGTATTCGGAACGTGGTTTCGGGCCGGAGTGGCATTTGATTTATGCTTCACTTGTAATGCCTGAGATATGGTTTAATATTTCTCGATTGTATGAAGTTAGCTTTAATACTTGAATTATTTATGATATTATAAAATTAAGTACTGTAAATTCTGTTTTTCACCCACGTTCCCGGGATAAAAATTAATAAATGGGCTATCCAACACTGAAAGAATTTTTCAAATCGAACCAGTAGTTCCTGAGATTAGCGCGTTCAAACAAATAAACAACTCTTCAGCTTTAGGATATTAGTATAGATTTGGATTTTTTTTAAGATTGGACAAAACGAAAAAAAAGAAACTGATCCTAAACCTTTTTTGTCTTATCAAATAATTCCTAAGAATTGTATCATAAGAATTATGTAAATTATCACAATATTTCAGATTCGTCGTTTTTTACCGTACTACTGCTATTGTGAAATGTGTTTTATGCAATTAAGATAGGGGTTATTTCAAATAAGCAAATGAGCAGTTTGATGTCCACACACTATCACGCGGTTTGTCGGTATGTCATTCGAAATTTAAAACATGTTGACGATTCATCTTGAAATAGAAAATAGTGTTATAAAAAGTGGTTTACATTATTTTACGAGACTCTTAATAGTTTAGTCACGTAGTGAAGCTGAGTAATAAATTGCTTCTATTTTCTAAATGAAAATAGTTTTTCTGATTTACATGCACTATAAAATTAAATTAAAAGTATTTACATGGTTGAGAGCTCTCAGTGCTCACCAATGTGCTGTGCTTTTTTCTTTAAAAAAAAATGCACAGCACATTGTGCACTTAGATATTTTACTTTGACTGAAAAAAGAACTGAAATAATTAGTACAATGCTAAAACATTAACCTTCTTTTATTTCTATCACTAGCTGTTCCCCGCGGTTTCACCCGCGTTCCTGAGAAAAAAATTTGCCTATGTACTTCTCCATACCATAGGCTATCTGCGCCATCGGTTCAGCAGTTTAGGCGTGAAAAGGTAACAAACAAACTCACATTTGCATTTATAATATTATGTTAGTTAGATAAGATTATAATTTTAGATACGGATAAAAAGATTTATTTAGGTAGAAATAATCATATTATCAATCATTAAAATACGTGTGGCACTTGGGGACTGCCACGGTAAAGCTATTGCATAGCATTTTTTTTATCAACTTATGCAATTATAATAATTAATTTATTTTTTATTTAGGCAGTTTTTTTTTAAGTGAAAACTTCTTTAGCCGCTTTGAGCGTTTTTGGAGGGGAAAAACTTATAGGTTACGGTTTTTTTTTAATCAAAATTTCTTGATTCGTTCTCAAACCCCGAAGCCCGCGATAAAAGCTATACAATAGCTTAAAAATGTGGCATTACAAATTAATCATTGGTGCTTAATAATAATAATTTAAATAAACTCTACTGCTCAAAATATTATGGTAGATACGCGAATATTTTATATTTTCTACAGCCATTTCGTATTCCATGGCAGCCATTTTGATTTTATAAAAGAAACCATTGTACGGTTTAGAGGAGTCAATAGTCCCCTCATGCATCATAATCCATCCAGCCGATGGGATCCTTCGAGGTTATGAAAAATGAAGATACGCATGAAAAATATACATAATACTGCCTTTGCTGTCGCGCAGTCGGTAAAGATATGATTTTATAACCAGTGACTATCGAAACAACACCCGAATTTTATCCTTTACGGAGATGAGTAGTAACACACACACTTTCGTATTTATAATATTGTGGTAAGATTATAGGTATTCTGGGACATTATTCCTCACACACAGCCATCTGATCCCAAACTAAGCAGAGCTTGTACTATGGAAGCCAGATAATTGATATACTACATTTACTATACTTTTCTTCAATAAATATATATAATATAGATAATTACACCCAGACTCACAAACAGACATGTTTATGCACACAAATGTCTTTCCTGAGTGGGAATCGAACCCACGACCTGTGGCGTGATAGATAAGATCTTACCAACCACGCCAACCGGCCCGTCCGTACATTTAATTTTTTATTGTTTACTAGCTGTTCCCCGCGGTTTTCACCCACGTCCCTGGTTTTTATTTTCTCAAAAACCTTTGCTGACAAATCTTCTCGTGACAATAACAAACACATAAAAGAAAGATTTATCCAATTTGGTGCAGTCGTTTGGTAAGTTATGCGCGTACAAACATTCCGATGATTCATTTTTATTTATATAGATAGATAGATAGATATAAATCAATGTATGGTTCTCGTCATAATTAATGACCAAAACTGGCACATATTTAGTCTATTATACTCGGCTAAAACAAAAATGTTCTTATTTAAGATTCAAATTTATCGTCTAAAAAACGTTTATATTTTAGCCACTTAAAATATTGTTTGAAACCGTTAAAGTGGGTGTTTATGACTTACTTCTATTTATGTCCTCTCCTCTCTTTCTTTGATGTGGTAGGTACATTTATTTTATTTGGTAATTTGTTAATGGCTTAATTCCAAATAAGGTAAAAAAAATGTTGAAATCTTAAACAGATGCTGATGTGCCAGTCACTGTTTTATTTATTAGTTGCGTGAGTTGACTATTTATTTTCTGTTTTACTTATTTTATTTTCGTTGCAACTGAACCTTAAATATCACTATGTTTAAGTAAATTTAAAAAAAAAAGCATTTTTATTTTTACGTTAACGCTGATGACACAGGCTGTCTATTTAAAATAAGTACTGGTTGTAAATATTAGAAAGGTATTTTGGCTACCGTTCGGTCTACATTTTTACCTTTTAGTTTATCTAATTAAAATAAATTTTACCTGAATTCCAGCGTTATCCTTTATCCTAAATCCTCTACAGTTAATTTAAACTAACCAAGTAATAGTAAGATTTATTCAATTTTCCGCAAAAAGTAGGTATCTTTTTGCTTTTTAGATTAACATCCTTAAGTTTTTGTCATGTCGAAGTTTTAATGTCCCAATGGCAACATATTTTGGGGACGTAACTTTCGAGCTTGCCTCTACTAAACTGCTAAGATTGGTGCATATAAATTACGTTAATCTTCTCAACTTTTTAACTTTGTTTATGTATGCTCTTTTTGTTTACGTTTTTTAGTATCCACACGTGTTCGCGACATAATGACATTTTAAAGTAATTTAAATAATGTAGTTAAACTGTAATGGTTTTTTGATGATTGTTATAGCTTTTTTAAACACCTCTAACATACTTTTATACTTACGACAATTGATTTCTACATAATATGTGCCTATTTTAATTTTAATTATGTATCTACCTAAGCTATATTGTAAGCCAAACATTCTATGTTTTGTCGATATCTATTGATTAAAGATAGACTTATTTTTTATGCGATTCTCTACAAACAATGATACTACAGAATAGCGAGTCTGTATATACAAATTATTTACAAAAAATATGGGCTCATGTGGGTGACGTAGTGCAAAGAGACATGTTTTAATTTGTCTGTTTGAACAGTCTAATTTTCTAAACAAGAAGAATGGATTTTCATAATATTAAACATAGCTTGGTGCTTCGAAATCGGCTGATAGGATTTTTTTTTTTTTACGAAGTCTTTAAATAGAAGCTAGTGACTTTTTAATATAAATAAATGGAAAATAAATGAATATACAAATAGCTACTCCATATTTTTTTCGCTTAATTTCCGCATACTCCAATCAAATTCGATGGTTATTTAATTTGTATCATATCACAGTTCGTTCAATATTCATAGGACCGTAACAAAATAACTTGGTTATATATAAATAACCGATGGCTAACGATATAATCCATCATCATCCAGAGGGCTGATGTTTCGATTAATTATGATTCATGGATAGCTACCATCAGTTTCCGACACTTTTATTTATAACTGATTTAGAATTAGGATTCATGTGGAACAAGTTTACTTTTAATCACGGTATATCATTCTTTTTACAAGCTTTTCACAATTAGTATGTGTGGGCAGAATCTTGCAACTGAATTTTAAATCAGTTTCACCAAGCCGATTTAGCTTAATGTATAAGTATATATAAGTTATGCAATCAAAAAGTTTATGTTGTTGAACCTATTATAGTTATATTTTACTATAATGCTGACTAGGATGTAGTCCGCTACTAATTATAAAAGCTGCAAATCTATAAAACCAAAGTCGGGCTAGTTACACTATTTATAACTCAAGAACGGCTAGACCGATTTTTATGATCTTTGATTTGTTGGGTTTGTCTTCGCCCCGAATGGCAGAAAACCTATTAAAAAATCGATTTTTTTTTCCGGGAACGCGGGCAAGCAGCTAGTGTTACAGATATTTGTTGCTTAATCACATCGTAATGAAACTTAAACCCGTCTAGGTTTAAATTTTATTATACTTTGTAAATACTATCTTAAACTCGTAGATCAAACTTGATTAAAACATACGGCGCGTTTTGTAATAGATGCACCGCAATCAACCTCTCCCTCTGTGGTTTTTGAAGAGTGTGTTATTAGTTCGGAATATATGAAATAAATAATAAAAATTGATGTTTTTATTCACTGATTAAAAAGAATTTACTGATTTCAGAGATGGTCCCATGGTAAAAATTATTTCGAGCTATTTGCATAGGTTTCGAGAATATGTGAATCTAAAAAGATCATGTAATTTCCACCCAGTATTGCCAATATTAACCTATTTCATACCTAAGAACATCCCAACATCCTAGCTTTTAATATTATAAACGCGAATGTGAGTTTCTTTGTTTTTACCTTTTCATGCCTAGGCCGCTGAACCGATCGCGATGAAATTTGGTACGCAGATAGCCTATGGTTTGGAGAAGGACATGGTTTACTTTTTTTCTCGGAAACGCGGGTGAAACCGCGAGGGACAGCTAGTAAGATATGATTTGAATAATAGTTATCTACTTAGTTTCTAAAGAGTACCTTCATTTAACAGAATAATGAATACAGTATAATAATATGGGTTTTTTTTAATAGCGTACTATGTACAACTTCATTATTAAATCTTAATTAACACCATGCTGACACGTACAATGGTCCAATTCAAGGACTAAGTGCGGAAACCATACCCACTCACACAGAAGTGGGTTCTTGATGATGATGATGATGATGAACACCATGCTGATTCGAAAATTTCCTACTCTTCTAAAAACGTATCTCCTGAAGAGGAAAAGAACATTTCACTAAGTCGACAGTGATTTGCCTATTAGAACAATATATCACTGCCACGGAAGCAGCTGAGGTGCAATCCGTGCATTATCTCTTTATGTGTCCTCGTTAAGTTAACGACGTCACGGTGGAGTCACGGCCGCCATGTTGTTCGTGCCAGTCGATATTATAAATGAGACTAATTTTGTACTTCTGGGAAATCACGTCTGTTGTAGTTTGTCTAATGGTGTATTTAGGTATCGAATTGTTATTATTTGGTCCATTGTGTGTACTGTAGTTTTGAATTTGTAATACCTAAATACTAATAGTAAAGTAAATCACTAATTATTTGGTATATTCTTATTATTTACTAGCTTTTCCGCGCGGTTTCACCGGCGTTCCCGAAGGATCTTGTATTTTGTCGGGATTAAAAGTAACCTATAACCTTCCTCAATAAATGGGCTATCCAACACTGAAATAATTTTTTGAATCGAACCAGTAGTTCCTGAGATTAGGGCGTTCAAATAAGCTCTTTAGCTTTATAATTTATATAAGTATGAGTATAGATTATTTCCTTCTCCTTCCATTCTTTTCATGTATGTATAATATGGTGAATACAATAAAAAATATTTCATTCATTCATTCATTCACCTTCTGCCACATCATCAGTTACAATGGTGAGCTTGTGGTTAAATACAAACCTAGTCCAAAAAAAAACCCGTGCTCAATTTATAATCATTTAATCACATTAGTCTTCGACATAAGGTTCTGATCGTATTCAATCGGGTAATATATTATTTATTTGTAGCCGAGAGCATTTTTTCTGGTTATCTCTTCAACCGTAGGTATCTCTAGGTCTTTATGAATAATGATAATGGTGAATAAAATGAATGTAAAGCACCTAAATTCCATTACAGTTCACACAAGAAACACTTAAACCTGCATAAACTGTACACTAAAAGCCAACACACACATAATCAATCTACGTATCGTCAACGCATTTTCTGTTTCGGTAAGCGAAAATTTGAAAAACGTTCATGTGTGGGGGACCGATACGATCTCGGTATAATATTCCCATTGACTGAGATTGTATCGTGTCGCAAGATTCATAATTTATGAACCGGCAATACCTAGGGGTGCTGAGGGATGTATGGATTGACAGCGATATAAATAAATGAGCTGGATGAGCCAAACCGGCGACCGACGTGGTTTTTTTTTTGTAAAATCTTGTCGTATTATTCGGAGTATCTACTGTTCATCTAGCTATTGAATAATCAGGCCTAAAGGTATTAATAGATAGATTAGATTAGATATGCGCCATATCACAAAGTTTTGAGGTACATAGTAGGCAGCAATAATGCAAGTAGGTACCTCTAAAATTTACAAGATGGCGCTATAAGACATTGTTAGTAGGTATAATATTGTTTTTATTTTTTTCAGGAAGATGTCTATATCGATAAACTTACAAAGCAAAACCTAAACATAACACACAATACAAAATTTGATCCTAATTGTTAGAGCCATTTTCAAGATATACAAGAATTGCTCGTTTAAAGTTATAAGATAAAACAAAGTATTTCTTTTTTTTTACAATGTTTGACCACAATCTCACTTTGGTATGTGATGATGTGGCTGTAGGTGGTAAGTTTACGTGCAACTGCCGGAACACTCCATAAAGGTAGTAGCCATCCAGGCGGGTGCTACAAAGTACCCTACCACCGTGTTATGGTTTTCTCACTATGTTTTCCTTCACCGAAGAGTAAAGTTCATTGCAAAATTCGAATCCATGACCTTCGTCTCGGGATTGAACGTCATTGCCACTAAGTTCATCGCCTTAAAATATAGCAATCGGTTAGTTAGACGGGGCATAATTGAATTCATGAATCTCTAGACGGTTATCAGTAGAAGTCTTTATATTAAATAGTATATACCCAAGGTGCTGATAAGTTTAGAAGATTTAGAAGAGAGATCGCTATTTATTCTATCGTTAATTAACTTAGGATGTTACTGAATTCCCAGCGTTTTTCCCTGCGTTCCCAAAGGGATGAAAAGTATACTACGCTTTAAACTAAGGTGTGATTTATATACAACGTTATTTTATACCAGGGAACCGATAGCCCCAAAAAGAGGTCAGAGTAAAAATAGTGTAAACAAATCTAAAAAAAGACTGACTTCAAAAATAAATTTAATACAAGTTAACTAAAAACAAATAACTGAAAAGCAGAAAACAAATATTTTCTACATCATTTTGAAGTCGGTTACAAGTAAAACAAAAATTATTACGGAGATTTAAAAAATACTTTTTCATACAAATGTTCACATAGCACTGTTTTTGATCAGTTTTGTCACAACATTAAATAGCATAAAATTCATCCCTAGGGATTAATTTTAAGTAATTTCTTGAATATGGTACCAAAACAATAAAACAACTCTGTTTACTAAGTTTCAAGTGTAATTTTAAAAGGTAGTACGCGTCATTTCCAGTGAAATTCTGACTTGCAAACAACTTTTTCGGCGTCCGTGTACTGCGGTACCCTAAGCAATCGATTTTGTACGACACACGGCACAAGATTGTACTGATTAAGACCTACAGACTATAACCTTACCTACCGCATCTTGTTCCCTTCGTTTACACCAAGTGGGGTATAAATCTTGCGAAGATTTTCTCCTTTTACGTGTATTTTATGTTTGGTGTTTCTGTTTTGTATGTGAGTTTTGTTAAGGGCACTTTTAGAAAGTTACTTTGTCAGTTTATGTTTTGAGTCTACCATTATTATGTTTTTTTTAACTATTGAATTTCTTTTTAGGGTTCCGTACCTCAAAAGGTAAAAAAAGGAACCCTTATAAGATCACTTGTCCGTCTGTCCGTGTGTCGCCACCGATTTTCTCAAGAACGGGTGGACCTAGCAAGTTGAAATTTACACCAGATACTGAGGTCTATAGGTCCTATTAGGTGTATAAAAATCAAGGTCTTGGGTCAACTCGATAAAAAGATATGGGCAAATTTAGATTTTCGCGAAAACTTGTAAGTACCAAAATTTACCTTAATTTTCATTTTTTTTATTTTTCAGAATTTTTCCTTTACTTGTGCTGTAAGAACTTGCTTTTAGCTAAAATTGACAATTCTAGGTCAACCGGAAGTACCCTATAGGTTTTGGGTCGAAAACCTATTATGGTAGTTCCCGTTGACCTACAATCACGAAATTTGGCGAAAAGCAAGGTCTAACAGCACAAATAAAGGAAAAATTACAAAAAATGAAAAAATGTTAAAATTAAAGGTGTTCCCATACATACATAGTACGCCAATTAAGATAGGCCTCTGAGTTGTATCGGCGCTCATACAATTTAGAGGTCTAGCTTAATTGGCATGCAAATCAGTTCCTATATTTCATCAACCTGTAAAGTGTCCCTAGTCATTGTTAGAAATAATGTAGCTGTTGTTTGGTCAATTGATCCTTAACCATCCTCTTGAGCTGACGTGTGACAATATATTTAATTAAAAGCTTAGATCCAGCAATTGGTTTATTGGATTCGTTTAGCATTAGCTTATTTTACTGAGCCTGTGGATTCATATAATGTACTCACTCCTTTGGTGGTGACACTGAATGCCACGGTGAAGGTTGTGGGTTCAAATTCTACAAGAGCTTGAGTATTCGTTGAAGAAAAACATCGTATAAAAATTATAGCATGGTGGTGGAGTACTTTGTAGTACCCGCTTGACTATAGCCACCTTTTTGTTTTTGTTTTTCTCGTCTACTATCTGTGATTCTGTATCTGTCGCCAAGCACCTACTAGTACGTTCCGGCAGTTGCACTTGAGAGCCAGTTACCTTCTAGGTTTTATAAAGGTGGACAACATAATATTTGCAACCGCATTGATATTACTAATGTCCTTAGGCGACGGTAGCCAGTTACCATCAGGTGACATAAAAAACTAT
This sequence comes from Tetheella fluctuosa, assembly GCA_951216915.1. Taxonomy (NCBI): domain Eukaryota; kingdom Metazoa; phylum Arthropoda; class Insecta; order Lepidoptera; family Drepanidae; genus Tetheella; species Tetheella fluctuosa. The sequence continues at coordinate 3,372,097 of OX578237.1, forward strand.
GACAAAGAAAACTTCGGAGAAAATTAATAGTTGTCAAATGTCATTTGATATACCACAATTACAATAGTGATGGTAGGAACACGTGCTCAAACTATTAAGATTAGATATAGGGGTAGTTTTTTAGCATGAGTAGAGGCAAAGGGGCGCGTTAGGTATGGGTAACAAACGCGGACGAATGTTTCGGCGCCCCCGTACACTCAGCCGGCAGCGACATGTAGGAACACCCCGGTTTTTAATTAGTAGGAGTCTGATATAACCCCGCCGCTTCCCCCCGGAGCCATGAGGATATTCCTGGGTTAAAAAAAGGTATAAGTAACAAACGGTGGTTACCGACCATTATTAAATCATGCCAATAATCGGTTGGATGATGAATGTTGAATTTTAGAATGGCCGCTAGGAATCCTAATATTATAAAAGTGAAAGTTTATTATACATGGATGTTTGTGACTCAATCACGCATAAACGGCTCGATGGATTTGGATGTAAATAGATAGTTCATACCTTGGAATAAAATATTATTATTACGTACTTTTTATACCGGGAAAACATAAGATCCTTCAGGAATGCAGGTGAAACCGCTGGGCGGAAGCTAGTGTTCCATAAAGAAGACGCTTACTAAAATATATTATAGTTTTTCTTTATATAACCGGCCATATAAGTTTAGGCATCTCAAACATTGCGGCTGACACCATATATGACACTCTCCCCCTCCGTGTGTTAAATATGATTTATACTAAAGCTGCAGTATTGACGCGTGGCTCTTTTGTCACCGCACTATTTTTGGAGATAACCTCTGGTCATAAAATCAAAGAGATAAGTCAACGTTATTTTGGTAACTAGACCCTGTCAGCAAGATTTTTAATTTTTTTTCGCTATTTATCGTATTTTTTTAAGATGGTAGAATGAAGTACCTCAATACAAAAAGGTTAGAGAATGTCGAAGTACATAATAGATTGAGAACTTGACCTAACAAAAATTTAGTGCATTTTTTAATTATAAAGGCTTGTGTTTAACCAATCTCACCATGGTAAGCGAAGATGTAATTGAAAATGCTAAGCACACTGAATTGCTTCTGCCAGGACACATTGGTAGGTTTTCAAACTAGATATAATAAAATGACGAGTGAACATTACCATAGCATTTTAACTATATATTGGTACGGGGTATTATTACTATCCTTGTTTTCATGATCATTGGTTTCATGCATCACATTGTTAGTAACTACCGTAAGAAGAGTAATTTGTCAAATTTAATTGCAATGGTGACGTCGTTTTAAGTAGCCATTCTTACCACATGGTTCACGCTAATTTATTTTTATAGTTTGTTACGCAGTTATTTTTTAATTTTAAAGAGTTAACGATGTTGATTTGTAAGAAATCTTTATGGCCTATAAGAAGGTAAATTATTAGTTGGTAGATAATTGTGTGTGGTTAATCAAGATACAAGATTCAAGAACATTTTTGATGGAAGATGGGTGGATTTTTTAGTGTTTATGCGTATTATATTTTTTTAAAAATTCTTAAACATTTAATGAAAAAAAAACCAACATTGTCAGACTGTCCAAAAAAAACAAAATATAAAAAAATACAGATAGTGGTATTTTTTCTATATTTATTATATTATATTTAATTTACTATTATAACTACTGAACTATCATGGCCTTAATCCTTCTAATATTATAAATGTGAAAGTTTGGATGGATGGATGTTTGTTTGTTACTCAATCACGCCAGAACGGCTAAACGGATCTGGATGAAATTTGGCACAGAGATAGATTATAGTCTGGAAAAGCACATAGGCTACTTTTTATCCCAGGAAAACATAAGATCCCTCAGAAGCGCGAGTGAAACCGCGGGGCGGAAGCTAGTTCAAACTTAAACTATTCATCGTGATCTAATACATTATATGGAAAAATTAATGTTCAAGAGTAAAAATTAAATATATCTTATTCCCTGGAGACGTTCAAGGCATTAATGTAGCTCTAAAGTGATTAAAAAACAATAATGTTCGTGGTTATAGGTAATATTAGTGAGCATATAGTAGAATGGAAGTAATCCGATAATTTGCCAGCCTTTCATCGCGTTCCAATGTAGCGTTGTCGCCCTATGCTCCCTATAATATGTCTATACACAACGATGCGGCGTTTTCTAATGGCAGAACAACTGTATCGCTAGTTAAGTAAATCATTTTTGTTTTACAATATTATATATTTTTTGTATTTAATAATATAAAGGATATGTTTGAGTGATCGTTTGTGTGAATGTTTGATACACAATCATGCAGTAATTGCTAAATGGATTTGGACGATTTTTTTACGATTATTCACAATCAACATATTGTTTGTTTATACCGCGTTCCAGATTAATTGAAAACGCGAGTCAAAACGTGAAGTCCCTTTTTTTTGTAAAAAATAAACAATAAAAAATGGAGTGTTTTACACAATATAATAACAATGTCTGGACCCAAAGATAAGCATAATAATAATATTCTGGGACATTATTCCTCACACACGGCCATCTGACCCCAAACTAAGCAGAGCTTGTACAATGGAAGCCAGATAACTGATATACTACATATACTACTTTTCTTTTGTAAATACATACATATATAGATAATTACACCCAGACACAGGACAAACAGACATGTTCATGCACACAAATGTTTGTCCTGAGTAGGAATCGAACCGACGACCTGCGGCGTGGTACCAACCACGCCAACCAGGCCGTCAATAATCTATGTATACAATGGTTAAAAAATAACAAGTACAAGGTAGCTAGACTATAATTTTAACTATAATTCACCGAATGAATTACCTATTTTGCACGTAAACCTACCTACCGCAAAATTCAAAACGCGCGGCTTTGTCGTACTGGATTGTGTAAATCCAGCTTAAATCGCTGCAAGCCGCTGCAAATCGGCATTGTTAGGGAGTGCACAGTTGTGTTGGCGGCGTTAGTGCAAATGTGCGTCTTTGTTTAGCGTTCTATGTAATAATTTAGGTAAAGCACTGTGCAATTTTCTGATTATTAACACTGGATGTATTTAGCTCAGGACTGTTCATCGTGGACATCCTTGGGACAGGTATTCTATCATATTACCAAGTTATTACTAGCAGAAACGGACTCTAACACTGTATCTATTGATACTATGTTTTAATAATTCTGTCACCGTCTTGCACTTAGCTTTGGCAGCTGAATGACAGAGAGAGAGATAGTAATTTTGGGTTATTTGTAGCTGTTTGGTTACAGGTAAAAAAAACTGTGGATTAACGGCATTAGCAAAGTAAAATTAATTGGTGCCTATCAATCGAAGTCGCACCAACATCAACAGTATGTATGTATATAGGAATCTGTACTATTTTATACTAATATAATAAAGGAGTAGAGTTTTTTGTTTGTTTGTTTGTTTGTTTAAAAGCGCTAATCTCTGGAACTAAAAAATAGGGTTATAGGCTACATTTTATCCCGGAAATGCGGGTGAAACCGCGGGGAACAGCTAGTTACATATATTATCAGTATTCTTAAAAAAAATATTCACATTTGAAAGAAAAAAAAATGTTACCTTAATATGAACCTTGCTGAGTTTCTTTCTGATTATTCTCAGTTGAAGGCCGACTTCGAAACTGGTGGTAACTTCAGTAGCTTTGACGTTCATAACTGCCCTTCTAAGGCCTAAACTTAATAAATGGCTTTAAATTGCTAAGAGGATTGGCATTGTGTTGCCTACCTTTATAAAGCCTGGAAGGCAGCTGGCTCTCAAGAGCAACTGCCATCAAATGAACCACCTGGTGGTTTGTCAGCCATTTGATATGAAAATAAATTTATTTTGGAGAATATTGTATGTACTCATAATAATATGGTGATACTAATTAAAATAAGAAAAATATTCATACTAACATTTATATCCTAAAAGTGCTATTTAAAAATACCAGAAGTATTTTAAATGAGACAAAACAATGTAGCAAGATATTTTGAGCCTTAAGCTTAATTAATAACATTGTTTTCCCAAACGATTTATTTCCAAGCAAAATAACTGGAACATTTGAATGGCTATCACTTTGACATAGTCACGTAACAAGTACCTAGTAACAACCATAGATACGAATTATTACATATATTCACATTGTCCCCAACGTGTGTGAAGTTACATATAAGTTACCAATGCTATGTTTATGCTATATTTATTTATTTATTAATTTGTAAATTTTTGGACCCTGTCGGGCACAACATACATTAGAAGTAGGAGAGAGGAGATAATGTTGTAGTTTTTGACGATATAGATATATGATAATTAATTGAATTTATATAATTTTTGTGTCATTTATGTAGTCATTAACTGTATAATATGCTTTTTTTTAATAATATTTGTTTAAGTTTATTGATAAATTTTGTATCTGTTTCGTCTTTTAATATATCTGGTAATCTATTATATATTTTTATGCACATGACATATGAGTGAACGGATGTCCCTAGTGTGTTGTCCGATAGGTTACCGGTCGATAATTACGTACAACAATACCTTCTATTATTTAATTTCACTTTGTGTCTGTCAAATAAATGGTTTTTCTTTCTTTCTTTCTTTCTTTCTTTCTTGTCTAATATAATTCATATTACAGGCAGAGTCGTTTGTGAAAGCATTAATCATTTTATTTTTTAAATTAAAGCTATGGAAAATAGAGAATAAAATTCTACAACAGTAGTTTCAGTTGCAGCATTTAAAAATAACAATAAAATTAATAGCTATTAATGAGTTGCGATGGAAATTGTTAGACGGACGGCCTGTAATTGTTTTACAAAGCTATTGCCTTATAATAAGTGCATTTAATATTGTTTTCGAACAGTTATGGCACAAAATAAGTTGGCACAAAATCAATGAGAGTTGATTTCAACCGAGGAATACCGATTGAGTTTATACATGGCCCATTCCCCCCATGGATGGATGGATATTTATATTGAAAAACTTATAATAATGGTTCATTAAATTTATTTAACTTTCTCCATAACATAATTAGAATATATGATAATATTATGTTGAGTATTAATTTGAAAATTTTAAACCTTTAAAAATAAAACGTTTCGAAGACTTTTCTAAACCCTAAAAAACTTGCAAAAACATTTGACACTGGGACAAGTTGCCTAATGCAAGAAGCGCCTAAAGCAATTAATTCATTGGACTAGATACATTTGGAACGAGTTGCCTAAAGATCCGTATAAAGGACGTATAAAGCTGCAAAATAAAGCTTTTTTTAAAATAAGAAACTTTAACTACATGCAGAACAAATGGCTATTAACTAATACCCCCACAACACATGTTAAAACTTAATCCCTAACCGGGTGTGCGTGGTATTACCGTTTAACTATTACCGCCTTTGTTTGCTCACCCCTCTGTATTAAGAGTTTAGAATCTTGTAACATTTAGCGAAATTAAATTAACATTTAAAACCCAATATTCTGCGGCAGTTGCATTTTAGAATTCTGGGACTTTGAAACTATAGTAAGTAGCGCTTTGTATTGTACAAGGGACACCGGATAGATTATTATTTATTGCATACTAAGTAATTCCCGGTGTGCGTTGCCATGCATTTCTTTCTATATTGGATATACCTTAACGGGTATCACGCACAAAAACTGCTCTAAGTTTCGCAATCGAATGAATAGTATAGGAACGCGTACGTTACAAACAATTAAACAGAATAACATTGATTTTATATTACCACTTCATTTAGATTCTAGGTTAAACATGCGGTAGTAGACCTACTTGTTGGGTATTGCGTGTCATCTTTATTTTGATATATATTTACTACTAGCTGTCCCCCGCGGTTTCAACTGCGTTGTCAACATAAAACGTAGCCTATGTTCCTAATAGGCTACGGTAACCGCTTACCATCAGGCAGGCCTTGGTATAAAAAAATCTAACGCAAAAATGACAGTGTCTTAATTTTATACAAAAATACCATACTTTCAGTTTTTCCCGAATTTCCCAATTTTCTGCGCAATTTTCTTATTTTTTTTTCATAAGAACCTTCTTCTGACAGTAATTAACACAACAAAAAAAGAATTAGCGAAATTGTTCCATCCGTTCACGCGTGATGCGATGACCAAGGGAAATAGGGATTCATTTTTATATACATAATATATAGATGGGATTTTTTATGTCATAAGCAGGCAGATAGTCCACCTGATGGTAAGTGGTAATTGGCAGTGGTAAGTGGCCACCACCATCGATGTACATTGACATTACTAAGAGGATTGGCATTGTGTTGCCGACCTTTATAAAGCCTGGAAGGCAACTGGCTCTCAAGTGCAACTGCCATCAAATGAACCGCCTGCCGGTTTGTCAGCCATTTGATATGAAAATAAATTTATTTCGGAGAATGTTATATGTACTCATAATGATATGGTGATACTAATTAAAATAAGAAAAATATTCATACTAACCTTCATATCCTAAAAGTGCGAGTTAAAAATACCAGAAGTATTTTAAATGAGTTAATCTAGCAAGATAGGTACATAATTTTGAGCCCTAAATCTTTATTAATAACATTGTTAACCCAAATGATTTATTTCCGAGCAAAATAACTGGAACATTTGAGTTTCTCTAAGAAATATTTTCATCTGGTATTTACAAGGCATTTACATTATTATTTTTGAAAACGGTTCGTTAAAAGAATTTGAGGATATTAAAAAATGTCGGAAGTAACAAATAACAAATTATGGATTAATTTATTCCATCAGAATACTTTGTTATTTCATACTAAATTCATAAAGCTGTTTTTAAAGCTTTTCAGAATTTGAGCATCGATTAAGATGAAAATACTTACGCCAAAAACGAACTAAATTCGTAATAAATTTATTTTTTAAGAAAGAAAGAAGTATTAGTTAATAATGAATGAAATAATCTTTACTGTATACACCATAATAATAAATACAAGAGAAGAAAATTATAAAAAATAAAAGGAAAAGAATAAAATCTAGGCAGCCTTATTGCTTAAGTGTTCTCTTCCAAGCAACCTTTGGGAAACAGGAAATATATAAACATTTGTCATAATGTAGCAACGGATCGACATTGCAAGGGAATAGCTGACAAGGTGCAGCGAAGGACATGGAGTACATTTTACCCTGGAAACGCAGGGTAGAAGAAGTCCTAATTATTTGAAAAGAGTAATTACCAATTTTATTACCAACTCTCCGCATAAAGAACAACCTTCCTACCCATCGGTCGTTCCATTTGACAATTCATAAGTTCTTGTGAAAGCTCAAACGAATTCACAATGAAATGTTTTCAAAAATAATTAAAATATCACGTTTTAGATTTCGATTAAAATTAAATTGTACTAGCATAATTTGAACACGGCTATATAAACGTTGTAAATGAAACATAATTATGAAAACCAGCCAATGCCTATTCGTGTTAAACAAACACTCATTAGTGTTGTTCTCAACAATTTGTAAACAAGTTCACAGTTCTGGCGTATGACAAAATATCTTTAAGCCCGCCAACTGTGGCGCAGATGTTCAAGTCGTAAGTTAGGTCACAGGGTAAAGTGTTCTATCCCCAAAATCAGAAGAATAAATTTCACTTTACTATTTTTTATTATTACCAATACTGCTTAACCAGAGGGCCATATGGAATTTGGTTACTACCCCCGGACTTAAATGGATAATTTGCCGACCTTTTTTTTTAAAAAAAAAAAACAGTTGAATTATATCATTTTCATTACAATGTTCGTATACAAAGTCCTTTAAAAAACGTTCTTTAATTAACATTTTATTTGATAATATTGTTTGCTTCATAGAAAATATCACTGGCATTCTGTGAGTAAAATTACCATGTCTGACAGATGGACAAACGGACATGATGAAACTACAAGGGTTCCTTGTTTGACTTAGGGACCTTAAAAAGGATTTCTTAATCTAGGTTTCATCCAAAAATATGTAGATGAACGTGCCAATCTATAGGTACACTTTCTGCCATTGATTGACATTTTCTTTTCACGCAAAACCACACTTTTACAATAGTAATTTGCTAAACCGACATGATCAAGTGGACGCGCGGCCTTAATCTTGCTACATCCTATACTAAAACATACCCGAGAAATGATAATTAAAATTCAACTTAAAAATACAGTAAAGAAAGTTTCATTATAATACCTATGATTTAATACTCTTGAAAAATGCATTAAAATTACTGACACCGCTATATTTTATTTATACATTTCTTTTTTACTATTTTTAGAGATACGCTTTTGCATCACCGTTCCACCTCACAGTTTATTTACATAACTTAGCGCTGATTTAAATTTAAAATAAGCTCTCGTCCACATATACGTTTCTAGCGACATTGTATTAAAACTGTACCTACTTCATACTCCCTAATTATATATTGAATATGTTTTCGCGAGAACGCCGAAATTCTTTGAAGGTACATGCGTCAACGCCAACTGTTATTAATAAAATATTTTTGGTTAATTTTAAACTTTGTTAGTATGCTGTTAGGGGTGAAATTTGTTTGAGTAATTTTATGTATTTGTATTGAGTATGTGCTGCTTTTGTGTAAGGGACGGTTTTAATAATTAAAGAAGGTTTCATTATATGGATTTAGTTGTGACAAGACTATAAAACAGCTGTTTCGATTCGTTGATCTTGATATTTACATCAAAATATTACTAAAGCTTATGTCTTTTCTTTTATTAAAAACTAGCTGTTCCCCGCGGCTTACCACGTTCCCGGTGTATTTTTTTTCATACAAACCTTTTCCTGACAATAACGAACACATAAAAGAAAGATTTATCCAATTTGGTGTAGTCGTTCGGAATTTATGCGCGTATATATACTGGGTGAATTTGTTATCACTGGCAATACTTGCAAGGGTGGAAGTACTCATCAAAATGAACAACTTTTATAATAGGACTAACTGTGAAATCATGAAAAAATTATCAGCTGTTCCATACAAAAGTTCAATACCTACTCGACCAAAATGTATGAAGCAAATGTATTATTTTACGCGATATCAGAGTTAGCCCTATAGTAAAAGTTGTTCACATTGATCAGTACTTCCACCCCTGCAAGTATTGCCAGTGATAACAAAATCACCTTGTATAGAGATAAGATTTTTTTTATAAAAAATAATATTTATTCACGATGGTATAAAATATAAAACTTAACCTGTGATATTTCAGTTACACAATTCCACAGTTATTCAAAATGTACTGCACTGTATGAACGAATTGGTTTGATGAAATTAAAGGAAAGCATCGAAGGTATTATAGCGCAAATTAATTAACTTGTGATATATACAGATTTTATTAACTATTTAACATGTATTTCATGTGTATTGAGCGTAATTTAAATCCCAAGTGTGTTTCGTTTGTTCGCCAGTATCGTTATGCAACTATTTATGTTTTCATATATTGAGTTTCATTTCGTCACACACCGTATTTTACCATTAAAATGTAGAATTGGCAAGAAAAAAATTTGGTAAGATTAAAAAAAATATTGTATGTCAAAAATTACAATGTAGGTACAATGTAGGTATTTTAAAATATGACACAATAATAATAATAATTGTTTTTAAATGTTAATCATATAAGTCACATAAGGCAACTTTTCTAGTTTAATTACAGAAATCTAAAATTTTGAATATCAGTTTTTTTTATAAATATTAATAATTTAGTTAGCACTTAATTATTAAAATTGATAACATTACTTTGAAATGTAATTAAAACGGGAAATGGCAAAAATGTTACGACATTTGTTTTAAAATAATAATTCTGTGTGGCATAACTAAATAGGAGACCAAACGAAACGAACTCCAAATCTGCGTTTCACGAAAATCTCGTAGTCTCGCGAAATCTCTAAATACGGTTTAAATAATCGTCTCAAAACGAATAAATAGGTATTATCAAAGCATTCATTCCAATTTTAAATTAGAATGCTGGAATTTTCATTCTGATTTGGGATTGGAATCCAAACATTGCAATAAAAACATACATTATTATTGTTTTCGGTGTCTGTCAAACAGTGTATTGATACTAGTATAGAAATCTACGTTAACTCTATCTTCTTAGCATGTTTTCCCAATTAACATTACATTATTTTTAGGTTTCTTAACATAGATTAATTTGTTAATTTGTGTTTGAAACATTTGTGATTTTTAATAAATCTTTATTAAATCTTTAAATTGTTTATTTTCAATGAATACGAAGCTTGTTCATAAACAAAGTAAAAAGCATCTACCGTCTTAGCATCCATTCATACAAAATATCTTTGTGAATTTATATTCTAATTTTATGAATGTCATTTTACAAAAAAAAAAGTTTGTAGGTATCTTACAGTATTCAAATTCAGAACAAAACAGAAAACAATAATTATGATAAAAAATAAAAAGTAGACGTTATTTCGTATGACTTGCATGCCTGACTCAAAGTTTATTTTAGCCCAAACTTTTTGACGAATAGTAAAATATATTTTATATTTGTCACAAATACTAACTCCCCCTGGAGTTGACAATGTTATGATTAATGGCAGGATGCGAGCTGTGCCGTGTCGAGCCGAGTCATTCCGCGTTTAGCCGTGTTGAGTCATTCGGAATATTTCAGTCACGGTGAAGTTTTTGAATTTGGAAAAATAAAATTAAAAAGAAGAACTGCAATAGGCTGGACAAACCTTTGGAACCAAATACTTAATAGATGGGGATTGCGAGTTCTGAAATGGATATTTTGAGGTTATAGTGTATGCGTAATAAAAATAATCGAATATTTAAATCTAGTTCAAAGCCATTTTGTTATTGTATAAAAATTTGTTCTGTAGGTTCTTTAAAGGATGACACTGCCCACCTACCAGATGATGATTATTTTAGTTAAGCCAGTATGGATATTTGGTGTACAATAAATGTTCAATGTTAAATAATTATTTTCATTCCTTTTTAAAGAACGTAATGTAGCGCTGGTGTTTACTTTTAATTGGAAATGGTATTAATAACGCAAGGAGTTTATACTTATTTCTACTAACGACGCTGTAATTTATTTCCAGTGGTATTCCAGCTCGTTTATATTAGAATGAAATAATATGACGGTATCATAGATTTGGGGAGTTTTAAAAGTTTTATCATAGAAAATTTATTTATATTTATTTTACACATCCTAGTCAGATTTACCAAAAAAATGAAGTTAGCTGAGTTTCTTCCCGGATCTCTTCAATTGAATGCTGACTTTTGAACTCAATTCCAGTTGCTTCACATTCCGTGTCCCAACCTTCCTAGGACCAAAAGCGAATAAATGACTTCAACTTTGGTCATAATTTTTAGCAATTAAAATATTCTGAATACTAGAATACCCTTTAACTTTTCCATAATCGAGTAAGCCACAATAAAATAAATAAATATTCTGGGACATTATTCCTCACACACGGCCATCTGACCCCAAACTAAGCAGAGCTTGTACTATGGAAGCCAGATAACTGATATACTACATATACTACTTTTCTTTTGTAAATACATACATATATAGATAATTATACCCAGACTCAGGACAAACAGACATGTTCATGCACACAAATGTTTGTCCTGTGTGGGAATCGAACCCACGACCTGCGGCGTGATAGATAGGGTATCTTTCCAACCACGCCAACCGGCCCGTCAATGCATTATCGATGGGCCAAGACGTTAAAATTTATTTTCCATAATGATTGATCTATCAGAAACGAGGCGCCTAACACCGCTTTATAGTATTTTAATTTCCATAATAATAATAAAAAACAATGTAGTATTATCAATGATAAATAACGGAGCTATTCGTTTCATAGACAAATCAAGTGGTTTTTTAGATGGGAATAAGTAACCACGTCAAATTGCTCAAAGAGCCGCTAACTGATGGGATTAAAGACTACATACAGGGAAGCATCAAGGATAATGACCTATGGGGCTAATATTAACACATTTGCACCTTATTTGACAGGCCGGTTGGCGTGGTTGGTAAGATACCCTATCTATCACGCCACAGGTCGTGGGTTCGATTCCCACTCAGGACAAACATTTGTGTGCATGAATATGTATGTTTGTCCTGTGTCTGGTTGTAATTATCTATATATGTATGTATTTACAAAAAAGTAAAGTAGTATATACAGTATATAGTTATCTGGCTTCCATAGTACAAGCTCTGTACAGTTTGGGGTTAGATGGCCGTGTGTGAGGAATAATGTACCAGAATAAAAAATAATAAAAAAGTCGTCGTATTTATTTATTCATTTATTCATTATGATTAATATCTGTATTTAATAAAATAATGGTAAAACTGTTACTAAGTTATGGCAAAAAAGTCGCTCAGAGCTGAAGCGTTAATTGTGGGGTAATTATGGGGCAAGCTTATATTCAGCTGTGGACATCCCTAAGTTTATCTTTTTATTACTAGCTGTTCCCCGCGGTTTCACCCGCGTTCTCGGTATCGTTAACTTTGCAATAAAAATGGAAATAATCGGGATAAAAACTATCCTATTTTAAGTTGGAACAAATCACACATTTTGAAAAAAAAATACATTAAGATTGGATAAGTCGTTTCAGAGTTCATCGCGGACCAACATCGTGACCGCGGTTTCACTCGCGTAGCGGTATGAAATATACTTTACGACCTATTCTTAGACCTACCGAATATGCACAAAAATTTTCGTAAGAATCGGTCAAGCCGTTTCGGAGGAGTTTGCAGACAAACACTGAGACACGAGAATTTTATATATTAGATTTAGATTTATAGATTTGGTCTAATGATAACAATGGCAGGTACCTAAATTAGATGCGGCACGGTTAATTCCGTAGTTGTATAACTAATGCTATTATGTACCAGGAGTGCATATATATTTTTATTGGAAACCATCTGTAGCTCTGTGTTGATAAACCTCCCGAAAGACGATGATAATGCTCATCTATGGGTGCCTACTGTATTTAGTTAGTTAATAAATTATCACCTCAATATAACCACAGAATAAGTTTTAAGAATTAATCTTGTTAAAACACAGAGTACATAATATAACGTTTAAGTTATAGCTCTGTTGCACGCAACATTTTGAGTGCACGGGCGCGTAAAACAATTTGATGTAACATTTATCTTGTGTCAAGCTGTAATACTCTGTTATAATATTTCACGTCATTCGGATGATTTATTTAAGAGGCGTGCCATAATATATGCGTTTATATTAATCTTCTAGTGATATAGAATTATTTGGTTTGCTTGTTTTTAGCCCGAAAATAGAGGTAAATCTCTTAGTCGTGCTTACTATATAAACATAGCTTTATGATAATGTACATGAAACTCTACTCCTGGTTTGTTATTAATTTACAATTGGTTGTGTTATTCTAGAGATTTCGAAGATTTGTTAAAAAACAGTAAGTATATAAACACTGAAAATCATAAGCAATAATCGTCTTTATCCCATTCTAATAGAGTTGACGGGAGAATGTACATCACATTTTAATTATTTGTTAGCTAATCCTTCACTTATTTTTTTTCTTTTTGCCAGAAACCATCGCGGACATGCGTACAACAACTCTACCAAGATTCATCGCAATCAGATGAATGATATAGGAGCGCATACGTTACAAATTAACAAATTAACGAATTCTCAGGAAACTTCGATAGTGCGATTTAGAATCATTCTACGCCATCTATCCACGGGTAGTGAAAGTTTTTTTACGTGGCTGAAGATGTTGCTACAGATTTGTTTCATATATTACAAACCTAGCACTTTATGCATATAGATTGAGGCCACTAACACGTTACCTACAGATAAAGTCTCTTATAATGTACTCCTGCAGTTACTTGAGAACCAATTCTAAGAACACGAAATAATGAAAATAAAATGCTTTTAACTAATCATCACAATTTCCGCACAAATATTAAATTAATCAATTTAATTTTGCTTGCATCCAAAACATAATAAAATTTTCACGAAGCCATGATGGAGTGTTATTGAATTAATTATAAACCGAGCCCCCATCGACATGTGGGGGATCTAATAATGCAAAACATGCCGTGACTTGTGATTTCACAAACCATAGCGACACAACTGTTGGCAAATTACTGCCTATTTTGATATGGAGGGCCATTTATATGATATACATTTTAAGGCATTTTTGAAAACGTTATATTATACTGTGTTGGTTTTTATTCGACCACATTCACATCATGGTAAGGGATTATGTGGCAGAATGTGGTAAGTACAGCTTGCGCACGACACTGGTAGATGCTTGCCAATTTATTTTTAACTGAAAAATTAAGAATATCCTGTCACTTTACAATGTAGAATTTGTCGATCAATTAAGGTGTAGAAGCATAAAACAGTTTTATTGTGAATACATGCCTAATGTGTTGATTATATTGGTATATCCAAGATTCTTTTTTACATCAAATGGAATCAAGTTTATCATGACCTCCCCATAAAGGACAATAACGAAATCTAAGATGGGACACGCTTGCCCAGACGAAGGATATTCAATCACTCGGGGCTTGAAAATCCCAAGACGAGTCAAAAAATTTACACCGAAAACAGGTTCCAATATTTTGCTATCCGCATTTATAAATAAGTACCTATGCAAAATGTGCTCCTATTATGTTTGATATGTGAACAATTTACTATTTTACCGCCGTCTTGTGGCTCCACATATACGCACACTCCAACATAATAATATTACATATCATGTAGAAAACTGATAATTAAGCGACCATATTATTAAGCTCTTGAGGCTCTATTGTGTCAAAGGCCTGTCAATAAATAATTAGTATTAAAAATAAGCCTATAACTTCTAGACTGTTGGAGGTAAAGATGAAATGAAGATCTTGATATGTAGTTACATATTTATGTTCAAAACCCTCGACTAAGGTTTGCCTTTAACGGGCCGGTTGGCGTGGTTGGTTAGTTCCAACACGTCACATTCCGTAGATTCGATTCCAATCCAGGACAGACATTTGTACAGACATTTTTATTTGTTGTAGGTACTAATAAAAACTAATCTTTAAATCGAATCTTTTTCAAGTGAATCTCACTTGAACTATAATACAGGGAGAGTTAATTAAATAAAAATCTACTAATACATTTTGCAGATAGCTTTATCGAATCAATGTTCACGATTAAATTGTCGTTCGGTGTAAAGGACTCACCAACTCAGAATGCACGTATGGGAATATAAAATTACTAGTTTAGTTCGCTCATATTATAGTTATACAACACTCCCTCGGCACATTAATTAGCCAACACTATATTATAATTGTCGGTAACACCTTACTTCGAATGACAGAGCAATTTTGTAATAATTGCTTTATTAATGTTGAAATGGCAATTTCCTTCAAAATATTTTTGTATTTCAAGAAAATTATACCTTTTAAGTTTTGATTAATTAGATTTTTCCGGGGGACCATGTTTTTGTAAAGATATATTTTATTTTGTAGACTTAAATGGTAGCATTAAAGGTACCCATATTTTTTTTAACCCATGATTTATATTTACATTTTTCATAGAAACCGTTTTACAAGCCACTCTATCCAATAAAATAACTGCTTGAACACTAGTTGTTATTGGCTTCATAATCACTTACGTAAGCAATACTTTGCACTAGAAGTTTTCCAATAAAATTATTTCATTGCATTGATTTCCATAATAATAACGATAACCTACATAATGCATATCACTTTCTCAATCCAAGCTCACTTATATTTGTTATTACAATTTGTAGAAATAAACTATAAACTATATTCAGTATACCTGAATAGGCAAAATTGAAGTATTAGTCCTATTTGTTAAAATTTACTACTTTATTATATTTTATTATATTAAAATTTTATTACAGAGTATAATGTAACAGATCACTATTTCTTATTCCTTCTTCTTTTTATTCCTTCTGGGTTTTGTGTGCTTACCACCTTCGGCCACATCATCACGTAACATAGTGAGATTGTGGTCAAACTCAAGCCTATATAAAGAAAAAAAAAAGGATAACCTCTATGTCTTTTTTAATAAAAATCACAGAACAACATTTTTACTCTACTTTACTAGCAAATTAAATCCAGTTATACCTAGCAAGTTTAACCTAAATTATGTACTTATTATTGGCTCAAAGTAAATGTTTTTCAACGCATCCTTTTATTCATTGAAATTAAAATGTTAGTACGTAGGTATGTTTTGTTATAATCTATACCTACTAATATTATAAATCTGAAGAGTTTGTTTGTTAGTTTGAACGCATTAATCTCAGGAACTACTGGTTCGATTTGAAAAATTCTTTCAGTGTTCGATAGCTCATTTATCGAGGAAGGCTATAAGCTACTTTTTATCCCGGAAAAACATAAGATCCCTCGGGAACGCGGGTGAAACCGCGCGGAAAAGCTAGTTACACATAAAGCTGCAGGGTGTCTGCAGATTCACCCGCGATTTAGAGGGAATTTATTATTTTTTCTGTATAAAAGTATATTTTATACAAAAAATCACGCTGATCTCGCTTCCTTGCTGATTGAAAGAATACACTTTCACATTTAGAATAGTAGGGATATCCAGAATATCCCTACTACCTACAGATTGGATAAAAAACTTTGAAGTAGACTTGAAAGTTACCATTTGAAAGACTAAAACTATTGCCTAGCTACTTAGATACCTTTCTAAAATGTAATCATGACTTTACAGTATTTAACCTACCTATCATAGATGCTTGTATAAAAGTTTTAATTTCAAACAAAATTGAAGTGCAGCTTTCAGCTGCAATTAATAGAGTTGGAATTGCATTATCTTCTTTTGCACGGTAACTTCCAAGGGAGGATACTTTATAGTACCCGTCGGGCTAGCTACCACTCTCAAGTTGAAAATCTTTCGTTAAACACGGGTGTATTCTGGCAGCTGAATTTGAGAGCCAGTTCCCATCACAACTTTGTGTGTTTACCACCTTCGGCTACAGTAACACTAATCTCTTACCACGATTAGAGATCTTGGTCAAATAAAAGCCTATTCTGAAAAAAACATACCTCTAGATTATCTTGTAAGTTAAATATTGTTGGAAGAGAGACGAGTACGTACATAAAATTTACAATAATATAAAAAATAAAACTCTTAAAAACACTTTTTTGAGTATATACACTATAAACTATTGTCACCAGCTCCAAAAGTTTATGCAAAATTTTAGCTCAATCACTTGTGTGAGACTGTATAAAATTCACCTGCAATATTCTGCCCACACATTCTAATAGATGACATTTAAATAAATGACATTAAAATAAGAGCTTGTAAAATAGAAACAAACCAAAAAAATGCTTTTACATTTCGACACAGAAAAATTAAAAGATAAACAGCGGAACAATAGAATCCAAGAATAATTAAACATAACTCACCGACTTTGTCTAAGCACTGTTTATCAGAATACAAAGCCATTCATCTTGATCTTAGACTATTGTGAAGCGTTAAACACGATTTATAACGGAGTCTTCAGATTTAGCAAGGATTAACTTGTTCGTACTGTGACACTGAGAAAAAAAAATCTTATCTTCATTTAATTAATGAGGCGTAATTGTACAAGGAATGATAACTGAAGGATAAGAAAGTAATTAAAATCTTAATTAATCAAATTTTCATGACGTTGTATCAAGATTATTTAATTCATTAAATTTATCGCAATTAAATTAAAATCTTTTTGTTTTTTACTTCTAATCATGTGTACACAACAGACAGCACATGTGGAGACGCAAAACATTAAATTTTGTCGTAGTACATCTATGAGATGGTCCTATTTCACCCCCCATTAACCTTAATCGGAGAATTAGGTATACGCTTGATCAGAATCTCACCGCGGTAAGTGAATATAAAGTTGTCGTCATTTGCCAATAATTTAACTAAATTAACTCTTGTATTATCTTCTCTTTATCTAATGAAAATAAATTTAAATTAAATTACCTAATAGATCTAGTACTAAAATATAATTTACTACCGCTTAAAAGCAAAATTATGTGACCATTCCAAAAGCCGAAATTCCCTTTTATAAACAGTAGCCAATTTAGCACATTCGTTCTCTAGGGAACAATAGGAACACGTAGATTATCTAGATCATTACTCAGACGTAATCACAGGATAGAATAATGACGGTAAAGGCACTAACTCACACTATCATAATGTTCGTTGGCTAAATATCTGTGCTTTATTGCCTGAAAGAGGAAACTGTTGGGATTTACTGATTTCTGACATGGTTAGATTTTGCTTTCGGAATTTTCGTTCAAGCTATATATTTTGGATTTGTTTTGAATAATCTAAGTATAATTAATGTGTAACTATAGCCTAGTGGATAAGCACTGAAAGGAACTGATATAATTTTTTTTTATTTATTAGTATGATTTATAAGACTATCTTTGACCGCAATCTCACCATGGTTGGTGATGATGTGGCCGAAGGTGGTAAGCACACAAATCCTAGAAGAAAACATGTTTACGCGTGTCATACAGATAGCTTTAACCATATAACCACTCATAGGTTTTACCCATATCTACAGAAATTTACAAACTCACATGCAAATGAAAATTTACATTTCCATTTAGCAATGTAGGATAACCCGATAAATCATTACAGTTAGAATTTTATATCGCAATTCTCAGATTTTGTACGCAGTAATATATACCAATTTTAACATTTTGAACGTTAAAGTACGTGCCAAATTGATTTCGCTGAGAGGTAAACAAAACATGTGAGCTTCTATAGATAGATCAAAATATGTCTGAGCCTTAGAATAATATCGCCTAGTTCAATGATACTGATGTATCTGTGTGGCACATTAATCCATTTTATTTTATAACGCAGTCGGATAATAAATTAAGAAGAAAAATAGCTGTAGCATATTGGTTTTCCTTGTTGACTACCACCAAATTCTGTCAATAAGCATCTTCTAACTAATGTGTTTTGACAGCTGTAATTGTGAGCTAATTTCACTGTAGGGTTTGTGTGCCTACCAACTTCGGCTACATCACTACTTATAATGGGGATATTGTGGTTGCGATTGTTGGGTACTAGAAAGTGCTCTTATACTATATTCATTATGATACATTTTCCTTTGCTGAAAGTCCCTTAGTTAACCTATCTTTTATATCGCCCAAAAAGACTATCTCAGATAACATCGCTTCATGGTTCGTTTGCTTATTTCTAAATGAACATTGTTTATCAGAACTCGATATAATGTCAGAATTATTGTTTACAACAGCATTACGGTTTTTTCCTGACGCTGTATTATGTCGATCCATCATGGGAGGCTATGGGTAACATGTGTTCGCGGATTTATTGTGAAACAACTGGAAATAGAAATTGTACAGATAAAGGTATCTGTGGCCGAGGAAAATTTATGAATATCTTATAATGCCCATGGGGATGAATAATGCTATGAATGAGAAACATAATCATGTTTGACGTTTAGTTTCTTTTTAGATGAGTTAAAACCTCTGGACTCGCGACACCGTTACGAGCGAGACGCAGTTTGACGTTTAGTTTCTTTTCTCAATCTCAATCTCTCAAAAAATAAAGTTTTCACTGCTGTCGGCACTCCCGGAGTGCAATTTTTGTTCTTCATAATTTAATGTGACTTCTGTTTTAATTAATGTATTAATATGTCATCTGCAATGTTACAGTGTATTCCGAGACCCCTCTTGGGCTAACAATGCAAAATATTAGATCCTTTTGTAAAACGGTAAATCGCATTCACGTAGCAGGCGCGATTTCGTACAATGACCTTACAATACTTGTCTCTTTTACTCACGCACAAATATTATGCTATCACACTTGTCTGACGTTGATCACTGCATCTGTGCGAACGCTGCTTATGCACGTATTTTTTGTGTCTATTTGTTCACTCAGTTTCGTGACGGTCTAACAGATTTTCAATAAATCGGGTAAATTCGCGAAGCGGATGCTAGTAAAAAAGTATAAATTAAAAGAATTAGCACAAAATGTGTACAACCACAAAAGTGACATTCAGTAGTGTGGTCCATCATTCACTCCCGGGATATGAGACGTTCTTGAGAACAAAAACCTTTTGACGAACGTGTTCTTGGTTTTTCCTGACTTCATCCAACACTAGTTTGCATATAAAAATGAAAGATGAGTGGAAATTTGCATATTATTAAAACTGAGTTTGAAGATTCATTTCTGATGATACAAATAGCTTTAGGAGTGTTTGTTCTAGTCATATACATTACTAGCTTTTTCGTGCGGTTTCACCCGCGTTCTCGGGATAAAATATAGCCTATTTTACTCAGGGATAATGTAGCATCCATGGTGAAAGAATTTTTTAAATCGGTCCAATCGCTTTTGAGTTTATTCGTTACAAACATACAAAAATACAAATCTTTCCTCTTTATAATATTAGTGTAGGTTATATTATATTATACCTATATATAGTGTAGATGTAGACTTCAGTGCTTTTTATACGGAAAACGTCACGATTTCCTAATCAGTCTTATATTAAAGTTGTTCAGCATGACAAACTCAACGTAGGTTTGAAATGAGACCATCTCAAAGTATCCACTCAGTACTTATATGTTTGTATGCCATCTGTCGCAATGATCAACGGCTTTCTTCGCTGCCTCTTAGCAACAAAGCGCTTAAATGATAGCAGCTGACATAGAATTATACTCAAAAGCCTTTTTCCGCATTGTGTTGCAGGACTCACAGTTTGCAGGGAATATGATTTTGTTTAGTAGGAAGAATAGCTCATTTTTATAAAAGCATTAATAGTAAATAAGTAGTGCAGGGCTTAGAAGTAGTGCTTATTTTTTTATTTTTCTGTAATATGAGCTTGCGCTTTGCTTCAGACTTATTCTGAAATGAAGTCTAAACTGAGTATGTTACACGCTTATTTAGAAGATGCCTGTTCACTCTAGCCCTAAAGGTGTCTTAATTATACTCTTTTGCTGTTCAAATGATAAATGAGGAAGAAAAACGCTGTGTCCGAAAATACGGAATGTCGACAACGTACGGATGGAAATTCCCTCGACGCCTTGCAGCTCGATAGAAAAAATACTGAACGGAGTTACGCAACTTATAATTGAGCGAGTGAAAGATAACTATGTGCGATAGGGAGGGAAACGATGAGACGGACGACTAATGTAACGACGACTACACATCCAGTTAAGAAATTGTCAAAATAAACTTGCTCAGAAAAAATATCCCACTTTTTATATGCTCCTCTTTATGTCAGAAGTTTGGCAAGCAGGCAGGCAGTCCACCTGATTGTAAGTGGCTAAGGGCATTAGCAATACCAATGTATTGCCTACCTTTATAAAGCCTAGATGGCAACTAGCTCTCGGACGCAACTGCCAGAACATACCAGTAGCTGCTTGGCGATAGATATTCAACTTGAGGGTGGTAGGTAGCCAGCCAGGCGGGTACTACAAAGTACCCTGCCACCGTGCTATGGTTTCTCCACGATGTTTTCTTTCACCAAAAGCTCATGCTCATTGTAGGATTCGAACCCACGACCTTTGACGTGGCATTCGACGTCACTACCACTGAGCTATCATCGCCTTGCTCCTACAGTAATTATACTATTTTGGTGTTTCACAGTTTATTAAATAAAGCGAGTTACTAGTTGTTGATTTTTCAGTCTAAACTGAAAAATTTATTGTGCTCCTACGAGCACCTTCAGGTTCACCAAGAACAAAAAATAGATAGGATATAAAATATATTCACCCATAAACTAGTTCTTCAAAAATATACATACGTGATTCTTACTTATTTCGATAAGTAATAATATTCAACGAATCTAAAAGGGAGACTCATCCAGTTTTAGATGACCCCCCATTTGTTGTTAGAACTATCAGCAGTTTGTTGACTTATAGTTTAAGTTATAATGGTGAGGTAAGCTGTACAGTGTGGTAGAATTCCACTCAGAGATGATCGAAATAGCTCCCCTCAATGTCATTTTGTGTTAGTTTACCCTACTGTGATATGTTAGGGTGTAAAAGTCGTACCAATTTGTTGAGAAACGTGTAAGAGGGAGCTTTTATTAAATATTCCAGATCAATTGGTTTTTGAATGCCGTAAGAGTAGAAACTTAGTGTGAAGTGATTTGATTAGAAATAAAAATGCAAAAACATTGGGTAAGCTCGGATTAGACTTCCACACGCATAGACTTCTGTATAGTATACGCAAATAAAACGTCATTATGACACTTTTTGCCGTAGTGACTATTTTAAAATTTCGAACCCCTGTACATTTTTTTATATTAAAAAAACAAAAACCAAATAACGTAGCAACAAAAATACTGATGTGTTTCTCCTCCAGCACTATTTAAATGTAATTAAGTACCTTATTACCTAACTATAACCACAGTCTATGTAACTCTTATTTTTATGTTGTGCTATAGGTAATATTAAAAGAACAAACATCCCTTTTGTTTTTTCACTTGAACATAATTAAATTTTAAATTAATTACAAAAACTAAAGACTGAAATTAATAATGAAAAAAACTTCTCATAAAAAAACTAATGAGTTTTATCTCAAAGTAAATAATTAAATAAACGAAATAGATAAACTATATTTTATGAGTTTGTAGTCTTTCGACCTTGATCAGGGTTGTTAGACATCTTCGGGTAGGCGTAGATTATCGGGTAGGGAGACAGTAATTCAATAAAATAACTATGGCAATAATCACTTCACTTATAATTCTCGATAGTACAATTAACAAAAGAACTTCACCAAATAATTATAGATCATTAAGAATTAGATTAAAACTTAACGTCCACCGAGCACGTGGTTGCGTGCGCACTTCACGACGGTTCAAAGCTAAGTGTCAGTTTCACAAGATTGCCGCCTTACCAGTGGTCGGTGTTCGTTATAGATATTGTATAAAGTGACAGCTGACGTATTGAGAAGCGGATGCGCCGACACGGCCAATCCTGATAATCGCACGGCCTCGTGCGCACGTGGTGTCGTGCATCTACAAACTGGGATGCCAAATGGGATGGGATGGGATGTCAGTCCTCTCTACCTGTTCCAACAAAAAAAGTAAAGTTACACATTTGATTAACACACGCTCGGCCATTCCTGATCAGACTGAAATTCATCGCCATTGCAAAGTAACTTGGATCGGGCGTACTAGGCCCCTTCATCCAGCTACTCAACTATGGTCCGGGCGTGCTAGGCCCCTTCAACCATCTACAATCCCGTGGCCCGGGCGTACCAGGCCCCTACGACCCATCATTAAAGTGCGGCCCGGGCGTACTAGGCCCCTTCGACCGGGTGCTAAGGTGTGCCCCGGGCGTACGAAGCCCCTTCAAGTGACTACCAAAGCGTGGCCCGGGCGTACGAGGCCCCTTCAACCAGCTTTACAACACTAAAACAGACATGACATATTGTACAAACCCAGATCACTTACTTCGGTGTACTTAAGCTTGTTCTGAAACTATGCGAAAGTCGTCTTCCGAAGCCGAGAGTGTATCAGAACTGGCGGTGATGGTTTCTTCACTAGCAATGGACGCTGTCTCAGTATCGGTGTCCGAGGACTCAATTCGGTCGGGTGTTGGAGTTTAGCTCTCTGTAGTCAACGCATAACCGTTCTGTACCATCTTTTTTCTTCACCAGCACGATCGGGCTAGCAAAAGGCGATGAACTCTCTCGGATGATATTTGCATCTAAAAGTGATTGTAACTTTTCCCTTACAATTACCTTCTCTGATGGTGACATCTGATGGGGACGTCTTTGCACCGTTTTATGTGGATCAATAAGATCAATTTTCATCTCACCGGTAGTGACTCTACGGACGGGCATGCCTTCTATAAAATACTCTATATATTTGCGTAGGATACTGAATAATTGCTCCTTCTCTTTGCCTTCCAAATCTGTATCAATCGAACTAAAAACTAAATGACCGGTGGTTTGGCAGGTGTTGATGCATTTACGTAATGAAAATCGAATTGAATCACTATTAATTTCAACATGTAGCCCTTGATCTAAAATGTCTCTACCTATAATGACAGACTCTACTAACGTGTTATCTGGGACCACGTGAAACAATATACTAACTGGAATACTCTGAATGTGGACAAGACTGAAAATTTGAATTGAGCATTTTACGTCCTCACCGCCTATGCCTGTCAAATAAACCGTTTCCTTGCGTACGGAACCCGGAAGTTGGGCAACTAGGCTACTTTTGATCAATGAACATGCTGAACCACTGTCGAATAGAAATGGAACCGACTTACCAGTTGATGTGGACAGCGTACCTTTCACCAGATTCCGTTGACAGACGTTCACGTCCTTTTTAACTGGGTGTTCTTTGTCTGCCTTGTTGTTTGGACAGGCCGTACTGATATGTCCCGGTTTTTTACATGTGAAACACGTGACTGTCTTCTCTCGTTCTGACATTTTTGTGACTGCGACACCATCTCGACGTTTACGACACTCTTCGATCTTGTGTCCACGATGGCCGCAGTAGTGGCAGCATCCTCCGAATCTTGAATCAAGAGTTATACGCGGTTTCTTTGAAATAGAAGGTTGTTCTTCATTATCATCATGGCGCCTCTTAAGCGATATTCCACTAAGTGCGCGACACAATTGAGCCCTCGTTGTGATGGTGTATGAATTAAGCTCTCTACGTATTAAGGAGCTTCTTTGGCTGAGGACTGATATGACGAAGCCAGTAATGACCTCTTCGATCATCTCCACTTTTGGTATACGCTCAATCAGACTCCACAAACGCATAGCTGCTTCAGAAGCGGCCTCTTGGGGCCCTATCTCAAATTTAATCACGCTGTCGAAATAATCCTGCATCAACATGGGTTTTCCAAACCGTGCAAGTAGCAATTCCTTGATACGTGGCCATTCTATTTCTGAACTTTTTAGTTTAGTCAGACAAGATGCGGCGCGTCCCTTCAATGCGTTGATCAAGGCGAGCAACAACTCGGTTCCGGAGAGATTTCGGCTCGTAACTATGATGTCGGTAATTCTACACCAACCTTCGATATCGGCCTCAGCATCGTCGGGATCAAATTTCACCAATAGAGTCGAATTATGTTGTTGGGGCGGTGGCTGGGTACTATGAGTAGTTGCAGCTAGCAGTTTTGTCAAAATTGACTCCATACCGGTAAGTAAATCGTGGGTACTCGCACCGGTATCTTTTTTTTCTTGATTCGATGCTGTCTCCCGTTGGTTTAACCCTTCGTATCCCACTTCTGATGTAGTCTTTCGACCTTGATCAGGGTTGTTAGACATCTTCGGGTAGGCGTAGATTATCGGGTAGGGAGACAGTAATTCAATAAAATAACTATGGCAATAATCACTTCACTTATAATTCTCGATAGTACAATTAACAAAAGAACTTCACCAAATAATTATAGATCATTAAGAATTAGATTAAAACTTAACGTCCACCGAGCACGTGGTTGCGTGCGCACTTCACGACGGTTCAAAGCTAAGTGTCAGTTTCACAAGATGGCCGCCTTAGTGGTCGGTGTTCGTTATAGATATTGTATAAAGTGACAGCTGACGTATTGAGAAGCGGATGCGCCGACAAGTTCATAAAATTTATTTTTAATTACTTTAGTGAAAATGGTTTTGTCAAGAAAATCGTAAAAACCACTCGGATAGTATACCTTACGTATTGTATTGTATTGAAATTAGAGATAAACTGTTCAAAGCCTGAGCAAGTGAGGTAGTAAATGTAATAAATTGGAGTATGTACCTAGTTAGAGACATGGAATCAAACACAATAATATAAGACTAGTCCACCGCGTACTGGATTGGATTGCTAACACGTTAAGCCCCTCGTTTTAGTAGTTACTACATACAGAAGGCGATTTGATTCGAATGCTGTGTTTTTGTAGACGGGCAACTTTTTTATGCAACTAAAAATTATCAATGATGATGGGTGATAATTCTTATAGATAGTCTATTACGAGCCGTTATTTCCAGTTAGATGACGACGTCAAATCGTCTGCATTGCGATTTCAGTATTATGACGGTATTTAAAACTTGCGATTGCTTTAAAACTAGGGATCACATAACAGTAGCAAAGGAAATGGAGTTTCATTGACTGCGAGGTGACGGTACACAGCAGTTTACGATCTTGCTTGAAACAAATTTATTTACTAATGTGATCTTAATTCGCCGCTAGGACCTACTAAGTGCATGTATGTTGTATTTATTTAGTTGACATAAGTATTGATCGATCATTAAAAAAACCGGCCAAGTGCGAGTCGGACTCGCGCACCGAGGGTTCCGTACAAACTTCGTCCATCGTTCGTCCATCACGGGAAATGCATAATTTTATTTATTTACTGTATTTGAGGTTGGTGCCAATTAAGCTAGACCTCTAAATTGTATGAGCGCCGATACAACTCAGAGGTCTTTATTAATTGGCGTAACTATGTATGTATGGGGACACCTTTAATTTTCATTTTTTTTATTTTTTAGAATTTTTCCTTTATTTGTGCTGTAAGACCTTGCTTTTTGCCATTTTTTTTTTAAATTTGAGTTGATTGAATGAAAGGTAAATTGCGGTTTACGATTTATGACGTATTAAAAAAAAACTACTTTCTAGATCTCGTTCGAACCAATTTTCGGTGGAAGTTTGCATGGTAATGTACATCATATATTTTTTTTAGTTGTATCATTCTCTTATTTTAGAAGTTACAGGGGGGGGGACCAACATTTTACCACTTTGGAAGTGTCTCTCGCGCAAACTATTCAGTTTAGAAAAAAATGATATTAGAAACCTCTATATCATTTTTGAAGACCTATCCATAAACACCCCAGACTTATGGGTTTGACGAAAAAAATTTTTTTAAGTTTCAGTTCTAAGTATGGGGAACCCCCTAAATTTATTGTTTTTTTCTATTTTTGTGTGAAAATCTTAATGCGGTTCACAGAATACATCTACTTACCAAGTTTCAACAGCATAGCTTTTATAGTTTCGGTAAAAAGTGGCTGTGACATACGGACGGACAGACAGACAGACAGACAGACATGACGAATCTATAAGGGTTCCGTTTTTTGCCATTTGGCTACGGAACCCTAAAAATGTGTACATGAAAGTGAAAAGTTTTATAATTGAGATAGTGGAATGTAAAAGGCTGATTAAATAGATGAATAGAAAAAAATAAAAATATAATGTTTATTTTGGAAAACAAAAAAATTGCACATTTTTATTGCTCGCCTGTTAAAACAAAATCTTCACATCTCGTCACCCTCAAACGCAAATTGCTCGTCTGCAACAGCCCTTAGGTTTCAATAACGATCTTCCTTGATAAATGGGATGGTTGACCATTACAATTTATGGTTAGTTTCGTTTATGCCAACAACCATAAAACAAGGAGTCAGTACGCGAGTACGACTCAAAGAAAATTCATTTAAGTATTTCGTTTGACTTGTGGAAGTACATATTTATCAGTTTTAACTCGGGAGCAATCTATACTAATAAAAAATGCTATTTATAAATGTAAAAAATAAGTAGCATTTTTTTACACCACCAAGGTGATAAACAAACATACGGCCCTCCTCTGGGTAATTACCGTAGCTTATTGAAGCTTGCTACACCTGGGGTATCAATTGTGCGTTACCGATTCTGCAAAAATCATTTACAAAAAACAAAAATATTATAAAAAAATAATAATAATATCTTGATTGGGTACTTCTAACAAAGTAAGTAGTATACTCTATTAATGACTACGACATATAGCTATTTTGCCCAAATCGGAGCACTTTTCTCGAGGCATATTTCTATGCTTTTATGATCTGAGGTTTTAGCTACCGATAGTGTTTGCAGCTTGGTGATAAAATTTATGATAAGTTTGTTTGATGGATTTTCCTTGACGACCGCCTTTAATATACCATAAAATATTCAGCTGACTATAAAATTCGGAGGTGATAAATCAGGATTTTCTCAACTATTTGCAAAATAAACTACTGTATAACTAACTGTCTTATTGCTGTAAATAACGTGACATGTAACCTAAAATATGCATGCGTAGGTACCAACCTTCAAAAGAATAAAGAAATAAAATATTTGAAAAAATAATTGCCTAGTGATGGATGGTCGTCATCACATTCCCACCCTGCCTCCACGCCCGCGTAGCCTTAGGTCTATTTCTCTCAAAGCTTACGTCTAGATATCATTTCAATCTTCAGTATATTGTATAAAAATTATGAGCTCTTTTTACGGTACGCTATTGAATGGACAAAATAATATATAAGTACCGGGATTTTTAATGTTCTCTCAGATTTCAGTGGAATTGTACTATTAGGTATATAAAGCGTCCGTAAAAACTGGATTTAGATTATTTATTAGTCAGCATTATGAATGAAAATTATATGGGTGTGATTTTAATTGTCGCCTATTATTTATGTTTTTAATTAATGACCTTATATATAATGTTACCCGTATGACAAATCATTATTTACCAAACTTAATCATTTCTATTTAAAATAAAGAAATTTGACGTTGTCCTATTTCATGTTTTACATAAATAATCGTGGCTTTGTCGAATTATTTTGTATGAAAATGAAAAAATAATTAAAATCATATTCCAGTTGATTCCCTGACATGGTCTCATCAATACCCTGAAGTTATGGGAAATCAAAAGGTACACGTTGTATATATAGACAAAGATAAGTAAGCACACAAAGCCTAGTAGGAATCTAAATCTCAAGTGATACTTGCACTTAACATTGCTTAGATTTAACCAAACTCAGTCTCAGTTTGGTTGTTGTAAAAACATAAATATATTTCCCCATGTTTACTTAATTGAAAGACCTTTCTAATGACATGAAGGGAATTTAACTTAGCGCCACTCTCAATGTTTTGTCTTTGTAAATTATAACATACACAATTTGATAAATACAATTCTCAGATGAAGCAAAGTTCAGAGGCTTTGCGGTTAAAGCTCTTTGCCAAGACTTTGTTGGTTTGTCTTATGTTGGCTTAAACTTAACGTAACGTAAATAACGTCAATTATTGAAGTTGTTTTCTTTTATTTATTAGCTAAAAAAATATTTGTGGACATAAACGTGTGGGGAGTCTTTAGATAGTTCTTCAAAAGTGATACGAGGATTTTAAAATTTCTTTTCTATTTAAATCAATATGATATGGGTTTCGACAGACGTGACTAGTGTGTGTTTCCCGCCCCTTTGAAATTTTCAATTAGGTAATAAATCATAAATAGATTACCTACTTTGAAAGATTTTTTTTTTTATTTTTAAAAATAAAATTAATAATCTTTTAGCATAGAATTACCATTTCTCACGCATTTATTTGCTTTTTGTTTTAATATGTTTTTTCTTAAGCTGTGGTAGACGGTGTTGGTTTCACAATTAGTGATTTATGTGTAACTACGGCCCAACAAAGATATATTGTGTTACTGTTTGTTTACCCAAATAAATAAAAAAAAAAAAATTTGTTTGAAAGAAATATGTTGTTTATTTTTTTTAAATGGTATATATTTTCGCTAGCGCGCGATTTTGAGTTTAGTGACCGCAGTAACATCTTAGCTATTCTAATCCTAATCCTAACTAATATTATAAATGCAAAGTGAGTTTGTTACCTTTTTACGACTAAACCGCTGAATTGATCGCGATGATTTGGTACGCAGATAGCCTATGGTATGGAGAAGGACATAGGCTACTTTTTTCCTCGGAAACGCAGTTAAAACCGTAGGGAACAGCTAGTGAAATATAAACTTATTTTTGCTTCCTATAAAATAAACTTAGTAAACTATAACTTGCTACTACTTAGTAATAGGTAGGTACTATGGACTGTGCGTGATCCGATACGCACTTGGCCGGTTTTCTTAAATACATTACGCCATAATCCTATAAGTATACTCCATTATGGAAGAACGACATAACATACAAGTAATTCTATACATAAAAGGAAATCTAAACTACGTTTAACATTATATATAGTGTGTACTATATTATTATGTAGTGGGTAAACGTATTAGGTTTAAAATGAAGCTTTTTGTATTTTTTATTTATATAAAGCCTACTATATATCTAGATAAAAGGATATTTGCTACATAGATAGTTTCTACAACGGATTCTGTTTTGAGGAACCCCCACGGCTAGATCTTCTACCATCGCACCTCTCGCCATCGACGAGGAGCTCATCCTCACACATTGGAACAAAACTGGTCTCGCACGGTGCGGTTTCAAAGAAACTTCCTACAGACAATGTCTATTTTTTTTTATATTTGTGTTTTAAAGATGAATCTGCTTACGGCTATTATAAGACTCAATTAAATTGTATCAAAATGCATCACTCAAATTCCTCGTTTATTGCAAGGGAATATACACATTTAGTATTATACCATATATATCTATGCTAAATTATGAATTAATAACTGGCTGCCTATCAAGAGAAACCTACATGCTTCAGAAGACTGACATCGGACCAGTTTGTAACTTCAGTTAAGACCTTCATAAGTACTTCTAGCTAGGGTCTAAACTGACTAAATAGTTTGGACTTCAACATTGAAGTAACCACAGGTTACCTGTGTAACATCTATCTAATATATAAAATTCTCGTGTCACAATGTTAGTTACCATTCTCCTGCGAAACAGCTCGACCGATTTTTATGAAATTTTGTGTGCATATCGGGTAGGTCTGAGAATCGGCCAACATCTATTTTTTAAACCGCTGCGCGAGTTGAACCGCGGGGGACAGCTAGTATATTATATAAAACAAAGTCGTGTTAGTTACACAATTTATAACTCAAGTGCGGCTGGGTAATTTTTATGATCTTTGATTTGTTGGATTTGTCTCCGCCCCGAATAGCAGAATAACTATTTTTTTTATATCGGGTATGCGGGTAAAACCGCGGGGAATAGCTAGTTAATAAACATGTTATGTTTTTCATGTATGATTAAATATTATTTTTCATCTTATCTGCACTGGCTACGTTTGGTATCACTCAATAGTAAAGAGTACCTACCTATTATAAACGGCAAATTATAGAATATGCAAAGTAGTTAAAATTTCCATATTAGGGCTGCCACGATACATAGAAACGGTTATATTTAGTTAAGGATGAACGCAAACAGTTCGTGACAATGAATGTACTTCAGATGTTAGTGTTATAAATATGATATCAAAGATATTTTGTCGTGGAATTAGAACTCATGACAAAAAGACAATGTCCCTTTTGTGGATCATGAAAAGAGTGTCAAAAATTGTGTTGCTTTTGAAATTTCTCGACGGTGTTTTAAACCTTTTGCAAATATTTCTTCGAAATTAACTTTAGGAGACGAACGATTTTTAGAATGATGAATAGTACCATAGTCTATGTAACTCTTACAGTCGGCAAACGGACAATTACGAATGCCTATACAAAACGGCATTTCGCGTGACTTCAAACGCGATAGACCACTGTATGTAATTACGCAGTGATAGTAAATAGGAATTTCAGTTTCACAAGTACTTACTCTATGTAGATACTCTACTAGGTACCTCAAAAAAAAATTGAAAAAATAATTGTTTAAAGTGCCCACGCCATATATACGTATGACGTTTAAGACAAAGATAGCGCAGAAGTAGAGACGTTGAATGAGGCTATGAAGGGCTTGGGTTCGAATCCTACGATGAGCTTGAGTTTTCGGTGAAGGAAAACATCGTGAGGAAACCATAGCACGGTGGTCGGGTAATTTGTCACCAAGCACCTACTGGTGTCTTCTGGCAGCTTCACTTGAGAGCCAGTTACTTCTAGGTTTTATACTTTTCACCGCATCATTACTTATAATTGTGGTCAAACATAGTAAAAAAGGACCCTTAAAAATTAAGGCACAATAAAATACCAAAATAAACCGCAAAAAGTTTCGATTACTATCCCAACAAATAAAGCATCGAACCCTAAAAAGAAAATACAAAAAACTCCCTCGAGACATCTGAATTCGGAGTTATAACTCATCCTTTTGAAAACTACTGTCTTCAAGCAATTGTACTACACCTACAATACTGATAGTAGTCAATATATCAAACGATGGACAAAAGCGTCGGTCGATATTTCACATTGTAAGAGAAGGCTTTTGTTCAATCGACCATTGTGTTTCGAACATTAAGACGTATAGAAATATTTCTGTGATATAATCATCTATTTCAAATTTAACTTATGATAGAGATATTGTTGAGTTATGTATAGAATAGGCTTAAACAAATATTCTATTGACATAAAGAGAGCGCGCGAGATGAAGACACCCAATGCTCAGCAGAAATTACTTATATTGTTGAGTTTAACTTTCGAAGCTTAAGAGCCATGCATATAGACACACACACACCCTCACACATACATAGGTACATACAATATGTCTATAGCTTCTTCATCTTTGATGGATTGATTTCAATAGTTCAATGATGAACTGGCGATAAAGTGGACGGTCCAGCGCCTTTTTTATTTCAAAGCCAGTTTTATTCTTAGCTGTGTATGTGTGCTTATTACCTACCACATTATCACTTAGGTATCATGGTGGGATGTCATTATCGGTACTTCGACCAATCGCTCAAATTATTTTCAGTAAAACATAATCTTTTTCCAGTTGAAAATACTAGAAGTAAAAATGAAATAAATAGCTTTGTTTTCCTCAAATTGTAATAGATAATTGTGTTTATTGGTACTAGATTTTCTTTAACACTAATTGTCGGGCTGTCTGACCCTTGTTCAAACGGTACGATAGGTAGGTAATTTATATTTTCTATGGCTCACAAAGGAATATTTACTTGTATTTATTGGTATTTTGTGAGTGGGCGAATAGATATTTTATAGCTATTTGAATCATATATATTTTTTATCATTAAATTTTACTTTGAGATGAAATTGTTCAATTCGATCCGTTTATAAAAAAACTATTCTCAAATTATACAACTTTATACTAAAACTAAAAATCGCTGGTTTATGTTCTATTACTCTTTAGTTACCCCATACTCTATATCCCCTGTTCTATTTTTATTACCTATTTTTCTTCAATGTACAGACACACCGGATTCTACAGTTTATTATATGAAATGAAATGAAAATATTTTTTATTCAAATAGGCCTTCACAAGCACTTATGAATAGTCTGACTCTAACGCTCGGTTCGGAAGGTTGCTTTTACTGAGAAGAGCCGGCAAGAAACTCAGCAATTACTCTTTTCAAAACCAACTCAGATTTATTACATTAAATTATTTATCTAGTCTCACTGACAATATATGTGTGTTATAACAAAAAAGAAAAGAAACAAAATGATGAGTGACATAGTTAATAAATAGATAGCAAATTTAAGCAGACCAGCCCCCACAAGCAGCACCTGTTCACAAGTATGACGCATGTGGCAGCCATCGCCCTCCTCGCACATATTGTAGGGAAGTGAGCGACCCGCCACACGACGCCGCCGCAAGCAAAGGCCTCAAAGTGAGCATGACTACCTTAAGCTTGCTAAAAGAAAAACAATTTCACGGAATATGAATAAGAACACACAATATGTTATCACTGTTACCATTCACATTGTTTATAGGGCAAAAAAAGTGTATCATAATAACAATATTAAAAAAATTATGATAATATATTACACAAAAATTAATATACATACACAAAAAGTAACAAATCTACCAAGCATTATCGTCTTTTAAATAATCATTCACAGTATAGTAAGATTTTTCAATTAAAACAGCTTTAATACGGTCCTTAAATCTTTGCGAAGGCAAATTTAAAATTGAAGTAGGGATTTTGTTATAGAAGCGTGCACCTAGTCCTAGAAATGAACCTTGCACTTTTTGGAGTATAACAATATATGTACAGATATCCATAGAAAATAAAGCTCTAAGAAAATTATTGCTCCTCTTCAGCTCAACTTTAATGTATTATTAACAAAACAGGCCGTTCAAACCACTTAAGCTTTTAATGTCTTAATATTAAACTTTTAGGTTATATCCAATGGTTACCTTTATCAAAAAGAGATTATTATGACAGCCTGTCGACCTGATGTCGGTTCCTAATCCATGATGTAGGCGCGAGTTTTTAAGGTGTGGTTGTTATACTAGCGGTAAACAAGTAAAAAGGTTTTTATCCACTCAATAGTTCGTACCAATATTATTTATAAAATAAACTGAAACAAAGAAAGTAAAAATAATTGTTTATGCATGTATTTCCGACATGTAACAAATACATGAAATAAATTCTATTTATTATGATCCATGTACATGAATATGAATACCTTCTTATAACTAATTAATGTGATGTGCGAAGTCAAAAGGTCCTCTAACCTCGGCTGCTATTCTAGAATCAAAGATGAATATAGCTTTAATAGAATAAATATTATTTTTTATTAAAAATTGAAAACTTTGTGCTTAAACCTAATTAAATCTTGTATTGCGGGCTATTTTCTATGGATATTAGTTACTCTATAAATTATACATAATGTGCACCAATTTAATTAAAAAATAAACTTCGATAGACCATACTTATATACCTCATACATGCTTCCTGGGTGAACTAGAACTGTATAACATAACTGAGGCACAAAATGATCATAAACCAAAAACTATATTCAGAATTCAATTGTCTAAACCAGAAAACGCAGTGTGAGCATCAAATCAAACCATCCAGGATGTTACGGTTGACCGCAAGAACAGATTTACGGGATCTCTCCACAATGTCGCTACGTGACTTGGCAGTAAGATGGCCTGTAGAGTTGCCTGGACTATGGTGGAAATTTATCTGTCCTTTGAGTTACTATGTTATTAAGACACAAGGTAAGTTGCCCTATATTAGATGTTTTTGCAGAAAACACGTCATAAACTTATGGCAGCAAATTTAATTTCTTTTTTTTCATAGACACATACATCTGTATATAGGAAGTCATTCATGATCATTGTCATAATACTATACGTTTTCGTCATCACACTGCTTAAAAAGGCCTCTTCTCTTTTATTTTATGGCCAAACACAAGCTTATCTACAGAAAAAGTTGTAAATCTTTAATTCTGCGCTAGTACCTACCTATTATTCGCCCACTTACTATAGTATACCAGACCTTTGGGCTGAGAGACTAATGATATTTGTCGTCTGTCACTTAGCCTCAACTTCAAAACTGCCTTGGTTTATACTTTTCACCTTCTCATTTACTTCTCCTTATATGTTGAACAACAGGAACAGCAAAACCGTCATGGGAAAAGGTACAGTGAACATTGCAAGCAACCATTAATACGCTATGTGAGAAAATGTATTCAAGTAAATATCGATGTTTGGTTTTATGATAGATTGCTTTTTCGTAGTGGGTCGGTGTAAAAGTGGCTTTACAGAAACGTCGTCGTTCGTCGAGGTTACGTTTGACCAGTTTTGCCACATAAGCATTAGGTGATTCCTGGTTTTTGGACGACAGAATCGACATGTACGGCTAGTGAAACGTATCGAGTCGCTGTTTTTGGATTGATGTTCGACTTGAATAGAGCATTAAGTTGATTAATGTACTTGCTAGTATCGGTCATCTATTAAGTAACAATCTATGTATATAATATATAAAAGAAGAAGTCCTGACTAAATTTCAAAAGAAAAATATGTAAACGCGACTAAAACCGCTCAGCTTAGAGTACCGCTGAGTTATAAGTATTGGTACCGTTGCTGACGCGCCGATATTTTTATTTAGTTGAAATGCTTTATGATACGTTAAGTAAAAACAACTAGAAAATGTAGGCAATACAGCCTTCAGAAGTTTATTTAAATTAATTAAAAACAAACAGTCGTTCGGTTCCCAGGGAATATTCAAGGCTTTGTAAATATTTTACTTTTTATTTACCATCTAGGTAGGTATGCATAGGAATTTAACCTCAATAGGTTCTTCTCAGAAACTAAGAATAAAGGACTTGACTGCGGTAAAAAAACATGGTACAAAAGAGGTTTTGCGTCGCGATTTAATCCACTTTCTGATGGGAAGTAACAATTTTCTAGAATTAAATAATATGAAAGAACATAAGTATATCCACATATAAAGATTTTCCGTTTGTTTATAACTTTAACAATGATTAAAAATAGTTTTCGTATACAATCATTGCACAAAATTTATTCTTTTAATATATTTATGGAGTTTTCTTTCCTACGTCATGTCTGGTGTCGAAGTTTACTTTGACCGAAAGCTCAAGCTCATTGTAGGATTTGAGCCCACGATCTTCGTCGGCGTCACGGCAATCGTCGACAATTCCACTGCGCTATCATTGCCTCAAGCTTGCTGGTATCTCAATATTTCATCGAACTATGTGGATCCACACTTTAATTGCAAATATTTGAATACAGCATGCAAATACAGCAAAATCATTTTTTTACATTATTAAAATTATAATTTTAAGTCTTTTCAATATAGTCCCTAGGTTTTTTTTTTATCACAAACGTACACTATGATAGCCCATGAGCACAAAATAATGTAGCAAAAGTGTGCCAAAAACATCAAAAGAAATAAGCGCTATATATATTTAACGTAGCAGAACAGTTAATTTAATTTGTCTGTCTGTTTCACTCCCACAGTATGATGAAGCTGATTTAAATAATCCACCACACCAAGGGATCAGCGTAAAGTATTTTTCATTTTACATCGTCCAAAAATTGATCCTGCATAATCAATGCCAGGCCTGCAGCATTTTTTTTTTAATGTCAGTAAGTTGACAAGCAGGCATACGGCTTATATTAATATCTGCCGAATAAACATGAATAGTCGTGAAAATCCTTCTTCTATGTCCAGATCATATTAAGTTAATTCTGTTTATTTTCTAACATGTTAAAAACTCAGTACT
This sequence comes from Tetheella fluctuosa, assembly GCA_951216915.1. Classification (NCBI taxonomy): domain Eukaryota; kingdom Metazoa; phylum Arthropoda; class Insecta; order Lepidoptera; family Drepanidae; genus Tetheella; species Tetheella fluctuosa. Next base: position 3,408,841 of record OX578237.1, read on the forward strand.
TTACAATAATGTAAAATTGAGTCTGAATCTAGAATCATGGATAGTTTTAAAATTATAGGTTATGAAACATGGCAAAAAAGTTGTGCTACAAGTTAAGATGATCTATAACTATGATTATTCAATAAAATATATATGAAGAAAAATATCTCAGTTTATGTAATTAAATTGTCTTTAACACCTTTATTACATGAATGAGTTTAAAGCAAGTCTAGTAAAATCTAGGTTTTAAATATATCCGTCACGTTCTAACGTCATAATACAAAAAGAGACGGGGCTATCTTAAAACCTAGGTCTTACAAGATATGCTTTAATTCAACCATCTTACGTAATGAGACCGTAAATATTTCCACTATCATTTTGTAAACATTCTTCTATTGACATGAAATCAGTACAACAAAATATTCTATCTCAACCTTTGGACAATTTGCCATTTATTTCAAATCATCTACTTCTAAAATCTGTACTCGTACTAAAGAGACAATTCTACTGTATCAGTCGTTTCAACAAATACCCGGGTAACTAAAGGGTCTGTAGACAAAAGAACCGGCCAAGCGTAAGCCATACGAGTGCACCGGTGGTTTCGTCATAAAATAACGTAAACCGCTTCCTATTGTATCGTATTAGTGGCAATATTATTATCGCTGTTGGTTGCTTTTTAGGGTTCCGTAGCCAAATGGCAAAAAACGAAACCCTTATAGATTCGTCATGTATGTCTGTCTGTCTGTCTGTCCGTCCGTATGTCACAGCCGAAACTATAAGAATTATACTGTTGAAACGATGTAAGTAGATGTATTCTGTAAACCGCATTAAGATTTTCACACAAAAATCGAAAAAAACAATGGGGGTTCCCCATACTTAGAACTGAATTTTTTTTTTTTTCATCAAACACTTAAGTGTGGGGTATCTATGGATAGGTCTTCAAAAATGATATATAGGTTTTTAGTATCATTTTTTTCTAAACTGAACAGTTTGCGCGAGAGACACTTCCAAAGTGGTAAAATGTGTGTCCCTCCCCCCCTGTAACTTCTAAAAGCAAGGTCTTACAGCACAAATAAAGGGAAAATTCTAAAAAATAAAAAAGTTGAAAATTAAAGGGTGTCCCCATACATACATAGTTACGCCAATTAATAAAGACCTCTGAGTTGTATGGGCGCTCATACAATTTAGAGGTCTAGGCACCAACCTCAAATAAGGTAAATAAATAAAATTGGGCCTTTCTTGTGATGGACGAACGATGGACGAAGTTTGTACGGAACCCTCGGTGCGGTTTTTTTAATTTAACACCTACCGAATAATATTTAAGGTCTCTTTTGGAATGAAATCTTGTGAATTTATTATCTGTGAAGAGATAATTTGGTAACTCGTTATTGAGACAGAAATTTATTGCACAGCTATCTTTAGTTTGGGTTCCCTTAGCACTAGTTGTTTACTGATCTCTAAAAGTTAAAGTACTTCTTCAGAATGGTAAGCGCTTGCTAACGAACAGTCATATTCAATGTAAATACGAATAAAACTGTGTTGTTATATTAACGGGACGTCATGGATCTTATACAGGGTGTAGTAGTAAACGTTGTTTCTATTCATGACTATTGATTTCGATTTTTGTTTCTTGCAGTGGTGGAAAACTTAATAAAAAGAGTTCGTATGTGAGTGAAATGATTTTTATGACGGTTGAATTTTGACCACGGGCACCACTAGTTAAGAGAAATCAACCAGACTTACATATTAATAACTCACCATTGTTCTACCAAAAGATCATTATCATTTAATGAAAATTGGTTCTACCTACTATAATTGGCTTAAATCCCAATAGATTAATCCCACTTTAAGTTTATCTCATGTCCAAATTATTAAATACATATCTCTCTGTCTAGTTTTTATTTCGTTGAAATAATATCAATCAGAGAAACACATTATTTGTTTCTTTATAATCCACCTTAAACAAAATTGTTCTTAAAAATTATCTTTGAAATCTTTTGAATGGGAATACGAGAATGATAAAATTCAAGTGAAACTTCAACTGACTTTTCTAATAACGAAAAAAATTGTCGACATTTTTTATAGACCAGAATCCAGATTCCAAAGCATATACAGTTTTTAACACAATATGTTTTTTCAGCACCCGTGAACGTGATTTATTTTTAGGGTATTCTATCTATTAAGAGGGAGGAACAGAGTTGTTAGAATCTTGCACATGGTTGATATTTGCCTAAAATATAATGATTGGCGAATAGTGTCGCTTATAAGGATCCAATTCTGGGAAACTTAGGTTTAATGTAACATTTTTAAACTATTTAACTTTTTTAACCTATATTATTTGAAAATAAAACTATAAGTTAAAGATGTCAAATAGTTGTTTAACATTTTGACGCTTAAATTATCATCCTACTTGTACTACCGAGTCCTAGATATCGAATTCCAAAGGGAGCTAGGAATAAATCCCATTATATATTAGTACAAGGATAGTATTCATTAATTACAAAAAATCTCAATTTTAACCCTCAGCATAAGGTTGTAATTCTTAGTAAGAATAAATCGCTTTATTATGCATTCTTCCTAACACCATTTACCGCAGCCGTACTGTCAGTTCAATGACTTTTATAAGCAATTCTCTAGAATAAACAAGCCATCAAATAGGCACAGAATTCCTCAGGCCGCTAGGAGAGGCAATTTGTCTAAATTACAGATTCTCTCCGCTCCCAAACGATAGGTAATTCAAACAATGAGAGGCAGAATGTTATTTTTATTGTTACATATCTCGTAGAATTGAAATATTTGTACAAACGTATTTACCTTAGATTTGAATTGAGGTTTTGTTCATAACATGGAAAATAGTCAATTCAATCAGTTGAATAATATAGTCCATTCCCCGATGTAATTTCAGATCGTTTACTCCACATAAGTATTGAGTACATTATTTCTAGCTTAAGAGATGCAGTTTTATTCGCATTCTGGAGGAATATGTTTTCCCGGGATAAAAGTATCCCATGATTTATTACAGGGTAAGTATATGACCTATCCTTGGAACAAATTCTTGCACCCAATAATGCGTCATTAAGTAACAAAGTCAAACATACATAGAAACATTCACACATACCATATACCTATATACTTACTTAGGCAAGAAGTAGTTCACATGTGTATGCATGTGTGAACTACCCTATTTATATTAGTATAAGTAGGGTCATCTTCAGCATTTTGTACTTCATTACTCACAATGATGTTATAAGTTACTATCATAACTAGATTAGCAGTGTCCGGTAATGACGCGGTGCCACTTCGTATATGCCTGCAGGCATATCTGTTAGATATAAGTTCCCAGCTTGAAGACAAGCGTCTAATGGCACTGTCTCATTTTAATGTAGATAGTTTGAAGGTAGAAGAAACGAAACATATTATTATGCTTTCCAAACTACGTCTTTTGAACTCGCATTGGTGGATACGTTATTCCGAGAATTATTTGTAAAACGCTGCCACTCTAGTATATGTAAGCTCACTGATTACTCACCTCTAACATACCTACCTCCCAAAGCAAATGATCTCCAAAATTATGCCTCACTTTATATAGTGCTTCCCAACCCGTTATTTATTTTACAATCATAAATACGTTGAATAATAATATTAATAAATTCATAATTTTAAACATCAAAAGCTAATTTATTTTATTTATTAATATTACACCTGTTTATTCACACGATATAATATCTTGTTAACGAAATTATTTAAGTAAATGTAATATTTAATTTTTAAGTCTCATAGGTATAAAATAAAATACAAAACAACTATAAGATACAATAAAATTCACATAATAGTTTAATAATATACCTAATTTAAATTCAAATACTAGAAACCCTCAGTCGCAACCATACAAAGTTACTGAGCAAAGTCAGCAAAACTCATACGTAACTCCGAAGACACTAGTTACTAAGTTGTATGGCTGGCTTTAAACTTTAGAAATTAGCATCGAGTTATTAACACAGAGAATTATGTTAGGAAGGTAGATTTAAGTGCACATTACATACTTTAGACTAAAGTTTCACATAAATGTCTGCTTAGTTAGGTAATAATAATATATTCAAAGATATACCTTGTTGTTTTTAACAGCTAGACAGATTGTGATGCAATATCTATATTATAAAAGAGAAAGTATGTATGTATGTATTATATGTTCCTTATAGACTCCAAAACCGCTGAACCAATCGCGATGAAATTTTCAGACAGTCTTCATTAGCCCCGCGGGTAATCCTGTAAGGTTTGGTGGCGATCAGAGCACTCGGGACCGCGGAAGCTAGTATCAGATAGATACGTACTGTTAATAGACATAGTATATTATAATACATGTATTATCTAGCCACGACAAGAAAAATACTGGATAAGTATGTCGACCACACACAGTGTATAGGGTTCCATAGCATATACAAACTAGTTACCTATACTTTATGGTAGAATCATTTGTAACGTTCATAAGTGCCTTATTAGGGCCTAAACTGAATAAATGATTTTTGAATTTGAATTGAATTTGAATTTACAAAGTTAATTTTAACGGAAGCAAAACTATTTTTGTATTTCTAAAGACAATTTAAAAGCAATGTTATTTCTGTAGCCAATCCGTAGATGCCAACAACTTATCAATTAAAGATCTGTCTCCAAGGACCTACTGGTGTCTTCCGAGTAGTTGCACTTGAGAACAAGTTGCCTTCTAGGCTTTATAAAGGTCGGCAACACATTGGCAATCCCCCTGGAATCGCTTATGTCCATAGAGGACGGTAGCACTCACCATCAGGTGGAAAGCCGGCTTGTCAGTCTTGATGACATTTTATTTTCCTATATTTAAGACCTGCGATCAGTCGCCTAGACTATAATCAGATGTATTGCAAGAAGTTAAAGTTTGGATAGATAGAGCCACTGCTCCATCTCCCCTTAGTAAGGCAGCAGTCTTGATGACATAAAAAAAAATATTAAAGTATACCAACGCTATCTCTATGGCTTTATTTGCCAAAGATGTGAAGGCATGTCGTTTATGAGTCACTTCATAGCAAACTGCGTATTAATATTCAGCCAGCGTCCACAATGAAAAGATCCTATTCAAAATGCAGGCCACATTGTAAATTTCAGCGGCATACCACAGTCTATCTTATGACTTTACCATGCCATTGGGAAAAATAGGTATGAAATTTCTAAGCGTAGTGATCTAGATAAATATTTTAATATGAATACGTTTGTAAAATATACTAGACGACAGGAGGATTTTTGTATTATGAATGACAAGTTTTATTTTAGAAATAAACGTAACGGTGTCATTCGGGTACTTACAAAGATTAACTGAATTTTTTATATGTCAAGTTACCTTCAAACTACTTTTCCTTCAAGAAAAGACATGAATATTTCAATTGAAATATAAATGTATCACCCATGTAATATCCAAGAGAGAATTTTTTATTAGATAATCTAATTTTTGATTTCAAGATTGTTTAAATAAAAACATTATATTATGATGGTTACGTAGCAGGTAGTTAGAATTTTCTCATTTTTCTGTTTGTACATTGTTTTGGATTTGACCACAAACTCACTATGATAAATGTTGATGTGGTCGGAGGTGGTAAGCACACAAGGCCTAGAAGGAACTGCCGGAACACACCAATATACCAGTACCTTGGCGACAGATTTTCAACTTGAGGGCCAGGCAGACGGTTATTACAAAGTGCTACCACCATGCTATAGTTTTCCATCACCAAAACCTCAAGCGATTCGAACCCAATAAAATCGCCGCGGCATCCGTCGTCACTACCACTGAGCTATCATCGCATAAACAATAATTTCATAAAAACATATAGATTTCAAAATCTGTACGAAACCTCGTCAAGTAAAGCAAATAATAACTTGAATGCTTAAACTTATTAAGTAGACACAGTTTACTAAAACTTTGTTCCAAATCTTATTACATTTTAAAACCACATTGCATAAATTATATGTAAACGTGATGGCGAAGTATAACCAACTTGCTTAAATATGTATGTATCACTTTGACGCTGATACCATATACTAAAGTTATTTTGTAGTTTGAGATATTTCACACGGCTCGTGAGCTCGTATATAAAGTCACTTACTCACGACGGAACGAATATAGTACAAAATAATAATAATATTATGAAATTTTTGTACGATGTCGTGAACTTGTTTGTTTATCTTTAAGAGAGGTTTTGACATTGTTTATGCCGTTTTTTTTAATTTAAATGATAAGTTAATATAAATCTTTATTTTCCAGATTACATGAGTACCTACATTGTCATTACAATTTTATGTTCTCTAAAACCTTTCTGTCTCTTCAAATAACAATAAATTATCTAAATAGGTATCCAATAATTGTAAACAGATGATAAATCAAAAACAGATGGTTTCTGTAATTGTAAATTACAAGGACGCTAAAATTCGCCGGCAATGACGGCTTTATAAGTATCTTTCTAACGAACTAAGAACTGGACACGGGATTAATAAATATAATGTATGAAGGAGCACAGTTCTATAACAAATTGCTACAATCATTAAGAGAAGTGGAGTCAATAAATAGTTTTAAACCTAAACTCAAAATTTTTGTAAGAGAAAATTATTTTTAGTTTGGTTTCAACTTATCTTGTTACTTTTTATCACATATTTTCTTCTATAAGTATTTATTTTCTATATATATTTACATATTGCTCACTGTACGAAAAAAAAAAACTATAAGTTTAAGTAGGTATTTTATTATTTAAGCGAATATTGTATTTTGGGAATAAAGATCTTTAAACCTAACATCTTTCAGGCAGGTCAGTGAAAATATTATTTTAATTCTAACAAGCGTTTCGCCCCAGCTTCGCGCGGGTAGCAGATTATATACGCCTATTTTTTTTTTATTAGCATAATGTAACTCTCTTGGTTAACGCGGCTCACGCACAGTATAGCTACCAGTCGGCATGATTTTTTCCGACATCATCGTCATATTTCAGCCGTCATCATTCCGTCCATTGGTGAAATCCGTATGAAAATCCGTTCAGTAGTTTTGGAGTTTATTGCGTTCAGACAGGCATACAGACGCGGGGGGGGGCTTTGTTTTATAATATATAGTGATGCTAGTATAATTTGGCTGTCCAAATCATATACCTTCATTCACTTTGGCATCCCTAAATTGCGCTCGCAACTTGCATTTACTCACTTCCACTAGTTTGGGACGGAAAAAGTGTAGCTTAGAACGGAAAAAGCGGAAAATACTGGTCAGTGTTACGTTGGAAGTCACACTCAATATAATTGGCACCACTTTTGTCTTATGGCTATGTATGATGAACCATTACTAAGTGTTCTCCTTTGGCTGATGTTTATTATTTTCACCTACAATGAATGAAATGATAATTACATGCGTTTTGGGGTTTGCATGACAGGTTGTGTGATTGTTTGAATGTTTTGCTGTTTGTATGTCTGTTAAAGTTTTCTGAAAAACTTATTTAGATTATTTGTTTAGTATATTGATTTCCACAATACAGGAAACTATTGTAGGTTGGTTAAACGTATTTATTTAATACTTTTTAGAACTTTTTTATGTGTCTGCTGTTTGAAATGTCTGTGGAATGAATATAGAAGAAAGATTCTTTAAAATATTTTTTATTGTCATCTTTTGCTTATCTTTATATCGTTTATGAAATAGAACTTTATGTTTAGAAATGTCACGTCAAGTAAGCTCAATTAAAAATAATTACTTTTATAGTAAAAAGTTTATAAGCTTCTGAAATATTAATTTGAAATAATGGTTATCAAACATCCCTTTGACATCATTCTATATTTCTAGTTAGTCATTAAAATTACCAAAGTAAAAGCTACTCTAAAATTCTTTTGTGATTTTTCACTGTGTCTATTTATCTGCACTCGAAACCAATGTTAGGGGAAACGTACAGTGACCAATATTCGATTATTCTGCCACCCATATGTCTGTGGGGAATTTATGTCCTCTTTATATTTCCGCAGATTCCCGTTAGAATTTTTTATTTTCTTTTGTTTCTAAAAGGAAAAGATGTTGTTTGTTCTGCGTCGAGTTCTATTAATCACTATTATTACAGGAGATTTTCACTGACATCTTTCTTTATTTTACCTATACTAGTTTTTTGTCTTGCTGTTTCACCCGCGATCTCCTAATTTACGTCCTTAGGGGTTTTTAATCATTTCTTAGTATTTCTTGTTACTAGAACCAGTGTTTTCCGATCTAAGTTGATATTACCTGAAAGTCAGCCCATCTCCTTTATTCCTCAATCATATACCTATGCATAGAAGAAACTTGGTAGAATTTAAAATTTCATAAGGAACACCTATTTGTTTTTCGCTAACTTCAAAAACCCTATCAAACATCATACTTAAATATCGAATCCCTTATACCAATCTATATAAAAAAAAACTCCTTTGATTAATTTTGTCGTTGTTTATATAAAATAATCTTCAATAAAAACATTGTGAAAAGGTAGGCTTTGATTGCGTATTATGATGTTGCGCTTAAATTTCTTTATAGAGCATTCCCTTGTTATTTACATTTACTCCCTTTTCCTTCCTCCAGTTCCCTTTTTACATGCAATCGGTTTTTTTTATTAAAAAGATAAAAAGAAAAATACATCTCATAATTAGCCTCAAAATATAAAACAAAACATTGTCAGCGAAATGTATCAAAAGGAAACTCAAAGCCTTATCAAGACGGAAAACCCCTTTATGTGTGACTTGCAATACTTAAGCCTGATAGAAACAGTCCATTAAGTAGTTGTTTGTTTGTTATAATTCTCATTGTTTAGGTTAAAAGTAAGTAATAAGATTTATATCATACTAATATAATAAAGGAGACAACTTATCTATTATTTACAGTAAAAGAAAAGACAAAAAGGGGGCATAAAAAAATAACAGTAAGTTGGATATTTCTGACGTCTGGAAAAAGAACGATATCCATATTTAAATAATGTTTCTTTACATTTTGAAGAATAATCCTGAGATATAGTATTCTTTTGGTATTGCTAATATCTGATAGGCTACCGTAACCGCTTACCATCAGGCATACCACCTTAGTGGTATAAACAAAAAAATAATAACTGCGTCTCAGAATACAAAAGTGTGGTCATAATTTTTGTAACTAAGACTTTTCAGACGATATCCACATGGCTACAGGCCACCCTAACTTTTCCGAACGTCAAAGATTAGGGAATATTTATGTTAACGCAACGACATAACTTTACGGGATTCAGCACCCCTAAAACAGTAAAATGTAACTACCGTGCCGGTGTGAACGTTTCCTATCTGTTTTTATTTCTTTGACCGCAAAAAAAGATCGTAAATATAGTTCGACTACATTAATACATTGGTCGGTTGGAAAACCTACTACGGATTCTGTAGAATGTGCTACAATATTTGTAGATAGTCTACAGAAATGGTAAAGAGTAACTAATGCAGGAAAAATATAGTTTTGGGTTCGGATCCTACAATGAGCTTGAGCTTTGACGGGCCGGTTGGCGTGGTTGGTAAGATACCCTATTAATGTAAAAAGTTATCTGGCTTCCATAGTACAAGCTCTGCTTAGTTTGGGGTCAGATGGCCGTGTGTGAGGAATAATGTCCCAGAATACCTTTGGCCACATCATAACTTACCATAGATATCGTGGCCAAACACAAAGCCTATATAAAAAAAAAACTTTCGGTGAAAAAAAGAAAACAGCATAAGGAAACCATAGCACGGTAGTAGGGAATGCCTTCCTGACTGGCTGGCTACTCTCAAATTGATCATCTGTCGCAATACACCTATTTATTACCGGTGTATTTCGGTAGTTAGTACCTTCTAAGCTAACACAGGTACGATAGAGTAAAACAAAAAAACATAATAGCTTACATTTAATAATATTTTCATTCGACGAACATTCAAACTTATTTTACGACAGGTAATTGTTTCAAGTATCTTAAAGTAAGTAGATATTCAACTAAGTAAGTAAGAATGGCTCGTCAATATAATGATTTAGCTGGTAATAATATTGAGTTCGATATATTTGTTCCAAAGCTGAGTCACTTTATTAAAATTGTTAAGACCATCCTATTTCAATAATGATACTATTGTGAGTCACTCTAGTGTTCAGAGTGCCATAGTATATAGTATTAGATAGTAATAATTTATGTTATGCAAATTGGGCAAATCTGAGATATGTATAGATTTCTCATATTTACTTTAATTGTAACTAATTTTTTTCTTTTTTATAAAAATTATACTGCTCGATATTTTCGATGTTTTGCTTACATGTGTTTATGTCGCAATTAAGTTCCGAACTGTACATTTTTTGTTAACCTATTTTTTTGTGTGGTTGTGATGTGTTTTGTGCGTTAAATAAATAATGTTAAAGTTTAATAATACACTTTAGGTTTCCTCTCTAGCAAATAAAATAAAAATGAAAAAATATAAAAGAGTCCTTCTTTTCTTGTATGTAGGGAAATATCTCATTAATTGTAACAGAACTAATTTTATTTTCACAGAAACATAAAAATAATATTAAACATTAATTCCATTTCTGGAAATTCTTTTGAACGATAATCTGTTCTGTGAACATTTATTATAAAACTAGCTTATCGCCCGTGGTTTCGCTCGCAGACATAATAAAATTTGTTTATCTTTATTTCCCGCCAGCAGATTTCGATGGAACCAAATCCACTAGAAGTGGCAAGCTAAGCCAACCCCATAAAAATCCACTCAGTGTTTTTGGAAATTGGCGTGTTCAAACAAAAAAATAAACATAAAATGCATTCTATTACTCTTCCTTAATCAACCCCCAATCAGTTTTTGGTAAATATATTCAATATATAGACACACTGTTTCTATAGTTTTATTATACGTCAGTAGGTGTGCGTGTGTTCGTTTCAATCGCAAAATTATGCTTGAATATTTCGGCTGCTGGATTAAGGTTTTTTTTATGTGAAAAGGGTGTCAAATAGACGTTCCACTTGATGGTAGAATTCACCGCTGCCTATGGATATTTTCAATACCAAGGGAATGGCGGATGTTTTGGCGACCATGGGCTTACGCCTTAATAAAAACCCTCTGAGAGAAAAACAAAGAGTAGCTCCTTCCATATCCTAATGTTCCGCCTTCCCCATAATTTGCTAAAACGTAACTAAAAGTAATGATTAACTGCTGCGGCTTTGAGTTATGTAATCAGGTTGTTAGTTCACCTAGTTTATTAAAAGTCGACGATAACGTGATGAAATCGAATCCTACAATAATTTTGAGGTTTTAGTGCAGGAAAACGTTGTGAGAAAACCATAGAGCGGTAGTAGGGTACTTCACAGTCCCGTTTGCGATGATTTGCTGCCAAGCCCCTATTGGCCTGGCTACTATCTTCAAACATAATATCATTTTAAGGACTTATTATTATCACTGTGGCATTGTGACAAAACAAACATGCTATGAAGCGCTCGTGGCGTAGCTTGATTAGCCGTTCTTAACCGATCGGCAAAGCTAAGCAACGTCCAGTCTGACCGGTACCTGAATGGGTGACCGCCTAGTGGTATTTCACCTTGAGCGTTTCCGTGCTTCGGAAGGCACGTAAAGCCGTTGGTCCCGGATATCACTTAATTGTGATAGTCGTTAAGCTAGTTGGAGACCTCCTAGGTGGCTTGACAACTCCAACAGTAGGTTGATCAACTAGCCTACTTACCAATCCGCAGTGGGCACGCGTGGTGGAGTATTTGCCCATTCCCCTTACACCGTTATTCGTGAAAGGAGGCCTGTGCTCAGCAGTGGTCAGATATAGACTGTAATTATTAAACAAGCTATAAATAATTTATAGTAAAAAAATCAACAAAAGAAATGGGTAATATCACAAGATCCATTTTCATCAAGTATCAATTGATCTGGATGGATATTAAACACTTCAGTAGCCTATTGATGTCCATCAGGATGGCCCGAGACTTTCTCAGTATTTTTGTGGGCAGTTTATAAGCTCCATATAGATTTCACTAGCTACCCCTCCCGTTCTATAATATATCTGTCTCGCTCGCTCCTTCATACGTACGGCCACCCCAGTGCGTTAGCGTACCCCGTGACGATTGGACGACGTCGCGTCCCTACTTTTGGTATGATTTGAGTTCGCGATAAAATTTTTGAATATAGAACGCAGTGTTATATTTTATTTTTAAGACACAAATAGTGCTGCGTACATTTTAGTTTGGATCGTGTTGGGTAATGTGAAGTGTTAAGAAACGTAGGTATATAAGTAATAAGAAGTGTTTTATCAAGTGATAGATAAGTGGTAAAAGTGAAAGAACAACATACCTAATAGACAGTTTATTAAGGTAATTCTTTTTTTTTTTTTCTTATTGCATTTTAATTCAAATATTATTTTTTTTTCATACAAAATCGGACATGACAATATTTTTGAACTATTTGACTATTGAACTTATTTTTTTATAAAAAGTTTTTTTTATTAGTAGGTATTAAATTCTTAAAAATGAAAAAAATATGAATTTTTTACCGAAATAATTAGTCAGCCGACGGAAAAAAGTTTATAAGCGTGAGGACTATTAATTTCATATTCATAGAATTTAATTTTTTATGTCAAAAGATTGGCCAACTGACTTAAAGGTAATAGGCTACCTGATGGTAATTGGTTAGCGTAACCTATAGCAATTTGCGATAACAGGGAAATCACCATTAATTTACGAGGTAACAAAAAAAAATCAAGAGTCCAAGGTCTTTGGAGTGGTTTTCTTGAAAAAAAGGTTACAATTCTATGTGTACGACAGTCCGTGTAATAACTGAGATCAATTTGCTGTAGGTACGTAGATTTACATGTACTTGTGTCTGCTACAGATTGGTAAAGTCGTCTTAAAATTTTGACCTTTTAATAAGTAGTTTTCGGGATTAATTAAGTTAAAATGTACCTAACCAATGCTTTATTTTTGTGCCAGATCTTTTCAGATGGAGCAATTTGCAAAATTTCTTACTTCACAATTATCTGTTTAACTTTCCTAAATCCTAAAGGAATTATGTCTGGACTTAACAATTTTTTTTACCAATAAAATTTATTGTTCGGGCCTTTAAGTCCTCGAAAGAGTCCACATTGAACCACTGTGAATTTTATTCCGATTATGTCATCTGAAATCCAATAAGATGAAATCGGTAGAGATCCTACGATTCTATGAATGAATTTAATAAACTTTATTAGATTCAATACCCGATATTTACCTATAATGTTATTCTCTTCTTTACGTAAGATATGTGCTATGGACTAGTTTTGTTTTCTCATCTTTTAATATTGTGTATTTGTTGTTGATTTTTTATTATTTTTCATGATAGTCTTACACGTTTCCTACTACCTATTATGATTAAAGAACTACAGGCCTGTAACTGACACACCGACGGACTAGGCTTAGTAATTGAGTTCCGTTGACCTTATGGGTATCGCACTCGAATAAAAAAAAATAAAAAAAACTACAGAGATGCAAAAGTTTATAAAAACTCATTGCTTGGCTTGATCAAAAACTTTGTTAAATCCTAACTTTGATAAAGCAATAACATTATATTGAACAAAATCTTTTGTTTCTAGTTATTTGTTTCATTACCAGTTATTGAATAGGTTTGGAGATAAATTATGTTACCTACGTTATGGATATGGTTAGGGAAAGTGTAGCATATATTTCAGAATCTCAAATTATTTTGCTGACTTCAAAACAGTTCCTAATTTATTAATTACATAATTAGATTGCAGTTCCTACATCGTTTTTTAATAATTTTAGTGCAAGCCCACTTTGTAGTCAGTTTTATTTTTTGATAATTTTTTTAAACATTTCTGTATGTTCAGGGACTAAATAGTCACGTTTTTGTCATTGATTAGATGGGTACTTTGGTAAATTTACTAAATTTAACCCGCGTAAGTGCCATTAAGGGCTTAAGCTGAATAAATGACATTGGCTTCGAAAAACATGCCGGATATCCAGACAACAATTAATTTTATAGATATTATGAAACAAATACGTAGGTATAAATAAAAATATTATTTGACTAAATAGATTGTACTTATAAATGTAAAAATAAATAAAAATATAAAGAAAGAAAAAATATAATATTATAATTATAGCACATATAGCACACATTTTAATATCTAAAATTGAATTTGTTGTGTCCTAACTTATAAACCATCATTGTTAAGCTATGAAGGCAAAAAAAATTGAAGTTTTTCACCATATGTCTAATGCGTCATCTAACATCTAATGTAACACAGGAATTGGCCCTCCAGGTGATGATTTTTCATCATCATCATCATCTCAGCCGCAAGACGTCCACTGCTGGACCTACAGGCATACCCCAAGGATCTCCAATAGGACCGGTCTTGGGCGGCCTGCAATCAGCACCGACTTTTGCAAGGTCGTCCGTCCATCTTGATTGAATGATTTTTAATTAATTCCTATTAGGACACATGGTAGATTGGTCAACTTCACTTCCAGTTCTTTTCCATTCAGTAAACTACTAATTCCACTCGTGAATTCCCTTAAAAATCCGCATTGCGATTTGGCTTTAGCAGAAAAGGTTTTGTTTACGAGCTATTTACTCTTTCATACGAAAATAAATGTTTTTATTCTGCCGCTTTAACCTTTACGGATCCTTCTTACAGGCCTAATGGGGAATTTCGCTAAGTAAATAGGTTTTTTTCAAAGCCTATTTAACTTGTTGATATAAATTAAGAGCGATACATGTTCCTTATCTGAATTTTTGTATACGACAGACAAAAAAAGTACTTACCTATAACCTCCTAACCCCCGGAGGTATAAAATGTTTCTGAATTGGATGAATCTTGGTACGTTTTTTTAAAATGGTATATCAATAGAGGAAAAAATAATTTAAAAAAATTGATGAGGAAAAATAGGTTTTCCATAATATGTCCCACCTATAAGACATTCGGCGTCAAGTTATTTTTCAAATTATTACTACCAATTTTATACTAAACGTATTTATGCTATTTTCTTAGTGGATACTGAATTGATTTATGTTCCAATTTTGATGAATAAGTAGAAATTAAAAATAAATAATTAATTGTAAATATGTAAATAAAAATTTAATACAATAGTAGAAATTGATTCATGAGAAAGGAAAAAATGTACAATTGATTTTTAGCATGGTAAGCGGTTACCGTAGCCTATAGACGCGTGCAACACCAGGGGTATCACACAGGTATGCCAACCCTGCATATATCTCTTCACAGCCTTCTTAAAGAACCTCATGCTGTATTCCCTTGGGAAAACCCCGACGGGAAGCTCGTGCCACAACCTGAGCGTCAGCGGTACGAATTGATGAATTTTTAATGTTATTTAAGCAACCTATAACAGAAGAAAGCAATCGTCATAATTAAATAAATTACTACATAACGAAGGAAAGCTACTAGGTCACAAGTAAATAATTAAATATATATGTGTGTGTGTACGTAAAATGTAATTCTAGAAAACGGCTTCAAGACGAGCTTTTTCAAAGTGAAAAACTGACCAAGTGCATGCTTGGACATGCTCAACTTGGTAGGCGTTTTAAATATGTATAAACTTGCTTTCTGCCACGGTTTCACCCGCAATTACCTATTTTACCCCCTTAGGAAAGATTTAAGATTGAATTTCAAAAAATATATTCTTAGTACACGTAGGAGACGTTACAAGAGAAATATGCCCTCCAAATATCGTGTTTCTAGGCTTAGGTTTAGATTCGGCGTCGAAAATCACCTGTCAGTCAGTCGGGACTTCTTCTTTAATATATAAATAGGCTACATTGCAGCGATATCACAAATATTCTGCTAGTAAAATTTCCGAGACAGGCAGACGTGGGTACTTAACAAAACTATAAAGGTTTTACTACGGGACCTTAAAAATCCTTGATACTCCGTTATCACAGAATTTGCAATGTACGGCCCTTCGTGATTCGAAATCATAAGCCTTATATTGTTGTTCGTAATATAAAGTAATAGCTTACGTTATTAAATTCATATAAGTGCCTATAAAATGTAATCCATAAAATATTATGGAACATTAATAATAATTCTAAGAATTATATTTCGTTTGAAAATAATTAGGGTACAACTTCACATAACAATTTTATGTCATGGTAAAACGTAATAAAAAATCATCAAGTTTAAAAAGAACAGGAAAATGTTCATGTTTCTCAATATTTATTCTTGCAATCATTCGCCAAGCATCCTTATTTTATAAAATTCTGGGCGCAATTTACAATTCAATAAAGCAATTTGACTTAGAAATCTTCGCTTGCATATTTCTTTCCGAGAACAGATTGTATTAGCAATTGTAATGTATAGAGATTTAGTGACTGAGATTGGTTAAGTTGTAAATCCTGAGCTGAAAGTAGATTGAACATAAGTTTTGAATAATAAAGGTACCTTTATAGCAGAATTGGTAATACGTAAGCAGACTTAATAGATGCACGTTATTATTATGGTTACGGTTTAGAAAGTCATGCAATTTGCTTATCTAGAAATGTAATCTGTTGTACGATCGCTTTAGGTTGATGATATTGATATTGAGATCTGAAAAGGATCAGTACGTAGATTGCGTAAGTTTGTTGCAAGGAGATTCAATTGGAAACAAACTCATAATCGATAGAAAATTACAATGTCGAAAGTAGTGTAGTAACGTAAAAAAGTAATAAGAAAACCGCAACATTGAAACGGTTTAATTGAAACTGATTGTCACTGATTACAATAATGTTATGGAAAAGACTTGCAAGCGTTTTGAAAATATTAAATAATATACTTTTAAATTAATAGCACTAGTTGTTAACCTCTGAAATGAGATTATTATAGAAAGCGTGATGTTGATCGATAAAACAAGTAAGAGACGATAATTTCATCACACTATTAAAAGCATCTTGAATTTCCTACATATAAACCTTACATGACTATCACGTAACTATCTACTGAAGCTGCGTTTATAAAGTAGCATAAAATCATGCTATGAAGCCGAGCCTTTAAACAAACTTATTGAAATTCGTTTCTCGAACTCGCATAACTTGGAAATGATTGATTATTCGATACATTATACGATGGAAATATAATATTGCCAGAATACAGGCCAAATCTCGAAGTTGCCCGTACTAACATAACTTATGGAAGGATAAACTGTAACATAAAATGATTAATAACATGTGAAGTTAGGTATGTTTATTTCTTTGGAAATTTCCGATTTGCTTATAACCATGTAAATTTATTACATACTAGCCTTTCGCCCCGCGATTACACTCGCGTACCCCTATTTTACCCCCTTAGTTAATTTTCTTATTTAATTTTTAAAAATCGTTCCTTACTACTTACACTTAAATTGTCAAAGAAACCCACATCCAATTTTTTTTACGGTTTTAGCCCTAGAAGTTTGGGCTGTGCGTTGATATATCAACCAGTCAGTCAGTGGTTCTTTTATATGTTAATTAGACTTTTTAATAAAAAGAAGATCATCTAACTTCAACTCCAGACCTCCCGAGACGCTTCTAACCAACAGCTTCCAGCATTCCTAGATAAGGTTATCGATCCACAAGATTTCGTTGACACTTACCTGTTTGTGGTCGTTTAGGAAAAATATTACTTTTCAATCGGTTCTTTTTGTAGCTGATATTGTCTATTGTATACAGAATACTACCTCAGCTTGGGATGAACTCTGAGAGGTAAAGCAAAGCCAAAGAGGTTGCACGCGTGCGCGCAAGCATTTGTGGCTTATAATCTCGATAACTAGCCTCATTAGTTAGTAGGTTTTATAAACAATATAACAGCTTATAAGCTATAACTTATTCATTCAATTAATATTTCTTTGTTTTTAATTCCATTGCACGTAATCATGGTTTGAAATTTATTGAGCAGATACGATCAAAATTCCAAATAACTATTTATTGGTTGTAAAATTTAACACTCCTTTACACGCACAGCAAATTTATTAGCAGCTTTTAATGTTTTATTAGCTTAAATTAGAGGGTTTTGGAATCTTGAGTGGTAAAGTGTTGGGATTACGGGGATTTTATTAGCCTTTTGTGAACTAACTAAAAACTAAACTATTACTTGTGTAATATCATTATTAACAGTTTAAACTGTCCCAATGCCTAATGCCTCCCTTTCCTTTTTCCAATCTTCTCGATTAATATATACGCCTATTAATATATTAACTGAGATTTCGATATGAAAAATTACATTTGGATGATCAAATTGGAATTCAATCCAATCTCAACCTAAAGTAGCTAATCATAAATAATATATTTCCTCAAAATCTCTTTGCCTCATTTTCAGAGCCTATTTTTGTGAATATCTCGAATAATCCAGCGCTTTCACCCTAACTACCTACGTCTGTGTTACGTAAAAGCAATTGGACTATACCCATACGAATAATAAAATTCTTTCATGTCCGCACCTGCCTACCTTTATAGCGTTCATGCGTCGTAACTACTTATTGCGACAATAGTGTAGTTATATTACGCTATATTACATACTAGCTTTTCACCCGCGGCTTCCCTCGCGTACCTATACTTTATAAAATGTCCATAACTTTTTTCCCGTTAGCCACTTGCGATGAAAGAAAGCCTATTCGAAGCGCCAAGCTAAGCCTAATTAACCTGTCAAAACTTAATTCGTTTAAAATCCATTCGATGATTTTGCAGATTACCGTATTCAAACAGACAGACAGATAGACATACAGACAGGTAGTTCTCCATTTTGGAGACTATTGACACGATTTTATATAACATACGACTATATAATATATATATTTTATAATATATATTTTATATTTATATTTTATACTATGAAATGAAAATAATTAATGGGGATGATCTATATTCAGCAGTGGATTTCCTCGGAGTATATATGATGATGCTGGCTAAAAAAATGTATGTATATCATTGCTCTAGATGTGACACCTCGTAATTGCAAGTTATGATGTCCGTAAAATAATTTTCCACCTTTCTGGTGATATTTGTATGTACATTGATTGCAACAACTAGCGATTTCTAGTAACTAGTCTAGGTACCACTTTATATTTTGTCTCTCCGAAGTATACTAGTTATAACTAGGGTTATACTAATGTAACATAATTATATTTAATTAATTTGACATTATAGATTTACTAGCTTTCGCCCCTTGGTTTCACCCACGTTCCCCAGAAATCTTAAGTTTTCCCGGGATATAAAGTAGCCAATGTTCTTCTCCATATCATAGGCTATCTACGTACCAAATTTTATCGCGATCGGTTCAGCGGTTTAAGCGTGAAAAGGTAACAAACAAACAAACTCACATTCGCAATTTACAATATTAGTTGGGATTAGGATAGTTAGGAAGGTAGTTAGGATTGTACTTTTTTACCTACTTATATTTTTAACTGATAAGTAAAAATATATTTTTGAAATTCAACGGTTTTATATGTAAAAATACATTTCTTATAACCACATCCAATCAACATGTTTCAGCCTGAATTATTTCCAAGAAAAAACAATAAAAGTCTAAAGGTCTCAGCCCTGGCTTGGAATTCACCGTAATATTCGCTTCGAGTGCTAACCCGCTTACAGACGACTTGTCCTTGGCTTAACGAGCCTGTAATACTATTAGGTTCTATTTGAATAATCAAGTTATTGAAGGGGTTAATTGTATGGTTTTTGTAGTTACGCTCTGGGAATTATTAGAATGGGTGGAAGATTGATTTATTAGTGATGATATTGTATTAAATTTCAATGCAGTGAAACAAAATGATACCAGAATAGAATTAGGTACTCATCAATTTGAACAAATTCTAAGTCTGTTTGTCCGGGGTCTATGTAATTAGCTATTTAACTATATATTTAAAAAAAAAGTTTTTGTACCTATAGATACCTATATTTTGTGTATTTTTGTAAAAGCTCTGCTTGGTGTCGGATCAGATGGCCGTGTGAGGAATATCCCAGGATGTTTTATTTTAATTGAAGTGCCGGTGATCTTCATTCTTGAATTAATGTTTAAAATTATGGTAGAAAAAAATGATATATAGTATCTTCATAAATAACTTTTCAAGGAAGAACCAACTTACCTACGTGCATTACAATTTTATACAACAACAAAGATGAAGAAACTATTTCAAAATGATTTCATGCATTCATTTATTAATACCACAAACTGGCCAACCACAAATTTTCACGAACGAATCGATTCATTGCAGCTCTGGGTCGGATTGCCTAGACTGATATTTCATAGCATCATGAAACAAGAACAATTCACGACCGTTATACCTACATTTATTGAACAGTTCGGTCTGAACGCGGATCACTGACTCTCTCCACTTTAACAATTTTTATTCCACATCCAATTTTACTTTTGTTTTTTCTCCTTTTGTGTTTTATGTCATGAATACGGCCTGTATTGAAAATGCCTGGTATGAGTTTATTTTGAACAATTTTCATTATTGATATGATTTCAATATTTTTTCTTTTATTTTTCCGATCGGTTGACAGAATTCTGCCAATCAGCGGATTATATTTAAAACCCGATTGTTTTTGCAAAAATAAAAACAATGCCTCGAAATTTTGTAGAATGTTCGAAACATTTTCACAAAATAAACGTTTTGTAATGCAAAATACTTTGTTTCAAAAAGTTTTCTAGAAAAGCTTGATATAATTGAGTTAAGGCTCGATCTACAACTTTCAAAGCCCCGCTTCCGTCAGATAAGAATTTCAATGAAATGAATTGAACTCATAAAACTTTGCCTGCCACTTAAGAGTTCTCATACAAAATGGTGAAATGTAAATAGTTGGATGTCTATGAACTTGAAGACGTTTTTAAGTGCTAAGTACCTACCTAACTAAATATTGAGAGGAAATGTGCATAGCTGCACTTATTTATAGACGACCAGATTTAGTGAAATAGAATATCTAAAACAATAATTTCCCTCGACAAATATGAGGAAAAAGGCAAACATGGGGAAAAACGCGTGAATTAAATATGTCCAAAACATACGACCGTGTGTCACGTAACAACGATAAAATAACTGGTAAAAACGAGAAACTGGGTAAAAACACGTTCCATAACGGGTAAAGTTTAACTTTGAATACTGTGTAATGAAATAATATCCGATAAAATATTACAGCGTGTTAGGAAATATGAGAAAAATAATTTATAGATATCAATGGGTTGAAATGAAATAAAAAATAGATACAATATATAAAAGAATATGGTAGGTGCATTGATTATTATGAATTAACCATTTTACTTTATAGTTTTTTTTTAGTTAGATAAATATTAATGGCGGATTTCAGTAAAAACGAATAATTTTAAAAAAAACATCGAATGAGAATGTCCAGTAAAAAAATTCAGAATGGAAATGAATCAGTAATCCCATAGTTAAATTACGACTACCAAAAGTCAAAAGAACGAACATTTTTTTATATTAAAACTAATTATTTTTTCACGCTTCACAGTTCATTGCAAAATACAGCCATTGCGTATCGACCTGGGGATTTTTTATCAGTATTTCTGCATAGTATATATATAATATAGTGTCTTTATTACTGTATTTATTAATAAAACAGGCTAGTGCAAGTTGCCCACGGAGGATTCCGTACGATAATAATAAAACCAACTCAATATGTGGCTTTTTAACATTCAACATGTTCTTTTTGTTACATAGTCATCACATTTATATTTGCTATTTAAGTATTGGATAAAAATAATATTATAGCCATATTGCACTTATAATAAAATATTAAAGAAATATGAATCTTATTATTATCTGTAATAAGGTTTATCTATTTATTCTATGGTTAATTGTATAACTACAAATATGGACCTTACTTTAAACGGTCAAGAATTCTTTGATATTATTAAACGTCAAAAATAAAATAAATGGATGGACAGAGTATACGTAATGGCATTTATAAGATTGAGGCACGAGCTATCCTTACTAATGAATATAATTAATATCCTAATCAAAGTTATAACGGGCCATAGTTTACCTCATCTAGGCTGGGTTTCTGGAAAATTCAGTGGTTATATACCTACTACGTACAATGTATGGAACTTAGGTACAGCTTTGACAGCAGAGCCAGTGAAGTTTACCTGAGGTAAATTAAGGCCTATTCCATTTATGTTTGCTATACACACTAACTGCATAATAAGTTTGGTCTATAAATGGAGAAAAAATTGTCTATGGTCCTAAACACAGAATATTTTTTTTACCTTGTAAATAAATATAAATAAATATTCTGGGACATTATTCCTCACACACGGCCATCTGACCCCAAACAAAGCAGAGCTTGTACTATGAAAGCCAGATAACTGATATACTACATATACTACTTTTCTTTTGTAAATACATACATATATAGATAATAACACCCAGACTCAGGATAAACAGACATGTTCATGCACGCAAATGTTTGTCCTGAGTGGGAATCGAACCCACAACCTGCGGCGTGATAGATAGGGTGTCTTACCAACCACGCTAACCGGCCCGTCAAATGCAGTATTATGTTTGCTTACAAACTGCAGATATCTTCATTACAAAGTATTCGTGACAAAAAAATTAATTTCTACCAGTCACGGATATTGTGAAAAAAAAAACTTCATTTTTTCGAAGTAATTATGAAGTTTCTGTGTATTTGTGTTTGAGGCAGTTCAAAACCACATATTAGGCGGGATGCAATATGAAATCCATATGATTTTTTAGTGACTGACAATATTTTCAGGGCTGGAAGTACCTACCTACTCATCAATATGAATAACTTTTATTGTGGGATCAACTCTGATATTGCGTAAAATAAAATGGTTCCTTCATACATTTTGGTAGAGTAGGTAATTTCACAGTTAGTCCCATAGTAAAAGTTGTTCATATTGATGAGTACATCCACCCCTGCATGTATTGCCAGTGACTAGAAAATCAACCTGTATATCAAACTCAACAACCAGGGGCTGCGTTTCCACCAGATATGCGTAGCGAGGGATTTGTTTTATCCGCCAATATAATCGCTTTATTTTCACAGCTTAGCACAACATAGATCTAATGTTGGCGGATAAAAACACATGCCTCAGTTGGTATCACATACCTTTGAATTTGATACTTTCATCAGAAACTCGGGTGAATATGCAGGGTACAGTAGAGATAATTTAAAAAAAAATATTTCACTATGCTAAATAAATATATCGAGATATACGACTGGATTCCTCCGATAAAAGTAATCATGCGACATACAAATAAAAAACAGCCGTCAAAGAAAGGGTCTACATTCCGGTACATACCTACATAAATCCTATTACACATATCTCGGATTGTCTCGGATTCCTACTCGGACATTCAAGACTTGTTTTAAAAAAAAAATTATGGTATATCTGTAGTTTTGTCACAAAGCATTAATTGTGTATTAGTTAAATCTAAATCCTACTAATATTATAAACCGCCCCGCGGTTTCACCCGCAAACCCCTATTTTACCCCCTTAGGGGTGGAATTTTCAAAAATCCTTTCATGCTATATGTATGCCAAATTTTTGCCCGATCCGTCAAGTGGATTGAGCTGTGCGTTGATAGATCAGTCAGTCACGTTTTCCTTTTATATATACAGAAAGAAAGAAGAAGATGTGAAAGTTTGGATGTTTGTAACTCAATCACGCATAAACGGCTGAATGGATTTTTATGAAACTTGGTACATAGATAGATCATACCTTGGAATATCATATAGGATACTTTTTCTTCCTGGAAATCAATTTTCATTTCAGAAAGCTAGTTTTCAATTGAGGTACAATCTACCAACATAGTAATAATTATAAACTCTACTGCGTAACTTTACCTCGTAAATTGTACTAACTTTGCTTATTGGTATTGACTTGCACGCACACATTCATATTAAACTTAAGAGCTAGAATAATCATATTATAGTAATTAATTTGAAATCACTTCACTCCCATCTAAGCAAATAAAACTTAAAGTATATTATTATTTAGTTGTTTTGCTGTATAATGTGATTAATATCATTTGGTACATACTATTTATTCGTAGTTTGGTACATTATTTTTTTCTAAAACATTTTTTTCGTCATAGTGACTGTATTTACTTTTTTAAACGACGAAAATATAACTCCTTAACTATTAGGAGTTAGTGAATAATTCTTTGAATATTATAGACTCGTATAGACTTTCCTTTGAGTTAGACAGGTGAGCTGATGATGGAAGGTACAACTCCTTGTTAGGAGTTAGAGGATAATTCTTAAATTACTGTATAGACCGTTAGTTTTTATTCTTTCTAATCATTTGGGTGATTGTGTCGGGAGTCTTAGTTTAAGGCTACTGAACAATTTTGAAGTCAGCGAAAGGAAAGCACGTGTTCTAGAATATGAAATTATTTCGCTGAATTCAAAACGAGTTCTAACATCGTTATGTTATACTTTTTAGTGCAAACCCATTTTGAAGTCAGGTTTTCCTTTTTGTTAAAAGTTATTTTTACATCAAGACTTAACACTAACATATACTGGGTGCTATTTATTTTACATTGAGACAAGGCACTATAGAAACATACTGATTATTGTCTCGTCTGTCTTATCTTTTGAACTCGTCTATAATTTATTATTTTTTGCAATGCGGACTTATGAATATAGGTCATTTCTTAACGGCTTTATTTCATACCTTTCATAAATTCACGATGAGATTACAGTTAATCATTATCATGTAAGAAAATATACTCTATAAAGTAATAATAATATACTAGAACATTCTTCACACAGGGTAATCTGAACCCGAACTTAGCAGAGCTTGTACAGTCAGCGTCAAAAGTAGATGATCAATTTAGCACCGTGTCACATTACGCATTTGATGCTAACTGTACTATCAAAACCAAATAACTTTTCAAATCTGTACATATAGATAATCTCCCGAACTCAGGAATCAGCAAATAGAATATTCATCACAAATTACTGTCCTGGCTGGGAATCGAACCTATGGCTGGTATATCAACCCAGCATATCAAAAATGATATTATAAAATGATACTGATGGTGTTAATTAAAACTAAAAGCAAACCAGATATTTAGAAAACTCTTACTTGTACATTAAACATTAATACAGGTTGAAATGGGACTACATGAAGCCTGAAAATAATATAATATAACATACTTTAATTACTTATATATTATGTCGTTTCGTTAAATAGAAATGTGTCATTCAGAAAATATTGTGTCTGCGTATTGAATGAATATCAAAGAAGAAATACACGATTTATGTTTATTTAATTTTCATTTCTAAATATATCTTAAGAAGTAAAATACATTGGCAAGATCCCAGAAGCGTTGAGCTATTTGATAGAAAATTTACTAAACAAATTTGTTATTGTTGCGATTCGATTTAATAGATTATAATATTTTTAATTAATTTGGCAATTGCATAAAAGATAAAATTGCCACATAATGTGATGAGATGAAGTAATTTAACGTTAATTTATAAAATAAAATTATTATCTTCTATATAAATAAAAATGAATCACCGAAATGTTTGTAAGCGCATAACTTCCAAACGACTGCACCAAATTGGATAAACCTTTCTTTTATGTGTTCGTTATTGTCAGGAGAAGGTATGTATGAAAGAAAAAAACGGGAATGTGGGTAAGAACAGCGGGGAACAGCTAGTATATTTATAAAATAATGTAAAAACCTATAACATAAAAACCAAAATAGCAACACCCTCTTCTCACCTATCTTTATATTCCGAAAATTATATTCAAAATATACATTTACACTAATATTAAGGAGATAAAATGTAATTAAGAAACGCAAGAGATTCAAGTAGGTGAACTAGATTAACTATTATAGGATAGTAAGATAGGTTATTAAGATTAGACAATCATAAATCATCATGATCAACAACATTATATCAGTTATCTGGCTTCCATAGCACAAGCTCTGCTTAGTTTGGGGTCAGATGGCCGTGTGTGAGGAATAATGTCCCAGAATATTTATTTATTTATTTATATGCTCGGCTACCCGTGCGTAGTCGGGGCGGGTCACTTCGTTATTGTATATATATTACTTACTCATGGTCGATTACCCCGCAAAAAAAAACATAACCTATTAATACATAAGCTGAGCGTAATCATTATAATGAGATTACAATTATGTTATAATTAACATGCATGCATAAAGCGTACGTACAAGCGATCTTGTGCCACGATCCACTTACAATTTATTACAGGCCGTTTCATTATGCTATTGATATACAGACGCGTGGCTGAAATGTAGCAGGTATGCTGTAACTTGAAAATCCTAACGAGATATTTTTAAAAGTACGATTAATATTTAGACCTATGCTATATTTAAGTAAAATTAAACGTTTGTTTGTCCATCTCTCGTATTGTAATAAAGCAACAATTTCAGTTGATATAGGTAATGGAGTCGAGAAAAACGGTTTATAGCTAGCTACTTTATGTAAATCAAGTGCTGTGCAGATTTTGAACTCCTTTGTGTGATATATTTGTAATTGGTTGAAATTATGACTATACCAATATCATGTTAATATTATTGTTTGCTTGAGACATGATAAATTAGATCTAACATAATAATATACCAATTACAAATATAGCTACAACGGAAAATAGCTGTTAATACGTTTGGAGTAAGGAGTAGGTGTGTTCAAATTCGAATTCAAATTTATTTATTTGTGACAAATTACACAAAATGATGCAAAAAAGAATAAAAGAACATGACTAAATAAAAATTAAATTAAAGACAATTGTCACAAAACGGCTCCAACTCAGCGTAATACTGGTTAAACTAAACCAGCGCTGGTCTTCCGTTAGAACCGACTTGAGTCTGTTACTTTGATGTTTTTCCATGGTTTGTGACATACATACATGCCCAAGCACTAGAAAAACATAGTGGAACATAATACAAACGTCGGAAAAAAATACATATTACAGTAAAAAAAAAATATAAGAAACTTTTTAGAATTGTATCATGAAGCTAAGATAAATAAAGTGACTCAAAATGAAATGAGTAGGTACTTAATATACCTACCCTATTATTAATGATGTTCCCAAAATAATGAGGAAATAATTTTACATTATAAAACAGCGCGGTTTCTCGCATAAATTACCGCTGTACCATTGTGACACTAGATTTTCAGGTTGTAACATAAATATACATAAGTTATGTTTATGTTTTATGCCTCGTGTAAATCAGGCTTAAAGCGTTTTTCATCATATTTAAGTAAGCGATGCGAGAGTCGTATAAACAGAGTCAAATTATGTGACTCGACGAGATTGTGCCCAGAGAGATATGGGTTTTACAGTTTTTTCACCCTATATTTTTATTTACAGACTTGGGTTTATGAATTAAGGTTTCTATTGAGTTACTGATTTCAAAAATCGTTTGTTACAGTTTTTATTCATGCTTATAGATTTTGAGTTGCAGAATAACGGGATGAGCAATGTGAGTGGCAGTAAAGTGTATTTCTAATCATATGGCCTTGACTGACGACAATGCTTAGGTGCAGCACTCGCTCTTGCAACATACATTTTATATAATAAATCTAAGTTTGTTTTGAAAATAGTAATTTGAGTTTATTGCCAGCTCTTCTCAGCAAAAGCAACTTTCGGAACCGTGCGTTAGTCTGACAATTCATAAGTGCCTGTGAAGGCCTATTTGAATCAATAAATATTTTATTCATTCATTTATTTCCATTTCATTTACCAAGACGCACAGTGTAGGAGAAGGGCAATATATAAATAAATAATTTTCTAGAGAGTAAAATTAAAAATACCGGCCAAGTGCGAGTCGGACTCGCGCACCGAGGGTTCCGCACAAACTTCGTCCATCGTTCGTTCATCACGGGAAATGCACAATTTTATTTATTTACCTTATTTGAGGTTGGTGCCAATTAAGCTAGACCTCTAAATTGTATCAGCGCCTATACAACTCAGAGGTCTTTATTAATTGGCGTAACTATGTATGTATGGGGACACCCTTTAATTTTCAACTTTTTTATATTTTAGAATTTTTCCTTTATTTGTGTTGTAAGATCTTGCCTTTTGCCAAATTCCGTGATTCTAGGTCAACGGGAATTACCACAAAACAAATAAAAGGGCAAAAAAATCGTATGGGAGCCCCCCTTAAATATTTATTTTATTTTGTTTTTAGTATTTGTTGTTATAGCGGCAACAGAAATACATAATTTGTGAAAATTTCAACTCTCTAGCTATAGCAGTTTTTGAGATACAGCCTGGAGACAGACAGACGGACGGACAGACGGACGGACAGACGGACGGACATACAGCGAAGTCTTAGTAATAGGGTCCCGTTTTTACCCTTTGGGTACGGAACCCTAAAAATGATAAAAATAGAACCAATCTAGTTAAAACACATTTTCCCTGAGGCTCGACCTGTTTGATATAGTCGAGGTTGTTAAATGAAAGTGTTGTGTGGTCTATGTCATAAGATTATCAATTGTGGAGGGCATTTAATGAAATTTCTGGTTAATGAAAATGTTATATTTTTTTCAGTAACTCTGATGAATTGAGTGATAACTCTCAAGATATCATCAAAAACCTTGCATTGTAAATCGTGGACGTCTATGAAACAGAGATACAAAAAAAAAAACAGAATTTAAAGTTATAAAGAGTATAGTTTCTTTTGGAAATGATCATCCTTAGTTCAGGAACAATGCTCGTTGAATTATAGAACTACCAAGTCTGCTTATATTTATTACTGTCCAGAAATCTCAGTGCGCGAGTTCATCTCACACTTGTGTTGTTTTTAAAGGTGTTGATATAATAAAACGTTCACTTAAGCGAGTCAGTAGAGGATAAATTGCAAATCTTTTAAGAGAGGTAGAGCATAGCGATATGTCGCTCAAAGAGCAGCTCGACTGGGAAAGTACCTCCACCTTACAGAATACCGCAGCCAAATAACTTATAGTTGTCTTCCTGCGCGTTAGTAAGGTCGCCAGAGCTCATCGGGGAGGGGGGAAGGGTCAGCAACGCGCGGATACGTCTGTTGTTGCAAGCGTTCATAGGCTACGGTAACCGCTTACCATCAGGCGGGTCGTATGCTTATTTGCCGACTATGTTGTATAAAACAAAAACTGTATAGCACCCTCTAGGAAGCTACATATACTATAATACTATCTAGAAACTGCTCTGAAGTGATATCTAATATTGGTACAATAGTTTTTGAGGAAAATGGTAACAGAAGTACACAAAAACAAACACATACAACCTCTTACCCCATACGTATAAATACCGTCTTCGTTCTATCGTGGGAAAAAGTACCTATAATGCGGACGATTCAACCATTTAAGTTTTTAATGCTGACTGTATCAAAAGGTCCACACGTGTCTTATATATGAAGCTCACATTATTATTGGTAAATTGCGGGATTAGTCGGGACTATGTCCCTATTTCGGGTTGGATTTTGTATAATTGAATGGAGAGCCAGGTTAGGTATTACATACAGGATGGTAAGCGTTACGTTCTGCCTGTTCATACATGGTTATCTATAAAATGTGTGTCCATTTACAAGATCAGTATAATATTTGAGCATGTCATCACTCAGCGAGTGGTGTTTTACATGGCGGGTCTAAAATATTCAACAATTCGTTTTTATACATATAATTTTACGAAAATATTATGAGAAAGGTGAAAAACAATACGTCTACTGTTTTACAGCTTTCTCATAACATTGTAGGTGTCTATGTTTATTTTGTCCTACTCCGACATAATAACGCAATAAGCTGGCATTTGACCACACACAATCTATCTCTTGTACGTGATTATGTGGCCGACGTGGAATGCAAATAAAATCTATATCCTATAGGCTCTCTAGTGCAACTATCGAAATACTGTTATTACAATTGCCTATAAAAAAAAATGTAGATTCTTTCTTTTACTATGTATAGCCCGGTGTTTGACCACCGTGGTAAGTGATGATGGAACCGAAGGTGGTTAGCACACAAAGCCTAGAAGAAACTGGTTCTCAAGTACAGCTCCCGAAATAATCCGGTATGAGCTTGGTGATTTTTAACTTCAGGGTGGTTTTACACTTCAGCCGGTCCTAAACTAGAAGATTTTTTTTCGTTGCAATTAATCTATAGACACATAGGTATTATTTATTCACATATAAGGTAAATAAATATTAAAAACTCCTGCACTACCGCAAATTGCCGTTGACTTTAACCTTCATCTAAAAACAAAATACCTAGGTAGAATCTAGATTTTCAATCTATAAAGCTTTAAGCTGGCGTTAAATCCATCAGAAAATATTACTGTGGGATTCCACAGGTAAGCGACGGAACCTGGATATAATTCTTGCATCATTGAATATAGAAATTGAATTGCAAGACGAGACTTTCGACTTTTACATTTTTGTCAGCATTTATGTAATATGGACGACTTATTCTGCGATTTTTTTTATCTAGATATTTTCAGAAGGAAAAAATATTAAATTTAAAACATAATAATAAGCATCTAATATATTTTTTGTCAAAATTTGATTCTCATGAGTTTATGGACTTTTGAATAGTGGTTTTTTTATGTCTTGGGTTAGTAGGCTATTGATCACAGCATAGTTCATAACCTCCTTGACTTGACCTTGTTTCAGCATTATCAATGTTGACGTAAATGTCTACGTTTTATTGTCTTCTTTGTTTTATTTTTATTACACTACAATAATCTGTCATGTCATAAATGAGACCTTGTGTTGGGTCATATATACCGAGAAAGCTCAGGGTTATTGCTTGCAAATAAATTTTTAAGGCGTAACATGACAATGTTTGTATGCTCATCAAAAATGTATTGCTCGGCACCGTCCTATTTCTTTATGGGTTCCTTTGGGATGCCATCTGTCGAGCGTTTTTTCGCTGTTTTATTTATGAAATACAAAAACAAATGGTTTTTTAATTTATTTCTGTAAAGTGGAATGACGGATGATGGAGTAAAGCATTAGCAGATTGGTGGCCAAGAGAGTGGCGAGAATTGATTGTTCTATTTCATGAAGTCCGCTGAACCCTTTGTGTAATTGAGGCATGTGGCACAGCGGTCTGCACAATACACTAAAACAATTTACTTTGCATGCGTGACACCATGCATACACAAATATACAATCCCCCTTATTCAGACCCATTTGGTTGCACTTCCGATCGGAAAGTTAAATTTAGGCTGATGCTGTGTTAGTCGCAGAATACATTTGCCGCGATCGTGTGCCGATCGACTGCCTCATTCCTAATGGAAGTCCAAAATGAGAAAATAGGAGCCATCCTATTGATTAGACTACTCAATCAGTTCGTCTACCCGATCGGGATCGCAACCGAGCAGGGCTGAATAAGGGGGATTATAACACTCAGTTACGGTTTACGCGTACACAGAATTCAGCATTACTGTCAACTTAAAGATATCTTTCATCCATAGGACATAGACAAAAAATATTTAATAGTTCTACACATAGGCTTAATTCGAATCGGAGCTCTCTCATATTTTCAATCACCGACAATATAAAAATAGGGCAACAAACGAGGATTACAATCACTGCAATGGGAATTCGCAAGTGTGAGTATTTTTCTTTTCACTTCGATTTAGTTCTGCTGAAGTAAAATAAATAGTTTCATAAGTCATTATGCTAGATTATGATTCAATTCGTTTACTTTAAAGAATATCTTAATAAAATCTTTAAAGAAATAATGGAATACACGTAAGTTGCTTTAAAGAAATAATGGAATACACGTAAGTTGCTTTAATAATAATCTTATTCCGTTAATGTGCATTAAAATAAATAGAAAACATATCCTTATTTCCCTTTACTAAGACCTCTACCTCTTTCAGGAAAATGGGCGTATAGATAAAATACGACACAACCTTTGTTTGTAAGGTGGAAATGGAAATGATTCAGTTATCATATTCAGAAAGCAAAACTAAAATATTACTATCGCTTTTCCTACGAAGGAAATCTGCAATTTTTTTTCCATGTACAGTCAGTTTAAAATATACAAGTAAAATGCGTTTACGTAGTAGGCGGCATTTCGCAAAATGACCCACCCACCCGTTAATACGACGCGGTCATCGCATCAGTGCGAGCGCGACAGCAATATATGAGTACCCGAGCGACACAGGAACAAGTATTTACGGGTCATTGTACGAAATTCCTACTGCTACGAAAATTTACTGTAGTATGAAGTCACCCAAACATTGACTCTATTACTTCATAACCGCTAATCGTAGTTACATTAACATGAAGTATAGCTTTGCCTAATTGATTTTTGGAATTTAAACCTATGAATTTAAAATGTGTTTTTTTTTATACAAGTAGATAGTTCACAGTTTTCTTAATATAGGTAAATAAGCGAGTTGAATGAGTAACTAAATTCTTTATGGAATGATCTCTATGATTAATCATGATCATGAAACAGTATAAATATTTCTTAATGTAAATAAATTAATTATATATAAAGTAAATTAATTAAATGGTAGTGCTAATACTTGCATTGAAGGCCTTATTTCAGGGTCGGAGCTTTAAACTTGGTAGGATTATGAAACAATCTGAAATATTTCAGAATATCAAACGCGAGTAAAGTCGTTACCGGATAGCTTTTATATTGCAATTGCAATCCATTTGAATGAACATTGGATGTTATGCCTTATATTTTAGAAGTAAAAGCATTTGATTGAAATTAAGTGGGAGTTAAAATAAACGGGACAATAAAACATGATTTTTTTATAAACACATAGTACTATATCGAATTATAAATGTGAATAATTATAAACAGTAGCAAAACCAATGACTTTTGGCGTTTTATTTTTTGGATAAATCAACATTTTTACGGTTTTATTTTACTCCAACTTTCGTATATTTGATTCAAATCTTTCGAACAATTTTTGGATTACTTTTAAATATCCGATTTTTATAAAGTTTTGCGTACGTAGGTATACTATATCTATGACAATACAATATTACACTAATCATTTAAAACTCGGAATCTTGGATCTCAAGCAATAGTCGCTGAAGTCTGCAATTCAGCTACTCCGTTTTGACGCTGCAGTAGTACTGTGTTCAGACTCTGTATTTTAATTATAATGCGGATCGTATTCAATTTACCAAGATCATAAAATAAATTTACATTTACATTTACAGACATTTATAAGAAACCTTTTAAGTTATACGATTTTAATGAACAGATTATTTTCTACTAGGTATTTACCTAAATGTGAATAAATAATTACAGAACGCGATTATATTTAAATTTAGAAGAAGTACCTAAGTAGTAATAATTTACAACTAGCAAGATAATGACAATCGAAATCCAGACAAAGATTTTCAAACCCCAATAATGTCCCAGAATATTTATATTTTATTTATTTTGTATACGAGATCCGTTGACGAACTAGGGTCACCGACATAGCCCAGCGGATTGGCAAGTTGAAGTGGCAATGGGCAGGCCACATAGTGTGCAGAACGGATGGCCGATGGGGCCAAAGAGTTCTGGAGTGGAGACCACGGACCGGCAAGCGCAGCGTAGGACGTCCGTGGCAACCTTGTAAAGGTCGTCGGAAAACGCTGGATGCAGGCAGCCCAAGACTGGTCCTATTGGAGATCCTTAGGAGAGGCCTATGTCCTGCAGTGGACTTCTTGCTTTATGATTTATTTTGTATTTAGTCGGATCAAAGGCCCAGATTTGATGTCCTGTAAATGTTTTTTTTTACCGATGATTTATTTAGTCCATACCAACACAGAATTCTCAAGCAGACTGTACAGCACTATTTGTACCACGTACGGAATGGCACTTGAATATGTTTTACTCATATTTCCTCATCTTACTACAGGACATGAATAATACATTAGGGTATTTGGCATCGACCGACAATTTTTTTCTTGTATTCCGATGTTCCAGTCTTGATAGCGATCTTGATTGCTTTCCTTTTCTTTTTAACTTTACCGAGCCGTTTTATTTGACGGGTATATTTTTTATTATGTCGTAATAGGCCACTTTCGTGAGAAAACCATTCGCTTTAATGTTCGCAAATGTTATTGTTATTATTCATAGATTGGGTGGAATGAAAATACTAAAATCAGTGGTTTTCAGTATAACTCTGAAAGTTTTGTGAAATATGTGTGTTATATTTAGATCTGTGTTTGACCACAACTGAAGGTGGTAAGCATACAAAACCTAGAAGAAACTAGCTCTCATGTGCAGTTGCCGAAATAAACCCATAGTGCTAAACGACAGATTTTCAAAATGAAGAAACATTTAACCTGTCTTATTCAAAATTGCTATACAGTACGTTTAAAATGGTCAGTTGACTATCGCAATATTGTTTCACGACACACAAATGGAGATGAAAACCACACAAAAGGCTATTTGATCAATAATTTAAAGCAATTAGAATACTAAATATACAATGAGATTGCCCTGAATACCAAAACACAAGTTCATCCAATATCGATTTAAACTAGAATAGTCAGTACCTTCAAGTTTTAAAGAGGTAGGTTTCTACGGGCCTTATTTTACTGTCTCTAGTTGCTAAAGTCGTATCGCCGTTATTTATTAACTCTAATTATATGTCTAGCTTGATGTATCATACCACTTAATAAGCCTTGATTAGTAGATTGTTTAAACTAGTTGAAAATAACAGTAAAGTATGGATAATGATTAGTTAGTTTTGTTTATTGAATTGAATCGAATGAAAGCCGTAATCATAATTTTAGCCTGGTAACCACTGGAGTCCACTGTGACTTAGGCCTTTTTCGTTGTTAAGCCAAATATTTTCTTAGACCCTATATCACGACACAGATCGTGAGTTCGACTCCCACCCAGGCTAGACTTTTGTGTCCATGAATTTGTCTGTTTATCATCGGGAAATGTAATTTGAAATTTTGAAATTGAAATGTACCCATGTTTTAACAATAAGTACCTACATTCATGATTATGTATTTTTTTTAAACATAGACTTAAGCACAAGCATACACCAAATTTCGAACGGTCACGAACATAAGTACACTGAAACAATCCATCATGTAGAAATTTATTGAAACTAGGTTTTTGTAGACTCACATAATAGAAAACACGTGTTTACTTTATCTGTCCACATTATAGATAGTTATAGTATAGGTATATATGGTTTGTTAATTGATGTCTGTTCAAATATAAGTTGCTGACCGTACCAACTGAATGTCTGGATAAATATAACCTTTTCATAGCAATTACAAGCAGCAATATGTATGAGAGATTGTGATGAGGGTAGCAAACCCCCACTTAACTTATTAGCACATTTGGATCTCAATGACCTACAATTTAGTCCATTGACACAGATTACCTAAGCTACTCTATAGATTATAAAATATATGAAACTAGCTGTTACCCGCGGCTTCATTTCACCGGCATTTCCGGGTTTAAATGTAACCTATAACCTTCCTCAAGAATTGGGCTATCAAATCCAAAAATATTTTTTCAAATCCGAATGGTAGTTCCAGAGATTTGCGCCTTCAAATATACAAATAAAAAACTCTTCTTCTTTATTATATTAGTATAGATAGATAAGTAGAATCTCATATGAAAGTTTTTTTTTTAAATCCACATATATATTCCGTAACAAAAATATAATATTTTAATTACATAAATAAAGTGCTCAAAATAAAACATTATACATTTCCGCATTGTGAAAGTATTTCAGCATGGCGTAATGAATGTTGTCACATACAATAATTTTCGCAGCTTAGTTTCTGTTCAAAAGCTGGGTTCATACTTATAGCGGTAAGGGGATGAGCAAAACGAAGTAATAAGCTACCATGACTGCCATTTCTACACTAATATAATAAAGAGGTAAAATTTGTAAATTTGGATATAGGAGGTAATCTTCGAAACTATTGAAAAAAATGTTTTAGGAAGCCCTTTATTGAGAAGGTTTATATGCAATTTTTTATCCAGAAAACTCGAGTGAAACTGTTAAAAATTTATAAAATAAATATAGATTTCTATAATTTATATTCAGTCAATCGGCTCTTTCATATAATTTATGATTGTTAAGCGTAATATCATTATAGTAGTAGATCTACGAAGTTAATAAAAGTGTTGCCATCTTTGATAAACGGGCAGCCCAACGGTCTAATAGTCAGACGATATAGATGTGAGGAAAAAAAGAGTGGTGGCCGAGAGGAGTATTTTATTCAACAGTGGGAAGATATACCTAGGCTGGTTACAATAAAAAAAAATGTGGTCCGATGCAATAATTATAGTTTCCTAGAGTTTCTAAGCATTTATTATTCCACTCTTCATTTATTTAAAGACGCTCATAATGCATTTTTTCCGCTCTTAGTTAGAGCCCAGCTTAAAACATTTTTTGGCTAACATCCAAGTAACAAGGCAAAAGTTTATATTACCCTACAAAGCAAATGTTGTAATTTTATTTACAAAATAACTTGCAACTGTATTCATGAATATAAATCGTTGTATTTTACGAAATTATGTTTTGAGGAACTTTAGGTCCATAATTTTTTTTTAGAAGTAAAACTTTTTTGGGCGCTATGAGAGTAAAAAATTTCATAATTGAATTTGAGTGGAACGGATGTGTAACGTTTTTGGCGCTACGCTGTGCACGAACTCAGTTAGTAGCTAGCAACGCTATGGTTTCACTTTTGTCACGTGTACGTACGAGCTCTTTTTTTATCTGTAACAGAATATTAGATT
This sequence comes from Tetheella fluctuosa, assembly GCA_951216915.1. Lineage (NCBI taxonomy): Eukaryota > Metazoa > Arthropoda > Insecta > Lepidoptera > Drepanidae > Tetheella > Tetheella fluctuosa. Next base: position 3,445,510 of record OX578237.1, read on the forward strand.
TATTTAAAAACTTTTTGTAGTTCTTAAAACAGGTTCTTTTTAAGATATGTAAGCTCTGTAACCCACGTGGTGGAATAGTTCCTTCCTTTGTGGACACTTTTGTCTGTGTAGTAGGATGTTCGAATTACTTACGCTATACCTACGCACTCGTTACCTATCTGAATCACCTCAGTTTACTTTTTATTGCGATTTAATAACTTACATTTTTACGTCTTTTGGCAAATAAAAATAAGCCTCTTTGAAAATAAGTAATAAGATAGAATAGTAGGAAGATATTTTCATTGTGTGCTACAACCATATCTCCTTTGTCTATAACATAATTATGTCCATCGCCTACACTTAGTAACTCTCATTTATTTTTCTTTTCAGAATGAACTCCTCGTCGACGATATTAAAAACAGTAAATACGGAAAGATAGTGAATAGTGAATTGAACAATGACTATAAATTTAAGTGAGAAATGTAAAATAATATGCTGTAAATGTGACACCTAAAAACGAGTGCCAAAACAATGTTTTGCTGTACAAAAGTGGAACTACTCTACGCCATAATTGTTCTATTACTTGAAGCGGAAATGTTTGTGAACATAGATGCTATGGAGTCGAAGAGGTCTTCCATTTTAGTCACTCAGAACGCTGATGATTTGAGGTCTTTGGAGCTGTGCACGTCAAAAAACCAGCAAAGACTCGGCAGTGTATTTGGAAACTTCACAAGACATCATAAGAAAGGTTAGTTGATTTATTTCTTATTTTATTTATAAAGATCGGTTTTAATAGAGCTTAATATTTCCCGGCCAGTCAAATCTTGTATTAATTCTCATAATATCAAAAATAACTTTTAGGTTTGTTTTAGTATTGGTTACTCTTTCTCTTCAATGTTTTAATTTATTATTATTTAATTAAGGATTTATATGCGATGAAAACTGTTTTAATATTTTGTATCGCAATTAATATTTTAAAGTTTTAGATATCTTAGTAAGCTAACTTATAAATTATAGAAAATTACACAAATTATGTTATGGACTGTGTCAAAATTATTATTAAGATTCTTATTGCAAGACTGATAATAGAAACTTAAGTTTATTTTGAAAATAATTATACCATTTAAGTGTATTATGTATTTACAGCTGAATTTAAAATAATTAATTTATTGAAACAGCAATTATTTAAGCTTTAACCTCAAATTCAATTAAACGAACTTGAAACTCCTGATATCGTATTAAATATTTGCAACTCTAATAACATCCAAATTAAGATCTTAACCTTTAAGTACAGACGTGGAGCCTCACAGGCTACTCGTCAATGTTGGTTTCTTTGTTTAACACACTTCCTCCTGCTCCCTGCGACTGTCCGGCTCAGTAGATTCAGTTTTAGTGTCAAAATGATCAGTGAGGAAGAAATTTGCATCGCTCGATGCATAATACGTGAGTGATACTTATCAAAAAATTGGCTTGCCGATAATTTAGCTTGTATAAGTCACTCGTCAGTTTTTTTTTTGTTACCAGACCACCGTTTTTGTATTTTTTATTTGTGATATATTAAAATGAAGGATAAAATGATTTTTTTGCTAAGTAAATAAGTTAAAATTATTTTAATTGCTAAAAATATAACTATAGTCTAAATTACCTAAAAAGTACCATAACTGTTGTTTTCGCATGTTTATAAAAAAATAATAAAAAAATTGATTCTATATACACGTATTTTTGTTTCCACAAACCCAAACTTTGATTTACATAATATAATTTTTAAGTGATTTTAAATAATCTTATTTTAAAAAAACGACATCTTCATTCAAATGAAGGAACCTGTGAGGCTACACGTCCAGTGTAGTGTTATAAAAAAATTACGTCCATACTTAAAGGTTAATTAATGTGTTAAGATAGATAAATAAAAAATATCTTCAAACTTTAGTAAATGTCAATAAATGGGACGAGAAATTGATCTAGATTCAATTTATTACTGCAAATCGTTCATTAAATAATTTATCAAAATTTTCTTGATTTTTATTATATTAGAGCTAGGTTTTCTGTATCAATGGTTGAATTATAATTTGTATTGTTTAAATTGTGTTTTTTCCCATCATTTTACAAATAAGGTTAAATCATTTTATTTGGTAAAACTTTGTCATTTAAATATTGTTTGTAAAATAAGTTTTTGTTAATAATTTCATTTTTAATATAAACTTTTTTGGTGACTATACTTTTTGTTGCCTGTACTTGCATTGTCTTCCTATATACTAATGTATACCAAATATCAAGTCACTCCGACCACTGGAAGTGGGTGTTATTTGACTTGCAAGATTCCACCTTAACAAACATAGTTACAGTTACATACATTGCAGGTTAAATAAAAACTGCTTATTTAAGCAGCTTTAATGCACTCGTGATCGTTTCTGATAATCTGATAAAATTATCAGAAATGATCACGAGTGCATTTCATTCAACCACGAAATCAATTGATCCCAATAAAATTACAACATTTATAAAGTTTTTTTTTCATAGGTCACAGAAGAAGAACAACTACTACGACAACTTCACAAACAACAATTACTTATACGACAGAAGCAGAAGTTGGTACAACAGAGTTATATCCAACAACAGAATTCACAGTAGACCCAACATATCCCAAACTACCAAAACCACTCCGACTATCAGATTCAATGCTAGATAATGAATATGATAATGTACATATAGATAATGTAATAGATGAAGTAAATGAACTACTAGGTAGAAGACACCATTTAAAGTATAATAAGGAAATTATTGTCGAATTAGACGAAACTTCGTTAACGAAGACTCAAAATAAAGTTAAGAAAATGTATAGAGACTCTACTGGATCGGCTGTTAATAAATTAAGTGGTAAAGGTAGTAAAACTAGTATATTTCTGACTGACAATTGTACCACGGTGATAGCTCAAATAGGAACTACGGCTATACTGCATTGTGAAGTTAGCGATATCACCGAAAATACGGTAAGTTGAAATAGTTTTGTATGTACTCATCGGAAACAATAACTCAGCAATAGAAGATTGACAATTCAAAATTTAAATTAAATTCTAAATCAAAATAAAATGGATTAAGTTCAACAAACCTAGTGTAAATATGAATAGAAGTAGTTATCTCTCTGTATAAATTACTTAAATCTACGTTTATACTACAAGCAATTAATTCAAAATCAGCCCTGCTTAGAATTTCTATAGATCTGGGCCCTTTGAAAGCTTACAAAGACTTGTAAGGCAAACTAGACAGCAATACTAATATTTTTTGGATTCTAGTAGGTATTACAATTTTGGATATTAGATAGGTGACCCAGATCTTAAATACCTTCATTGTATTGAGAAAGAGCCTTTAGCCGCTGAGCTCTGACCAGATTGAAATAGAAACGTTAAAAGGGAATATTATTCATGTTTATGCCAGTTATTTACCGAATGTAGCTTCTTTAAGTACCTATAGAAGTGCATGAAACTAAATTTACATGGAAATAAAAATAATTCAGTTTAGTTTAGATCTGTATTCACGTATTTGACATTTCGGAGCGGTTTTTATTAGTTTCTATTTCGATGGTGACAGTTTGCCTTCTATTCTGCAACACATTACATTAGCAATCCTCCTGGAATTGCTAATAGCCACTTACCATCAGGTGGACCGCCTTCCAAAAGGAAAAGTTCTGAGCAATTGAAAATTATGTGGAAATCATTACTAAATTCATCGTCCATAACACTGGTCTTAATAAAATTTCTTTCTCGTTACTGTTGATTAGATCAAAAGTAAAATTAACTTGAGAACTTATAACTTGTTTATTTGACAGGTCACGTGGATAAGAAGAAAAGACTACTCTCTCCTTTCAGTTGGATTAGTGACGTATAGTGCTGATAGCAGATTCTTCTCAGCACATGGGAGACATGTAAAGGTACGCCTATATTTGGATTATCTATCTAGTGTTAAGCAAGGCTTTGATAAATAAGTTATCTAACTATAGCTTTTATTTTACCATTTTAAGCCAAAAATTAAACTATTTTAATAACATTATTCGATGAGTATATAAATTACTAAGCTTAGAACGTCTTCAAAGTTGCTGAAGATTTAGGTCGTATCAAAAACACACTTTTAGCTTGCCCTAATTAATAGTTATAGCTTTTCTTTGATCTAGTCCTAGATGGTTTGAAAAAAGTCTTAAAATTACTCATTCAATTTATAACCTTACACATGTCAAAAAACTAGGTTGATATTCACTTAACTTTCAAGATAATGCTCGTTCAAAGAGCTCATAAGTAGGTACACGAACTTTTTTTTAAAAATCTTCAAAGGATAACTTCTCATGTTTATTTTTTTACGTTGAATCTTTTTTTATTTTGTTTTTATGATGTTAAGTAATAAATTTTCCTATTTAAGCTTAATTCAATCATCTTTACCGTGGTATTTCGAAGTGAGATCGCTGTTCGTAGTTAAAACTACTTCGTTATATTTTTATTATTTGCTACATGTCATAAAAATATTTTACTTTCTTTGAGAGATAGGATAGAATAGAGATATAAATACTTATCTATAAAATCTATTTATAGTGAAAGTCAAAACGATATTTGATCCCCAATTACTTTATAACGACTTATTTATTGCAACATTATTTATTGTGGTACAGTCACGATCATAAGTATATAACTTGTCTTGACTTAGCAAACTTCAAAAAGTACCTATCTATTGATTGAAATTTTATGACATAGATGTTACCTCAAGGTTGTAGTCGTTATTTTAAGAAAAAATCGTTTATGAATTTTACTAAGTGTCTACACGTTTATATTTATGATCATGACTGTACATACCTACAGGGATATAATATTCCGGAATATAATGAATGGTTCTAATGAAATGAAAACATTCACTCGACTGTCCCAATGGTGCACCCTCATTATTTTTACTTGGAAAAGTGTAGTAAAAATAACAAGAAATATAAAGGCAGCTGTAAAAGAGATAAAATATTATCCAGATAAATTTATTCAGAAGAGTTATGCATTCATGCAATGTTTATTCAGATTTGATCATCAACTTCCTAATATCAACGGTTATAGTATTAATAAAGAGCTTCTTGTCCCCCAAATATCGCCATAGAAATCATACCTGACTATTTCCAGGACATCCACCAAATATAGTCCTAAAACAAATTTCTTAAAATGTACCTAAATTTAAGAGTTCTTCATAAAAGGTGATGTAGTAGTTATAAGAGTAGACTAGTAGCACAGTCTATGTAAGTAGTCGGCCAACAGAGAGAGGGGCGGTAGTGAACCCAAGCTGCCATACTCTCGCTTGGGACACAATGCAGCAATGACGAATGCCTATACAAAGCGGCATTTTGCGTGACCACTGTATGTTTTTTACGCTTTGGTAGTAGTAGAAGCGCTCGTGGCGTAGCTTGATTAACCGTTTTTAACCGATTGGCAAAGTTAAGCAAAGTCCAGACGTTTCCGTACTTCGAAAGGCATGTAAATCCGTTGGTCTTGGTTATCACTCAATTGTGATAGTCATTAAGCTAGTTGGAGACCTCCTAGGTGGCTTGAAAACTCCAACAGTAGGTTGACCACTAGCCTACCTCCACCAATCCGCAGTGAGCATGCGTGGTGGAGTATTTGCCCATTCCCTTTCACCCTTATTTGTGAAAGGAGGCCGGGACATATAAAGGCCGTAAAGGAGGACGAGTAGTAGTGACTGTGACAGCTTGTGCTTATTTAAACATAAAGTACCATTGGCATTGCATCTGATATATTCATCACACAAGGATTTAGCTGTCATCTCTCGGTTTTATCTGCAACCGCAAAGATCTGTTCACCGGGATAAAAATTATTCTATGTTTATTATATGTAATGATCGTATTTGCAATTTTCTACTAAATCAGTACTGCGTAAATGAGTAACAATTATCTAAAAGATAAACTTTTGCATCTAAAATAATACTATGTTTGCGCCCCGCGGGATCATCCGCGATTCCCCATTTAGCTCTCTTACAGAATGAGTCATGATCTCAATGATCTCATAAATCCTTTCTCTGTGTTCATTTTTGTTAATATATGGAACTCCTAATCAAAATTTAATGCCACCAGTTACGGCTGTGCGTTATATATTAGTCAGTCAGTATTACGAGTTTTATTAAGTAGATGTAGTAGGGTAGTAGGTAATATTAATATAGTCATGCTCACTTTGGGGTCTTTGCTTGCGGCGGCGTCGTGTGGCGGGTCACTCACTTCCCTATAATATGTGCGAGGAGGGCGATGGCTGCCACATGCGTCATACTTGTGAACAGGTGCTGCTTGTGGGGGCTGGTCTGCTTAAGTTTGCAATCCATTTATTTACTAAGTTACTCATAATTTTGATATATTTTTTCCTTACTGTCATATAACACACACATATTGTCAGTGAGACTAGATAAATAATTTGATGTAATGAATCTGAGTGGTTTTGAAAAGAGTAATTGCTTAGTTTCTTGCCGGCTCTTCTCAGTAAAAGCAACCTTCCGAACCGTGCGTTAGAGCCAGACTATTCATAAGTGCTTGTGAAGGCCTATTTGAATAAAAAATATTTTCATTTTCATTTATATTCTATAAATATCTATAATTTGTGGTTTTGGTGTTCAATTTCCCATCCGACAACGGGGATTAGAATATTGTACGCCCGACGATTATAGGTTTTGGCAGTCAATTGACCAATAACAAATTTTACTTCACGTAATTGAAATTACTAGTATGGCTTTGAGTAAATTTGCAGTTTGCTGGTTACTAATTACCGATAGTATTTCATATTTAAATTATTATCTTATTCATATTGGTTTTGTTCTAATTGAACTATGGTTGTCCCATTTTGACAGATGATATGGCTGAACTTTTTAAAACTAGCTTGAGTCTTAAATTTTGACAACCCTAAGTAGTCTCCTATATATAATATACTAGGTACCTATAAATCCTATTATAGGTTAATAATAATAATTATATTATACCTAACATAAGTATCACGATGGTAGATATGCCCTCGTTTTATTGCGTAATATTTTTTTTTTGTTGTTACGTGAAATTTCAACACTGGAATATGACGTAAAAACAATTTTTCAACGCGATCTTATGTAAAATTCTAATAGTATCATGAAAGCATGGTTCAAGGTTCATATTTTTGTGAATTTACTAAATTTAATGTAACATAAATCAAATATTACGTAAATCAGTTCGAAACCATTTCTGACCTTTATCAAAATATCATTACAATAATATTCAATTAATTTATTTAAATAAGAACTAAAATCTGGAACATAATTGTAATATCAGATCTCTATTTACACTTTGTAAACTCTCGTTACTGTCAAATACCCTAGCAATCACCTTTCGCGGTCTGTGGAGAGCTTTCAATAAAACTTATATTGTTGTTTAACTTACTGATAACAATTACAACTTGGTTGCTTTTAGATTGAAATTAGAATTTGCTTTCGATAGGTTTGAATTTATTTCCAACTTTAATTATTCAATGTGCGTAAAACGAGCGTGAATTTTCAATGCTTCGTTATAAATTTTAGTTATATTATCTGATATTTATTTAAATTATAGCAATGCAATAAAATCATTTTCAACTTGCACTTTGTTAAAATTTATTTTGTTCATGTTTGACTTTATTTAGGGAGTAGATAAAAATTTATAATTACCTACATGAAAGACAATTTTTCTTTTCAACAATAATGTTTTAATTAACCACATGGGTCCGGGATGGGACGCGCGTCCCATAACTACGTATAAAAACAAAAATTCAGAAATCACGGCCATGAAGGACCTAACGAGATCTTCTTTCTCCGTAAAATTAATTGTTCGTGATTGTAGGTTGGTGCATTCAATCACAGGGCTGTTCATTTTAAGCTTTATTCCCATATACGTAGAGTTTAGTAAAAAATATCATTGTTCCTTTGTCCTACAGGATTGGGCACTTCATATCAGATTTGCTACATCTGCTGACGCTGGATATTACGAGTGTCAAGTTCCTACACATCCTCCAACCAGTATTTTCTTCAAGCTCGTTCTTGTTGGTATGTTTTATTATCATTATCTCTGTAATATTGATTTATCATAAGCTTCTTAGTCATTACTTTCAGAATTTAAACTTATAACTACATACTTGAGACGTTAGACTTTTAAAATATTAAGATGGAAAGGTATACGGAAAGAAGAAGTTCAAAAAAGAAATTGACGTATATGTATGCATGATGAGATAACAAGGTAAGGAGTATACGGAGATGACGGATAGCAAGGTTGGATGTAAGAAGTATATTAAAGTAAAGATAGAACTAAATGTAAATATAGCAGCAAATTTGGGGCTTTAGTCTTTTTGGTTCACTCAGCATATGTACCGCGGACCGAAAAACCTAAAATGTCTAAATTTGAAAAAGTCGATTCGTTCCGCAAAGAACAAATGCTCTAAAGGACGCTCAACGAAAAAAGTTTTGAATTTTAACCCGAATTCGATAGACCTAAAAATGGTAATGTTTTTAAATGTCTTCTTATTGTTTTTACTGTAAAGGCTGTGTTATTTGACCGCGTGTGAGTTATACTACTGTTATATAGAAATAGTGACACTCAAAAATAATAATACAAATAATTTTCTTCCAACAGCTGCGTATGCAGAAATAGTGGGTGAATCAGAAAAGATAATTCACGAAGGTTCTATGCTCAGGCTGGTTTGCATTGTGAAGAGATCTACAGAACCACCATCGTATGTGTTCTGGTACTTCGAGAATCGGATGATCAATTATGATTTGAGTAAGTACTTTAACATTGTCGATTTCCCGATTATACGGAAGGAGCGCTTTGCTTCCACATTTATAGCGTGAACTGCAAAGAGATTTTAAATTATGAGAGAAAGCAAAAAAAAGGAGAATTCTGTGTTGCTCCAGCAAGTTTGTATGTGCACGATTATATTAAACTACACGAGCGATTTCAATTATTCTTTCACTGGTATTCAATATCGTCTACAATTGTTAATGATATGCATTATTACATAATTATCTTCAGTCAGTAAAAAAATTTGAACGGTATTGTCACACTTTACTCATTTTTCATTGAAAAACTATTTTATTGACTAATTTATAAAACTGGACCAAAACGATTGAGTTTTGTTTAAAAATGAACAACTTGCATCTATCTCCATTATAGTTCATGTTCCTTTGACTTCGCTGTCTTATTTGAATATTCCTTATCATAATTATAAGGATCTGACGCAAGCAAGATTGCAATCTATTTTCTAGGTTTCTTTTGATTTTCTATCTTTAATACAAACATATAATTCATTTGTTTAGATGGTGTAAGCGTCCACAATGGTAGACAGTCCAGCGAGCTCATGATCGGCAAAGCAGAGCCAAGACACGCTGGCAACTATACTTGCGTGCCAGCTAATGCAAAAGCAGCATCAGTCACCGTTCATGTTGTACAGAGTGAGTAGATCTTCTTTTAATTCTTCTTTCTTATTTAGTTCCGAATATAATATGAGAGGCAGATACCTATACCTATAGCGTCTCTTCCACTAATCTCCAGTCATTTTGATTTCCTTGATATTTGGATTACATATTTGTTGTTGCATTTACTAGTACCATTTATGGTAATGATTTAGGTCTTTAGTCATTTCGGGGCATTAAATATTGAATTTTGATAGTTCGACATGCTCTTAAAAAAATCTATTTTATATCTTAACTAGCCAGTATATTATCTATAATGTCTGAAAATTACGATACTTCAACTATTTATGGCTATAAGAAAGATTAATGTTATAAAGCACTAAAGAATAATGATAAAACTTTGACCTTCTATTTCTATTTTCATCTTGTCATAATCCAAAGTGTCGCTACGATAAGTAGAAGCCAGACTACTGCTTACTTTACCTCCAGTATACCTTTTCTAGGATGCTAAGCAAATGTCACTTTTACAAAATAAATTCAATCTACATAAGGTACTTTTGCGGTTTACTGAGAGTAACGTGAACATGATAAATTACGTCATTACTGAAACATGACGCTCCTTCAGCAATGACGGGGATTAAACCCATAGCTACCATGCAGGCCCAGTAAAGATTATCTGATTTTGCATTTCATTGATTTTGACTTCTATTCCTACTTGAGTTTATTTTGAAATATTCCTGTTACTTATCTAACAGGTATACTCATTACATTTGGATTTTAAAATAACATGTTGAGGAAACATGGATGCCAAAGAAATTAAATTCAAAGGTATATGAAGACCCGACTGTTTTATTAGGATAGGGTCGAGCCTTTGTTATAGGGATGTAATTATGAGCTATAGTTTTTAAGCTATTGTATAGCTTTTATCGCGGGCTTCGGGCTTTGAGCGCGGCGACCGAATCAAGAAATTTCGTAACGAAAAAATTCCGTAACGAAAAAACCCACATACACGTTGTATATAACGTGTATGTATGTGTGTGTATGCTGTTTGTGAGAAAGTATATAGGTGCATAGGTATCTATTATTATCAAAGAAAAAAAAGCTGACTAAATAAAAAATAAATAAATAATTATAATTGCATAAGTTGATAAAAAATGCTATGCAATAGCTTTACCGCGGCAGTCCCCGAGTGCCACTCGTAATTTTTTTTCTGTATTTTATCTGCTATTGGTTTTCATAAACAATAAGCAGAGGAATTGTATTAATGATGGCATATGAGCGCATTTCTCATCGGAGACAAGCAAGGTTGGCACAGGGTTATAGTTAGTATTCTTTGGCACGTATGGTCTTTTAAGGCGTCTAACAAAGTTTTGCTTTGTCAATCCTTCTGCTTGCGCATTTGGGTGGTAACTCAATCGATGTTTGTGAGTTGTGGCTGTGTAGCGAATTTGCTATAGGTACGGTTTGCAGATTCTTACGATAGTGACAAACCTTGGTTCGTTTGATATTGTTCTGAGTATCATGTTATAGTACACTAATCTATTCTAATTTCGTAAATCTGTGGATAAGTTTAAGTTTTCGTCGATCTTGATGGAATTGCAGATATCTAACGATGTTGCTATGCCATCTTGTTTCACACGTGTAATCAATTTTTATCCAATTCTGGGTCCTAATAAAAGCTTTTAAAAACGCATTTGCGATGCTAATCGTGATTCGCTTGCAACTAAATAGCCCTTCTAGAAATTGTATGAAAATTTGAAGTGGTGCTTCAGTCGCGCAACTGAGACACTATTGTAGCACTTCCATAAGCGTCTTATTTAAAAGAAGCCGAAATGTAACACGCACATACTTCTATAAACAATCGCTGTGATAATTATTTATCATTGTACGTGTAGATACAAAATAAGTAGCTTAGCAGAGTTAAATTTTCAAAAGTCTAGTACACTAAAAATTTATAGTATGTAGTTACAGATGTTTTATAAATTTTGATCTGTTAACTTATTTTGCTGTCCATAACTATCATTATAACATACTTATAGTATTAATAGCATTTATTATTACTTATTTTATTCAACTCTTATGGTGTTCCGTACCATAATTACATTTCCACAACAGTTTTGTATTCCACATAGAATTTAGTTGCGGTCTTAAATAAAACTCAATTAGTACAAAAGGACTTTGTTATATTCCTTTCTTTTAGAACCCGTAAAATAAAATTATGTTGTTTTGTGTCTTTTGTCTGTTTATTACATTTAGTCATTAGCCTTTGACATAAGGTTGGGTAAATCTCATCTGCTCGCTTGAAAGGTATGAGGAAAGCTGTGGGAGTTTATGTCCTGTTTTATTACGGTTTTGAAATATTTGAATAGGCAGTAACAACTGGACTAAATTTCACTCGGCACCTTCACTCACGTTTTAGGGAAAACTCTTAATTTTTCCGCAAGTATACCATCTCAATATTGATTAAGTCATAGAGAGCTTCACATTTAAAAGCATTATTAAAAGAACATCCTTGATTCTTTAGGGTTAGAAATAAAATAGCTTGTTTCCGAAATGTTATTTTATTGATTTAAGAATACTTAAGCTTATAGTTTCTCAGCAGATCATATTGTACATCACTGCAGGGTCCCACGCCTCCCCTTACTACATTGGAGATTGAGGAAATAGGCCGCCACATGGATCTAGTGTGGATTGGCGGACATCACATGCCTTCAAATTTGAGTTCCATACAGGTTTCCTCACAATGTTTTCGTTTTGATCGCCTGAAAGCCGCAGCAGTGGTAAATCCGTACATAAGCGGCGTATTGTTTTTTATGGATCCTATATAATCCTGGTACGATTTGTAATAAAAGAAAAAATTAATTGATACAATTTAGCCTTAGTGCCTCTTCTTGAAGCATTATGTTATAGAAATTAGGAAATAATGATACAAAATGTCAAAAAAAGACCAAAGCTACTATATTTTATTTATTAAATATAATCATTTTACCGGTAATGTCATACTAATAATATTGACATGCATTAAATAACCTCGATTTTGTACAACAAAATATTTTTTATTTTGTTCACAGGTGAAACGCCAGCTGCCATGCAACACGGTAACAATTCAGCAGTTCCCATACAACTCACACATACACTCATACATTTATTGATTACTTTAGTGGCAGTAAGAATGGTGGTCGCACAAAACCATCAAGATTTTGGGCAATCCAATACTTAGGTTTGACTTGACAAATAACTCTGTGTATAAAGAAACATAGGTACTCTGTTATTAAATTAATCATGTTTATTCAGCTGAAGATATGAAATTATATCGTTTGTTACTTATTTAATGAAATGGTTATATTTATTGTTTAATGTAAATAGGTATTTATTAAAATTCATTATTTAATTAATATTTTCAGTACAAAAAAATTATTTTAATTTTTTTCATTTATATTTTTTCAACTAAGAATTTTGTATTTCACATTATTTTCAAATTAACAGTTTAAAAATATTTTAATCAATACTATTTTGTAACATTTCAATCAAAAGTTTAAAGCTCCTATTACATTCATTATTTTTTATGTTTAGATTGCTTAATGTAATTTTATTTTACAAATACTAATCGAATATAAATAATATTGTAAATACATTTTAGAAAAAAATATTTGATTTAAACTGTCTATCATAATTAAAAAATCTTCAGCTGTAAAAACCATACTAGCAATGTCGACAAGTTACCAAATGGTTATTAAAATAAAATTATTAAAAGTATACCAATTGAGTACAATAATATATATTGTAAAATATGTGAAATATATTCATACCTAAAAAGCTGATATATAAGAAAAATGTAATTAATTGTCATTTGATTGCAAGGAATAAAGAACAATTTTGAATTGAACGTGCCAAGTATGTTTGTTTCATTTCACTTCTACAAATCCTGATTCAAAAAACCATAAATACCATTTATTTCCTCTAATTTACAATCTCACCTTGTTTAATGAGCCGTAATCAAAGGTGAATTAGGTCTCTCTCAGGTTCAGCTGTTCAATAAAGTTAGGTGCTTGGTTTCACTACCCTAAAGGATATTGGCTTTAATGGCATTTCTAAGAAATGCTGGCTGACCCGAATGTACATGCATTAGGGTTGCCAAAAACACATTTACTTTAATTATTATTTAAATATATTATTTAATCGGCTTGAATTACCGCTTAAAACTATACATAGGAATTATCCTCGGTTTTGTTCTTAACCACAAATTTATTGGTTTTAGGTAGCAGAGGTTCGTAAAATGGATTTTTTCGAACAAACCGGTTGTGAACGTTTTCATTAATATAGATATCAGAGAGCTAAGTAGAAATATAATATTTATGTTGATTATGAAATTACGGTTTCATGAACCACTCAAATTAATAAAAATTGGATGAATTTATCACAATTATGTACGTATAATTAAACTGTAATTTGTTTTTGCCAACCCTAGGATGGTATTCCTAAATATTTGATTGTTAATCTTAAGAACAAAAGGACTGTGCTTTGAGCATAATCCTTTCTATTCATAAGGGCTTCATAGCGGTTATTGTTAATTCAAAATTCTGCCAACAATATCACATAAAACTTCATTTTTGTGGCAACCCCAAGATAGATATACGAAATATATGGTTTTTACACAAACCTTATCAAAAGAAACTAAATGACCGAGAACCTATCTTTTATATCATCTCGGCAGCATTTGATCTGATTTTTGACAATATTTATTACTACGGATTATTTTCATCACTATTTTTTTACCAAAATATGATTTTCATTTCTAAATCACGTCTGGACTCTATTAATATCAAGCATTGTAAATTAAAAGCTTTTAATTTTTTTAATTTATTTTAATTTAATTACCTACATAAATTATCTACTAATTAATCTTTGTCCTAACAAAATGGGGAAAAACAAATGCAGCTACGCAACCATAAAAATAAATGAGGAACACCCTACTCCACATCAATTAATTAGGGGCCCTTGATTGACGGAAGTGGTGTTTTGTACAATTTTCTTGGTAAGTGGACCAGTCGGGAACAGATGTTTGTATGGCCATTGTTTAGTTGTTCGTACAGGAGGCCTATTCACTCGACGTACATAAATTATACGTACAGTTATGCTTGGTTGAATGTTGTCTCAAAGCAAATAGAGTTCATATTGACATAATACAATATAATAGCTTTGACAAAATTATGAGGGGTGTAAACATGTATGAGAAACTTACTGTTCCCCGCGGTTCTTGGTATAAAAAAATGCTTATAACCAATAAAAGTAGCCTCAGTTACTCCATCAAAATCAGTCCAGCCGTTTCGGAGATTACATCGAAGCAGACAGACAGACAAAAAAAAAGATTTTTGTTGTAATATATAGTTTCATATGAATTTAGTAAAAAGCTATTATTTTGATATAAACAGACACTAAAATTTTATTTATTTGTTATATACCCGAGAGGGAAGATAAAATATTTTTAAGTAGAATATGCCTCCAACCGTATATAACTTAATGGCTAACAAGCAACCATAGTAGTACCGTGTTTTTACATTACATCCAATACTTCATAAACAGTTTATAAATTGCTAAGTATGTGCTTAATTCAAATTTATATACTTTTTTACTTGTTCTAAGTACATAAATAGTAAAAGAATTTGGCTTGGCAAATGCAGCTGCCGGAACACACCGGTAGGTGTTTGGCGACAGATTTTCAACATGAGGCTGGTAAGTACTACATTTATATTTTTATCAAGACATTTTTGTAATGTGACATTGGTACGATGAGCATTTTTATCGTTCCCGGGCATATTACCAACCCCAGACCATCATGCCCAACACGGGAATTCAAGATATCAAGTCTAAAACTCAGCTAGGTATACCTACGTATGAACAGCCAAAGTCAAAGTCAAAGCCATTTATTCAGTTTAGGCCCTAAGAGGGCACTTATGAACGTCGAAACTACTGAAGTTACCACCAGCAAGTCGATTACACTTAGTAATATTATTAAAGCGAAAGCGAGAGTTTTTAACAGCAAAATTACGGGTACCACACTTTCGAAGACGGAGATAAATGTATGATGAACTTTTAATCCCGGGAACTCGATTCAAACAGCGGCAGTAGTGCCCCACTACTTCATCAATGATGTCGCAAGCCAAGGGCATAAGTAAATAAGAAATAAAATAAACATTTTCGTAATGAAAATGGCCATCATAAACAACCCTCGGGATATCAAATGTCTCATTATTAGTATGTATCGTAATATATTTGAACAAAATTAGAGATACTTCACACTGACACGAGCGTTTTGTTTGACTCCACCGACTGTCCAGTGAGAGTTATTGTTTGCGTTTACAAAAAAAATGTATGGGAGAAATTAGTTCCATGAGTAGGTATTCCGCGAGAGACGTTGCACATTGGCTCACTCTAGGAATTATCCTATAGAGAAATGTTCACTAACGTCACAAACTCACACTAGGCACTCTGTTTCTAAATGTTTAATCAAGGATTAATAGCATTATCTGCCACATGTGTCTGCCACTATAAATATCTTTGCTACATAGTATAAAGTAGTAGCCAAGTTAGTACACAAATATTAATTCCAAAATCTGAATTGGGTACTAAGTAATCTAGGTAGGTTAGTTTAAAGGAAAAGAAACATCATCACCATCCATGTAAATATGGAAACAAAATTACTACAACTAAGTACACACGCAGCGTTTTCATGACGATAGTCTGAAGTGTCCTTAAACGAGAATGATGCTAATTAGCCCACATCATCTGTAATCAAAGTGTCGTTAACGCAAAATGTCCATTACATCATGGAACTTGGCATTTAAATGGTGACGTACTGGCATATTTCAGCTGAATGTACTGGAAATTTATTGCTTACAGATGTATATCATATTTTTATGAACTTAAAATTATGCTGTTAAAATTACTCCGAGTAAAATGCAGTTTTATATTATTTTGAAGATCAAACTGAGCAAAACAACTTTTAAATAATTATTTTTATTGTATGCTTTCAAAAAGAAGAATGTTATTTGTGACCCCGACGTGATTTGAACACGCAACCTTCTGATCTGGAGTCAGACGCGCTACCGTTGCGCCACGGAGTCGATGACGTTTGTAGCAATAAATTTTAATATGTTATCTGTCTGATAGAATCCACTGATAATACAGATATTATTATATGTATTAATTACGTTATGATTTTGTAGGTAACTCCAATCTATATATCTATATATATATAATATAAAAATGGATCGCCGAAATGTTTGTACGCGCATAACTTCCGAAATACTGCACCCAATTGGACAAATCTTTCTTTTATGTGTTCGTTATTGTCAGGAGAAGGTTTTTATGAAAAAAAAATACACCGGGAACGTGAGTGCAACCGCGGGGATCAGCTAGTGATTTCTAAATAAATGCGAAGTTTGGAATCAGATGGTCGTGAAGGAAGAATATCCCAGGATCAGGATATATTCCTATATAAAAACATCTAAAAAAATCTGACCCGTGATCAATTAATAATACAATCGACCCAATTTAATCAACTAATAATCAAAATACTTCTATAGTATGGCCATCCACCTAAATACAAGTTACTTCATCGATTAGATCGAATGGCTACTAAATCGATTATATAAAATGCTCAATTGACCCATATTATACGATTATGTAATGCTCGGTGTCACATTGATTGTATCGTTCCTATTACACTCGAATTACGGTCAGTAGTGGACAACTGATCCAGATGATAATCTTCAATCATTGTATCGAATAGGTTATTCAGTTAAAAGTAAATGTTGTGTTGGTAACACATTTGTAGATTGGATTACTTACAGAACTTACAGATTCCTCCGAGACGCAACGAAAGCTCTAGACCATGAGTGAACCCACAGGGCACAAATAACCTTGAACTACTACTAAAAACCGATGTATAACTCAAATACGAGCAAGTTTCCCCATGTTATAATAACTGTAGCACTTTCGTAGCACGTGACGTAGCTCCCATCTACGACACGTAGCATGTCTACGAGAATATTCCCTATCAATATAAGTCTCCATAGAACGCTGTGAAAAACACTTACATGATTTTTTAATTCAAAATCCTGCTTCAAGCTAAAGAACATGTAGACTAAGTGAACAATGTCCGAAGAGAGTTCATATAAAAGGTCTCTTGGTCCGAAACCATTTAGGCTCATTCTTTCACGCAAATAACAACCTTATACTATGAAAATAAAGTAAAAAATGCTATTATATATTGGGCTTGTAAAGTAACAACTGTTGAGACCTTAAGCCTAGTATATATGGGGTAGGTAGATAATATCACTGTGACCACAATGTACGGTGGTATACGGGCTACGTTGGGGATTAGCCCATACCTCTTACGGGCGGCTTTACGAATCTCAAAGGATTACTATTCTTTTGTACCTACCTACAGATATATAATACAAATGTGTCGTTGAACTTTGAAAACATTTTTAGACTTATATTATAAATCAAGTGCGTGTCGGATCACGTAGGGTGTATTCCGTAGCATGTTATGTACTCGGAAGAAATTATAGTTTCGTATGTTTATTTTGCCGACTGTACAAGCATACTAGCATTCTACCCCGCGGTGTCCTGCGTCTATCAACATTTCATGCTTAAAAACCAAAGAAGAAGAGTCTTATTGAGTAGTAATGGAGTTATAAACAAACATATTTTGTTAAAAAATTAATAGTTTGCATTCAACAATTCTCAAATTTTTATATCGCAATTAATTCAGTACACATATTATAATGATTTTGCCAAATTATTCTTATAAGGATAGGTCCAAGTGCGAGCTAGACTTGCGCACATAGGATTCTATACAAGACTTTATTTTGAACGGGACTACGGATTTCATATGGCACAGTTTACTTTGTCTCAAAAACTTGTCACGAGTAAGGTATGTTATTAAGATTTAGAAGGTTACTTTAAACATGCGACAAACTTTTGAGTTTAAATAATTACATTTCTTAATTCATTATGATGTACTTACATAACTTGTTTGAGAATTAATTTTTAACCGACTTCAAAAAATTAGGAGTTATATTCGACTGTATGTATTTTTTTAATGTAGTTTGTTCACCAATTTCTCGGAAACGGCATAATCATATTTGATGTTTTAAACAGTATTCTATTAAAATAAATACTGAGGTGGTCTACTAGCTTCCACCCCGCGGTTTCACCCGCGTTCCCGAGGGATCTTATGTTTTCCCGAGATAAAAATTATAGTCTGGAATAGCACATTGGCTATGTCCTATTCCAGACTATAATCTATCTCTGTGCCAAATTTCATCCAGATCTGTTCACCCGTTCTGGCGTGAAATAGTAATAAACAATGTTAAACATCCATCCATCCATCCGGATCTGTTTCACATTTATAATATTAGTAGGATTTAAATTTGATCATGAACTTTGAAGATGTGACGTAATTCCTCAACGCAAAGGAGCACGATTTTCACGATTGAAATATCTTATTCAATATTCCTCCTCTATCAGTGACAAATCTTGATAGGTATTCAATACACTTAAAAAACTAAAAATGGAAAAATAAAATTAACTTTTAACAAAAAGTAAAACCGACTTCACTTCAAGTGGATATGCACTAAAAAGTATAAAATAATTATGTTAGAACTCGTTTTGAACTCAACGAAACGGAAACACGTGTTACAGAATCTCAAATTCTTCTTTCTCTAAAAAAGTGTATTGTGTGTGACCTTTATCACAATTATTTTAGTTTCAAAACTCGCCAACGCAAAAGCACAAAATATTTATAGTGCAAGGTCAAAATCCTGATAATTATAGAAAGGTCTTTGATTAAAAATAGTTTTAGTCATAGGCCACAAAAATCCACCGATCTAGAGACACAACATATTCAGCTTAAAATCTAACCACCCACGTTTTACTCATGTTTCCGGGAGAACTTATGTTTTCCCGGGATAAAAACTATCCAATATGTTAATCCAGAATATATTCTATACGTGTGCCAAATTGCAACTAAAATCAGTAGTTTCTGCGTGAAAGAGTAACAAAGATCCAGACATCCAACCTCACAAATTCACATTTATAATATTAGTAGGATTGTGGATAATGATGAAACTGCTGAGCAAAAGTTAGGAAATAAAGATTCTAGGAAATAAAGATTACCAGAACTTTATGGATTGCTCTGAGGTTGCCATTCCAACACAATATTACGAGTCTTTGAGTGCTATGTTGAAGTTTTTACTACTTAATCGCCATGGGGAGCGAATTTTATTACAAAACCATAAAAAGACCGTTTAAGTTCGAGCATTTGGACGGTTGAGCTCATTTAATTTAACAGGCCCCAGATATCGTTAAATTTGCAACGCGGTTTAGTTTAGTTTTTAACTCAAACAATGTTGTTGAAAGTTTTGATGCCCTGCTAATCACGTAACACAATCATAAACTTGTTAAGAAATAACAACGAAACTTAATAAAAGTTTATTTTTAAAAAGTGTTTTCTACAGCTTATGAAATTCATTTTCTGATAATAAGAGTCCAGTACAATTAAAAAAAATGTTCAAGTGGTTGGATTAATAAAATCAAAATTAATATAAAACAAGAAAAAATACGTGTGGCACTCAGGGACTGCCGCGGTAAAGCTATTGCATAGCATTTTTTATCAACTTATGCAATTATATTTTTTTAATTTTTTAATTTGATTAATAGATACCTATACACCTATACAGGGTTACTTGTAATTCTATACATTCCTTAAAGGGCGTGATAGTAGAGACTGTAAGCAACGAAGTTAACCCTATATTGTATTATACACATGTTGACCGTTACCGAGAAATTTGAAAATTTTGTATTTTCTCAAAATATCCCGAATTACAACTTTAAAAGTCAAATTAGAAAAAAAGTACGCAACATTTTTTGTTTTTTTGTTTTTGGTACTCATCCAACATGCCAATACTTTTCTAAAACCAATAAAATGATGAAATTTTGCCATGGCTTCGTGACAATATCTTAAATCTCGTATCACTTTGATTTATTTCTCTATTTTCTTATTGATTAAAATGCCAATTTAAAAAAAAGTATTGGAGTAAGAAGTGTACAAAATCTAACAAAACTTCCTCACCTATTTAGCTATCTAATGAGGTAAGAATGTTAAAAAAAAAGCTCTCTACTTCTGAAGAATTACTCTCAGAAACAGAACAGGTCGCAATTTAATAAATTAACATTTATAATTATTTTTACACAAAACGTGTTCATGCACCGACAATGTTGTGATAAGAGATTGGCAAGTTCCGGTAGGGTTTGGAAATGGTCGTGCTCGACTTCCCTGGTATTTTTTTTTCTTTTAATTTTTTCCATTGGTTGTTTTAAATAGCTACAACTTCTGGGCACACTTTGTCTTTAACCATTAGGACTGTGTCAAAGTGACTGTTTGTCAACATTATGAAAACTTAACGAGGGGAATTGTTTTCTCTGTTAGAGGTCGTACCGCTACAGACGAGGCGACAAATGATTTATCAGTACGATGGATGTCCAGCGCACTTTCAAAGATCTGTGCGGCAGTGGCTAGACGAGTCATTTCCAAACAGATGGATTGGCAGAGGAGGTCCGATCCCGTGGCCGGCAAGATGCCCAGATCTTACACCAGTGGACTTTTACATCTGGGGGCACATGAAGGCCTTAGTTTACGAGAATCTGACAGGCCCTATATCATCGCAAGAATTTTTAAGGCAGCGAATAATCGATGCAGCCGTCAATATGAAAAATAATCTCCCATAAAGAGTCACTAAGACCGATATCCGGCGTAGATGTAGAAAATGTATAAGAAATAGGGGGGCGCAATTTTTACAAGATTTATAACATAATCCTAACTTTATTTAATATTATAAATGCGAATGTGAGTTTGTTTGTCTGTTTGTTACCTTTTCACACCTAAACCACTGAACTGATCGCGATGAAATTTGGTACGCCGATTGCCTATGGTATGGAGAAGAACGTGGGCTACTTTTTTTCTCGGGAACGCCGGTGAAATCGCGGGGGACAGTTAGTAAAGAAATAATTCAAATTGACACGAGATTTAAGATATTGTCACGAAGCCATTGCAAAAGTTCATCATTTTAATGGTTTTCATGTTGGGTTAGTACCAAAAACAAAAAAAGAAAAAAAAATGAAGCGTACTTTTTTTCTAATTTGACTTTTAAGTTGTAATTCGGGATTTTTGAGAAAATACAAAATTTTCAAACTACTCAGTAACGGTCAACATTTGTATAATGCAATATAGGGTTCATTTCGTTGCTTACAGTCTCTACTATCACGCCCTTAAAGGAATGTATCGAATTACAAGTAACCCTGTATACTTTCTCACAAACAGCTGCTTACATATTCGTCCGATTTCGGAGCAGCTCGTCTTATGTTTTATTTTCGTTACGGAATTTCTTGATTCGGTCGCCGCGCTCAAAGCCCGCGATAAAAGCAATACGATAGCTTAAAACTATTTACATTACCCAAATTGATACGTATGAAAATAAACAAAACACCTTAATCATCATACCAATTGTTACTCAACAAAATATGGAATAATTTATCAGTTTCAATTATCAGACCGTGTCAGCCAGCTGAACGTATAACTAACTGTGCATTAATTACACCAGTATAAATTTGCATGTCAGTTATTTCCTCTGAGGTTCAACCCTTACATCTCATTCGCACTAGTCGTAAGCCACGCGTCGGTAAGACGTAACGGCTGACGGAAAGTATAAACTACTAACTGTCCCCCGCGTTCCCGAGAAAAAAAGTAGCCCATGTCCTTCTCTATACCATAGGCTATCTGCGTGCCAAACTTCATCGTGATCGGTTCAGCGGTTTAAGCGTGTAAAGGTAACAAACAAACAGACTCACATTCGCATTTATAATATTAGTTAGGATTAGATGCTATGGTGACCATAGATCGATATGTTGTGTAAAAAAATAGATTCAAGGTCAGTGCTTCACATCCGACGATAGGACTTATTTCACTCGTGATCACCTATTTTACCCCCTTGAAGATTAAATTAGTGCACCCATAGGGTAATCAAGAAATATTTCGCCCAAATATCAAATCTCTAGGTAGGTGCGTTGTCTGTCAGTTTCGGAACTGTTTTATAGGTATAAATTACCTTATCCAATTCTGATTTGTATGTGACTTTTTAATCATCTATTACATATTCTATTACTATTACATATTTCTAAAGGTAATGAGGTATTTCCTAAATTTTGTGTATACATTTCCTACAGGTTCTTTTGCTTTACAAATTTACTGACATGCATAATGGTTGTTTGCATAAAGCGACGGTTAATCGTTGTGCAGTTGGCAGGTAGTGCGAACGAGGTCTTAAATAATATCCCGTCATAAGCAAACCGAAAATACGCTCCCTGATGACCAATATATTTAATTCATAGGGTTACCTTTACCCAATTATTATTTTGGGTCCGACATTTTTGGAGAATTGGCATTTTGATTGTTACAATAACAAAATATTTAATATTAGAAGTAGTTTTCAAGAACTTTTTGAAACGTTTTCAAGCTTTTAGTGCGATTTGTACATAAATCGTTAATGTTTTACTTGAACACACTCAAATTTTGTTGAAACAATAATATAATCCTTCCTAACTAATATTATAAATGCAAATGTGAGTTTGCTTGCTTGTTACTTTTTCACGCTTAAACCGCTGAACCGATTGCGATAAAATTTGGTACGCAGAAAAGGACATGGGCATTTTGCACGGTGGTAGGGTACTTTGTAGTACCCGCCTGGCTGGCTACCACCCTCAAGTTGAAAATCTGTCGCCAAACACCTATTGGTGTGTTCCGGCAGCTGTACTTGAGAGCCAGATCCTTCCAGGCTTCGTGTGCTCACCACCTTCGGCCACATCATCACCTACCATAGTGAGATTGTGGTCAAACACAAGCCTATACAAAAGTAAAAAAAAAAAAAAAAACTTTCTCGGGAACGAGGGTGAAACTGCGGGGGACAGCTTATAATAATATAATAGTACAATACACTAAACAGTAATAATAACTGTATTAAGGCAATAGCCTTTTATTGCATTGAGAGGCAGTGTTCAGTACAAGTGTAACCAATGTATACACAAATCTTTTCTCTCTATTTTTACAGATAATATTTTTAGGTAAAGATATTCTGAGAATGCAGGTTGATTTGCTGGCTTATTCTTCTTTCACACAGCATCAAATCGACGCATCTTTGCATAGAGATAGTTTATGGATCGGATAGTGATGTAGAAAACTTTTTATTACGAGAACGCAGGTGTTAGTTATAAAGTCCTTTTAACGTACAAAAACTAAAAACTAAATTATTCAGTATAATATCTTATTAATTTATTATATTAATGAAAATTACCAACCAACACATTATTTTCCACACATAATCAAAAACTACATTTTTCCACGCAAGTATGTACAAACCACAACAACGAGTAGGGACAGGAAATGTCACACGTTTAACAACACTGTCAGTCAAGCAACATAGGCTCCGTAATTTTAATTCATAAATAACTTCTATTGTTATAGTTTACTTATAAAAATATCATTATTTAATCGCAAAATACATAGACATTACGTGTAATTGTTAGTTTTGTTATCTGAAAACGCCAAATACCATAATTGTTGAACTTATTCCCAGTGCCTGTGAACGATTTAAAATTTGTACGTAGTGACTTATTTCAAACAAAATAATCACAGTGTAAACAAGTGCTGATATTGACTGGATTTTTTTTTTTTTTTCAAATAATTTGCATAAAAAATATCGTATTAAATAATTAAATATGTACTAGTTCTTCATAAATTTTGTGGCGGTTGGTCTTTAAAAAAAGTATTTCACACACCTCCTTTCACATTAATAAAAGTCAACAACTAGTTGAATATGAACCAATAATTCGTCAACTGACCATATAGCTTCGCAGCGCAGTTAGTAAGAACGAAGCGGTAACTTACATGAGTTGAAGAGTCGTCGGTTCGAGCCCCGTGAAAAGGAAATTATTGCTTTTTATTTTTTGTTTTTTCCTTTTTTTTATATATATAAACACTAACAACTAGTATTATTAAATGAAGTATAATATATTATTACCTTAAATTAGTATAAATATAAATAATTTCTAATTCTTCGCTCTGTACACTTAGCTGGTGACTAAGTGGCTGTTTATAAATTCAGCAACTGAGTGAATTATTGGAACATAAATCATTTTATTTGTTTAAATACATTAACTAATCATATTAATATAAGTAATTAATTAGATATTATATGTACTTTTATTTATAAAACATAGTTTGTATCTCTCTGTACGCTTAGCCATAATCCTAAGCGTTCCGTCTAAGCAGAAGGGATATCTTACTATCTTGACGAGTTTTATATATATACTTATAGGTACTTATATCGTAACTATATATTATATATATTTTAAGTAATATTTAGATAGCTTATTGTTTATTATATTATTATATTAAAAACATACAAAGTTGCTTAAGTCATTTATTTAATTTATTAACAGTTATTCTTTTTATCTTTTCACGCTCGCCGCGACCTTTTCTCACCGAGCTAAAAATGATGACCCGCAAGGCAACCGCTAAAGACACGGAAAACAAGCTGAAGTGGGCCCTTCAGGAACTGAAAAAGTCTCAGGATCTTTGTGACCGGCTCATTAGGGAACGGGACGATAGCGAGGAGGAAATACAAACCATTGTCAAAAAGAATACTGAATTAAAACTAGATCTCGCGAAATTAGATATTAAGTACGCGGACGTCGTCGAACGGTGTAATCAGCTCCAGGCCGAAGTTGATTCTTTTAGCGAGTGTAGTGATACGCATGTGAGGGCTCTGAGTCGCATCACTGAACTCGAGATCAGCCTAAACGAGGCTCAAAAGTCTATTGAACACCTGGAGATATTGAAGGAATCTCGGGAAAATGATGCGACTCGAAGCCTGTATGATGAGTTACTGGTCTGTCATTCAGATGTTAACTCTCGTGAGCTTCCGTTTACTATAGATTTGACATCTGACGATGAAATTAGTCCGTTCGCTAATACACCAAATAAGATTAATTTTAATAGCCGTAATAAATTGAAAAAATATGTCAAGTTTAACAAAATTATCAGAAAGACGCAAAAACTTTTTAAAAAACACAAAGTAGCACATAAATTAAATATATTTTTGAAAAAAGAGCGCTTTAATTTAAAATATCAGTTAAAATCATATGAAATTAGTATTCAGCAGAGTAGGGATTTGTATGAAAATAATACTCAACATCTTCTTGATGAAATAGATAATCTCAAACACTCCTTAGAAGCTATTAATAAAAAATATAGTAATGCTCAATTACAAATAAATGAGCATATTTCAGCGGCAGACGAGCTTATAAAATTAACTGAATATAATAGTGAACGTCTTGACTCTTTAGTAAATAACCATTGTAACTGTTTCAGCGCAATGCCTAGTTCTGCTTTACAGTCAGAGTTAAATATTAGTCATTCTTCAGATCAAACTATACAAGCACAGGACTCAATAAAACAAACGATTGTCATATGTGACAAAATTGGTAAAAATTTCGGCACTATTCTTAATAACGAATTAAAAGAAAGAGTTATAAATAAATGTTTTCCCGGTGCTCCTTATAGTCATTTAATAGATAATGTTCATACACAAAATCTAAATCAAAATACTACAGTAATTATACTTTGTGGAGATAGTTTATCCGTACGAAAAAAATGTATTCTTAATAGTTTTAACAAGTTGCTTGATTTGCACAGCCAGTATAAATGTAAATTTGTCTTATGTGCCTTCCCATATTCTAATCTGTTGTCCCAGGAACAGAATAGGCATATATTTGACATTAATATGACACTGTACAATTTAATTCATCGTCATAGTGACGCCATGTATTATTTTGACATTAATAATTTTATATTTGATTTTAAGCTGACTAAAGATACCATGTATCTGCCATTAAAGTATAAGAGACACATTGCTACATTGTTAGCCGGCAATATACACATTTATGACCAAGCTACAAGTAGCTTAGTTGAGGCTGTTGACACTGGTGTTATTGGCGATAACGAGGTGTCTAGGGAGGGTTTTTAGATTTACCGACAAAGGCTGAGCTCAATCATTTAAATATTGTTCATCAGAATATTCAGGGCCTAGCTAGCAAAGAATTGGAAATTGAATTATTTCTCGAATATCATAATGTTAATGTATTTTGTGTAACCGAACATTGGTTAAAGAGTAATGAATTATTGCTCAATAATAGTAAATATAAATTGTTAAGTGCGTTTGTAAGAAAATCAGCCATACACGGTGGTAGTTTAATTTTAGTTTCAAGTAACATTAAATGTAAGGATCGCAAGGACATTGTAGACTTATCTATCGAGCGCACTGTTGAATTGTCCTGCGTAGAGCTTGAGCGCTACGTTATAGTTTGCGTGTACCGTCCCCCCTTAGGTGATTATAATTTGTTTGAATTAGTTATAGAAGATGCTCTTAAGAAAGCTCAAACCTGTAATAAGAGTATAATTGTATGTGGTGACTTTAATGTTAATTTATTAGTAAATTCGCATACATCACTAGGATTAATTAATCTGTTTAAATCAATCTTAACAATTTATTCTGTGAGCCCACTAGAATCACAGAAACTTCTGCCACTTGTCTTGACAATGTGTTCTGTTGCTGCGATGTACTTGAAAAGTCTATTATTACTGATTTGACTTCGGATCATTGTGGTCAGAAGGTAGTTCTTTTAAATGAAACAAAGGATATACCACATACCATAACTTGTAGGCCTATAACATTAAATCGTATAGCCCGATTCAAAGATATTGTAAATCAAAAAATTGTTTCTGTTAAAATGTTACAGGATGAACCAGATTGTCTTTACAGTGATCTCTTTAATTTTATAAAAAAAGAATTTGATAAGGTTTTTAAACCCAGGACCTTTAAATTAAATAATAACATTAAGTTTAATGACTGGGCAACAGTAGGTATTTACAGAAGCAGAGCTAAGTTGTATGAGCTGTATGGCATGAAGAAATACAATCAAAATATTAGTTTTGTCGAGTATGTTAAAAAAGATTCCAAAATTTTTAAGAAGGTTTGTGCTTCTGCTAAGTCCATATACTTAAGAAATAAAATTAGTCAATCAAACAATAAAGTTAAAACTACTTGGACCATTATCAACTCTGAAAGAGGAAAATCTCAAAACTGTAATAAGCGTATTGAGTTAAATATTAATAATAATATAATTTGTGAAGATAGTCAAATTGCACATGCCTTTAATTTATTTTTTACTAATATACCGGTAGATACGACTAGCTCTTTGAGTTCTTCACCAATAGATGCTGAATTATTATTGAAAGCCAATGTATCAGAGTGCTGTGAATTGTTCAGGTTTAGGCATATTACACCTTATGACGTAGTCAAAACATTTAAAAATCTGAAAGTTAAACGCACAGGTGACTTGTGGGATATATCCGTAACTGTTTTGCAGGGTATCATTGATAACATTGCTCCCCATTTAGCTTTTATTTTTAACAAATGCGTAGATTTTGGTCAATTTCCGAATTTAATGAAACATAGCAAAGTTATACCATTATTCAAAGCGGGAGATCCTAGTGATCCTACTAATTATAGGCCAGTTTCCATTTTGCCAGCCCTGAGCAAAGTATTTGAAAAGATAATTTTAACGCAATTAATTGCTCACTTTAATTTGAACAAACTCTTACATAATGAGCAGTATGGTTTTACAAAAGGTCGTTCAACCGTTGACGCTGGGGTAGCGCTTTTAAGAAATATTTTTAACGCTTGGGAGAAGTCACAGAATGTTATTGGAGTCTTCTGTGATTTATCTAAAGCATTCGATTGTGTTGATCACCGAACACTCATACGTAAACTTAATTATTATGGAGTCAAGGGTACAGCACTTGATCTGATGAAGTCGTATCTCGGGGAAAGAACTCAAAGTGTTGATGTCAATAGAGTTAAATCATCTGGTTCTCCTGTGCATATGGGTGTGCCGCAGGGCTCTATTCTAGGCCCTTTTCTATTTTTAATTTATATAAATGATCTTCCCTTTTATGTCAAAAATACCTGTGGAATTGTACTGTTTGCTGACGATACCTCACTGCTTTTTAGTGTTGATAGACTGAAATCCAATTATGACGATGTAAATGGTGCATTAGCTCAGGTATTAAATTGGTTTACTGTTAATAATTTAGTTTTAAATGCAAAGAAAACTAAATGTATTAAATTTGCACTACCCAATGTAAAAAAAATAGGATGTAACTTGGTGCTAAATAATGAATCTCTCAATCTTGTTGAGTCAACAGTATTTTTAGGGATTACTTTAGACTCAAAATTTCAATGGGGCACCCAAATATCATGTCTCGCGGGGAAGCTTAGTTCGGCTGCTTATGCAGTTAGAAAAATTAGACAGCTAACAGATGTAGATACAGCTCGATTAGTTTATTTTAGCTATTTTCATAGTGTTATGTCCTATGGCATTTTGCTTTGGGGTAAGGCCGCTGATATAGAAGCTATTTTCATTTTGCAAAAAAGAGCGGTGCGAGCAATTTATAATTTGAGTTCTCGAGCTTCCCTCAGAGATAAGTTTAAACAAATTAATATCCTCACAGTAGCATCGCAGTACATTTATGCAAACATATTATTTGTACAACAAAATATAAGTCTTTTTGTAAAAACAAGTGACATGCACACTATTAATACTAGAAATAAGCATAAACTTGTAACCTCTGCTTATAGACTCCAAAAAGTGCAAGGTTCATTTTTGGGACTGTGTACACGCTTCTATAATAAGATCCCTCCTGCACTTTTAAATTTGCCATTACATAAATTTAAGGAACATGTTAAGTCTATTTTAGTACAAAAGGCATACTATAACGTTAATGAATATTTAAATGACGACAATGCTTGGGTGTAGCGCTCGCTCTTGCAGGATAAATTTTATGTAATAGTCTTAAGTTTGTTTTGAAAAGAGTAATTGCTGAGTTTCTTGCCGGCTCTTCTCAGTAAAAGCAACCTTCCGAACCGTGCGTTAGAGTCTGACTATTCTTAAGTGCCTGTGAAGGCCTATTTGAATGAATAAATTATTTCATTTCATTTCATTTCACATAAATTAGTTTACCTAATCTGGGGCTTAAAAATTCGTTGGTAACTTTACCACGCGTTATTTAAATAAGCTCAACACATGCACTGCTTTATGTGGTAAAATATGTGTTAACTAGGGCTTATCCACGGTTAAAAAAGTGTGTGAAAAAAGATAGCAACTGATTCTACCTAAATTTTTGAATTTAGAAACCATAGCAGATATGCGCAAGAACATTATCCATACACACACTGTCATTAAATTCCAAACTAAGCAGAGTTTGTACTTTGGAACTGGACAACTGGATAATTAATATACAAATACATTATAATGCAGATAAAGTTATGTAGATTGAGTTTGTATTTGTTTGAGTTATGATTGAGTTATGTAGATTGATTATATATATTGATTGATTACATTATATTGATTAGTATACAAATGATCTACTTTGCTACCAATTTAGAGCAAAAATATTTTACATAAAATTCAATCATAGTTTTAATTTTGACCCAGCTAGTAAATTATCATGTTATTGTTCAATTTATTTTTAATCTAATTTAAAAAGTAGTTAATTTTCATTATAATTATACAATATACTTACTTCATTATAGGGTTAAAATTGCATGTTTTTTGCCCATTTCGTTAAAGAGTAATACGTAAAAAACAAAGTCGTCATAGTTATAGAATAGAAAAACATAACAAAAACCATTAGCATTCACACCCTTTCTGACTAATCTTGTATGCTACAGAACTCCTTAACGATCTATCGCCAATGACTCATGAATATTTCGGTACGCTCACGTCGCTCACCCATATTATAAGTTTATCGCTTCACCGCATGTTCTCGGACATAATCCTTATGTAATCCCGTAAGCCTTTGGGCTTTTTACGTTAATTCATGTCCTTGACATGAAATGTGCCAGTACATTTATTCTGGCTATCAAAAATTTGTTTATTGACCCAATATTTCGGAAGTTGATCGATGCTCTGGTACTTTGAGTCACGTTTTATGAAAGGTTATATTATTTGTTTTTTTTTTGTTAAATTATGTATCGAGCAAAATTATGGTCGTGGGTTAAACGAAAAAATAATAATTTTGAGGACATTTCCGGAATGAAAATCTTAAATAAAAACTATCTATATACATTCAGCTATTATGACGTGATTTAGCATTAATATGATACTCGTATATTTGTATCACTTTAAGTATAGCTATGTTTAAGTGATACAAATATAGGTTTTAATTTGATTTTAAATTTTTAAATAAATAATCTGATAAATAAGTATGTATTATTTTTATTTCAAAACTAAAAGCTTTCAAAAGCTTGCCATTTCTGTTTACAATATCAAAGCGCTATCGGCCTATATTAATACACTTTTGAGGCCACGGCGGTATGACGACCTGTAATAAATCATGCATTGTTACAGACGACAAAAGAAGTCATTTTTGGTTGGAAAGTGCTCCTATTCAAGAAGCCATCCCTAATATTTGCAAAGTAACAAAGCCTAAGGTCAGGCGTGATTTCAAAACATACAAAGGTGAGGTTTTAAAATAGCTTCACCTTGTTGAAATTTGTGGAGAATGTTCCACCCATTAATTTGTCAACGCAAGGTGTATGTACCTCCCGTTATACCTTGCGGTATTGGATTGAAAGGAGTGTGGTTAAAGGTTGTACCAAAACTTAGATAATACAATTACTAGATTTACATAATTTAAACGTATTTTGATTTTCCAAAGCTTCCATGAGGCTTTATCATTAACCTAAATTGCGACACAATTTCATGTATTTTCATTTCATATGATTATTCACTATGTTATTCACACGGCTTTCATTACTCCTCAAAACAGTCAATCGGTTCTCGAGTTACTGGCGCTACCCTGAAACTCTCCCTTCCATATATATGCTATTCCAGATTATAATCTATCTTTATGCCAAATGTCATACAGATCCGTTCAGCCGTTCTGCCGTGATTGAGTAACAAACATCCATCCAAAAATTCGCATTTATCATTATTAAGTAGGTTAAATGCAATAATAATTTTATTATGTTGAAACGATGAAAAAGTGAGTTTAGGTAACATGGTAGTTACTCACCGAAATCGTAAACCCACTTTTATTGACAATTCGTTTTCACTGATACGTAAGGACGTCGTTTTTTCAGGCTTACCCACCTGACTTGTGTATTTTACTCAATTGAAACATCCTGACTGTTTCTGGGAATTGAGGCCTTTGTTCACATAATGAGAAAATGAAACTGTTTTAAGATTGGGGAAGAATGTAATTGATTAAATTATATTATAGAAAAACCAGCCATGAGCGAGTTGCGGTCGCAAAATTGGGGTTCCGTGTGTAAAAAAGGATTAATAATAAGTTTCAAGTAAATTTGACCATAAGAAATATTTTTTCCCACAAATTTTGCCACCCCCTTTTCCAAAATGTCTCAAAAACATCACTCTTAAATATCAACCAAATGTCAAATATGACAATCTTAGCTAAGTATATTATTATATACTTAATTTTTCTTTGAACCATGAACCCCTATTTTAATCTATAATTATTTTTTATTCTAATCCTAAGATTAGCATATCAAGACAAATTCCACATTGTTTTTTACATAGATTTCGAAAAAAACATCTGAGACTGGCGGACAGAGATACTAATGATGCAGTGATGTTATAGGATTCCGTTTTTCCATTCAAGGTAAGGAACCCTAAACTTACTATTAATTTTACTCCCGAGCATACAACATCACAATATGAATATCTTACCTCACTTAAAGTTTGAGCTACTTTCTCACCTGCGTACGTAGTCTTATATAATGGGCCTCACGGCATTACCATATTATATCTATACTTATATTATAAAGCTGAAAAGTTTATTTTTTTATCCCAAGAAAACACAAGATCCCTTGGAAACGTGAGTGAAACCGCGGGGCGGAAGCTAGTAACTTTATATTCCAACTAGTCTCCGCCACAAACATACAGATAAACATTAAAAGTACAAACTAAGACTATGTGGCAATTAACCATAATTATTATAATTTTTATTTACATATTTACAATTAAAGTAAAAAATACAAACTATGATATATAGACAACATCCTCAAAGCATGTAATTATAATTTAATTTTATGTGTCATTCTATTGTTAAAAATTATCTAGTTCCACAGCTTCAAATTCGGGTTGGCACGCATCTTGTTTACTTCTACGTATTTCTAATGAGCGTAAATTAGTTTTGTTATTTAATCACGTTGTGTGACTGAATGAATTTGGATGAAACTTGGTAAAAAAAAACTATTTCAAATCATGGAAAAAAAAGTTTGTGATCCATTGAACCACGATAGTGCATAAATATGGTACGTATGCCTACTCGGTAGCTAAAATTTCTACTTATTCAGGATTCGGAAATATGTAGCTGATTCACATTATACAGGGTGTCCAGTGGCAGATTTCAAAGTTTAAACGAACATAACTTTTGAACGCAATACGATAGAGAGACACGGGGGTCGTCGTTGAAAGCGTAAGCGCTGCGGATTTTTTAGCAGCCACGGAGCGGTGGAGTTGAGAGCAGTGCGCTTTTGCCGTCGAGGCGTACATTTCAAGTGGATTTTCGGTATCTAAAGCACGTCGTCGATTTAATAATCGTTACGATATTCGTCGATTACGTGATGGACCATCGGTCAACCTCATTCAATCTTGGGTAGCAAAGTTCAGAGCTACAGGATCAACATTAAACAGACCCAGACCAGGACCTATACAAGCGGTAGCCACGGGCGAAAATGTTGAACGTCACAGTCTGGTGTGCAATGTCTGCCATCATAGGGCCTTATTTCTTTGAAAACCAACGCGGCCAAACTGTAACTGTAAATTCGATGAGATATGCCGAGATGATACATTACTTTTTTAGACTGGAACTACAGAATAGTCTATACTTCAACCGAAACACGTGGTTCCAGCACGATGGGGCCACAGCTCACACTGCTAATGTGTCCATGAACACAGTGCGGCAGCTATTTCCTGGAAAAAACATAACCCGAAACGGCACTATACCGTGGCCACCCAGATCACCAGATTTAAGCCCTTGTGACTTTTTCTTATGGGGATACTTAAAATCCGTCGTTTATAAAACAAATCCGAGCACTGTGACACAACTCAAAGAAAATATTCGAGCCGAAGTCAGCAGGATTCCCCAGTCGCTCTGTAAACGCGTTTTTGAAAACATGCGTGCTAGACTCGAAGATGGTCGGCATTTGGAGAACGTGGTTTTCAAAAAATAAAATCCGCATTTATTTATTATTACTTACAATAAACATTTTTTATATTAGAGGTGTAGTTTTTTTTTAAACAAAATTCTAACTTTGAAATCTGCCACTGGACACCCTGTATAACTTTTTTCTTGAGAGGTGTTACGTGATAACAGAAACCCTACAAAAAAACCTTTATCCAAAAGTCACTAGAAAAGAAAATCTACATGTACTTTGCAAGCACCCGCAATTTTTTCCCTGACTTCTTTTACGTCCGCATAACAATGAAACAAAACCTTCGTGGATTGTGAAATACTCTAGATTTTATACAAATTTAGTACCCTTGAATATTTATAAATATAAATAAATATTCTGGGACATTATTCCTCACACACGTCCATCAGACCCCAAACTAAGCAGAGCTTGTACTATGAAAGCCAGATAACTACTACATATACTACTTTTTCTTTTGTAAATGACACCCAGACTCAGGACAAACAGACATGTTCACGCACACAAATGTTTGTCCTGCGTGGGGATTGAACCCACGACCTGCGGCGTGATAGATAGGGTATCTTTATTATTGTGTTAAAAATCAACTGTTTCTCAATACCGATAAATGTTCTACCATTACGTATACACGCAATAATAAACAAATTAATTTCAACTATAGCCTATATAATAACAATTTAAATCGTGTATACTCAGTAAGAGACCTTGGCATAATGTTGGACCACAAACTTAGTTTTAATGATCACATAGATATAATTTTGCAGAGGGCTTTCCGTAACCTAGGTCTCGTGAACAGGATATGCAAACCTTTTAAGAAACCTCGAACACTGTTGATTCTCTATTTTTCATTTGTCAGATCCTTGTTGGAGTTCGGTTGTAGTGTATGGAATCCTAATTACAAGCTACATATCAATCGAATTGAAAAAGTTCAAAAAAAATTCATGAATACCTTAAACTATCGTTTCAACAATACACACCGCACATACTTAGATTCACTTAACCAATACAATATTCTTAGCTTAGAAAATAGACGCAAATTTATTGATGTAATGAATCTCTATAAAATCATAAACAACAGAATCGATTGTCCTTATTTACTTTCAAAAATATCATTCACAGCACGTGCTAGACTACCTGTTCGCTCCTGTCGTAAAATAAACCTTTTTGTTCCACCCCGTTATATAAAAAATTATACTCTTAATAGCTTTATACCACGTTCTCTAAATTCTTACAATAAAGAGTTTTCTGATCTGGATGTTTTTCAAATTAGTTTTAATGAATTTAGAAATAGATTGTTAATCAAGTTATGTAATTCTTAAATCGCTCTTAGTCAGCCTCATATATTTTATTTAGCACTTTTATGTACCTAATATTAATTAGTGAGTGGTATTTCGCTTTTATCATATTTAGATTTATCACTGGATACTAGCATTCAACTCTTATAAATGTCACTTAGGTAGGTACTCATAGTATATCGTATTTTCACTACCATAATTTAGTACTCTAAAATCCATAGTATGTTATTTCGTACTTTTACTACCGTAATTTAGTATTTTAAAACTCATAGTATGTTATATATCCTTCTTTTATTACCGCAATTTAGTACTGTAATTTTCGGCACTGTTTGTCTTCTTTCCTATAAAACTATATAATGTATGTCAAACAATTATAATGACTGTGTGTTGCCAAAATAAAATAAAATAAAAAATCTTACCAACCACGCCAACCGGCCCGTCAATTGTTATACAATTCAGCCATTCAAACAATTTCCCATTTTTCATGCAATAAATTATAATTTATTGCATGAAAAATGGGAAATTGTTTACGTGTAAGATTAAATATTCTGGTAAGGATTCTTAAATTATCACTACATATAAAACAAAGTCCTCCGCCACGTCTGTCTGTCTGTTCGCGATAAACTCAAAAACTGCTGCACCGATTTGCATGCTGTTTTCACCAATGGATAGAGTGGTTCTCGAGGAAGGTTTTAATATATAATTTGTCAACTTTTGTATACATTGGCTAAAATATATAATTATATTTGGAGGTCTCGGAAAAAAATAAGCCGTCTGGGAGCTTTCAACGAAAACGCTGCCCAAACCCCTTGAAATATAACAAAATAATGTATCATGGAATTATGTATCTTATATAGGTCTATAAAATCCGCGATAGCATATGTCTATCTCTTAAGGATAAAATACTATATCCATTTTAATACTTTAAAAAATGGGCAATTATGAAGCGGTAATTGGAAATAAGTTAAAGGCTTAAGCATTTCAGGCACATTATTTTACTCTTTTACACCATATAATTTAAATGAATATTGTACTGTTGCCAGGCAACAAGCTGATTTAAAAAAATGTAGCATAATTATATTATGCTCTTTTATCCGTGCGAAGCCGTGGCGGGTCACTAATAAAAGTATTTCACTCACGCACAACCACATTGACAATTTAAATGACGTATCTTGAGTAAATGGCCGACCAAGTGTGTGCCAGTGTTTATGATGTGATGCTCCAACAAATAGTCTAGGATAATGATTTTATCAAATTGAGGCATTACTCTTCTATCAATTTCAGATACATATCAAAAGCATTCATTTGAAAGTCCCTTTTGAAATCGTCCATTGATCAATCAAAGTAAATTGCAACTTTTGAACATCCGCATAACAGTGACATCAAAATTTCCGTCATCTTTGAAATCTGTTACACTCACCACAATCAAAATCAAGTCCATAATTCCATCATCAAAGCTAGTGAAACTTCAAAGGTGACATAGATTCAGATAGTCAGCACCCTTTGACCGACCATCCGCCAATTAATTTTCCGTCGACACTTTTAATACCATCGACAATAACAAAGAGGTGATCTAGACAGAGACAAATGAAACTTCGAGACGTTAAAGTTGTAATGGAAGTGGTTGCCTTAATTGAGTTTGTGTTGTAGTTGTAAGTGGTCAAAGATGTTGGAGCCAAGTAACAAACGCTCGCTCGTAAATTAGGTCAAGACCTACAATGTTCCATATCACCTTTACAATTTTCAGTTTTTTGCCGAAAACTGTCGTGTTTTGTATATAAATAAATAATATTTTTCTTGGGCAGTAAAATTGTTACACTGATACCTATTATATTTTACTTAAAAAGATGTATAAAAATGTAATAGCATACCCTTTTCTGGATCTCGACAACAGCGCCATCTACTGGGTCCAACTATAGCTAAAAACCATCCAGGAGACGCTATAAGTACAAAATACATCTAAATCGGTCAAGCTGATTAAGAGAACAAGAATTACGAACACACGCACGCATATCAAATATATAAAGATACACGCCATTTATGAATACTCGCAATTTCTGTAACTATTAACGAAATATGAAACGAATAAGTAACAAAAGATCAAATAAATTAAATAACCTTATTGACTCAACATAATATTGATTACTGATCCATTTAGTCAATTACTTTTGGTAGTTCAAGCATTAATCAATAGTTTACATAGCTGTAGCGTACAATATAATCATGGGTTTTTATTTGAACCTACTCGGGTGAAGGTTAAAGCATTAGATCCACTTTAAATATGGTTTAATATTGAAGACTTTTTAACATGCATTAGATAGATAGATAAGTTTTTACATCACTTGAGAAAAGAAAAAAGTAAACATCATTATCACTAAAAGCCAAATCTCTTTTCTTTCTCGTTTTCTTAGAAAGAGTTGCAGTGGCCACGGCCAACGATTAGTTAAGAGCACCGCATAGGTTAATTAATCTATGTGTTTGGCTTAGCAGAAGTGCATTTGTGCATTCCGTATGGATCTAAATAAGGCACGGAAAACATTTTAAAGAATGAATTTCTTTTTGATGTTTTAAAGCGATTTAAAAAAAACTCAATTCGTTGGAATCTTTTTTTTTATGTATGTTCCCCAATTACTCGAAAACGCATGAACCAATTTGGTTTTTTTTTTTTTTGAAAGGGCATACTTTCCAGGTTCCATTCCATTGGCACCAAGTCAGGATCTGATGATGGGATCCTAGAAAAATCGAGAGCAACCCTCAAAATTTATAGGGACGCATAGTGTGTAAAACTATTCAAGTATTTGCGTCTGGTACTCATCATCTCATGTTGCTGAGCTGATGATGGAAAATATAACTCCTTAACTATTAGGTATTAGTGAATGATTCTTTAAATATTATATGCTCGTATAGACCGCTACTTATGTTCCTTTGAGCTAGCCAGGTGAGCTGATCATGGAAGGTACAACTCCTTGTTAGTTAGGAGTTAGGGGAAAATTCTTCAAAACCGACTTCAAAATGGGTTTGAACTAAAAAGTATAAATAACGATGTTCAAAACGAATTCTCGTTTTGAAGTCAGCAAAAGCGAAGCACGTGTTCTAGAATCTCAAATTCTTTCGCTGTTTCTTTCGAGTTCTAACATCGTTATTTTAAGTTTTTAGTGCAAAACCATTTTGAAGTCGGTTTTGCTTTTTTATCATTCTGTATCATTTTCATAATATATTTTATTTCATTAAAACAAAACGTGGTTATCCTCAACGAAATACTTCCTAACAAAAAGCTTCGCAGATTTTTATTTTACTTTAAAATTTTTCAACTAAACACTCGCTTGTTCAATCGCTTCTCCAACGCTTAAAAAAGTTCTTCTAGATCCATTTTGTCAGAATTCTTGTAGAACTATTTAATTTAGAATGCTTTGCTGTAACTTGTATCCTCTTTCCCTGCAGCATGAAAAGCTAAAATAGCTATCTGGAGTCTTGCGGAAGTAGGTAATTAATTTTCAAATTATATAAAAGCTAGATTGCCTCAGTAGTCTTAAATTTAATAAACAGAAGGTATGGAGTTGTGATTGCATTTATATGTTAGCTGATTTTTTATATTATAAAGATTTTTTTTCTGTAATTACTTTTAAAATTTATACACGACCATCTGATCCCAACAATGATGTACTATGCAAACCAGATAACTGATATTCTTACTGCATAATAATATATTGTAAATTATATATACATTACATAGATAGATATTTACTTACACCGAGACTCAGAACAAACAGACATTTTCATGCACACAATTTCTTGTCGCATGTTTGTCTTGTGTGGGTGTTGAACTATACGATCTGTGACGTGGCACTCGGGGTTGTTTCACCTATCTTATTACCTTGTCCAATAATAAATATACAATAAACAAACTCAACCATAATATAATTGCAGAGCGATATATGTTTTATTTACTATTTATGTAGAACAATTAGCCGGAACATTATCACGTACGAAAATCATCAACCAACATTTTGCAAAGCCCAATATGGAGTCACTTTATCATGTGACCGTTTTGTTAGTATCAAATACACTGTCCAAGGCAAAAATACCAGCAATAAAAAAGTTAAACTCACCATCATTGTACTACAATGACATAACTTGGTCACAACCTTCATTTCAGCACGCAACAAGAACATTATACCCTTACAACTACTTTTGTAGCTGAAACTCCTTTTACAGTAGATTTTTGACTTTGCTACCTTCATATTAAGGATCAGGAGGCTGAGTTTCAAGAGAAAATAACTTTGTTAAAAAGACTGAAGCGCTCGTGTAATCAAGTTGTGTTGAATGTTTTATATTGAAAGTAAGGTTTTTCTAATGCATTTACATTAAGGTGGATTCTCATGGTGCGTAATTTTGCGGACGCACACGAATATTTACAAGCGAATTTGTGTCATACTTTTGATAACATAAAGATCGAAATACCAAGACGTAGATCTCAAAGTAAAAGACGCCCTGGCACTAAACTTACATTTTCAGGTAATACTCAATATGGTGTATATTCATTTGTAAATTGGGCGTGTGCATTCGTGAAACCACAGATTGTGATGGCTCATTATTAGACTATAACAATTTATATTTATATTTATTTTTTAAATGTTCATTATATTTTTCTATAAAAAAAACAACAATAGTACTTGAAAATTATACAAAAGTACGATTGTATCTTGAAAGGAATTGAGACGACTTTCATTACATTTGGAAGAAGTCACATCATTGGTTACCATGATGAGACTGTAGTAAAAATTAAACCTAAGTAGATATACATTTAAATAAAATTCAATGCCTTTTTTCTACGGTTTTATATAAAAAATCACTCATGGAAATTAATTAGTATATTTTTGAAAACTTTTAATATCCTTTTTTTATCTTTTATTATGGGTTTTCCTAAACTTTGTATGCTTACCGTCTTCGTCATTATGGTCAGATTGTGAAAAAGAAATAGGTTAAACGAAAATCCACTAGTTTCTTTTAGCAGCAGACTACAAAAGCTTTCGCTTGCAGTTTTAACATCGTCTTTAATTACCAACATGGGACAAATAAAGTCCACAATTTAAGCAGACAAAGTTAATGTCTTACTCAGTAGTTAGAAAATTGTGCCCAAGTCTATGTGCAAGTACATCGTCCTTGCAATCTTGGGGATTTCTTAGCCAAAAAGTAGCTGTCTAAACTATATCTTTACAGGATAAGGATTTTATCTTTTGTAGGTTAGGTTTTTAAACTTGTTTTTGTAAAAACAAATGACTCCACTTGGTGTCTTTCTAGATTTTTTCCTACCCACTTTTTCCTTATCCTGCGTGTGATATGTATTAAGTCTTCCAAGACGTTACTTGAAGATGATTGAAAGGCCGCGGTCGAAGTCACGCGTGTGCGGAGCAATAAATCGTTTGTTTTTTACACCGGGATAACTGACAGGGCGGAGAAAAACGCAGGTTACTTATTATTCTGTAAACCTGATGAAGTCACAGGGAAAAATCAGTTTAAAAAGTTTATTTGTTCAAAGTATCAAAATAATCATAGTCAGACTGTCCAAAAAAAAACAAAATATATTAAAAATGTAACCTTGCTGAGATTCTTGCCGGTTCTTCTCAGTTGAAGGCGACTTCCGAATCGATGGTAACTTCAGTAGTTTCGACGTTCATAAGTGCCCTTCTAGGCCCTAAACTGAATAAATGGCTTTGACTTTGAGACGCTGGACTTATATAAATAATTGTCATTCATTAAAATATCTTGTGATACAAAAATACAGGATAAAACCTAATTATGCAAAAATATTTGTACAAACCCACGTTGGTCTATCTGGTTTTGTCTCTTATGTGCAATTTATAAGGTTGAGCGTATTTAAGTCAATTTGACCGGGATTTAAGCCCAATAAAATTGTAATGCAAATTAATTGCAATTCTATTTCTGAAACATGAGGCTTGATGTTGATTGCTATTATAATCATATTATCCTATTTTGATGATATAAATAACCATTACACAGGTTACACACACTATATTACCCACTAGTTTTGGCTTTTCTATTATTCCTAAAAGTTGTAAAAATATTGTATGAAGTTTTATACAAATCCGTTGAATGATTCTGGCGTGATTGAGTACCATACACAACTATTTATAATTATATTCCTTAAAAGATATTTTATTATCCAACTTATATTAAAATAACTTATTAGTTGTGTTACTGCGCGTTAGTAAGGTCGCCAGAGCTCACCGGGGAGGGGGGAAGAGTCGGCAACGCGCGTGTGATAACCCCTGATGTTGCAAGAGTTCATAGGCTACGGTAACCGCATACCATCAGGCGAGCCGTATGCTTGTTTGCCGACATTGTGGTATAAATGTGAAGCTTGTTGGTTTGTCTTTCTTTCACATAGCAACGAAGTAACGGATTAATGTCAGTGCATAGTAATTGTTTATAGATTAGAGGGTGATATAGACTAAACTTTTCATACAGAGAATACGGGTGAAGCCGCGGGGCGGAAGTTGATACTTAGTGTGAGTAGGATAATTATTTGCTTACTTCCTTTTAATACGTTTAGTTGGATACAAACGCCTTTGACTTAAATTGTTCACCTTAACGCAGACACTACTAAACTCTGTACATTAATCTCTGTTGAACTCAGATTTTCCGAAGTTAGGGAGCAAATTTTCGACGCAAAATCGGAAACAATTTGCGAATAACAACAAACCTCATAATTTTATCCCTCACCTTTGCTACCATTGTTCAGCTCAGAATCACGGGAGGTACCTACGAAAACAATTTTGTATTTGTATTTTAGGGAGCGATTGACTGTTAATTGTTCGCTATAATTTAATTTAGTAATTTATTACATCTTAAGGCACTGTGTTATTTTGCGTACAATTTAGTTACCTAAGTTTGATCGAAATGTTTTCGTTAAAATTATTTTACGTGGGATACAACATTTATAATTAGCTATTTTGTGCTTTTAACATAGATTTTCTCTATTTATGGAGCCCGAATTTAAATAAAGTTTAATTGTTTTAATTAAAAGTTTATTTGCTTGTTGGTGAAACAGTTGAGAATACACAATGTAAATGTTCTAAAAATAAATTCGCCCCTGATTTTTATTTTTTTTTATTCACCGCCGTAAAAAAATGTCCACGCATTTTTTTGTACGGACAGGTTATGATGACTGATTGCCGTATGACGTAGTTTCCGTTTTCCGGAAGTTGTAGGTATTTTTTTTTTGTGACTGCAAAATACGACACGTAGCACTCCCACCGGAATAGCTATAAAATTGAGAAATTATTTTAATATAGTATTATTATGGTATTTTTTCTGTACACTCAAAATATACAGCCATAAAATAATTATATTATTAAATGTACCTTTTCGTTATTTATACAAACCTGACCCTAAAAGGTTCACTCTGTCCTTTTAAAAATATTCTCTTTCTCAATTTAAAGTTGGAAAATCGAGTCTAATAAAATTAACTCAGGATCCTGTGGTCTTGCTGAATAGTCTTGAGTGCACCTCTCGACTTCATTGAATTAAAATGGTGAATGCAGACGGGTTTTAATGTATAAAATAATGTAATAATGTAAAATAATACAAACATTAAGTTTTAGAGTAGTAAATCTTACGGCCAATGTTGTAGGTAGGTATTAAATTATTTATAAATATTCTGGGACATAATTCCTCACACACGGCCATCTGACCCCAAACTAAGCAGAGCTTGTACTAAGGAAGTCAGATAACTGATATAATAATTATACTACTTTTCTTTTGTAAATACTTACTGTTTATAGATAATTACACCTAGACTCAGGACAAACAGACATGTTCATGCACACTAATGTTTTTCCTGAGTGGGAATCGAACCCACGACCTGTTCCGTGATATATAGGGTATTTTTATTTTTTATTTATTTAATAGAATCACCAACAAGTATGTATGATACACAACACTTACAAAAAAACCGGCCAAGTGCGAGTTGGACTCCCGCACCGAGTGTTCCGTACAAACCTCTAAATTGTATGAGCGCCCATACAACTCAGAGGCCTTTATTAATTGGCGTAACTATGTATGTATTTGTGTACACCCTTTAATTTTCATCTTTTTTTATTTTTTAGAATATTTCCTTTATTTTTACACAAAAATAGAAAAAAAACAATAAATTTAGGGGGTTCCCCATACTTAGAACTGAAACTCAAAATTTATTTTTTCATCCAACCCATAAGTG
This sequence comes from Tetheella fluctuosa, assembly GCA_951216915.1. Taxonomy (NCBI): domain Eukaryota; kingdom Metazoa; phylum Arthropoda; class Insecta; order Lepidoptera; family Drepanidae; genus Tetheella; species Tetheella fluctuosa. Next base: position 3,488,871 of record OX578237.1, read on the forward strand.
TGGGGTGTCTATGGATAGGTCTTTAGAAATGACATTGAGGTTTTAAATATTTTTTTTTTCTAAACTGAATAGTTTGCGCGAGAGACACTTCCAAAGTGGTAAAATGTGTGTCCCCCCCCCCCCTGTAACTTCTAAAATAAGAGAATGATAAAACTAAAAAAATATATGATGTACATTACCATGGAAACTTCCACCGAAAATTGGTTTGAACGAGATCTAGTAAGTACTTTTTTTTTAATACGTCATAAATCGTAAACCGCAATTTACCTTTCATTCAATCAACTCAAACATAAAAAAAAACTTACAGCACAAATAAAGGAAAAATTAAAAAAAAAATAAAGAAATGAAAATTAAAGGGTTTACATAGTTACGCCAATTAATTGAGTTGTATCGGCGCTCATACAATTTAGAGGTCTAGCTTAATTGGCACCAACCTCAAATAAGGTAAATAAATAAAATTGTGCATTTCCCTTGATAAATAAATAAATAAATAAATATTCTGGGACATTCCTCACACACGGCCATCTGACCCCAAACTAAGCAGAGCTTGTACTATGGAAGCCAGATAACTGATATACTACATATACTACTTTTCTTTTGTAAATACATACAATGGACGAACAATGGACGAAGTTTGTACGGAACCCTCGGTGCGCGAGTCCGACTCGCACTTGGCCGGTTTTTTTTTCTATTTTTGTCTGAAAATCTTGATGCGGTTCACAGAATACATCTACTTACCAAGTTTCAATAGTATAGTTCTTATAGTTTCGGAAAAAAGTTGCTGTGACATACGGACGGACAGACAGACAGACATGACGAATCTATAAGGGTTCCGTATTTTGCCATTTGGCTACGGAACTAAAAACACAACAAAAGTCAACAAAACTGAGTACCACCTTAATTACAGGTGATCACGGCATGCACTAAGAATGAACCGAAAAATAAATTGCTACATTACTAAATAATTACAATGATGACTAAAATATATAATCTTATATATAAAATTCTCGTGTCACAATGTTGGTTACCTTACTCTTCTGAAACGGCTTGACCGATTTTTATGAAATTTTGTGTGCATATCGGGTAGGTCTGAGAATCGGTCAACATTTATTTTTTAAACCGCTACGCGATTGATACCGCGGGGGCCCGCTAGTAATATATATAATAGTATCTTACCAACCACGCCAACGTTGGCTCCCATACAACAAACGTGATTTTTTGTCGTTTTTATAGATAATGGTACGGAACCCTTCGTGCGCGAGGCACTTTCCACTTGGCCACTTGGCGTTCCGACTTGCACTTGGCCAGTTTTTTTTTTATATTATATCCCAATAGCATGATGGATTTTAATAAATAAGGTACGCACGCAATTGGTTATAGGCTATAATTTTCCATTTGATTTTATTATAATCAAAATGGTGGCCGTGAAATACGAAATACCTATCGATATAGATAAAATAATATTTTACGTACCATTTTTTGTGAAATATCAATTAATAGGAATTTCAAGTCAGAGGCATACGTAATACAGCAAATTGAACATACTCTGATGCCTCCAGCTGCATTTTATTATCATATTTGATTGAATGAACTTTATAGATTCCATAATATTTTCTTGTTCCAATTTTTCCAATTTTTATAGTTCGCTTTTTACGCAGTCGGGTTTTAATTAACGTTTTTCTATTAGTTCTTGATTGCATTGCATTGAAACAACAGAGACAATTGAAATAACAGTATCCCTTTTTATTTTATTTTTCCAATATATACAAACAAACAACTTGACATTGATACAAAGTAGAAATGAGAGATAAAAAATATATTAAAACCAAGGCGGGTCTGTAGCTAAACGTAAACCCATTTCATGAAAAATAAAAAAGGTGTATTCCGGCTGCTACATTTTGAGAGCCAGTTCCTAAGCTAGGTGTACCACCTTTGACTTAAATATATTTAATAAAATATAATTGTAGATTATACTTACTTCGAAAGTCACTATCATTATGTTTAAAATATTCTGTGGCAGCTCCAGGGTTTTAGCATTTCCCTGCTCTGTGGTTTCAACTTCTGTGGTATGGTTACATACTGCGCACAATAATTTTAATCATTTCAGACGTGGCAGGCATCAAATATTTCTCAAGACTCACATAAAATATACTTCAAGTGAACAGTTCAAAAGACATGAAAATGTATACTTACTTAAATATCTTTGACATCTGTTTACCGAATACCCGGTCGCGCTCGAACCCTTTTTGCCCCAATAATGACGGTAAGTCAACATATTTGAACCTCTCGTGATAAAAACCCAAAAGGTCCTACTTCAGGGAAATTGCTTTGTGGAATTTTTACAAAGCACCGGTCGAGTTGCACACGGTATTGCGAGAAAATATAGTTTCACTATTGACAGAAAAGCTGTTAGGTAAAATCGCAAGCGCATCTCTTGCAGTGTATTTTGGGATAAATATGTGCATAAAAAAATAGTCTGAATTTATTTGTGGTCACAAATATCGTGTATTTTGAAACCCGGCCAAGTGCGAGTTGGACTCGTGCACGAAGAGTTCCGTACTATTATTTATAAAAACGGTAAAAAAAACGCGTTTGTCGTATGGGAGCCCCCCTTAAATATTTATTTTGTTTTTGTATTTGTTGTTATAGCGGCAACGACAATAGAAATACATAATTTGTGAAAATTTCAATTGTCTAGCTATCGCGTTTCTTGAGATACAGCCTGGTGACAGACAGACGGACGCCAGACGGACAGACAGCGAAGTCTTAGTAATAGGGTCCCGTTTTTACCCTTTGGGTACGGAACCCTAAAAACGTAAGTTTTTTTGGGAAAATTTGAATAAAACTTAAAATTTCTCGCAAGCTATGGTATTTACAAGGTCAAATGTACAAACAATATTATAGCGCATTTAATTTTGCTTTTTATGACACCCCACACAAGCTTACATGTGACATACTTTATGTTGTATACGCAATATTCTAAACGCGGCAGCGGCCATTTTGATGACGTCATAACTGGTGACTTAACCACGTTAGAAAATGTCTCCCGATGGTTTTTAGTCAGAATAACATGATTAACAACATGCTAAAATATGGTGCTGGTTTCATCAAAAAACTTTTGGGCCTTATATGACTCTAAGGGTAGAAACTAAATAGGGTACAACGTATTTACAATTTTGATATCGATTTTATTAATTAAACTTATAAAATGTTTTTTTACTGCTTCCTATTGCAAACAAAGAATGGATTCAAACATTAAACATATTATATCTTCACATAAATTTACATGTATAGTGTTATTTGTTTAACCCAAAGCTTTTGGGTTTCTTTTAGCTACATAAATATTGTAATTATTTTTTCAGAGAAGCAAACGTTATTTGCGACTCATTTTACTCAAGCAAAACTACAGTTAAAAATAGCGTGGCAATATAAAAGGTCGGATACCTCTCTCGTGCTACAAACGGTTGGACACATTCACTGGAATATATCACTCCATGATATTTGACGCAGAATGGAAAGGTTTCTGCTACCTCTAGCCGGGATTTTGATTAGATGGAGAAGGGTCATTGACATGTTACATTTTCGGTAATAATGTACTGACAACTGTATTCAAGACTGAGATGTTCATAGTTCGTTAGTTTTGATAATAATTGAATTTTTAATATCATTATTTTGAAGGGTCAATTTTAATTCAAAGTTAGGAATACTATATCGGTATTTTTTACATTTACTTAAGAGCTCTATAACTAATGTGTTTTTGGGTTCTATTTCAAGATCATGGATCCAATTTATTATTAGGGAGTAATAAATTCTGCATCGTGACGTCATAATTATACAGTATCGAAAGGTAGATCGTTGTGTTTAAATTGAAAATTCACAAAAATCTTAAAAATAATACATCTTGTTTTCGTGTATTTTTAGATAAAACATCTACAATATCCCTATTGTTATTGTACTCGAATTTTTGTAACTATCACGATTCATGAGATACAGCCTGGTGACAGACAGACAGACGGACAGTGGAGTCTTAGTAATAGTGTCCCGTTTTTACCCTTTGGATACGGAACCCTAAAAATTATCTAATTTTTGGGACAACTACTTTGGGTACCGTTGTGAAATCACTTACAGGTTTTTCATTCCAATTTCCTCCAACTGCGGATCGCAGAAGATTAGTTCACTCTCAGTTTATAATCTGACACAAGACAACTCCCATGCCATCAGATAATAACAAAAGCCAATTACTATGAATCATACAATATCCAGGCAACACCAACTTTTATGACAAGAGCTAATGAAAAAACTTTCGCTTGCAAAGTCCCGAAGCGATCTCCTCTGTATCGCAAAGTTAGAGCCTTAAGAAATCATTTGACCTTTATCAAGTGCTTGGGTCGAAGTTCTGCAGCTAATTTGGTTTTTGTTCGCAATTTTGTATTATTTTGGATGTCCTTGCAAATCCAAAATGTTTAGTAGAAAAAATATTGCAAATACCCCAAATACAGTCGAATTGAGGAGCTCTTTATTCGAAGTCGATTAAAAAAATCTTTGGTTCAAAAATATCGCATTCGTATCTCTGCTTAGTTAGTATTTAAATGGCCGTGTGTGAGGAATGTTCTAGGATAATTAGTAGTTACGAGGGAACATATTGACGGACATACAGACATATACATATAGGTACAGGTCAAACACATACCTTTTTGGCTTCGCCACTGTGGGACAAATAAAAATTATTAAATCTAAAGTCGTCACAATTTAATATGCCCGTTTTGACAGCCCGTATGCATTCAAAAAGAAACATAGCTATATAGACCAAAAGAGATATTCCCTTGTCAAAACGGAAACATAGATTGTTACGACTTATAGTATTTATTAATTACTGACCCTAGCCTTCATTGCTAGAGAAAAAAACTGATACCGAGTTTAAAACAACTGTACTGAAACTTTTTGTACAAATTTTACAAAATTGTAAAAAAGTATTATAAAAAAACATGAGTACTTATGTGTTTTTAATCTCAAAAAGTTAATGTTTCTTTTATAAATGCCTCGGCTATCTTTATAATGCCATGTTAAAAAAAATTAAGTGACAAATAATTGCATCTTTGTTGGCTAACAGGAAAAAATCTTGTCTAACCTACTAATGATGATGTTACAGTTAACTTAAGGGGAGTATAATAATATTAAAATGATTATGTGGATGTATTTTTACAATCTATGTCTTTTGACAGAAGCTTAAAAATATGGATCAATTTATGCTCTATTGAGAAAGTTGTTATTTTAAGAAATATAATGTTCATGATTTATTTAACGTCAATTTGAATTACTAAACTATACTAGATTTATGTTCTTGTTTGTTTCCCTCTAAGTAAGTACATGACGGGGAATCTATGATTTTTCACAAAAATGCTAAAATTGAAAGTGAAAACTGCTACGATGTTTAACCATAGACCGTTTTTAGAATTATTGTTTGTCTGTCTGTCTGAAAGTTTGTCTCAAATAGGATCCGAAACAGCTCAACGGATTTCAATGAAAATTTTATGGATTAAAAAAGGAATTTTAACATAAATTTTCGTGTCATCAGATCCCATAGCGGCGAGTGAAGACGGTGGGCAGAAACTTGTATAAAATATTATTTAGTGGAAAGTCAAAATTTTCTCTCCACATTAAATTATTAAAGCTGGCAATAAAAGTTCGGCGATCACAAAGCGTCGGGTATCCATTTTATTATTAAATTGAACCTTTTGTCTTTGTGGTCATGAATAATAAATTTAAGGGTCTCACCAATTGGAAGGAAATGCACTGATAAATAGAGGTCAAGAGTTAAGACCTCAATATGTTGTGAGGACCAGAAGAAGTGCTATAGCAATTTACTACCGAATTTTACTGGATATTTTATTGTGTCATAAGGATTTTTTATCAAATAGAATTTTGACTCGTAATAAAAGATTCGCACGAAAGCAAATTATCAGAATCTATATACATACTTATAATAAAACGGTAGAATTCGGTGTGTTTGTACATTGAAGAAAATTAATAAAAACCGGCCAAGTGCGAGTTGGACTCGCGCACCGAGGGTTCAGTACAAAAAAAACTACTTACTAGATCTCGTTCAAACCAATTTTCGGTGGAAGTTAGCATGTTAATGTACATCATGTATTTTTTTTTGTTTTATCATTCTCTATTATTTTAGAAGTTACAGGGGGGGGGACACACATTTTACCACTTTGGAAGTGTCTCTCGCTCAAACTATTCAGTTTAGAAAAAAATGATATTAGAAACCTCAATCGGTTTGATGAAAAAAATTTTTTGAGTTTCAGTTTTATGGGGAACCCCCAAAATTTATTGTTTTTAGGCTTCCGTAGCCAAATGGCAAAAAACGAAACCCTTATAGATTCGTCATGTCTGTCCGTCTGTCTGTCTGTCCGTCTGTATGTCACATCCACTTTTTTCCGAAACTATAAGAACTATACTATTGAAACTTGGTAAGTAGATGTATTTTGTAAACCGCATTAAGATTTTTACACAAAAATAGAAAAAAAAAACAATAAATTTTAGGGGTGCCCCATACTTAGAACTGAAACTCAATTTTTTTTTTTCAACATCCTCATAAGTGTGGGGTATCTATGGATAGGACTTCAAAAATGATATTGAGGTTTCTAATATTATTTTTTTCTAAACTGAATAGTTTGCGCAAGAGACACTTCCAAAGTGGTAAAATGTGTGTCCCCCCCCCTGTAACTTCTAAAATAAGAGAAAGATAAAACTAAAAAAAATATATGATGTACATTACTATGCAAACTTCCACCGAAGATTGGTTTGAACGAGATCTAGTAAGTACTTTTTTTTTAATACGTCATAAATCGTAAACCGCAATTTACCTTTCATTCAATCAACTCAAATATTTAAAAAAATGGCAAAAAGCAAGGTCTTACAGCACAAATAAAGGAAAAAATTTAAAAAATAAAAAAGGTGAAAATTTAAGGGTGTCCCCATACATACATAGTTACGCCAATTAATAAAGACCTCTGAGTTGTATGGGCGCTCATAAAATTTAGAGGTCTTGCTTAATTGGCACCTACCTCAAATAAGGTAAATAAATAAAATTGTACATTTCCCGTGATGGACGAACGATGGACGAAGTTTGTACGGAACCCTCGGTGCGCGAGTCCGACTCGCCCTTGGCCGCTTTTTTTTTTCTATTTTTGTGTGAAAATCTTAATGCGATTCACAGAATACATCTACTTACCAAGTTTCAACAGTATAGTTCTTATAGTTTCGGAAAAAAGTGGCTGTGACATACGGACGGACAGACAGACAGACAGACAGACAGACAGACAGACAGACAGACAGACAGACAGACAGACAGACAGACAGACAGACAGACAGACATGACGAATCCATAAGGGTTCCGTTTTTAGCCATTTGGCTACGGACCCCTAAAAATTACTCGATTATAATATTGATTTAAATAAATTTTACTGAGATGTTTTACTTCACTCTCGATCAATATTAAAATATATTACAAACTAGCTTCCACCCCGCGGTTTATCCCTCGCATTCCCGAGGGATTTTATTTTTTTCCCCGGCATAAAAAGTTACTATATGTTTTTCCAAGGTATGATCTACCTATGTGCCAAGTTTCATTCAAATCAAGGAGCTGAGTGGTAAAAAATATACACACACTCAAACTATCGTAATTTATAACATTATCTAGTAAAAAAAAGTAAGCAATATAATTATTCTGAATTAAAAAACTAAAAGCTTCGGGTTTATAAACCTAAAAAGAAAATTATTCCGTCATACCACAAATCCGTCAAAAAAACCGTCCATTTTTATCGTCAATTATTGATGGTGCAAGTTTGTACAACTTCATCCATTATTCTAGGAACTACCCGACAAGACCTTCTGATCATTATTAACAGCGACCATTTTAATCGGGCACCCCCTGCCTCCTCTTTCCACGGAAAAAAGCATGACATCGAGGAATCTTTAAGTTAAGGCACAGATCTTTTGCAATTTGTTGAAAGAGCTTCTTCGAGTGTAAAATCTATTATAACTAGGAGAGAGCATTTGGTTTGAACGGCTTTTTTCACCCTGTTTTGTCATTGTGGATAAAATATGGGCTGGGGTGCTCTGAGTTTTTAATTCAGAGGTTTTGCTGAAATGTCGACCTTACGAATAATTGAGGGGGACAATGGACTGTAATATATGATTATAATATTTTGTCATGAAAAGTTCTGATTTACGCTTTTCTGTATGGAATTATGGGAAACAATAAACATATATATATACTGAACTTACTTAAACAAAAATCTACAACGCAATGTTGAAAACTCAATCGGCTCAAATCTCACATGCAATCTTTAGTCACAGTTCGTTGGTGACAAACAAACACCTACTATTTTCGCAATGTAATTTACAATACTCACATATTATTGCGATTGCTGGCAAACACAATCCTTTCATCTGCAAATAAAACTAGCTTGTCTTCTCAAAATAGACGAGAGATACCACAGGATCAATGAAAATCCTTACGGATTACAAATTAAATAATGCATGGTACTTTCCCTTTGCCAAGGATAGCGTTTAATCTCGACCTATAGCTAGGGACTTGATTAATTCAGGTGTATATATTCGACAACAATTAGAGCGTTCATAGCTTTCATCAAAATCGTACCGTTTATAATATAAGGTCCTAATAAAATGTAGTGCGGTGCTTTTGAGGGATCAACGTATAGGTCGTATGTATCCATTGAAAATCCGTCGTATGGCCATATTACGTGTATATGTGCTTACCTACAATGCAGTATGAATTACCGACGCTATAGGACAGATATACTAGGATATTATAGGTATACGTGTCTCGGGTACAGCTGGCTACCTACTTAGCACATAGCTGCGTTTTTATTGTATATGTACAGTTTTAAATAAAGAACATTTGGCTGATAATTTGACACTCATATATCTGGAAACTGTATCACTCCCGGTGTCTGTATGGCCTACCTATAGGCAACTTTAAGAAGAACAAATTTTGCACAAATTGCTTGTAATATTCCTAAATGCAAATTTATCATAAAAGCTATCGATAGGAATTTATTATCCGCCTCAATTATTAAAAGTTGCGTTAACTAGTGCGTTTGTTGAACATTTACCATAATTTTGAGATATTAAATTACTACTTTCTAATATACCTACATATAATTCGTTTTTATGATGAATACTCAGAGTGCTGTCGTGCTCTACCTATATAGGTGCTTTATATGTGTGTGTGAGAGGAAAATACGAAAATAGGGAAGTGGACCTCAGGGACTTTGATCAATTATTTGGCAAACATTTCGTAAGTAAGTACTTGATTATTATTTCGTTTTGTATTGGAGGCGGATGGCAGGTTTTTGTTGTCAGGTAGACTCACTACCTGACTCATAATGAAATAATATTATTATAATAATATATTACGATATCTGGCTGTTAATTTGAAATTAGAACTGTTTTTCTATAGACTTATGTGCAGCGGCGGCTGCCGGCGGTGCCTCGCGCGCGCACCAACCTGCTGCAGCGCGCACCGCTCGTACGGGCGCGGTGTGTGCTCAACACACTATCTGACCGGATTGATTTGTTCTCTTGTTCACGAACGAACTCACAAAGGCTGCGTATTACCTCTGCAGTACCTAAATTTGTTTATGTTGGATTAGATTGTAGGGAAAAGCAATGTAACATTAGGTATAGTATAGATATAAGATCAACTACTCTGTCGCGTTAGGCTCCCCTGTAATGATAGATGTAAGTTTTTGGTTGAATTAAAAAAAAAACTTATCCGAGGTTAATTCAGCGATTGAAAAATCGGCCCTAAGTTTACTGTTTTACATAAACTATTGATTGTTTTAGGAATAGCTATACTTAGGTTCCTTTTGTTTTAATATTGTATGTGGGTAATTGAAATAGAGAAGGTTGAAATTGTAATGAAAATGAAAATGAAAATATTTTTATTCAAATAGGCCTTCCAACGCGCGGTTCGTATCTAAGGTTGCTGAGAAGAGCCGGCAATAAACGTCGCAATTACTCTTTTCAAAACCATTTATCTAGTCACACTGACAATATATGTATTAATTTTTAGAGATGATTATGAAACGCTTAGTTCAAATTTCACTAAATTATCACCTATCTTTGACTGACCTGGCCTGACCTTCCCATTAATTAGTCAGTAATTGCAACGAGGTATGAACGTCGCGGTATGTTCGGTCAAATCAGGACAAAAAGTTACTGGCCTACATTTGTATGAACATGTACGCTGCTTGATTAACGCAGCATATGGGGCAGCTGGTGGGATCGTTCCAGTATACTGGGTGATTTTGTTATCACTGAAAAGGGTGGAAGTACTCATCAAAATAAACAACTTTTATAATGGGACTAACTGTGAAATCATGAAAAAATTATCAGCTGTTCCATACAAAAGTTCAATACCTACTCGACCAAAATGTATGAAGCAACCGTATTATTTTACTCGATATCAGAGTTAGCCCTATAATAAAAGTTGTTCACATTGATGAGTTGTATTAAGTCTTGGTATCCACTTGAAGAGAGGTAGAGCATAGCGATATGTCACTCAAAGAGCTGCTCGACAGGGGAAGTACCTCTACCTTACAGAATACCGCAGCCAAATAACATATAGTTGTGTTCCTGCGCGTGATTAAGGTCGCCAGAGCTCATCGGGGAGGGGAAAGGGTCGGCAACGCGCGAATGATACACCTGGTGTTGCAAGCGTTCATAACCGCTCACCATCAGGCGGGCCGTATGCTAATTTGCCGACAATGTGGAATATAAAAAAACAAAAAACTTGCAGAAACCACTTGACCAAAAACTCATGTGACGGGTGAAATAGTTGCAAAATTATGGCAGCAGTGTGAGATATACATTGTATCATTATATCATCGATAAGTTATAGATAGACTAGCTGTCCCCTGCGGTTTAACCCGCGTTTCCGAGACAAAAAAGTAGCTTATGTCCTTCTCGATACCTTAGGCTATCTGCGTACCTTTCATTGCGATCGATTCAGTTTAGGCGTGAATAGGTAACAGACAGAATTTACATGTGTTACAATGGGCAGCCTTATCACTAAAAGTGATCTCTACCAGGCAACCTTTCCCAGTAATCGTACTGACAAGTGAGGAAAGTGCCATAACGCTACAACAACATACAGGAATGAACAGATTTTATGAAATAGAACACTGTAAGTAACTTGCTACCGATCTCGACAAAGATTAATTAGTGACACGTCTCTATTGTAAAAAAACCCTTCAAAGTAACTTTTTCTGTAACATAAAAAACCTCAGCTGTAAGAACTTCCTTTCAGAATTTAAGGAAGCTCTCAATTTAGAATTCCTTTATTCATAAATCAAGTCATATTATTTTAAAGGCCCTAAATGGGGCTATAAAATATTAGTTATTTGAAATGCTCAATTAATCAAATGTTATTAAAAAAATATGGTTGCAATGGCATAGTCTAGCTACAAAGCTATACCCATCTTGTAAAGATTTATGAGTATAGTATCTAGTTTAAAGAACAAAATTCTTTTTGATCTCTTTTAAGTATTTTTGATGATTTTATTTTAAGTTACTTACAGTTTTGTAGGTATAGTATTTATTTATTTAAATGTATTCTAATGTATTACACCTGCCATATTGTTTTTTGTTTTTCCTGTTATTCAAAATTTGTCTGTAAGAAATCGCTTTAGCGATAAAACCGCCTGTTTTGTTAGCTACTTATACTTCGTTTTCCTGTTTTGTCATGTGGTGTACAAATTATATATATCTTTTAAAGATATGATTTGTTTACGATTTACATTGCTGCCAACACATTTTTTTATATTTACGAGATATAATACTCATTTTTGTTACTTTAAGCCTAATGTTAGTGGTGCAAACAAACAAATAAATACAATCGAGAAGGGTTTCTTCAATTGCAAACTTATACTTCTGAATATAAAACTTATATGGGTCATGGTCACGAGGTTTTTGGCGAAGAAATACTTATTTGCATGCTCAAAGAGTAAAAATTAAAGGCAAATGGGTGCTAATCCATCAAACTGCACGTGGTACTATGGCTTTAATCATTTTGTTTGTTATAGGTTCATTCTATAGTGGAGACTTGTATGAGCTGTCGATTAAATTACTTCATCAAATTAAAAAAATATTCAGCCCAACCTTACAAATCAAATAGATATCATTATATTTTTGTACAAAAAATTGTCATCAACTTAAATATCATAATCTCTTAGAACCAACATTCGATCAGCGCTTATATCACGTGACCTGAAACCTAATGAAACTCATGAAGCGCTTGCACTAAGACCGTTTCATCAATTTGCCATGAAATTGAATTGTGACGTTCCCCGCACCCACTTAGCGGGGCGGTTTGAGGCTTGTCTGCTATTTGAAATTGTTCACTCGCATCTATTGAATATAACTGCTGAGGCGCTTTAAGAGTATCAGGGTATAAATATTTATTTGCAAATACCAGGACGATTGCCATAGCCAAACTTTATAAATCCGGAAAGGCTTCTTATTCTCAAGTGCTACTGAAACCTAAACTATAATTTATGATATATCCTAATCCTAGTCCTAACTAATATTTTAAATGCGAAAGTGAGTTTGTTTATTTGTTTGTTTGTTACATTTCACGCCTAAACCACTGAACCGATCGCATTGAAATTTGGTATGCAGATAACCTATGGTATGGAGAAAGAAGAACACAGGCTATTTTTTATCCCGGGAAAACATAAGATCCCTAGGGAACGCGGGTGAAACCTCGAGGAGAAAACTAGTAATATAATAAAGTTTCTTGTTTGTTCGAACGCGCTAATCGGAACTACCAATCGGAATTTAAAAAAATATTTTTGCATTTGATAGCTCAATTCTGGAGAAAGTATATAGGCAATTTTTAATCCTGAGAACGCGGGTAAAACCGCGGGAAAAGCTAGTAATGGTTTTGACTATGTTTAGCGACGCCTTACGGGTTTGCCGAAGCGTAATAGGATTCTTCAAAAAAATAAATAACCTCTTTTGGTCAGCTAGCTACTGGTACTTATTGTAAATCACGATTACCTGCTTGTCGGAAAAGAAACTAAAGCAAAAATTGTACAAAATATAATAAAGTTAAAATCTATACTAATATACTAAAGCTGAAATGTTTGTTTGTTTGAACACGCTAATCTCAGGAACTACTTACTGGTTCGATTTGAAAAATTCTTTCAGTGTTAGATAGTCCATTTATCGAGGAAGGCTATAGGCTACTTTTTATCCCGGAAAAACACAAGATCTCTCGGAAACGCGGGTAAAACCTCGCTCCAGAAAAGCTAGTATTAGATAAATCTGCTTTACATTACATCGTACCAACGCACTCGTACAAAACCTATAAAAGCTTCAGTATGACTCTTTCAATTTCATCATTGAATTTGATTTCAGATTAATTAGCAGACTAAGTGGCTTGACACCATTTGCCATTGATGCCCATCGGAGCGTAACTCAATTTGGATCGGGTCGTGATTTCCTAATACCTATTTAGGTATATTTCATTTAATACATTTCCTGATTTTACTCGCAATTTGATTCATTGATGAAATGCCAAATTACTTAGTTTAATTGATACGGCAGAGATAAGAGATCACAATCACGAGGCTTGATGAATAGTCGACCAAATATCTTGCCGATAAATGACTCCGCTATCGAAGCAAAGTGTTCGGGATGTAATCAAAGATGTCTTTGGCATCAAAGATGTGACAGATTACTCCTACCAAGCGTATTGGTAGTAGCTTGTTTATTATTTCCAAGTAGGTATTGAAAACGTGATAAAAATAAATTTCACCATGTCATCCAAGCAGCCAGAAGATTCAGCTGGTGGTAAGTAACCACTATTGCATATGGATATAAGTATAAATAAAGGCATTGCTATATTTTAACAAAGCCTAGGAGGTAACTAACTCGCAAGCAAATGCAGCTCCCGGAACACACCAGTAGGTTCTTGGCGACAAATTAACTTTCATAATGTAGCTGAACAAATACAAAAAATGTGTCTACAAAAAGCGTGTATGTAGTTCTTTTATACTTATGCTGCTGACTGTACCTACTAAAAAGTATCCTTTCACCGTGGTATAGTTTCCTCATGTTTCCTTCACTGATTGGCTGACTACCACCCTCAAGTTGAAAATCTGTCGCCAAACTACATTTGGTGTGTTCCGGCAGCTGCACTTGAGAACCAGTTCCTTCTAGGCTTTGTTTGCTTACCACCTTCGGTCATTATCACTTACCATAGTGAGATTGTGGTCAAACACAAGCCTATACAGAGTAAAAAAAAAGCTTAAGTTCATCATAAGATTTGAGCTCACAATCTACATCACAGCATTCTATGTCACTACCACTGAACTATCATCGGCTCAAAGTCATATACAAATTATTTACTACAGCACCATTTCCTGGAATTTTGTCTCGTGTAAGTTTCTAAGAAAAAAAGTAAAAGAAAAAATACACGAGCATCCCTCTGAGAGAAATCCAATAGTTTTCATTTTGTCTCGTCATATAATCTGAGCTTTGTGGAATGAGTTTTGGTGTTAAGAGAAATATTTCTGTTCAAATCCCGCAGTATATTATAAAAAAATATCTGTTTATTCTGTATTTTACTCGTATGTATGAAATATATTATACATGTATGTCGGACAGTTGGATTGTTGGTCCGAGTTCTTTCGCTCATATTATATAGTATTATCATTGTGCAGTTTTTACAATATTTGAGATAAATGATGCTGGCAGATATTTTGATTGAATCTAAGTGTCTGTATGTATGTGTGGATGGTAAAAGTTCGTTCCCGCAGTATCCCAGAAGGCAATTGCAAACGCCACCTACCTCTATTGACTTCCAGGGCTGTAGAACAGGCTTAGGCAGCACGGCAATGAACAACTCCACAAACACAATATACAATAGTTCAGAACGTCTAAGTTGAGGATATGACACGGTCACAATTGAGAGGAGATGCAAACGTCCTTCCTTCTCAACGCACAAGAGCTACCTAGTGTCGTAGCGGCTCTCAAGCCGCATCCACCGTCGAATCAAGGTTTGGCAGTGAATTACAAACTACCCTCCATTCAACAGCAGAAATCGAACAATCATAGTAGAAAAATTGTGTGAGACAGGGCCCCTTGTGTTGCCCCTGGGCAACACTGGCGTCAATAGCAGTCAGTTTAGCGCGTGCGCCTGCGCCTGCGCGTGGTATGCGTACTGATTGATAGTAGAACAATATGGCGAATACCAACAACGACCACCTGGATTCCAATCCATTTGAATTTGCGACATATTCTTGTATATTAGTTAGCTGCTAACAAAGCAAAATCCGAGGGTCATTTAGAATTAAATTTCCCATCCAGGACAGGTTATTTTACATCTGTATAGGTTTCTATATTATATACATTTTTAATCATCGTTAAGGGTCCAGTCTCCCTAAAATCAGTGTTCTTGCGGAATTTATCAGAAAAGAAACATTTTTTTTAGTCATCAGAAAAGCAATAAATGAAATATATTTTACGTTATTTTAAAGTGTGAGATTTGAAGTTTCCAATACATATTATTTTTTTTAATTTGACGCCACTTTTATTAGCTTTGTGTGGCTTTAAACTTACCTCTATTATTCCGCTGGGAATTGACAGCGTTCGTTGTGTTATATGTTTAGTTTCGGTAAATTTATTTAAAATGATTCCCAGCGGAATTGAATGGAATTTTGATGCGTTTTATGTTTTATTTGTAACTTGTTTGTTTATAACTTTTGAAAGCAGCTTAAATAAGAAATTGAGACGATTTTGAAAAAAAGTAACTAGATAAGATTATTGTAGAGGATTTGCCGACAAATGTAATCTGAATACATTTCTTGTTTTTGTTATATTTTTTAGTGGCGTGTGCATAATTGAGACCCTCTACGCGTGGAACGTAAATAGAGGTAAGTTTAAAGCCTCACAAAGCTAATAAAAGTGGCGTCAAATTAAAAAAAATAATATGTATTGGAAATTTCAAATCTCACACTTTAAAATAACGTAAAATATATTTCATTTATTGCTTTTCTGATGACTAAAAAAAAATGTTTCTTTTCTGATAAATTCCGCAAGAACACTGATTTTAGGGAGACTGGGCCCTTAACGATGATTAAAAATGTATACAGGGTGTGGTTTTGCATTTACGCCATATTTACGGAGGTCGATATTTACCTTGTATAGAACACGATTCAATCATAAAATCGTACTCTTAAAATTACATATTATTTTTAAACTTTTGTAAAAATAAAAATCCCCCAGTCCAATAAAACCACATTAAGTTGTTTTATAAAATGACATCGTGTGTACTAAGCACCGCGCCATGGCGCCACTGCGCACTCGTTCATCGCGCACTCCGCACGCGCCGATGTATGTAGTCATGTATGTACGGTCAGTCCGCAGTCAGTCAGTTGTCCTCCGACTGCGAGCGCGCACGCACTGTGCGTGACACGCGCAATCTTCACACCGCGCGAACTCCAACGTACAGTACAGTGACAATGACGGAACGTTATTCAAACGTCGAATTTAGCGGGGATTATTGGCGATCACATCCTAGGACCATATTTCATTGAAGGCCACCTGACCAGCACCACCTACCTACAGCTGCTTCGTCACGTTGTCAATGAGATGCTGGAAGACATCCCGTTGGCTCTGCACAGACATTTGTTTTACCAACAAGACGGAGCTCCTCCTCATTATGGTCTCCAAGTGCGTCAGTATTTAAGTGAAGTGTTTGGAAGCCAGTGGATCGGTCGTGGTGGCCCAGTGCCCTGGCCACCGCGCTCTCCGGACTTAACACCTTGTGACTTTTACTTGTGGGGAGAACTTAAAAGACTTGTTTATGTTGAAGAAATATCTAGTGTGGTGCAGTTAAGACAAAAAATTGTGTTGGCATTTGAATCCGTTAAAAATAATACAAATGTTTTGCGCAAATTAAAAAGAAACTTGCGACGCCGTGCTCAACCGTGCATCGAGAATGAGGGAGGACACTTTGAGCAGTATCTTCGAGTAACATAGGTGCGTAAATAAACTTTTTTTAAAAATAAATTTAATGATAACTACCAAATAGTTTTTATTTGGTAGTTATCATGCCTAGGTAGGTATTTTTGACGTTTCACAGTCCGGTAAAGTAAGAAGGTCAATTTGGAATTATTTTATTCCAATAATTTTTCGTACCTAGTTAGTATTCAACTCTAACAATAAAATAAAGAAGGTTGCACCGCGCAAATGTAGAACAGATACCTACGATACGCAACAGCAAAACATACCTACGTACCGGGTCACCGACCGCGGCGCCTGTGTGGCGCGGCCGCCACACAGGCGCCGCGGTCGGTGACCCGGTCATCCGGTGACCCGGTCGTCTCCTCGCCGCGCCTCGCCCCCGGATCGCAGACCTATTCTGGGCACTCGTGCTTATTCTGATTTGACGCTAATCACAAATCATCAATAATCGTTGACTAATCTACCATATAATTAATTACATATTTTTAAAATACTAAATTAATCATCTACTATTGGTTCTATAAATATGGCGGAAATGCAAAACCACACCCTGTATAATATAGAAACCTATACAGATTTAAAATAACCTGTCCTGGATGGGAAATTTCATTCTAAATGACCCTCGGATTTTGCTTTTTGCTTTCATTTATTGCTTTTCTGTGACTAAAAAAAAATTTATTTTCTGATAAATTCCGCAAGAACACTGATTTTAGGGAGACTGGAGCCTTAACACAAGTTTTAAAAATCTGTCCAAATTTTCCTCACTTGAAATCTAATTAATGAGAAATATTTGAACTATATTTTAATTTTTTATAACTTTTACGTGAATCCGACTCTTGAAACGTCAAGTATTTATTTGGTCAAACGCATTTAATCGCTTATAACTTTATTAACCTGGCTTCCCTAAAATAACTTGAAAAGAAAGAATGGAAGATGAAAGCCTTTTGCAACTTCATTGCTAGTCAAAAGGCACGGTAGGTGCAGGCCCCTTAAGGGCCTCATTCAAGAGCATTCAGTATGTATGTGAAACTATCCAACTTTCTCTAAACAAGATTCTGGAAACTTCTCCGGAAAAAAGTAAACTGATAGCGGTAATGTGGTTGCTTACAAGTTTTACTTAGTGAAGATTTCATCCTCCTAAATATTTGAGAAGTTTTTTATGATCACATAAAATTTCTTTGGATACTTCGCATAGGAGTTTCTAACTTACCAAAATATTTTTGACCTTTACGTTGACGGTTTAAGGTAAATTTTACTTTGAAAATAGCGTTACAAGTAATAAAATGAGATTATTAAGTTATTGAAAGCAGAAAATAGATTAGGTACGAGCATTACGGCCTATGTACTCATATAAATGATAGATATTACCTTCATATAACTTTAAAAAAAGTTTAATGAATTTTTATTATATTTATTTACTACAAAAATACAAACTATAATACATACTACTTATATAGAAAAAATCCTCAAAACTTCAATCGCTGCCGATGGGCAAGGTTCCTAACACACTACCAGCGTCTAATCTTTGAATAAAAAAATATGATACGCGAAACATCTGTGTTACTTATACTGTCATTGTAGGTATATCCATCGAATATAGCTTAGCTCATAAACTAATAAAGCCTACAGGTGTAGTTTACGAGATGTACTTTTTAGGGTTCCGTAGCCAAATGGCAAAAAACGGAACCCTTATAGATTCGTCATGTCTGTCTGTCTGTCTGTCTGTCCGTCCGTATGTCACAGCCACTTTTTTCCGAAACTATAAGAGCTATACTGTTGAAACTTGGTAAGTAGATGTATTCTGTGAACCGCATCAAGATTTTTACACAAAAATAGAAAAAAAACAATAAATTTTGGGGGTTCCCCATACTTAGAACTGAAACTCAAATTTTTTTTTTTCATCCAACCCTTAAGTGTGGGGTGTCTATGGATAGGTCTTTAAAAATGATATTGAGGTTTTTAACAACATTTTTTTCTAAACTGAATAGTTTGCGCGAGAGACACATCCAAAGTGGTAAAATGTGTGCCCCCCCCCCCCTGTAACTTCTAAAATAAGAGAATGATAAAACTAAAAAACCGCCCAAGTGCGAGTCGGACTCAAGCACCGAGGGTTCCGTACAAACTTCGTCCATCGTTCGTCCATCACGGGAAATGCACAATTTTATTTATTTACTGTATTTGATGTAGGTGCCAATTAAGCTAGATCTCTAAATTGTATGAGCGCCCATACAACTCAAATGTCTTTATTAATTGGCATAACTATGAATGTATGGGGACACCCTTTAATTTTCAAGTTTTTAAATTTTTTAGAATTTTTCCTTTATTTGTGCTGTAAGACCTTGATTTTTACCATTTTTTTTTGAATTGATTGAAAGAAAGGTAAATTGCGGTTTACGATTTATGACGTATTAAAAAAAAACTACTAATTAGATCTCGTTCAAACCAATTTTCGGTGGAAGTTTGCATGTTAATGTACATCACATATTTTTTTTAGTTTTATCATTCACTTATTTTAGAAGTTACAGGGCCCCCCCGGACACACATTTTACCACTTTGGATGTGTCTCTCGCGCAAACTATTCAGTTTAGAAAAAAATGATGTTAGAAACCTCAATATCATTTTTAAAGACCTATCCATAGACACCCCACAATTATGGGTTGGATGAAAAAAAAAATTTGAGTTTC
Source organism: Tetheella fluctuosa (assembly GCA_951216915.1). NCBI lineage: Eukaryota > Metazoa > Arthropoda > Insecta > Lepidoptera > Drepanidae > Tetheella > Tetheella fluctuosa. The sequence goes on from OX578237.1 coordinate 3,508,622, forward strand.
AGTTCTAAGTATGGGAAACCCCCTAAATTTATTGTTTTTTTTTCTATTTTTCGTGTGAAAATCTTAATGCGGTTCACAGAATACATCTACTTACCAAGTTTCAACAGTATAGCTCTTATTGTTTCGGAAAAAAGTGGCTGTGACATACGGACGGACAGATAGACAGACAGACATGACGAATCTATAAGGGTTCCGTTTTTTGCCATTTGGCTACGGAACCCTAAAAATATATATGATGTACATTACCATGCAAACTTCCACCGAAAATTGGTTTTAACGAGATCTAATTAGTAGTTTTCACGTTTCATTCAATCAACTCAAATATAAAAAAAAATAACTGGCAAAAAGCAAGGTCTTACAGCACAAATAAAGGAAACATTCTAAAAAATTTAAAAACTTGAAAATTAAAGGGTGTCCCCATACATACTAGTTTTAAAAGGATAGTAAATGAAAGTCCCAAGAGCACTTATATTTTTCCAGAATCATTAGTTTTATTGAAAATAACAACCATCAGTCCTGCCTCATCGAGAACATCGACTGACAGTACACAGCTGAAGTCGGTGTTGCCACCATTATAATATTAAAGTACCACAATCGTAGATATGCATTATAGAATAATTAACAGTCGGCCATCCTGCAATGGTGTCTGTCCCAGACACAATTTTATATAAGAAGAAAGATAAGATACTAACTTATGATGGTGGTACCCCACATGGCCACTTGCATTTGTGATTAGCATGTTGACAGCACCTGGCATACATTTGACGTATAGGCAAATAGGCGATACGACTGTTCACACATGGAACCAAAACAACAAACATGTTTGCCACCATGTGCAGCCAGCACATTCGCGCACTCGCCCACTCGTCTCCTTTGATGAAAGACAGACAGGCGTGCAGATACGCGTGTTTGTCATTCGCTTACTCGCCAAATAGGCAAATATGCCCGAATATTTGGCGAATAGACACTCCACACATGGAAGTTATCTGTCAAATACAGCAAACCCGCCAATCCGCATAGCCATGTGTGATACCAGTACACCACAAAGTACACAAACCAAAATTAACAATAATGTACATTCATAGTCGAGACCACAACACCTATAGGTATCGGAGAAAGAGCTGAGGTCAGGATCATATTATGTACTGATAGCGGTGATTTTGAAATGAGTGTTCTTTAATATCAATGTCAAAGCTATGTGCGTGATCTATTCACCTCAACTCTCGTGCCGATGTATATGCAATACATTATCCAAGCAAATAATTGTCGTTGGAACTCAAGAAGAAACGATTTAACAACAGAACAACAGCTTATCATTAATTACAGTATATATTAACAACTTCGAGTACAATCATCTTAAGAAGTCCATGGTGACTTCCTTTTCGGCCATCCATCCGCACAAGAATGTCCTCATTCGTTCAATGGAAAGATGTTATGCATGTTATCCGCCACCAGAAACTAAATGTTTTGTCGGTACAAGTGATATTTAATTTCTTTCAACACCTGCATTGTGCCTTAGATTCATCCGTCGGTCATCATCAAACTGCCAGCCTCAAGTGTCGATACGATACGACCATCTTATTTGATGTCCTACGAGATAATAAACAATATATTTAACCATCATCAGGCACAAAAATAAAATCAATTCTAAGCACAAATGAGAAGGAAAATAATATAAAATATATATGAAAAGGATAAAATCAATCTGGGCACCGCTTGCACGCACCGGGTGCTTCGACATCCTCCAGCGAAAATGGTCTGGCTACCGCTTGCATCCGCCAGATGCTTCGGTATCGTCCAGGGTGATGACATCTGGCTACCGCTTGCATGTAATAAGTGCTTCGGCATCGTCCAGAATAATGAAAGATATTCTGGCTACCGCTTGCACACACAGGGTGCTTCGGCATCGTCCAGAGAGTGGTGCTAATTGCTGTTCCACGAACCAAGAGCATTTGGTTGGTCGTATCTTGTGGTCCGCTCCAACTGGTGCAGTTCAAATTGTTTGGGAAAAGCGAGGTAAAAAGGAAAAGGATTCTATTAGGGGTCCAGTACATGGCAAATGATCACGACTTAGAATGCTTATTAGGAAGAATAAGGATTAGTAATGTAAAGAGAAATCTTAAATAATTAACTACAATCGTTATATACAATGACTGCCGAAATTGTTCTATTCACTTTCATCAAAATTACTGTCACTTTCTGATTCGACAAATCGCACCCACGGTTTAAGTTTGTCAACCGAAAATACATTTTTATATTTCTTTTTAGAGTATCCCTCAACACTACTGATCTCATAACGATCATGTCCAAATACGGCTGTCACGCGATAAGGACCACTAAAAGGGGAAACAAGTTTATGACTCTCACCGGGGGTCTTTGAATTCTTTTGGACCATAACTAAATCACCTACATCGTATACTTTGCCTTTACACCTTTTATTATCGTATCTTGACTTCATTTTCTCTTGTTGCGCTTTTATATTACCCGCTACCTCTTCTCTGATCTTTTCTATAGCTTCTGGAGGAACCTGTTCCTTTTCGTTTAATTCATGCAGCTGTCCTTCAGACACACTTACTGTAGGTTTTCCGAAAATTATTTCAGCGGGACTTTTACCAGTAGTTTGATTAACCGTGTTGTTGAGGCTCCACTGGACATCAGTTAATTTAAGGTCCCAGTCGCGATCATCATCTCCATGACACAAAGCTGTTAATGAAGCAAGTACTGAACGGTTGTATCGTTCAATCTGTCCATTTGCCCTGGGCGTCGCCACAGCATTCAAGGTATGTTTAATTCCCACCGAATCAATATACGCTTTAAACTCGTTTGAAGTAAAGCTTGTCCCGCGATCCGATATCAAAATCTTAGGTGTTCCAAATAGAGAAAACACATCTTTAAGAATGTTGACAGATGTCTTGCTCTTAGTGTTTTTGACCGATCGAAGTATTATGAATTTAGTAAAACTATCAATAATACCGAGAATGTACACATTTCCACGTTTGCTTTTCACAAAAGGTCCCAAGTGGTCTATGTGAAAACAGTGGAAAACTGCATTGATTTTCGGGATCGGATGTAACATGCCTTGTTTTTTGCCGCCAGGTACTTTGGCGTGAGCACAAGGTATGCATGCACGTACATATTTCCTAGCGAATTGGGCCATTCTGGGAAACCAATAATCCCTTTTCATTTTTTCTAGTGTCTTATCGTAGGAAAAATGACCCGCTTGATCATGACATTGCTGCATGATTTTCCACCGGGCATCTCGAGGAACTGCCCACCTTAGTTCATCACCTACTTTACGATAAATTTTACCGTCTTTTATTATGTAATTATTTCGAATGTCTTTCGCCTTCTGACATTTAGTATCTAATACCGCTTTGACATGACACAATTTAGGATCACTCATTTGAACGGCTTGAAGCCAATGAACCTCGCCAATCTGCATAACTGTAGAGCGTTTTTCCTTTTCAAATGGCACCGGGTTGCGGCTGAGAGCGTCCGCATGTGCTAACTGTGACCCAGGCCTGTATTCAATCGAAAAGGAAAACTCTTGCACGAGGAGCCACCAACGAGCGATTCTAGGTATCAAATCCCTTTTAGTCAGCGTCGTACGCAAGGCGTTACAGTCAGTAACGACCTTGAATTGTAAGCCTAATAAATATACTCGAAACCGTTTCAGGGAGGACACAACTGCCAAAGTTTCTAATTCATAGGAGTGGTAATGTTGCTCCTCGGCTGTTGTTTGTCTGCTGAAGTATGCAACAGCCCGAAAGGACATTTCTCTATCGGGTCTCTGTAATAGGATTCCCCCTAATCCGATTGAGCTAGCATCCGTGTGTAGCTCGGTTTCATACTTGGGATTATATATGGCCAGTACAGGACGCGATGTCAGTATATCCTTCAGTTTGGAAAGAGCCTTACACTGGTCTTCACCCCATACCCATGGTACGTTGTTTTTAGTGAGGGTTGTCAATGGTTTAGCGATTGACGCATAACCTTGAACAAAACGTCGAAAAAAACTGGATAAACCGACAAACTGCCGTACTTCGTGTACGTTCTGGGGAGTTTTGAAAACAGCTACTGCTTCAACTTTCTTTTGTCCAGGACGTACGCCCGTGCTTGAAATCTCAAACCCAAGGTAATCAATCGTTTTCTTAAAGAAATTGCATTTGGCCAGATTTAATGTCAAATTAGCTTCTCTTAAGATATCTAGCACATCTTGTAATTTCTTTATGCCTTCGTCTACAGTTTTTGAAGCGATTATTATATCGTCCATATAAGCCGATACGCCAGAAATAGGCCGTTTTTTCAATAGATTCAGTACCAGTCTTTGGAACACTGCCGGTGCATTTGTGAGCCCGAAGGGCATACGATTATACTCGTAATGCCCATCGGGCGTCACGAAAGCAGTAACATGTTTTGATTCCTCAGCGATAGGTACCTGATGGTACCCTGATGTGAGGTCCAATGAGGTGAAATATACCTGCTCCGACAGACTGTCAATTTGATCATCGATTATCGGCATTGGGAACTTTTCTTTAACGGTTTTTCGATTCAGCGCCCGATAATCCACGCAAAGCCGAGGTTCACCATTCTTTTTCGCGACCAAAATAATTGGGCTGGCATATTCGGATTTCGACTCGCGAATTATTCCGTTAGCCAACATATTACTGACAATGGTATTAACTTTTTCCCGCTCTGATATTGACAGTCTGTATGGCCTATAAGTAACTGGAGTGTCATCTTTTAGTTGAATACACATCTCTGCAAATGAAGTTTGACCTAATTCCTCTAAGGTAAATGCAAAACAATCTCGATAAGAGTTAAGCATTCCACACAGTCGTTCTACAAACACAGGATCTAAATCTCTGTCTATGTTGAGTTGGTCTGAGCTAATAATTTGCACTATAGAATCTTCAGTGATCGATAGAACCTTATAATTGTCAGGTGCCATACCGGACAATGGAATCGGCAATGATTCTGTTGATAGTAAAGACGCTCTAGCTAATAACGTATCTGTAGGTAAGATAAATGGTTCGGAACTCAGACTAATAACTATTACCGATCCTACCCCATCCTTAATAGAATAAACTCCAGGAAGTACCATGTATTCCTTACCTTTGTTAAGACAGACGTCTGTGTTAACATAGATCGATCCGGTGATTTTAGAGCGCACTTTGACAGCAATCGGTTTGCTATTTTCGATAGAAACCTGCTCTAACAAACTTACTTCTAATTTAGGTTTTGCGGCTGTAATTTCCTTGTAAAATATTAATTCGTGTTCGGTTTTATAAGCTCTCACTAGAGGCAACTCAGTAAAAGACTGTCCCACTAATATATCAGCTGGAAGAATACTGGGTTCTACAAGGTACGCGTTTATTTCTTCCTTTACGCCATCAAGCGCAACTTGAATCCTAACTCGTCCTTTTGGTATAACTGTTCCACTACCGAACCCTTTCAGGGTTGGAAGGCCGTCAGAGTTGATCTTTAGTCCTAGATACGAAACGAAGTCCGCCCGTAATAATGAACACTCGCTTCCCAGATCAACAAATGCGTTAATTGAATGTCCATTAACCGTTATAGATTTAAAATATTTATTGTTGCCTTTTCCTTCAGTAGTTATGTTCAGGACGTTTTTTGACGCAATGGCCCTAGACGGTTCATTATTGTTTTTATTTTGGTCTAACTTAGACTCTGTGTTAACTATGTTAGAGCAATCCTTGTCTAAATGTCCGAAACGTCGACACTTTTTACATTTTATTATTTGTTTAGTACATTTAGTAACCACATGACCACCTTCACCGCAGTTATAGCATGTGGGAGTGCTAAATGATCTTTTGGAAGTGGCATCGAATTGTTTTCGGGTAGAATTTGAATCAACGTTATCGCGATTTTCAGCAAACTGCTTTTTAAACGAACTATCCGGGGTTTTACTGGAGATACTACGAAAATATTTTAAAACATTATCGGGAGTTTGTAAGTGAGCACCCTGAACGTTCATCTTAATATTGGCATCAAAAATACCGTGTGTGAGACAATCTACAGCCTGTTTGCCTTTAAGTTCGCACCTGTTAATGAGCATTATCTTGTCATAATAATACTCTTCGAGAGTTTCGTTACGACGGGTTTTCCTGGCCAACATTTCGGACAACAGGTCTCCATAGTTACGTTCGCATGGGAAAGCGAGTAGCAGCTTTTCCTGCCACTCAGTCCATGTAAACTTAACTGTAGTGAGACCGTCATACCAACGTTTAGCGAGTCCTTTTAGTTTTGGTAAAGCGTAAAATATTGTTTGTCTCTCGGACCAGCCGTAGACATAAGCTGATTCATTGATTTTAGCGATCCAATTCTTCATGGTTTGTGTTTTCGCTTGTGGGTCAAAGTCAGGTATAATGTTTTGTGCTGCATGTAATCCAATTCCAGGAGACCCGGTGCTATTACGGTCGCTTAATGCAGTTATTAATTTTTCGAGTAATGTGCTTTCAGATTTAGCTGTTTCGCGAATTGAGGGTTGGTCCTGGTTTTCATTAGAGCGGGTTTTCCGATTTCTATAATGGGTAATATGGCGATATTTGCGTCTTGGCCGAGAACAGTTCCTACTTTCATTTGAACTACAACGACGGGATCTGTTATACGAACTTTTATCTTGACGTCGACGTTTACAATGTTTTTCGTAAGATTGCTTACTACTCGACGAGTAAGATGTATCACAACTAGTGCCGTAGCGTGTCCGATAAGAACGTTCAGATGAATTTGATCTACTTCTACATCTTCGCTCATAAATCGAAGAACGCCGACGTCTTGTATTTCTATTACTGTTACTCCTGCGTGATCTACTCGTCGGTTGTTTACTACTGCGATATCCGTCCTTATGAGAACGAGGCGTCGTTGGAGAGCGAGTGCGCCTTGACGAACGTTTATTTGTACTACCAAGGCGAGGAGGTGTACGGGATCTACTTCTCATTGATAATAAACGCGCATTTTCATGTAACGGTGGCGTTACGACTAAATCCGCTCGATCCATGTCTCCAGTAGGATAGGTATACAGAAGGAAAGGAAAACAATGGAATGAACTGATAGCTGAAAATTATAGAAATGGTAAGTTCTCAATTTTAGATACAGTATTGAGGTAATTTACCTGAAAACACTCATCTATTTTTTTTTTTTATATATTATTATTATCTTTATTCCTTTTTTATTATAGCATATTAATGCTTAATCAAAATAAAAAACGTTATAGAAAATCTAGCCTAAAAATATTATTATTATTTTTTTTATAATACCTATTTCTATATAAAAATACTATTATACCATTTATTAAAACATATTCCTATAAATTACATCTTACATCATTTAACAATAATTGGATATAATTGAAAATCATTCCTAATAGAAAATGATTTAAAAGTAGGTAAAGTATTTATTGCCAATTGTACTTCCACAACTAAGTGGGGCAACATTATTACATCACAGACGGTCATCTTCCGTCTTCATCATCAGACCAGCTCGCCATCTCCATAATATTGCATTGTCACCGAACTTATGTATGCCAAGTTTCAGCTCCAACGGACATTAGAAAGTGGTTGAAAAATAGTTTGTAAATGAAACCACTACTTATTTGCTTAGAAATACATACAAACATAGCAAGTTAAATAAAAGCTTATAAAAACGGAAATGGTAAGATTTAACTAGGACTATTTCGTTCAAACCCATCCTATATACTATTATTCTATTATAGGTATAATTATGTAAAGAAAAATTAGTTTTGTAAATTTTGTAGATAGCGAAAATGGTTTAAATTGTAGGTACCTCCCATACCTCAACTTTGTCAACATTGGCATTGAGATGACTTAGACATCTGACCAACTATCTTACAATAATTAAATATGTCAGAACTCACTCCTTCAATTGCACACCATAAGTAGACACCTACCTTTCTACGGACGTCTTATGACTTCTCTATTTACTTCATAAAAACGAAAATTACTTTATAAAAGTAGATTGTTAACCAATACGATGTGTATATAGGGAAATCATACCTACAACCACCCAATAATATACGAATGTACCTAGTTACTTTTATGACCATAGATACTTAGATAATAAAGTCTACTTGTGGCAATTGTAACTCCGAATATAGATCATTTAGATGTATAACAAAATTATCTCGCACTTATATGGACAGAATGGCAAAAACAAATATTGTCAACTTACCTAGAAGGTACTCGTCGATTATTAGGTACTTACGCAACTTTCGCAGCCACTTTTGAAAGGCTGTATTGATCCACTTCTGAACTTTTAAAAGGATAGTAAATGAAAGTCCCAAGAGCACTTATATTTTTCCAGAATCATTAGTTTTATTGATCATAACAACCATCAGTCCTGCCTCATCGAGAACATCGACTGACAGTACACAGCTGAAGTCGGTGTTGCCACCATTATAATATTAAAGTACCACAATCGTAGATATGCATTATAGAATAATTAACACTAGTTACGCCAATCAATAAAGACCTCTGAGTTGTATGGGCGCTCATACAATTTAGAGGTCTAGCTTGATTGGCACCAACCTCAAAGAAGGTAAATAAATAAAATTGTGCATTTCCCTTGATGGACGAACAATGGACGAAGTTTGTACGGAACCCTCGGTGCGCGAGTGCGACTCGCACTTGGCCGGTTTTTATTATAATGACGGACATACGGACCGACGAACATGACGAAACAATGGGGCTACCTAGTTTGACTACGGAACCCTTCAAACTTAATTTGTAGGGTTAATTAATAGGTAGGTAGACTTAATTCGTTTATTTTTTTACTCTCTATAGGCTTGTGTTTCACCACAATATCAATATGGTATGTGATGATGTGGCCGAAGGTGGTAAGCAAACAAAGCCTAGAAGGATCTGGCTCTACCGGTAGGTGTTTGGTGATAGTTTCCTTGTTAATTTATTATTGGTACCTCAGTGACGTCATTTACCACGTGGATATTCTTATAAATTTTCTATCAAACACAAGATTGAAAAATGTACCTAACAATAATTTGTTGCCATAAAAACTCGAACAAGTTCTTATGTCTGTATAAATCTTAATATACCTGAACAAAAATGTTTTCATTGTACCCCAACAGAAGTATAGCATATTCAATAGATGCCTGATAATAAATGAGTCTTGTATTATGCACATAAATCATTCTGTACTGAGACGGGCCAGCACCTATTGTTGTAATATTTTTCATAGCAAAACACCGCAGAGTTGAAGGTCAGGATTGTAGCGAGAATAAAACAACGCTAGATGAGTCTGGTTATCATAGTTATCTAGGAACTACTACTGCTGTCCAATACAATGATAGCAATAGGTTGTAGTTTTTGATCCTCATTAGCTAATTAGAATTCTGAACAAGCCGTACTTACTGGTGGAGAAGGCCTTTTGGTTCAGTGTAAGAATTAAGAAGGTACATAAAGACAATAGAACGACTTCCAAGCCCTATATAAATTTGCTGTAATTAATATATTAAGTGGAAGATTAATGATCAGGTAACCCATTTTTGCAGTCAAGTGCTACATTTAGTTACAGTTACCTTTTACAATAACTATGACATGAAATGCGTTGGCAATTTTTTAAGTTTGAAGACTCCACAATTTACAAAAAAAAATAAGGTTATATAAATAATAATTATTATTATTTTAAGGCGATGATATCTCAGTGATAGTGACGTCAGACGCCGCAGCGAAGGTGGGTTTGAATCCTACAATGAGCTTGAGCTTTCGGTGAAGGAAAACATCGTGAGGAAACCATAGTACGGTGGTAGGGTACTTTGTAGTAGCCACCTGGCTGGCTAACACCCTCAAGTTGAAAATCTGTCGCCAAACACCTATTGGTGTGTTCCGGCAGCTGCACTTGAGAGCCAGTTCCTTCTAGGCTTTGTGTCTTTACCATCTTCGGCCACATCATCACTACAAAGTAAAAAAATAAGACTTTATTCAGTCTGTCGAATCTGTTAACCTTGAATATTATTTAACTGTGGGACTATTTTATAAAATTAATATGGTTCATTGAAATAATTGAAATGCCTCTTCTAGTAAAATTTACTGATAGCCTGTACTAAAATCTAGTACATTAGTACATAGGCAAACTGCGCCAGGTACGGCTTAAATTATTTACCATCACATCGACCTTGAAAATTTAAGAGCAACTTGAATCAATAGCTTTTATTTTCACCTATATGTGAACCGTGAAATCTTGCAAGTGGATTTTGACCTACTTTCTGATATTTGATCGAACGGAAATTTCGCGGAGCTAAACTAATCTAATGACAATGCAGTATTAGGCTACTCTGATGTTGAAGCTGGAAATGGGTCTATAGGAACTTGTACCCACTTCACCTCATCACTTGTACGAGTAATGTCTCCATTTTAGGATACATCATCACCTAATTTAACTTATATGAAGAATAAACTTTAAGATTATTCCTAAACTCAATAAAACCACAATCAGAACATAAATATAAATTCCTCAATTCAAGACAAGTTTATTTCTAATGTCAAAATATAAGTCTACTTGAAACTTTAATAATAATTAATGAGAGGAGACGACGACTACCTAAACTTGGTTACAATAGCTCAATTTCAAATTTGCAAGTCTTCAAGTTACATAATCCCTTCAAAAACTTATAATATTTCTGAGTGAACTTCATTAGCGCGATTCAGAGCTCACAAAATTTGTCATCATAGCGTTAAGACGTAACAAAACTTTAAAGCGTTCGACCTACTTCTCGTCCGTCAACGTGGGTATTTAAATTTAGGTCGTTTGGATACTGACTGAATGGACGTGTTTGCGGAATTGTTGTTATTTTGGTTAATTATTATCCTAAAAAATAATATTTTATGGCTAGGAATATAGGATATTTAGATCTGTCTCTTTATAATGTTTCATAAAACACAATATTTTTTTATCAATTCAAAGTATTTCCATACAATTTATCAACTTTTACCTATAGATGTAGGTATAATAATAGCCGTACAAGAAAATATATATCAAAAGATAGCCAAGGAGTGTGGTTGGAGTGTTGGTTAAGCCAGAAGTTTAATAAGGACATAACTAACCTACTTTTATCTTTGCAATGTATAGGCTTCAATCTACCGTTACTTTCATAATACCAAGCATTGAATTAGTAAACCGCGTTACCGCTGTAAAAAAACGCGCGTCAATACACAAGCACACTAAAATGGTGGAATTAACGCTCAACTTACTAAAGCGCGTGTGCACTGAAGAGACACTGATGCGCATGAGTCCGTGGCTTTGATATTCAGAATTGATTTAAATTCATGCTACAATGAATGTGAAACGAAAGGTTTCATATGCGTGATGCTATTATTACGGATGAATTGGTTTGTGGCAACATGTGGTTAGTTGTTATATTTCTACCACAGATTTTCAGTGAAACGGAAAACCTATATTAGGTAGTGATTAAGCTTTAAGTCTTTCAAGGTTATAGGTTTTCAGTCATCACACGAAATAATAATACCCTATTTTATCTTTAGTTTAGTCAGCATGTGACTCAATATTTGAACGCTGCGTTGCAGACGTTTACTTGCCTCCAGATCGATAATATTTAGCATTTGTTTTTCACATTCATCATGTATTTTTTTCTAATTCATGGATGATAAATTGTGAGTACATGTAACCGCCCAAGTACATGCTAAAATATGCGCAGTATAGCGTTCCGTAGTCAGTACGATGTGGTACAATCTAAAACCTTAGACTGAACATAAATAATTATATGGAAAGTGTAATTAAAAACGACATGCGTTACTTATGCGTCATAGATATGCACAACAAAAAGTTTCCTAGTAAAATGACCATGATAGATAGACGGACAGACGGATATGTTGAAACTCGAAGGGTTCCATGTCCTACAGAACCCTAAAAATATCGCTCGTGTTACGCTTGAAATATTTGAAAAATTATCTGATTTATGAATCGCGATTGTATTGTTTTTATTAAACAATTGTGTTATTTTATTGGTAATGCCTCAATGAACAATGAATAATATTGCCTTTCAACAGTGGATTTAATATGAAAATGTAGGTAAATTATAGATATTACTGGTTTCCGCCCCGTGGTTCTGATGTTTTCCCGGGATATAAGTACTTATTCTATATGTTATTCAATGGTATGATTAAAACAAAAACACAAAATGACGGATTTTTGGGGCGAAATAGTGATACCTACGTTAATTAAAAAAAAATATTTACAATTGATTAAGATTACAAATAAATAATTATAGTCTATTAAACCGATGTATAGTTTACTTATTTATTTTACTCTTATTTTTAGAGATATTTAATCTTACATTCCTAGACTATACGCAAATGCCCCTACCCATATTAACAAAGTGTATACCTCCTTATCATGAATCCCCATATATACAAACTTTTGCACCCCGTTTCTCCCTTTTCACCATTTAAAGGTTGAATTTTGAAAAACGTCAAAATACGTGTTTTATTCACTAATGCCAAATATCAAGATTCATTTGCCACCCCATTTTCCCCTAAGATGTAAGGTGTTTCATTAATTGTAAAACAAAACTTTCACTTTAGAATATTAGTCATGTAATTACTTTAATTCCAGTGCAGGATACAATTTTTGGATGTGACGTAGCGGAAAGCTTGCAAATGAGCACTGAAACTTGCAACAGAATGTGGCAACAACTTGTCAATGGAAAACGGATATCAAATTGCTTCTATTTTGAGGATGTAGTTAGTTTTGTGAAGTACATAGTGATAAAAAGAGCGGGAGCGTTTTGGATTATGTGGCCTTAATCCATCAAGGGACACATTCATAACGATACTAGCTTTCGCCCCGTGTTTTCGCCTGCGTTCCCAAGGGATCTTATGTTTTCCCGGGATAAAAGTGCTATTCCAGACGATAATCTATATCTATGCCAAATTTCATCTGGATCCTTTCAGCCATTCTGGCGTGATTGAGTAACAAACATCCATGCATTTAAACTGTCACATTTATAATACGAGTATTAGTACGATGTAGGATATGAAGATGGAGAAGTCAAGTCTTCAAAGATCAATTACAGCTAATGTAGAGTGGCCTATTGGACCACTGAACTCAATAAGGTAGACACATTGATTGACGGGATTGTGGGTTAAATTTTCACCCAAGACATATATTTGTGTGCATGAACATGTTTGTTTGTCCTGAGCCTGGGTGTAGTTATCTAAAAAAGTATTAATGATCTGATTACCATATTACAAGCTCTTTTTAGTTTGGAATCAAATGGCTGTGTGGGAAGCATGTCCCAGGATATTTATTGGGATAAATACCTCTGGTGATGAACACCTGTTAAGGTGATACAGCACTTTGGGAGAGGTCAATGACCAGCTATGAACTCCTTCTCGGCCTATATGTTGAGGCATTATTGCTAAAAATTAAGACATTTTCATGATATATTACCACAGCTATTATTTTTTGTAATAGGCTTTCATTTATTCTCTATCACTGAATTCTACCCCTTACAATACAGTTCTGACCCGTGATTTTGCATAATGCCGTGTCCACATAACCGTTGATAATGGACTGCTGGTTACTCAACCATAATAATACGCATACGGCTGCCTGTATACCGGAGTGGAGCACGAAAAATTAAACTAATAGATGTGCACAAAAATGTCACAACCGCACCGAGGTAAACTGTTTAATGACAATTTAAAAAAATATATATATAACCGGTAGCATTTGTATATAATTAATATAGATTTTTACATTTTGAGGTTATGTCAAGTTATATTCCATAATATTGTAATAAAACAATCTGTGCGATTATTATTATAATAGGATTCAAACTAACTTGTCTCAAAATTTGAATAGTAGACATAGAAACAATCACTGCCGGGCATGGGTAAAAAAAATCGAGTAAATAAAATTATTGAGTTTTGTTTAATATGTTTCTAAAAGACATTTTACAACATCTATACACAGGTGCACATCGGTGGACAGGCAGCTGAATATAGGTATGTACTTTTAATTGCTACCGAATCAAATAGTTGTTAAAATCTATAAGTACATGATATAAACTAACTTTCATTGTTCGTCAATATATTAAATGGGTATTAAAGGAAAGGTTTATAAATACTTTTCTTGGATGGACCAGTGATTTCGTAATACCGATTATCTTTATATCTGTCCACAAAAATGAGTAATCCATTATTTACTCATGTATTTACTTAAGCTGGCTACCACACTCATGTTGAAATTCAGCCGTTAAGCATTTCTAGGTATCTTCCGTTCTGGTAGCTGCTCGAGAGAAACTGCAAGGTACTGTTAGTGTAGTACAATGTGAATAATAAATGGACTATGTCATTCAATTTTTTTTTTTCACATCGGATATGTTTTTTCGGAGTTTACCTTCTATATATCCAAATTTACAAACTTTACCTCTCAGTAATGGGTTTAAGTTGCCTGAATAAATAAATTTATTATTAATTAATGAAAATTTTACAATACTGATGCCGTAATAGCAATACTTATGTCGACACTGCTTTGTTGTGGCTGTAGCCTCGAGTTTATTATGTTTGTGATGAAATAATGGTTAAATCTCTTTGTTTAATATTCACATGATTAATTTAATGCAATAACTGTGAAAATTTTACCAACGTTGTTGAAATTTAAATTGGATGTATGGAAAAACATCATCAGTTGATAAATAAATGGTGGGTAATTTAAATATCATTTATTGAATTGGATACTCAAATGGCGTTGGGTATATAATGGTAATTTTGGGCAATAATAAAGATATTAAAGCTACCAGCATCTGACGTTACTACCATTAAGTCTATATGTAATTCCTATCACACCTCTCACTTATATTCTCAATCTCTCAATAACCAATCTGGCCGTCTCTGGAATTTTCTCCCTTAAAATATCAGACGGGTCTAGACGTTAGACACTTTTAAATCTCTTTTAATTGCATACACTGTAAAGTTCCCCGTATCTTATCTTTCTTTCTTTTATAGTTTAATCATCTCGTGTCTTGACTATTTATTTTACTACCTATGAATTAAGATATAGCATTTATTTATTTAAGTGTATTGTTTTGTTTTTTCTGTTACCCAAAGGTTGTCTGGAAGAAATCGCTTTTCGATAACACCGCCTATTTAGTTACTACGTACCTACTTCTACTTTCGTTTTCCTGTTTCGTCGTGTAAAAATAAAGTTTATTTATCTTACCTTACTTTAACGTTGTTTCCCGTAGGTAGTAAGAACAGCATGGGGTTCTTCAAAAAGATTATGAAGAAATTTCAAGGTCGGCAACGCGCGAGTCATACCCCTAGTATTGCAACCGTCTATAGGCAACGTTAACCGCTTACCATCAGGCTAGCCCTTTCTCGTCTCTATAACAATGTCATACTATCCCTTATTGGTGGCATTCATAAATACATCATTTTGTGTTACTTGTCAGTTATATATCTCGTCTCAGAAAATATAGCCGGCATGAAGCCACAATTTTCATACATATCAAATCGCATGATTGCCTTAATCTCTACGTAATCCAACTTCAATACGACGTGGTGGGGTGTTTTTACTGAATTTTGCAATATGAGTAACGCGGCATAATAGCGGCATGTCACGGCAGATCCATCGGGGAACTCCAGCTGTTCTAACCACAAGTAATATTGCTATTTGACACACTATATTGGGGATTGATGAGCAAAAACAATCGGGGTTATACATGTCATGTGCGCTCTCGATTTGGGTGAACTGATTGGATAGTTTTCTATTTTGAAAGTTGAAATGAAGTTTATTTTTACTTCTTAGTATAGGTTTGTCTTTGACCACGATCTCACCATGGTAAGTGTTGATGTGGCCGAAGGTGGTAAACACACTAAACCTAGAAGGAACTGGCTCTTAAGGATAGCTTCTGGAACACATGTTTGACAACAGATTCAACAGTGCTATGATTTCTTCATAACGTTTCGTTCCTTGGGTAGATTTCTTTATGTCAAAAGGCTGACAAGTCGTGAATGTGTTGCTGTACAGTTTATAAAACCCATATCAGTGAACATATCGTCAATCGTGACGTTTTTAAATAGATCATCATCATATTCTGTATCTCCTAGTGACTCTAATCAGGTTTTCGTTTGTGCGCCTGGTGGAAGGTCACCCTGCTCGGCGCTTTTCGAACAAATATTATTGTCTATTTTAAAAGCCTGTATGTATTTGACACGCCATCAGTACCACCCAACTATTGCATCGTCATAATTTGGCTGCAGAGTTATGTAACTACCTAAATATTATTATTGCTATCATTCTATCCGACTCATTATTAGGCTAGATTCAGATGGGAAATTACGTGAGCCACTCATAAAATATGAATTCCATTATTTTGTTCACGAAATATTCTTTTTACTGATACCTTTATTTAACTTGATTTGAAAACTTCTGTCTCACCATTCGGAGTCAACGATAAAGTACTGCAAAAATACTGCATTGCCTTTCAATATTCAACAATGATGTCTATCGAAATACGAAAAGAGCTAGTTTAAAAAAAAACAATGGGCAACATATCTAACTTGCTAAACCACAAAGAAAAGATAATGTCATGTTAAAGATGGAAACATAATGGGGAAAATACTAGATACATATGTACCCAGTCCACAGCGCGTGGGATAGAAAATTTACGTCTATCTGATGCACGTTCCCTCGTGAGCACGGCAATTTTAACTTTTCGTTCATTAAAAAGCTCTGCTTACAAGTGAGCAATGAATTGTACGTAAAGTAGAATTAGTTTTCTTGGCCCGCAAGCGATGAGTGCTTACCAAGTCTTTCTTTTTTATTTAAATTTAAAATGCCGTGGCAGTTAGCCATTGATTGGCAAAAAATCGATGATTCTATTAAGTTGCATTGACCATGGTCACTTGCGAAAGGGCAGTGCACAAATGATCCCTCGGATCATCAGATTCTCGATTACCACATACATAATATAGAACTGCTTTAGACAATATATTATTATTCCGTTGCCGACAAATAATAACAATTAACCAATGTTTACACGTTTCACCAAACAAATTGCAAAAGGCTTTTGTAATATCAATTAGTGAGTAATGAACTTAACAGCATTACATTCGCTTTCACATTAGAAGATTTATTTGAATTTAGTGGCGAATACTCATTGGCCTTGTTTTACATATATAAAACCACATTACTTTTGCTTTCAAGTGCTACCAAGTTAAGCCTTACTGCATTCAGATAGGGTTGAATTTAGTTTGTGGAAAAATAAAGTTAGCTTGGCTTATTCGAACTGTACTTGGTTCTGCCAAATTGTTTCTTGGATATCTTAATAGAAACTACGTCAGCCAAATGAAGTGGAAGATTCTACTTCTCAGTGGAATACGAAATGAGAGGTTTCCTTAACGTTGAAAGATAAAAAATACATGTGATTTGGATGTAATATAGAGCGGTTGGTTGAATTACTAATGAATCCCAGGGATCCAGTTGATTCCGTTTGAAGTGGTGTTGACGTGTAAAAATGCTTTGATCCTGTAAAAGATTTTGGTTGTTTACATTTTTTATTACTTCTTATAAGTCTGTATTTGACACAATGGTGATGATGTGGCTGACTGAATGTAGTAAGCACATAAAACCTAGAAGGAACTTTCAAGTGCAGCTGTTGGAACACATCGATGGGTATTTGGCGGCTGTTACTTCAAAGTACCCACCACCGTGCTTTGGTTCCTTCACCGCTTATTTGTAGAGAATACGTCGATTGAATTTTCTGCTAAAAAAACTGGTTAAGGTATATGAAATCAGTTAGATACAGCACCTGGGCACTGATATTACGGTTAAGAGCCCTCTCCGACTTGCGTAAAGGTGTCGAGGCCACTTTGGGCAATTTTCAATACTAAGACGTTACATTTTATTATCTTTGTTGTTACTCCGTATTAAAGTAAAAAAAAACCTGAGCACTTAGTGCGAGATCGATTCTGAGATAGATGCCGATAATCTCTGTTTAACTGGTTAGTGTATAGAAAATTCAAGAACTATACTTTTAGTGAAATAAGTCAGAATAAGAAACTCTTTCAAGCGGGCGATCCCGCAGTAAAAGTCAAACTGTATAAATAGTTATGTTTGTGTTTATTTTTACAAACAAAATACAAACTTTACAAAATCAATAAACAATCTCTCAGGAAGTTATAAAGTACTACAAATATATTGGAAATAGTCAAACTTTCTGACAGCGACGCGGGTCAAAATTATTCTTGTAAGTTCTATTTGAACTCATAAACCCAGTTTAAGTTTTCACATGTAGGCTTTTATGACTACGAGTCACGTAGGGTCGGAAATAATATTGCTATAATGGACTCTAGGAGTAATGGAACTGCTTCGAAGAGCTTTCAAGAAGCTTCAATGGAATTTATGGTCTAAAATTTTAGTAATACATAAAGTTATTTTGTTGTATAAATAATTTCATGATTTATTTAAAGAGTTCGGTAGGTTTTCAAGAACTAATTTTAACGCAATTCGTTTTTGTTAAGTCCCCACCTAAGGTTTGAGTTTATTTGTAAGCAGATGTTTTTTTATGGTTGATGAATATTTGAATTTAGTTTCCATTTTCAGTGTTCTTTATTTAATTATATTATCATTCTACCTACTTAGTACAACTAAACTAAGTTTAGTTAGCAAAACCGAAACGACACTTTTGAGGTATATTCATCAAGCATTATAATCGTAATACAAAATGAAAATATTTTTTATAAATAAATAAACCATTACGTAATGATCTACAGCAAGCTAACTCTCAAACTAATCCATATGAAACGTGGCTCAAAATTCTGTAACAGATAAAACACGTCAAAATATTACCATGTAAAATTTGCATAACTGCCGCTGCCAAACAAAATTGAACTTTACATTCTTAACAAGAAGAAATAATTCAATTCCCCGAGTGTTTGGAGAATTACGAATTTTTTCCACCGTTACATAATAAAAATTCTCTCTAATCCCCAATATCCGACGTAAAAGAGGAATTATCATATAGATAGCTCATTTAGTTTACTTTCTGTCATTCTAAGCAGTTATTTTAGAGTGTCGTGATGAAGGGAAACAGGTGAAATAAACATCAACAGGGTACAGAAAACTAAAGGTAACATAGAAATGTTTTGGGTTTTATAGGCCTTATTCATTATAAAAACAGTCATTATTTTCTGTCTCCTAATAGGGTAAAGTACAGGTAATAGTAAAATTCATTCGCATTTATTTTTCGCAAAAAGACACCCAAAATTGTGTTAATTAAGTTAATTATTAAGTGTTATCTAGAGTGGCCTCAGGTTTTATAAAGAAACATTTGGTGGATTTTCAGAGTGTAGACGTACGAAAGCCAATTTATACGGCCCTAAATGAGCAAAAGCTATGAATGATAACAATCTCGACAATAATACCATGTTTGATATCATCAAACACTCTAATGTCATAATAACATCACTAATTTTATATTCAGTCGACACTTTGACCTTCAAATAACATAATTCTAGTTCTCTAGTTATTCCAATCCTCCATTAACTAACGATACACATAAAAACCTGCCAAATGCGAATCAAACTCACGCACAGAGGGTTTTATACAATCAAGTGTTTGACGGCCGCTATGAAAAATTCCTTACATGTATTTTAACATAGCTTTTATAATTCTTAACTATTTTTAACATTGATACATGATTTTAATGATATCAAAACCAAACTAAAGCTTGTAATGTAATAGAAAGGACATGGCCAGTTTTTGTATGGAGCTCAGCCTAGCTACTGAAAGTTCATGTACATTAATGAATTATGTTTTTATTGGAACTTTGTGTGCCCTAGAATTGACAAATATAAGTTATATAGTCCACAAACTTCAGATAGTTTAGATATTTTACATCAAACATGGCATATTTACCCTTATTAAAGTCGATAGCAATACGTTTTGATGTCGGGGGTTTGCTAAAGGTTTGCTATCATAAAAACAACAGGCGCTTCGAAACATTGAAATCATCTACAAAAAATGGATAAATACGATTTTAAGCTTAGCAACAATTCAGTGATAGCAAGTTACAATTGAATCACGAGTGCCTGTTTTTGTTCATCTGGTAATGGTTACGATTCGAATCGATTCAAAAAACGTTTTTTTTTCAGAAAGAATCCTATCCCTATTTGTCGTGACAGTCAGTGGAATGAATGACTAATGATCTGCAGTGTCATGACGTTCCGTTACAACATTGCCCAGCGCTATTAAAAAAATTAAAAATATAAAGATTTGCAATTATTTGTAACATATTTACATATAAGTAATCATCTAAATAAATATAAATATAATTACTAATGTTTTACTAAATCATTACTATGTTCATAGTATTATTAGATTTTATTTTCTTGAAATGTAAATATGTTTGCATGACTGCTTTCCTAGAAAAGGAACGTTTACCGAAAATGGCGTAGGGACTCAAATGCCGGAAATGTATTGCAAAAAACTCTTTAATCATAAATATGAACACAAAGTTATAGAGAAATATGAAATATGCCGTAATTCTTTTATATATTAATATTTATTTATCACTGTGCTTTTGTTATTGTACATGCTACTTAGCAACTAGGCAGATATTGGCCATGTCATTTAAGATAAAGACTTTCTAAAATTAAATTTATTAAAATTGGAAAATTATTCAGCTATTGGTGACTCATAAAGACAGAGAAATCTTAAATGGGAATAAGAATTCAGATGGACAGACATACAGAGTTGCTATAACAATAAGGTCCTGTTTTAACTCAGCGAAACCCTAAAAACTCTTAGTGATAAAGATCTTTATAGCTTAAATTACGCGAGCGTAATCGATTTTACACCATAATATTAGTGAGAAAGTACTAAATAACTAAGGTGACATTATCAAGTTCAAATCGCTTACTGGGCCAGTGTAATAAATAACGAAAATTACACCCAAATGGTGATAAGAGCCCCTTTGCTAATGAACGTGTCAGTGATGAACGAAGAGTTGAATAGGCTTTTTTGATAGGCACCTGCTAATAGTGAGACACTCTGAGCTAATTTTATCATTAATGGGCGATACTTTGTGATCTGATATCTGGCTTTGTACTTGAATATACAGGATGATTTTCTTTTTACGTTTTTACACAAAAATTAACAGTGACACTAAATAAATTACTGTATGTAAAAGTAATTGCTGAGTTTATTGTTGGATCTTCTCACCAAAAGCAACCTTCCGAACCGTGCGTTAGAGTCAGACTATTCATAAGTGCTTGTGAAGGCCTATTTGAATAAAAATATATTTAAATTTTTAATAATTATCATTTCACCTTTTTATTAAGCTAGTGTTTAATATTTTTATTTCAGCACATGGATATTTTAACACAAGCATTTTTTTTTTTAATGTAGATCGTAAAATATTGATGATTCTACGATTTTCTACAAGTTGTATCTTTTTTGCGTTGCTTTTAACACCATATCACAAGAGAACCTTTATAAAATACACTATCGAGGACATTCCAGGTCAAAAGGGTTCGACGTGTATTACCATTTCATACAAATTACACTTGTCATGCTACACTGCAAGTTTGGGGCCCACCACTCAAAGTAGGCCGCTTGTAGGGTTGCAGATTTAATTTCCACGTTGCTTCTATCATAAAAGATGTTGCAATATGTTCTTATAGTAAAGTGAATAAGGTATGTTATTGTTCACTGATCCCATCAATATTAGCATAGTGTTTGGGTAGCAAAAAACTAATATAAAAATACCGGGAAAGCGTGTGAAATAAAACAGCTGTTTTGTACAAAACTTCAAAACTTACTCAACCAGAATGTATTATATAATCTGGGCACAACTACACACAAAGAGCATCTCAATCAAGAAGAAGGTATGATCAAAAAAAACTTTAAATGTTTTCTTCAAGGTAAGCTGCAATCACTTTGACTTGTTCTGTTGTTTCTTCAACTATGTTAATGACTTTAGTTCGGAAAGACATTCTAACTTTTAATTAATTGAAATTTATAAGGATCCAGGAAAAGAGATAAAGGTTTTTTTTATTGATGCTTGGGTTGTTGAAAAAATTGTGGAAGCATGCTGAAGATTGCCCAGTTGACCAATTAAAACCCAGATCACTCAATCGCTAGAGCTCTAAGAAAGGATTGAGACATGAGGTGTAGTGACCAATGTTATCAAATCGTTATTACCTTCATTATTCAAGATAATAACTAATAAGACTGTAGGATATTTATATGAAATAAGTAGGAACTAAGAAAAAGAAGACAAGATGATATATAAGAAAGGAATTACAAGATTGGATATGATAAAGATGATTTGTATCGGTGTATTCAAACAGCAGCTTTGTGTGCTTGCTATCATTTTAATGGTATAATTATGATAAAGCACAAGCAAAATCACACAACTTGTCTATTAAAAAAAATATTACCGCCTCCAAAAATTCGACCATATTTTTTTGTGTTCCATGTTCTGAATGTATAAGATCCCTACGGTCTTTATTCGCCTTTATTCTTACTGACCTTACTTTCACAGCTCTTTACAATAGTTGGCAATTTTCTTTTCGAAATAAACACTTATTTTCTTGCAGGTGAATTTTTCCCTTGTCCTTGGCGTAAAGTTTCTTGTAGGGCTTTTTGGTTTCATCTAAACATTTTTGATTTATGCCATGCCTCACAATACTTTCGCCGTTGAATGTTTTGGGATTCCTAGAAGAATCATGTCATTACCTTTGACTATGAAGTTAGCAAATTAATCGATAGTTGTCTTAAAACTGCACAGGTAAAATTAATAATAGTTAATAAGATATTTTAATGACTATATCTAATGATCCGATTTAATTCCATTAAAAAGTTATACCTTTCGCAAAGCATGAGGATATTCTAACTGATCTAAATATCAATATAAAAGGCAAAATCCTGACTATTAATTCACAGACTCATCATTACCCCGCCGAAACCACTTAGGATAGACATTTGAAATTTGAAGAGGTTCTTGATTTAATTTTGAAAGGATATTTTTTGAATATCAACCATTAAGGAAGGACCGTTTATATGGAGAATAATATTTTCCTAGTATTTTATTGCAACTTGGTATTAATGAAATTCAACTTGAAAAATGGTTTTTACGGTACAACATTTTTTTTTCTGGAGTAAACAGGTACAATACGATGTTATACGAATGATTTGTAAAACCATTTAGAGTACAAGGAATAGGAAAAAATCCATAGATTTAATTTAATGTTTCCAACAATCTGTCTGAATCCACATTTATCTAATGACTGTAGGAGGCCACAATAAATACGAGGAATGGAAATTACGAACGGATTTTTTGCAGCAATAATATACGACGCCGAATCTGAAAATATTTTACCCCGCTTCTTCGCAAGGTCAATGGGTAATTGCTTTATCTACAGCTGACCTAACGCACCAGTTTTTGCTTGATATTGAGTTTTATTTGACGGCCAAATATTCAACTGAGTTTGGTTTTATATTCGTATTTTGTTTTATCTATGTGTTTTGATAAAATGTTGTTGTTTATTGTTAGAGTTACGTTTAGTGCAAAATAAATTAATTCTTATTTTATTTATTGATTTAATTTCATTTTGAGTGTTGTTAATTGGAATTTATAGATGCATTATTATTAAAAAAAAATTACTATGGATAGGTTTGTGTTTGACTACAATCTCACACTGATAAGTGTTAATGAGGTCGAAAATATATAATCACACACAGCGTAGAAGGAAACTGGCTCTTAAATACAGCTGCTGGAACTTAGTGAGGTACTTGACAACAGATATTTTTTAATTGAGTGTGACCACATTGGATTTCTCGCGATATTTTCCTTCACTGAAACCTCTTCTAGGATTCAAACTCTCGATTTTTATCACGGAATTCGAAAAGAGATAACAATAGGTGTGTTCGACATCCATTGTTGATCAAAACTTTATAGGCGTTTATTTGATGATGATAATAATACTCCTAAAAAAAATAATAATAATATTTTATTTCACAAGTAATCTGGATTGTTAATATTAGTAAAAGGAGTCTCATTTTAAGCATATAAAGTGTGTACTGTGAGGCTCAGCTACCAGTGAGAGAAATTGAGTTAAGTCTCAAGATTTCATTTTGAGGAATCGCTGTACAAAGGTTAAGGTTAAGATAAAATAAGTTTGTGAAACATTTCAAGCGAATTTGCTCATGTCATTTTAAAGATTATCATTAAAATACAAAAGTTACACACAACAAACTTTTCAAAGCCCAGATTACATTCTGAAATCCCCCGGAAAATTCACAGATGCCATCAAATTGCCTGTAAAACTCGTAAATCAAGCAATTTGTTTCACATCCCAAAATAAATCACTCGGGATGTCCACAACATCGATCATTTTCGGAGAACCTGCATTCGGCAACAGGTGGTCAACATTGCCTTAGTTTACTTTAGAATAGTGATGTGACATAAGTTGAACTTTAATCGAATATAAAGCAGAAGTCTTCTAGATTTATAATACAGGTGGATATTTCTAGATGACGTGATAATCTACTTTGGGTTTCTATCTATCTACCTAATCTATTTTACAGTTTAATAGCTGAAGATAATACTTACATCTAACGACTACTAGCGATCTTCAGTTTCTTATTTCTCTTAATTGCGGTCCTAGTTCAGAAGAACAGAAAGAAAGACTTTTCTGGTGGGTTGCACACGACCTTCCTTACCTATTTAATTCCACTATACTCTTTAGTATGTTCAATCCTTACTAATATTATAAATGTGTTCTGTCTATTTTCGAAGTTTTAGTAAATTATAAAACCAATTCTGATATATTGTTTATTTTTATTCGTTGCTTGACATTTTTACAAAGTACTTGACTATCATGGTGTACCTATCATAAGCTCTTTCGAGTTTTACCGCACATCAGAAGACTTATAACTTAGGTTCCGGATAAAGACATGATGAAACCATTATGCAAGTACTTGTACTTATCCTTATAACATAAGAGAAAATTGAAGCTCAAGTAATTCAATAGAATTCCAGTAAGCTAGTACGTTCTTATTCGGATAACAGTACTTAAGAGCAATTTATTCGAGGTAATGTAATTCATTGTCTCTTTGAGTGATGCTAATAATAAACTGTTTGATATATACTCTAGTCATATTTTTATCTTTATACAGGGTGATTTTTTAGTCACTGGCCATACTTGCAGGGGTGGGAGTACTCATCAATATGAACAACTTTTATCATGGGACTAACTCTGAGATCGCAAAAAAATTATCAGCTGTCCATACAAAAATTCAATACCTACTCGACCAAAATGTATGAAGGAACCATTTTATTTTATGCGATATCAAAGTTGGTGCCATAATAAAAGTTGTTCATATTGACGAGTACTTCAACCCCTGCAAGTATAGCCAGTGACTAAAAAATCACCCTGTATATAAAACTAGCATTCCGCCCCGCGGTTTCACCCGCAAACCCCTATTTTACCCCCTTAGGGGTAGAATATTCAAAAATCCTTTTTTAACGGCTGCCTACGTCATAATAACTATCTGTATGCCAAATTATAGCCCGATCCATTCAGGCAGTCAGTCACCTTTCCTTTCCTTTTATATAATATACAGACAAGAAGATTCTGATGTGCGTGTGTTCGTAAATTCTTCTAAACGGTTTGAACTATTTTGATGATTTTCTCTGTAGGTACTTATCGTGTCACCTTGATGTTTCTTTGCTAAAGTTGGACCCGATAGGAAGTGTTGTTCTCGAGATCTAGAAAAGATTCCGCTAGTGTACCTTACAATAAAAATCTTGACTAACTATCTGACAAATAACGCACAGTATAAACTGGTAGTCTTAGAGATCTGATATTTGGAGATATTCCTTCAGTAAAATTGGGAATCACGGGTGAAAGGCATGCTTTGGGATATCATATTTTACATTCTTTAAAGTGCCTACATAAGAGATATCTTTTATCTTAATTTTTTCTGCCTATAGTATGTTTGTCATTTTATTTAAGTGTAACTCCCATCACTACTTAAACAATAACTACCGGTCATAACATTACTAAAGGCCCGTGAACAATAAGTTTCAACAAGATTGGCAAAGTTGTCAAATTGAGTTTACGACTTTGTAGTTTCCAGCTATTCTGTGACGTTGTTATAAAAAAAACACTTCTAAAGATGTCAGTTCAGTTACTTTTTTCGCACTCATTCAAGGTTTTGACCATAGTTTCCTTGAACATTTGGTTACTGTTCGTGACAAGTCGGATATTGATGTATTTTAGAGAATTGCGCAAATAAAACAATGAAACGCTACGAGTCCCAATAAACAAGGAAAAATAAGCAACAATATTGAATGTTAAGTTGTATCTGCAGTTATTATGATTGGTTACAGTTATAAAGGATTATGTGAAAAGATTTGGCGAAATTTCATTTATATTTCATTTTGAATTAGGTACATACTAAATGAAATAAGAAATTTGATTACATAAAGCTTTATTTTATTTAAAAATGTTTTTTTTTTTACATTGGATAGGCTTGTATTTGATCACAATCTCGCCTTAGTTAGTAATGATGTGTCTAAATGTGTTAATGACACAAAATTCATTGAGAAATATTATTAATAATATTTAACTTGACGGCCGCGGCGGTAGCCTGCCAGGAACTAACTACCTAACGTTCCACCTTCTATCATCAGAATATTGTATAAGAGCACTAATATATCTGTTACTATTAATTGAAGCAGTAGTACCTAATCTAGATAGCCAGTAATCAATGGATTAAAACTATTAAATGAGATTTTTTTGAAAATGGGAGCGCCAAATGTCTGTAGGTATAGTCGCTCTCGTAATTTTACAGAAGGTATTAGCAATATTAACCTTTTGCAAATACTATTAAAGTCCTATTTGATTGTTTTTGAAGAGCACATAATGTTGGTACTAAATGTAATTGCTATTCTGTATTTGATATCAGAAGTGGTTGTAAATATTGGTAATAAAGTTATAGAGATTAAACCAACTTCTCTCTACGACAACTACTAACAACTTTAAAGTTACATCTTCTTTACGAGGGTGTTAAAACTTAATTAATTTTCATAATGGTTAAAGCGAAGGTTGTGCAAATCTTATGAAAAGTGATATAGGCACTTTTATACTCTCAGGAACTCAATACATACCTTGTGGCTTAAGTAATTAAATCATGAATAAGTATTCATACCGTGGACATTTTTATAAAACAACTAGCATTTTCGCGCGGTTTCACCCACGTTCCTGAGGGATCTTGTCTTTTTTTTTATCCCGGGAAAACCCCGGGATAAAAAAGCCTTTAGCCTTTCGATTTTCGATTCTCAATGGACAAAAAAAAAGTAATTAATAAAAAAAAAAACCTAACTGTGATACGAAATGAAGTTGAAAATTATTTTAATACCTACACTGAAAAGTAACAAACAAGTAAATAACCATAAACTATTAACTTTGGGTCCACTAGGGACCTATTCCCAAATAAAATTGGAACTAGGTGGAAGAAGGTGACAGTGAAAATAATAATGCAAAGCTAGGTCGAGCTACAAGTTATTCTAAAACTCTTCCATTTTCAATTTGTGGTGTAGAATTTTTCCATCAGCAATTTCAACAAGCGTAGTTGTTGAAAAATCGAGTCTAGTCCAAACTTTGCGGAACAAGGTCTGAAGATTTCTTTTCAAAACTTATTTTCTAAGCGTCATTCTCAACACCTCATTGTAATGTCATAGTATAGATAAAGTAGTAGATTAACATCGTAAGAACCTTCAGGTATTATAATCAAGCGCTTATTTTTTAATCAATTCAAGTCTTTAGTTCAATGATGTTTTGTCATACATATTTCATGACACTGAATGAAATATTCTTAACTATGACTTAAGAATATTCAGTAAGGATTAGCTTCCTACCGCGGATGCTCAGTGGTCTACCCAAGGGAGTACAGCATGGGGTTCTTCAAGAAGAGTGTGAAGAGATTTTTGCACGATCTGCACCGCGCGAGTGATTCACCTGATGTTCCAAGCGTCAATAGGCTACGGTAACTGCTAACCATCAGACGAGCCGTATGCTTGTTAGCCATACCATAGTGGTATATAAAAAAAAATGTTGAATACTAACTATTTAACAAAATATTTATATTGTATCTACAGTAGGTACTATTTATAAATGCAACAATAGACAATAGAATTTCACTTGCTTTTATGGGTACCAACTATTTTTGATTTTTTTTTTCACGCTCACCATGGCAAATGTTGATTTGATCGAAGGTGTTAAGCACACAAAGCAAAATGTTAAGTACAAGAATCTAGCTTTCAACAATACCTATTTAATGAATGATAAATG
The DNA here is from genome assembly GCA_951216915.1 of Tetheella fluctuosa. NCBI lineage: Eukaryota > Metazoa > Arthropoda > Insecta > Lepidoptera > Drepanidae > Tetheella > Tetheella fluctuosa. Next base: position 3,537,004 of record OX578237.1, read on the forward strand.
ATTTGCCTATAGTAAACTTTTTAGGAAGAGGTTAGTAAAGAATAATATAATAATATCTATTTTCGTTTACATAAAAGAAATAGAATATACTATGTCTAAACCCTACACAAGGATTATCTCTATAGTGGGGATTAGTTTATATCTAATGATTAGGTTTCTGATTTGATATAGGAAAATAATGCATTTGAATGATTGCTCGCTTCATGCTATTTTGTTTCATCAGTCTATTTTAAAATCACATTTTTTTTAAATGATTAGGTACAAAAGATTCTTAAAAACAATACTTTGATACAATTAGGTACAATGGATGTATAGATAAAAACTAAGTTCAATCAAACCAAAATCATAAATGTCATTCCGGCTGTTTCTTCGTCTAAAGAAGATTTGAAATCAGTCGGAGCAAAATTTATGGTAATGCACCTAACTCCATCTAAATATACACACAACTGTATAAAGTATAAAGTAAATAAAATGCTAAAAATAGATGACCCAAATTTTGTTATTTTATTGACCCATTAAACAATTACGTCTTAATTTCACAAATAAATTTTGAGCTACTGACCATATTTTTTCGAAACCCATATAAAGGGTTGGCTCAATTAATGCTAATGGACAGACCAAGTTCTGGCAACTCAGACACTTGATACCAACAAGGGCGTAAGTCATAGAATTAATGTTTGATAGCTAGCGAAAGTAACCCGTTAATTTTGTTTATAACTTTAGTATTATATATTATTATAGGATTTGAACCCATGCTTTTCTTCAATACAGTGGTAATGACGTCGAATACCGAAGATGAATGAAATTAAATGCAGCGGCCTTTTATCGCTTTTTTTATTCCACGTCAAGTGATAGTTTAGAGGAGTATAGAGGAGGGAGTTTAGAATTGTGGCATGAGACTTTTAATTATGCTAAAAAGATTAGAATCCTAAAAAAAAACTTCGCTACTGCTTCTAACTTAAACCTTCCATAGATCCTTAATAATGGTTGACAATCCGGAACTGACGATAGCCTACCGCGAAGCCACTTACTGCCTCTTGCAATTAATAGCAATCTTGGGGATGATGTCATTGTGCCTGCTGGTAATCCGATCTTATTGATTGACAGTCTTTTATAATGGTCTTTGATGGCTTCTTCAACGCTAATGATGGCTTGAACGTGAACTATTTTTGTTTGTACTATTTCTCAATTTCAATTTCAATTTCTCAATTCTTTATTGCGTACCATAATGTATACAGTTGGTAGAAAAATAATTATATTAGTCACAATTATGGACCCTGTCGGGCACAGCATAGATCAAATATAGGAGAGAGGAGGAATAGCACTGAATGTTTCCTATGATAATTTTAATAATTTGTTAAGACTATATTGTAATCCTCCGATAAAATTGTTGATATTTATATCAATTTAACCAGATTTTTGATTATTTCGTTTTGTTTATGCTTATTATATCTCTTTGATAATAGTAACATTTAATGGAAAAAAGCCAACATTGTCAGATTGTCCAAAACTAAATATATGAAAATGTAACCTTACCGGTTCTTCTCAGTTGAAGGCGACTTCCAAATCGGTGGTAGCTTCAGTAGTTTCGACGTTCATAAGTGCCCTCCTAAGGCCTAAACTGAATAAATAGCTTTGACTTTGAATTCACATTGTAGCGACATCGATCATCTGTAGATAACGATGATAGATGGCGCAACAAGACTCTACATCGCGCTAACAAAGTTCTCTGTATACTTTGCATATAATACAAGATTTCAACATCTTCAGTTGGACCGTGGTCCCCAGGCACGATGACCTTGCCTAACCCTTTTCAATGGAGGAGTCTACCACCTCGCTGCTCCATAGCGTAATAACATTTTATGAGTTTAACCTTGTTTTAATTGGTGCTGCCAATCAAAGTGAGTACGAAAATTTTCTCTACCAAGATTTGTTTAATTTTTAAGTCACGGAAAAGTAAAAAAAAAAACCGTTTTTTTCCAAGATAAGTAAAAAGATCTTTTAACTATTTTATAATAACTATATCTCTATATCTATTGTAGTAATCCATTAATTTACACGAACAGCTTATTTTTTTTATTCCATGTAGGTATTATCTTGGTCTTAAGAACCTTTCAGATATTTTGGGGAATTTCATTCATACAAAATTGAAGGAAACTAAAGGTTAATGAGTTCATGTCTCTCTGCGTGTCTATCAAAGATTTAGTTCTCTCATTTCAACATTTAGAAGCATTTGAAAATTTCGATAAAGCGTGTTTCATAAAGTAAATATAGATTCCGTACCAAAAAAAACATATTTATTGAATTAAAATTTAACTGTAATACATTTTTAGGCCCTGATATAATAAAGAGCGTTGTAAGTATATAGCATTTGTCGATTTGTTTGTATTGTCTGTCTCACAAAGCAGAGGAATATAGCTGTATGACTGTCTATAGCAGAATTGCCACGATATTGATAGGTATTAGCTGACCATTGTTTTCCATTATATGCAAATATTTAAGGACTATGTGGAATATTTGAAAATGGGTCTATGTTAAAATATTTTTTAAACCAACTTTTCATATCAAATCATGCAAGATTATCATATCAGTACTCAAATAACTAATAAAACTATTATATTTCTGTTTTTCATACGGAACCCTAAAAGAAAGAAAGGTTCAGAAACCTCAAAATGATCAATTTTATCTATGTACACAAGACAAATACCTATACATTTTTTTTATTTGTTGTTTATTTATTGTACAAAGACCACGAGATAGATAATTCTGTACACTAAGTACCTGTCAGAGTGAACATACGTTAAATTAAAGTTTTTTACAGTCTGGAACAAAACTATTACACAGCACCATAGATAAACACAAACAAGGAGTTATATAGTAAAGCTCATTTAGTATAATTCTTAGTGTAGAGGACAATTTGGCAGTTGAGACATAGGCTTTTGAGATATGTAAACTCCTCCGAAACGGCTTGACCGATTGTTACGAATTTTTGTGCATATTCCATAGGTCTGAGAATAGGTTGTAGGCTATTTTTTATAACGCTACGCGGGTGAAACCACGAGGAACAGCTAGCTATATATAAAAATAAATGTATTTTTTTTTGTAAGAAAGTTGAGCAATTAAAAAACTGTTCGTCTTTAAATTAACAGCCATATACCGTATATCTGGAAACATGACGCCTTTAAAGTTTCGGTTAAACATTCAATGTTACGGGAACGCAGGTATAACCGGGTAGGAAGCTATAATATAATTTTAAAACTTTACCAATAGCTTTGCTGGTTGTGTTCTATTCAACATTGTAGCTTATATTCTCAATTGTAATTAACAAGAACCTCAGACTATAAAAGGATCGCTAATTCCAGTTTTAATGAGAAATATTATGTAAAAGATCGAAGCTTAATGAAATATTTTTTATAATATTGTTTTTTAGTGTAGTGGTATAGGTACTTATAACTTGCTTTAACTTATAAGCTAAGTAACCTTATGTTTCTATTTTCTCTTTTTATAGCCTCAGCATATACTGGGTGACTTTTTAGTCACTGGCAATACTTGCAGGGGTGGAAGTACTCATCAATATGAACAACTTTCATTATCAGACTAAGAGTGGAATCACAAAAAAACTATCAGCTGTTCCATACAAAAGTTCAATACGTACTCGACCAAAATGTATGAAGCAACCATTTTATTTTACGCGATCACAGAGTTGGTCCCATAGTAAAAGTTGTTCGTATTGATGAGTACTTCCATCCCTGCAAGTATTGCCAGTGACTAAAAAGTCAGCTGTATTAGTAAATGAAAGAGTGTCAATAAAATTGTTTGAGTAAAAGTCTATATAAGTTTTATATTTTTTGTTATTTTATGTGTAAGGATTTCACAATTATTATCATAAATGTAGCCTATGCTACTCAAGGTTCCCCTGGAAGTAATCGCTTCAGCGAGACGGCTACCTACTCTAAAACTCAAATAGTACTGAAGAGGCTTCCGTCTCAATCTTCTATTCACAAAACATCCAGTCAAATAATGTCGGTTAAAAAAGACGCAAAACATTTACGTGTAACATTATAAACGCTTGTTACGCAGTAAGATATGCAACACATATGCACCCGGTGCGTGACCGAGCATGAATTTAACACTAACTACTCAACTGTTAACTGCGGTGAAGTTGTTACAGTCTGTTTAAGCTCCTGTGGTATTTTTGTACTACCATAGAAATTGCAAGTGATTTGTTAGAACTGCCTTCTGAGTCTATTTAATGCAGAGTAAATAATAATTGTCAAACAGAATAATGTTAAGCAACTGGGAATCTAGCCTGATCGATTAACCTCGAAGAGAAAAAGATGTAGTGGATGCAATTTGCAATATGAAAAGATGGTATGATAGTAATGATGTAGGGAAAAATAAGCCAACATACTAAAGCTGTCCAAAAAATTAAAAAATAAGATACATAAAAAATGTAACCTTGCTGAGTTTCTTGCCGGTTCTTGTCAGTTGAAGGCTGATTTCTGAACCGGTGGTAACTTCAGCAGTTTTCACGTTCATAAAAGTCATCATAAACTGCCTAAACTGAATAAATGGCTTTGGCTTTTGACTTTGACTTGGTGCTTGATAGTGGAATTTACAGATTTATGCAATGCAAACATGGCTCACGTTTCGCTCTGCGGGGCGACACTGACGATACAATATCGACGTATGGAAATGCGTTGTTGTGTCAGAGTTATAATACTTACGTACAATGCTTGTCTGTACTATGAATGCTTCGGTGTAAAACTTTAATCTATACTATTTCTATACCTATTACTTCTTAAACTCTTGTGTTATTTTCGAAATACGTAAGGGCAATGTTTTAATTTTATTAAAAACTGTCTATTACATAAATACTACTAAGTCGCCAGCTTTTTGGGAGCCATGCCTGCAGGTGGCGATCTAAACGCAGTTTTTTATCTTTAATTATTTTCATATATTTTATTTTATTATTTAGTATATGTAAGTACCTAGTTAAGGTTGTCGTTTTTGTTAGTAGATAATACAAATAAGTAAATAAATAAATGTGGGTTTTATTACTAATTAGTATGTAAATTCAATCAGACCAATGATGCTGTAGTAATTCTCGCTCCAAAAGTTTCAATGAATTAAGTAATATAACATACAGATGCTAGATTTTTTGACAATTTCGACCCGGTGGCAGGATACTTGGTTGTTCCTGTCTAGATACTACTGGTGTGTTCCAACCACTGTACTTGAATCAATATTAAAGGTCATGCTTTCTCACCTTTCCATGTTCTCAACTATTTACATTCAGCCATAACAAGTACCCTTAGGGGGCGACCACTGTTCTATGGTAAAGTAAATGTATTTTGGTTAAATTTAATTGTTTTTGGTTACTTACAAACAGTTATTTTTATGTTATAAAGACGATCTTTTAAGAATATATTCTTGAGGTTTTCTGAGTGTTTCTAAGATATATTTTGGTGTACATCGTTCATCATCATTGGGGAAAAAATACCGTATGTTTTCGATATACCGAATACGGACACAAGACTTTACATTCTCATTTATAATGTAGACAGTAAAGGGATGGAACTTGCCTCTGGCGTCTGTGTTTCCTGACTCCTTTAACCTAATTTCAAAGTCAGAGTGGATAGGCTTCTACTGGACATGGCGTGCTACAAAATAGAGTACCAAATAGAGAGAATTAATACTGAGAATGTTAATCAAAGACTTATTGATGAACTGGTCCCCTAAGGTGAACTGACATTAAATCATGTAATTTACTTTATTTCATCATTTCTATCATAATGACTGATGATTTTTACTAACAGAATGTCGAAAGTTTTATTCATAATAGTGTCAACAGCCCTTAATTATCCCCTTTCCATAGTACACTTTCACATTTTCCACATCACTCAAAATATTAAGTTAAACCGAATACCCGCTTTAATGAATTACCATACTCCAATTAAAAAGTTTATTCACATTTTTATCGTGTAAGTAAAACTGGAAACTTTTTTTTTTTATGTAACACATTATATTTTTAGGATTGACATTTCAACTTAATTACAACCGAATTGAATACTATTTTTGTATTTGACACAAGTACCTACATGGTGATTTTTTTAGTAAGTATTAGTAAAGACGTTTTTTTACTTTAATTTGTTGTATTTTAATCTTAAAATAACTTAAATATATTACTGATGCATAAATATAATTATAGCAACTAAGTTCACTGCCTAATTTGAAATAATTTATTACTAGAAGGTAACAATGAAGTACCTACTTTTACTTCCTTATCAACATCAGTTCATAATTAATTGTCAACAAGTGTTATGGGACAATTGGAGTCAAAATAATAATTAAAATAATAGTAAATAATAACTAAATGGCTAATAATTTTCATAAAACCTAAAAAAAACTTACATTAGGGTAAATTGCAAGGTCCACAAAATTGAGTTTATCATTGAAAACTATTTAACAATTTTTTTTTTCCAGTATTGATTTAAATAATGTACTAAATGATAAATTAACTTTCCTTTTCCAAAAAGTAAAGGGAAATGTGAACAATAGCTGTTACATACCGGAAAAATGTCGCAAAATCCCGCCATGTTACGAAGGTAGACAGATAAGAAAAAAAAATATTTCTTTTAAATATTAAATAATACGTTCGTTTTGTTTATTTTTCACTTCCTTTTTCCTTGTACAATCGGTGTCATACATTTTACTGCTAATCACTTAAATTTCAAGAAAAAATAAGAGCTGTAAATATCTCAGTGATGTTCAACATCGCAAATATTTTAATGGCTATGTACGTATTCATATTTAATTTTATATTGAACTATCTGATCCGCGCGGTTTTACCCGCTTTCCTAGGATAAAAATGAGTCTATAATCTTTCTCAATAAATATATTGCCTGACGCAAAAATATTTTTTTTTAATCGGATGAGCTGTTTCAAAGATTATTTCTTGCATCCAAACATTCACAAGTTTAACCTCTTAATAATATTAGTGTAGACAGACTTAAGGATAAGTCAAAGATAGAAGCAAGAATTACTTAATATTTAGCTTTTAAATCTATCTTCTATCCTATATAAAACAAAGTCCTTTTAGTTACACCATTAATAAGTCAAGAACGGCTAGACCGATTTTTATGATCTTTGATTTGTTAGATTTGTCTCCACCTCGAATAGCAGACTAACTATTAAAATATCGAAGAAGAAAAAACCAGGAACGCGGGTGAAACCACAAGGCACATCTAGTTACCTATAAAAATACTAGTGAAAGTCGATAGTTCGAATCCTACAATGAGACACCTATTGGTGTGTTCCGGCAGCTGCACTTGAGAGCCAGATCCTTCTAGGCTTTGTGTGCTTACCACCTTCGGCCACATCATCACCTACCATAGTGAGATTGTGGTCAAACACAAGCCTATACAAAGTAAAAAAAAAAAAAAAAAAAAAAAAGACACCTGAGACGCTTTGTCCGTAGTAAAAAAGCAAACTTAACTAATGTATAAAAAAGTAAAAAAAAATACGAAAAAAAGTTTGTATATGAGTAAATATATATACAACATACTGTTAACATGGCATTTATAACGAACGCTTCTGTAGCGGACTGTACGTGACATCGAAGACAAGTTTCGGGGAAGTCACTTAAAGTGATTTGGCCACCTATTTGCACGTGGAAAACGCGTGGAAATAGGTGAACTGTGCTGAGAGCATGGTGATGTTACTACGTTTAAAGTTAATAATTTTGATCTACCTACTATAAAACAGTGAGGTACTTTTCGCGAGTTGGTTACCTGGTGGTTGAGAAACACCACAGCGATAAGATCGGTGAATGAAATTATTCTGAAGAGTAAAAATAATCACTGCACAATACAATTCACATTCGGATGATGAATTGCATAGGCAAAATTGCTTGAGTGACCTTTTTAGGGGTCCGTACGTACCACACCTTTTTAGTTGCAAACTATTTTTATTTTAAAAATCATCAATCAATCCTTCCTAACTTAGTATTACAAATGCGAATGTGAGTTTGTTTGTTTGTTTCCTATTCACGCCTAAACCGCCGAACCGATCACGATGAAGTTATGTAAGCAGATTTCCTATGGTATGGAAAAGGACATGGACTACTTTTTTTTTGGAAACGCGGGTGAAACCGCGGCGTACAAAACAATATTTAGTACCTAAGTATTTAGTAGGGATAGTAAACAATATTTTGTATTATTCCTCTGTCATATATATCTGCGCAACTACAATAGTTTGTAGGCTATTAGAATAATTTGATTGTTGTAAAACTATTTCATAAGCTTATCTTTGATTACTTTATGATTACTACAATTAAAACTAACATTAAGATTGGATGATCTAAAAATATCAACAAACTTGATTGTATTTTCAAATAGTTCATTAATTAACTTAAACACCTGTGCACACGTGCACGTGTGACGCACCCTATAAATACGGCCGTACACAGCGTACTCGAGTCAGTAGCGGTTGAGAGCCCTCAGCGCTCACCGCAAAAGTCCGCGTAACGGTGGAAGAAGGTCCCCAGGACCCACCACCTTTCTGTTCCTGCTCAAAAAAAAAAAAAAAAAACGTACTCGAGTCATGCTCACTCGGGCCGTTGGACAGTGCGGACCTTTCTAGGACGTCGTTACGCTGTCAGTGTAAATAAACGAAGCTTTGGAACCAGTCTTTTTACTTTTAAAGATTGAAGATGAGTGATCACCATGCAAATGAAATCAGTGACTTTTTAAAAATGCTACGGATATACTTTTCCCGTCATATATTACAACTGTAAAACCAGCGTAACTGTGGTATATTTAACATATTTACTTACCAAAAACTGTTTGGGGGTGATGTAAGAAGAAAGAGTAATAGAATACCAAAACACTGTTTTAGGGTTCCGTACCCAAAGGGTAAAACGGGACCCTATTACTAAGACTCCGCTGACCGTCCGTCTGTCTATCACCAGGCTGTATCTCCTAAACCGTGATAGTTAGACAGTTGAAATTTTCACACATGATGTATTTCTGTTGCCGCTATAACAAAAAATACTAAAAAACAATAGAATAAGTATTTAAGGGGGCTCCCATACAACAAACGTGTTTTTTTGCCGTTTTTATAGATAATGGTACGGAACCCTTCGTGAGCGAGTCCGACTCGCATTTGGCCGGTTTTTTTAATATTTTTCCTGCATATATTAAAAAGTGTATTACCAAAAGAAGCAAAATATTATGCCCTACTGTAAAAACACAGTAGGTAAAAGCGTGCGCCTCACGCAACTAGAAATTCAAGTAGCGTGGGGCTCCGTATGGCCCTCGGGGGCAATGTTCCCTGTATTTTGCTCCCAGTTTCACGACTCAAGGCCAACATTATCATTTTACATGTATCGTTAATGTATATTAAAGTATCTCAACTAAACAGTAGATCAACTCAGTATCTTCTAGTTTGTGATAGCACTTGGTATTCTATGGACCATGCTATAGAGTACATTATACGGCATTTGCTGGTGTTCCATATCATTGCTAAAAGACCTATTATTAAACTAGGTAAATATATAGGTGACAACTAGAAATTAGTTTGCAGTAAAATAATTATTTTACCCAAAAAAAAATAATCTTAATATATATAAATCTCCTGTCACGATGTTTGTCCGCGATGGATTCCTAAACTACTTAACCGATTTTAAATTAAATTGGCACACCGTGAGCAGTCTGGTCCAACTTGAGACATAGGATAAACGGCTGGACCGATTTGGATGAAATTTTGTGTATGAGTTGGACAGGACAACGTCTGTTGGGACAGCTAGTAATATAGTAAAATTCACGTGTCACGATGTTGGTCCGCGATGAAATCCGAAACTACTTACCCGATCTTAACGTATTTTTTTTCAAAATGTTTGATTTGTTCCAACTCAAAATATAGGATAGTTTTTATCCCGATTATATCATTTTTTTATACCGTAAACGCGTGTGAAACTGCGGGGAGCAGCTATATTTTTTAATGTAACAAGACTATTTTATAGGATACATATTATCTAGAAATTGAGACTGTAATAATAAAAATATTTAAAACACTTGTTTAACAACTTTATAGTTATACATTGTATAAGCTATGGGTAAGAGTTACACACTCCCTTTACCAATAATGAGTGTGTAAGCATTGTATAGTTATAAATTCGTTATAAAAAAAAGTCACTGGCAAAATTCTTCGAAAACGTTTTGAAACTAGAATGCCAAATTGTAAAGACATTTTGGAAATCCTTGTAAACACCATAAAAAATTATTATTTTTAATTAATAATACAAATTGTGCCCTAAATATTGTTTGGAAATGTATTTAAAAATATTTTTGTTTTTTTTTTACGGTAAAACGAAAGAAAGAGTGAAACATGCTTTAAACGTAAGTTCGTCATTGAGTTTAAGAACGCACCTTTCAAATGTTAAACTAGTGTCCCGTCCCAACCCAACGTAATTTGTCTCTAGGTAAATTGATTTATAATTAAGTAATGGCGAATAATAACATATATACTGACCAGTTGAAGGCAAAAAGAAAACGATCTGCAAATTGGGACACTTTAGAAAAGGTATGGTCATTTTACTAGATAAAAGATTTGTCGCTTTACTTGATTAGCACACGGCACGGTCATCATTTGTGATCAAATGTGCATTTTAATTTTCAGAGTTTCAAAAGTTGTATGAAGGAGCCACTCTTCGGCATACATTCGTAATGGACTATTGGCTAAGTCCATGAATATCTGCTGCGTCATCTTGAACCTAACCCACGTCCTGAGCAGCGCCGGCCCTAGCCCTTTATCAGGGCAGAGCGAGATTGTCTTTCGGCGTTCTTCAGTTTATTGCGGTCCCAGTCGCCATTGGTTGATGCTTTGATATCACTTATTGTATTTCAGTTTATATGATTAAATTATATGAATAAATAATAATTACGATTTTTTAAATAACTACTTTTATTGCTCTATATTTAATTCGAAAGTCTGTCTTGTAAAGTAAAAGAATCGAAACGACTATTCATTCATTCACGGTCTATTTTATCAAAAATATCGAAATAATGCAAATCCTACTATAAATATAAATGTGAAAGTTTTGATGGATGGATGCATGTATGTTTGTTACTCTTTACGCAAAAACTACTGAACGGATTTGGATGAAATTTTGCAAAGAGATAGATTATAGTCTGGAATAGCACATTGGCTTGTTTTGGAAGCAAGTAATCCATAATTGAGAATTTGAGACAGATGACTAGACGCCCGGTTACTACGGTTACGCACTCACTAAACAAGGATTGAGGACTGAATAACAGTTGCGTAAATTCTCAAACAATAAAAACCCCGCTATAACAGATGTGTACAACAGAACTGTCAAATATCTTTTATTGGTAGAGAAAGCGTTGGTATACGTCGAGTGTAAATCTTTATTAGTAAGGCTGTATGAGTATAACTACCTACATTTATTGATAAGGCTTTGAAACAGTGAACACGAATCCGTCCATTTTCTTTGTAGACAAAACAGACATCCCAATTACAAATAAACTATCAAATAACAAAAGCCCATTCATTGTACACATTTCACAATAGTTATAGACGTAAGCAAATTCAGACGAGTTACTATTCATCTATAAAGGATCGTCCGTCTATGTGACAGAGACAAATTGTGAGTTGCGCCAGATTAATCGGTTAAGACGCACTTCACGGCGTTGTCAGACCGAAGTGAGATGGTAATCAGGAATTCTGCCTTTTTAGTATTCCTGGAAATGAACTTATACAATGATTTATTAGATTGTGGTTAGTGTTTGTATGTATAGATATAAGGACAAAGGGATAAGTCAAGATTTTATTTTTCCGGTTATAGATTTTAGGGGACAGAATGTTTACGCCATAAACAAGTTGAATTAGGATTTCCTCACGATATTCTGCCGCCCTTTATAATAGGGTTCGGGTACATGTGTGTGTTTCCACACGTTACCCAAGCAAGACGGTGGGACAAGAGCTCCGGTCCCCGCCGTCGACGTCAAAGACCACCAGGCCGTCGCTGCTGGTTACGCGGATGAATGGTCCGTACACACAGCCAGCAGTGATACGTAGGAACAGAACCAGGTTTTAATTCAGTAGGTTTTTAGCCAGTTACCTCTACCAAGTAACCTTCTTTATCCTTCACTTAAAGCTCAAGTTCATTATGAGATTTGAAACCAACCTTTCATCACGGCATTTAGCATCACTATCACTGATATATCATTGCTAAAATGGATTACAATTTTCTAGAACGTTCCAACCGTGGGCTTCACTCATAGAAGATGTTCCTCCTTAAATTATTCAAATCGATTTATCAACCAACTGTATTTGATTTACAAACACAAGTTAAACCAAGCATATTTTATCTTTCTCTTGTAATTTACAAGTTGTAAAGCTAAATAGTACAAAGATATTATTTTGCTTTGAAAATAATCTAATAATAATTTTACATTAAGTCCCTTCCAAATAATCTTTCTTGAGATCCAAAGGTCAAAAGTCAAAACAAACACAGAATTGTCGGGACGACACGAATCTGATATCTTAATCATTTCATTAAATAGTTATTACGTAAGTAATTAGAGGGTACGTTTAGCTGTCTCCCGTGGTTTTCGCGCGATCTCGGGATAAAAAGAAAATTATCCACTCGCTTTTTTACCCGCGCTCTCGAGATATTATTTCTGTTCCTAAAATATGTAATGTTATTTAGTATTTATTATATAATATACAAGATAATCCCCCCTGTGCTTTGCATTTCCTCTTATTTTTTTGTAAGAATCCCTCGCGGCACATCTCACTAAATTATAAACAAACATATTAAAATTCAGTAGGTATGTATATCTAATCGCAGAGCCTTTAGAGTTCACCAAACATGGCCAATTGGCCACGTAAAGGTGTTAAACCTATCTGAGGGTAACACCTTTGTTTCTATAAAAAGTAGAATATTAATAGTTATCCTGACTTCTAACAATCTTCTGTTTGGTAATGGATGTTCATTTGTAAGCTGATAAAGCTGGCATACTTTTAAGAATGAAAATAAGTGACAGTACGGACGTCATACTCCACCATTTTCCCAAGCCAAGCAACCATCTTTCCTCACATGACTAATAAGCTGCCCATCCACCGTGGTGGAGCGAGCGGAGCTTGGAAATTTTTACCCTTTTTACACAAAAATTACACGATGCCGCGCCCGCCTCGCCTCGCGGACACGACGTAAAATTTTCATATGTCCACTCCGGAGAACAGGCAGTCTTATATATTGGCATAAAAGAACAATAAATAATCACGTGATAAATCGGTTTCACAAGTCTAGCCCATGAAAAAGTGGCTTTCCCACTAATGAATTTGATTTCAACATTTTACCACTTAAATCATAATGTAAGGTATAACCTATCGAAATCTGTGAGGAATTATTCTAAATCTAAGTTGTTGGTACTGCGATGGCGTCTATAATTTGCTAAATGTAATCCCTCGGGAACTCAACTATACTGCTGAGTTTGCTTTAATGTCCAAGCCGAAGAAACATTCAGGGAATTTTGGATATGGCAATTGTAGGTTCGGATAAATTTTGATACATTACGAAAAACATTAAGAACAAAATAATAAGCGGGCGATATTAAAAAATCGGCCAAGTGCGAGTCGGACTCGCGCACCGAGGGTTCCGTACAAACTTCACCCATCATTCGTCCATCACGGGAAATGCACAATTTTATTTATTTACCTTATTTGAGGTAGCTGCCAATTAAGCTAGACCTCTAAATTGTATCAGTGCCCATACAACTCAGAGGACTTTATTAATTGGCGTAACTATGTATGTATGGAGGGGGCACCCTTTAATTTTCAACTTTTTTTATTTTGGAATTATCCCTTTATTTGTGTTGTAAGACCTTGCTTTTTGCCAAATTTCGTGATTCTAAGTCAACGGGAACTACCATTTAGGTTGCACCCAAGTAAAAGGGCAAAAAAAGATTTATTTTATTTTGTTTTTTAGTATTTGTTGTTATAGCGGCAACGGAAATACATCATCTGTGAAAATTTCAACTGTCTAACTGTCACGGTTCATGAGATACAGCCTGGTGACACGCGGACAGACGGACGGACAGCGAAGTCTTAGTCATAGGGTCCTGTTTTACCCTTTGGGTACGGAACCCTAAAAAGAGACCTCGATCGCTTGGCTGACTGGAAACTGTTTGTTTGAACTAATATTATTTACATCTATCTATATATATATAAAAATCAATGCCACTTTTCGTTGTAATTGTATAACTCAAGAACGGGCTCACTTATCCAAAACTAAAACAAAACAGGCAATATAAAATCAGGTAGGTACAATGATTACATTTAAATTATTTTATTTAAAAGCACTAAATTAGAAAATGGAAAACGTATTAATCAAAATGTAAATTTTAGCTCCATAATCCCAACAAAATTAGATTAGTGCCCGATGTTAGTCAATTCCGTGTTAATTTTATTATTGAATACTTGTATCAAACAGAATAGCATTTTTACTATCAAATCTATACTAATATACTAATCTATACCTATCTTCTATCTAATATATAAAATTCTCGTGTCACAATGTCAGTTACCATACTCCTCCAACAACAGTCTAGTAAGTTCCCCCCCATAGACCCAGTATAGTTTTCTGTAATAGTCCTTGCACTTAGTGGGTGCTGTCTTTACCTGTATCTCTTCAGTAGTGCAGACAGAGATAGTATCGCTAGGTGTACACATCCCAACACATCTAGACACGCGGGAGCGTGTCAAGCCAAGTTCAAGAAACAGAACTGGCGAGCCGCACCGTGTGTAATATTACACGAACCATTCGGCGCCACTTTTGACCCCCTCATAAATCAAAAACTATTTTACATAAACGTATCAAATTTGGCTCATATATTGAGACTTGCGAGATACATATGTGTTCTAAATTTCATAAGCTTATCTCAAACGGTTATTTAGATATTAATGTCCAAAATTCCTCATTTTTATCATTGACTGACCTATAGACCAAAACTCTAACCCAGTTCCAGATGACCTAGAGAGTTAAAATTTGGTATGCAGATAGGTAATTAGATGAATACAAAGGAATAAATAAAAAACTGGCAATTTTTAAATAATTAGATTCTATTATGAACGCTTAACATAAATACCTAATATTACTTAGGGTACCTACGTTATTAACTGGGATTAATTATTATTTTTATATTTAGCGCACATCAATAGTGTAAAAACATTACCTACTCATAAATAATGATAAAATAATATTATTATATTATCCCACCAAAAACATAAATGTAAAAAAGGAGATCCAAGCTCAATACAAAAATTATTCTCTGCTGTGGGCTTGGCAATGCAATTGTTTTATATTTATAAAGTCTACTTTTAGTTTTGAATTTGTCCTTTTAAAAGGACCCACGGCGTTACGAGGATATGTACTTACCTACAAAAAGTAATGATATCCCACCAAAAACATAAATGTAAAAAAGGAGAGCCAAGTTCAATACAAAAATTATTCTCATCTGTGGGCTTCGCCGCAAAAAGAATGGAGATCTGAGATTGAGTACCAAGTTCTATGCAAAATCCAAATATGTAGTCTAAGGGCTGACTTGGCTGGTTTTCCCATACGAATTATATAGCCTTCGCATGTTCTAAACCTGTTACCTTTCGGTTCTTATTTTATTATTCCGAAAATTTGGCTTGCTGGTAGAAACTACCCATCGAACATAAGGCTCTTCCATGACTGTGTAAAAGTAGATACTTAATAATAATTCGTATGGGAAAACCAGCCAAGTCAGCCCTTAGACTACATATTTGGATTTTGCATAGAACTTGGCACTCAATCTCAGATCTCCATTCTTTTTGCGGCGAAGCCCACAGATGAGAATAATTTTTGTATTGAACTTGGCTCTCCTTTTTTACATTTATGTTTTTGGTGGGATTAACATATCTTAAAGGGGCCTCTACGTGTTGGATCTGTATCCCCACGCACGCCTTTCAAAAAGACCGGTCCTCGCGCCGTGATGTCTGGATGATACATTTCAATAATAATAATATTATAAAGCTGAAGAGTTTGTTTGTTTGTTTGAAAGCACTAATCTCAGGAAATACCGGTTCGAATTGAAAAAAAAAATTTGTGTTGGATAGCCCATTTATCGAGGAAGGCTATAGAATACTTTTTATAACGGGAAAACATAAGATAAACAAAAAATCAGTAGAATAGGATATGGAACACCGATTACGCAAACCCGGCCAAGTCTAGTATTTGGCCGGTTTTTTATTCACCATCTAAGCTGATGCGAGGTGTCCTAACTTAGTTTACGAAGCTACTCCCGTCTAACATAAAAGTGTCATGAAAACTTTTATTAGGTTTGATCGACAGGACAAAATGGATAGTAAATTTTTTATGTGGATATCACTCATTTTATTACTTTTGCCACAAATAAAATATTTGATAGACATAATTTGAAATATTTATCAACAAATTGTTTAGTTTGCCACCTTTCTACATAGATATATTTTGAGAAAAAAGAAACCAATGCCATGTTGGAGGTACTGCCAATTTTCATAAAAATTTAAGGAAAGAAAACTCATTTAGTATAAATCTGACCACGCCGAATTGGAGGCTAAGCTAGGCTTAACAATGAAGACGTATAAATAGGCAGACATACTGACGTAATTTGCGAAAATGTGGGCGTCAAATAATACAATTAATCTCTCGTTTACAATCTTACGAAGGTTTATAAATTTCCTAGATAATTTATAAATTTACGGTTTTTATTATATTCCGGTGACATATATAATGAAGTTAAAAGGAAAACTATCACAGCTAAGTAGGCTTTACAAGTTTACGAGTAATAGTCGACCAACTTATAAAAGTAAAATTTCCTACAAATTCCATTGAAAATTATTAGGGTTTTAAAATACATGGAACAACAAAAAGCCCTCTTCTTAGTCCACATTATAATGGGCAACTACGGAACCCTACATTGCGCGTAGCCCAATACGAACTTTGCCGGTTTTTTTATTTTATCACGAAAAAACATCCTTTCAATCCTTCGGAAACGGAGATGAATCTGTATTGTGTTAATTTGAAACAAACAACTGTTTCAAAATGTAGGCGTCAAGCATTTTTATAGCAGTTGAGGTCAATGAAATGAGATCTATTTCGATTCTAGGATTCCAACTGTCATTGTGGGAAAATAAAAGTACCTTTAATTATACAAAAATAAAAACAAAAGACAATCGACACATTTTTCAAGAAAAAGACATTACATAAATCTGCTCTATGCTTTAAATCATAACTTTTTTATAAAAAGCTAAACTTTCCAATTTAAGAAGATAAAAGCCAAGAATTTATGAAATGTAATCTAATAAATACTGGAACATAATCTACATCAAAAGCAATGGCAGAGGAATCTCTTGAATATCATATTTCATGAACTTGTCAATTCATTTTTAAGTTTGGGCATCGTTATATGTTTGGTTTGAGCAGACGAGTGATTGTGTCATGAATCTGTTTAAATTATTATTTTTTATTTAATAGATTTCATATTAACTTAGTTTAGACATTTGAAGATTTTCCTGTGACTGACATTCATTGTCATTGCAAAATTAAGGCAAAAACAGCAAGAATATTGTAGTTTTACCAGAATCAAAATAATTATAGTGGAAATGTAATTGCAGATATCCGATTAAGCGGTGGTAACGACTTACGATTAGGTGAACCGTCTGCCTGATAGTCAACCTATTGACATAAAACCAAAACAATTAACTAACTGACCATTTATATAACAACTTCATAATTTCAGCATAATGCACTATTCAATTAATGAATTTCAATTATTGATATTTTTATATAAATTAATGTCTGCTTGTCTATTTACTTTAACGTATGCGTTCTTATACTAAACATCCGATTGCTATAATACGTTGTTGAGTAGTTGTGCGCACGCCCGCAATATTTTCTGAACACAAAAAAATATAAGATGCATCGTTGCAATACATCTTTTGAATATCTAGTACATTATAAACAGTGTGAATAAATTAAGTGAAATAAAATAATATGACCTTCTAATTGGAAAGTCGCTCGTCTACAACACATGCAATAGGGGGTAACTCACAATTTTAATGGAAGGAGAAGCTAAATTTATTTTGGAAACTTGGTAAAACAAAGATAAATTTGAATCGACTCCGCCAAGATTAATGTGCCAAGTTTTAGATGGACCAGCAGTTGATGAGAATGAATGTCGTGTCGGGTTTCTAATATGAGATTATTTGATGAAATTCAGATTGAATTTTTGATGATAATATAAAATGTCATGTAGTCATAAAACTTGGCGTTCGTTTATAAGATAAGTTTTGATAAGATCATCATCATCTCTACTTATCTCATACATAATATTATAAATACGAAAGTGAATTTGTTTGTTTGTAACGTCTTGACACCTCAACAGCAAAATCAAACATCATTTATTTTGTACGCTGATAACCAATGGAATAGAGATAAACATAGGCTATATTCACGGGAACGCGGGTAGCACAAAGCTTCGAACTGTTTCTCAAATGCAGAGCTAGAATATACCTACCGGTAGGATGAGATTGGTAGCTAGCCAGATAGGACATTATAGTAGTACTCTACCACCGCACTATAGATCCTTCATGATGTTTTCCTTAACTAACAGCTCAAGTTCATTGTATAATTCGAACCTAAAACCACGGCATTTGATTACCTTTAAAAAATAAATATCTGAAGTGTCTTTAGACTAACCCTAAAAGCTTAGGTAAGTGTGCTATTAAAATAATTATAGGTATCAAATTACGCTATTGTTTTATATAACAACATTTTACATTGCAACAACTCCAATTTCACAAAAAATAAATAAACTGACATCGTTAAAAAAAATATATATATATATATATTATATATTATTTATATATATAAATCCTTATTATATTATTAGTCAGATATCAAGGTATTATTTCACTACTATTTCAGACAATATCAACATTACACTCATAATCTTTAATGCAGGTGAAGGGACTAATATTGAGTGAAGATTCTAACAGATAACGATTGAAGATTATTGTGTCTGCCCTATTCCCTGATTCGGATCGTAGGAAATTAAGAGAGATTTCATGCTTAATTAAAATTTTGATCCGTGGGGGTCAAGAATTTAACACCTTTATCGTAAATTCGAAACGCCTGGTCAAAGCATTTCGTGACAAGAAAGCTGGCATTTACCTCGGTCAGAGAATCAGCCATCCAACGTGGCAATGCCGCCAGCACGTTATATACTACACGTAGGCTTTACTTTTCTATTTTAAGTTTAGGTAGATAAAAAATAATTCTATTTTAATTAAGTATTCGACTTTCAGTTATGATAGCCGTCCTGTTGAATAATATATTATAAGCACTGTGGTCAAACTTTGTTGTTCAAGTTGAAGCCTATTATTTAATTTGACAATGTTGATAGGCACACGAGGTTGACTTGTGATTTACACACATCGCAAGTGACCCAGTTATAATATAGTATGTTAGTACACGTCAGATTTAGTACAAAATAAGAGCTAATAGCGGGGACAAATTCAAATTCATTTATTCCTTGCAGTTATGGGCAGGTACATTAAGATATTTTAATTTATATTAATTGAATAGCCATAACCTATCCTTTCGGCATGCAAGTACAGTTTGATTTTATTCTCAATATACCTAATAATATTTATAAAAAAATCTATTGCTAATAACATTCATAGTAAGTATTTTTAAATTTCATGCAAACCACACAATTTTACAATATAGTTACAATGTTAAGATTTATAAGAAATAACATGACACTCATAACACTCTGCAACAGCTGTGTGACGTCCATTTAAAAATGTAAGTATTTTTGTATTCTTAAAAGGGAATCTTACAAATATCATCCCTTCAAAAATATAAATGTGTAAAGTAAAAGTTCGGTACAAACGACGCCGTGACGTTTGGGTTTATTTAGGTAATTGGTGTCACCGATAAAAGAGTTAAGATCTGTACGAATGCCAAATTCTATAGCAGTTTCTTAAATAATAGCTATGGAATACACAACGATTTACTTAAAATAAACTTTGTTATGTTCTTTGATTTTGATTTATAACTCGGCAAGTTTTAATAATAAATTACGTTTCACTTATTTATATTTAAAATAGAAAATTGCCAGCGTGCTACTTTACCCAATGACAGAGACTGCAGCTTCGAGGTAATCTTCTAAATTCTGTATTAAAGATTTTTGATCTATATTTGTTGAAAATAAATTAAATGTTTTTAAACACGATTAAATTAAAATATAAATTTACTAGTTTTTCTATTTTAAACTATAAACAATTTGATTAACCATGATGTCATATTTAGTTCTACGCTAATCGCTCCCGCTGGCTCTTATAACATAACTGGGCCATTTCCCCGCAGGTCCACCCAGTTCTCTCAAGGGTGCTACTGTGTACTCAGCTTAGAATGAGTTATGAACATGCCGGAAAACTTTTTTATAAGCTTTCCTACAATATTTTGTAGGTACGCTTACACAAACATTTATTTAACTTTGTATATATGTATTGGTTGAATCTTACAACATAATTTTTAAACTGTTTAAAGTTTTAAACCCAAGTGATTATTATTTTATTTGTCGTCAGAAACCATCGTGGGTGCACAACAAGTAACCAATGTTTCATCACGATCGGATTAATAGTATAAGAACAGTTACAAACAAATAAACAAATAGACGGGCGTGAAACTAACGCGGGCGTGCCAAAAAGTGACAAAAAAAAAATAATCGCAAGACACGCCTTTTGTTTTTCGGGGTTTAGCAAAATTATATACCAGTAGGCCTACTATCAACTTTTACTAAACTATTCATTTCCGACGCAATTCAATCTAGGTTCCTAAACAGAACCGCTAAAATTCGTACCATGAAACGTCTTCAAAAAAATCGCATATGGTTCGCCTACGGAGAAATGAATGAACGACATTGTCTCTGATCCGCGTTTTGCTAGAAAGTGATGTCGCTACACAAACATCACATAAGTCCGTCTCTTTTACTCGAACTGTATGCGATACGTTTTGAAACCTAATTGTAAGATTTTGCAGTAAGTTACGGTTTTTTTTATGACATTTTCACCAAAAAACAAGTGATTTAATTACATCTCGCACTATCAAATTATACTTTATTTTATTATCCTAGCAATAGATGATCAAGAGGACTTAACATTAAAACAAATAAGAATGTTGACTTGTCGTAAAAAAAATAAACTAACACGAGCTAAGCACAAGTATACATACTTATGTTTTGTGATATTTTTTTTATAATATAAAGGTTAATATTCTTAACGTATTTTTTATAGTTATTCTTATTAAACATGGAATAACATTAAATAAGTATTTCAAAATTTTCCTTTTAGTTTTCTATATCGATAAAATTGCAGCAAAGTATCCTAATAGGTAAACGCGGTAATGTTTGAAATATCAGCGAGTGAGTTTAATTAATTTAGTATGATCACATCTAAAAAGAAAAACTATAAATCACATTCATTTAATTTTTAAACATTATTTTTAATAATACGAAATACCATCAACTTCGTAATTTATCACTTTTTTGCAACTTATCTAGAAAACAATTCAGTTTAGGCAAGATATTAGTAACTTTATTTGGTCTGCTTACTTTGACAGTTTAGCGGTCCAGATTAGGTTGATATTTGCCGTCATCGTACGAAAAATGAATGAACGAAATCACTAAACGAACCAAATGCGAACCATTGACGAACATGATGACAGTTGGATCGCTATTACGATATCATCGTTATCAGTTTAGGTCGTCATTTGAATCGCAATAAGAGTTGATAGTAAGCCCCCAGGGCACTCAGAAAGTTTTGAGAAAAAAAGTTTTTATGTACATGACACTGACCAGTTATAATTTATTTAGAATACACGATTATTTATAAGTAAAAATACAAACATTCCAATTACAAAACTTCCCTCCACTTTTTTTACGAGCTAATTTGAACTATCGTGACTCATTGAAAAATAGATCTGCGTCGGGAACATTTTCGCGCGATGATTTTTTATGATTTCAAATGTCGTCTTAAACCGGATGAATCGTATGTTGGACTTCAAATGTCATTTATTGATGAAGGCCCTTCTAAAGCAACCGTATACCACTAGTATAACGAATTTCAGCGCGGTTGACTAACTTTGAGGGATGAAAAACGAAGTGGTCGCCCTTCGACAGCAGTTACGTGCTAGCAGTGAAAAAAATAATTCAAGAGAATAGGCGAATTACGTATGAAGAGCTTCAGCACATACTGCAAATTGGATCGGGAAGCGTTCACAAAATTCTACATGAGCATGTTCGCGTGAGGAGGATAGTTTCATTCTGGGTGCCGGATGCGCTAACAGCGTTCGAGAAGGCCATAGAAAAGGTGTCTCGCGGCAGATTGGAAAAAGTGTTTTGAAAATTATTTAAGACGCATGAAACTTTGTATAGATACTGGTGAAGAGTTCTTTGAAAAGATTAAATAAAAAAAACTTAACTCATAAAACTTTTTTTTAAAGATTCTCAAAACTTTCTGAGTGCCCCACGTATATAAAACCAATATTTGTATGTCTGTTTGATTATTTGTTTGTAACGTCTGTTCGTTACTTTACCTCTAAGATTTGCCAGTATTTTTTAATCTTTATTTATAAAGGAATACTGTCTATATTTATTTAACCAAGTACATTAAGAACCGTCAACACTGAGATTCTTACTCCAGAAATCTCAGAATGAAATGTAAAAGGAAATGTAAGAATACTTCATTGATTGAAAATCAGAATCGACCCAGAAACCTCTCGGTTAAAATATGTGAGTAGCACGAAAAAGGTTTCGCCACCCCATAAGTTAAAAGTTGGATATTGGGAAGATAAATTCCATTCGGAATGCTGGCTATTCATCTTGAAATAGTCAGTGAGAGGGTTATAACAGCAGAAGTTCTCCTTCGTGACATTTTGGTAGTAAACATATTTTATTATTACTTTTTATTATTTAGTTATAAAGGTTAATGGAAAATAAACGTTATAGTTTTGGTCCAGATTCGTAATTCAATTGTTTCAATGTTGACTTATGATTGTCGTTCTATAATACTAAGTTCTGTATTATAAGACGTCAATCAATGAAATAAATGAAATATTAAGTCAAGATAAAAACAATTTAATTTGGAATATGGCCCTAAAATATAAGTTATTTTTCGATCGACACACTCTATCCTTGAGACTAGGCTTAAGTTTTGATTCTCTTTCTATAAGTCTCGTTAAGTCTCTATTTTTTTCTGCTTTTGTCAAAAACTAGCTTCCCCCGCGGTTTCACCCGCGTTCCCGAGGGACCTTGTGTTTTACCGGGATAAAGATTTTTCAAATCGAACCAGTAGTTCTTGAGATTAGCGCGTTCAAACAAACTCTTCAGCTTTATAATATTAGTATAGATGTTAAATGCTAATTAATAGCTATTATATGAAAGTACGCATACAATACGATGCGACAACCAATTGATTTGAAGAGCGAAACAAAAATCAGCCGTGCGCGCCCTGTCCATACCACGCTCTCGTAGAGGAGCTTCGAGTGCTACGAACTGTAGCGCTACGACTACTTGAAGTAAATAAACATTATGATTGTGATTCTGACCAAATAAAAAAAAACTTGTACAAAGTCAAGATCAGTGTTATAATAGTATTATCAGTGTTAGATAGCTTCTGTCCCGCGGTTTCGCCCGCATTCCTGAGGGATGTTATGTTTGCCGGGGAAAAAGTACCCTATATACCATAGATTCCGATAGACTCACAAACATACAAGCATCCACACCAAACAAACAACATTCACATTTAGACTATTAATAGGACTAGTTGGGGTCCCGGGGCTTCAAACCCTGGAAACCCTCAACATAGTGTAGTCCTAAATCGTCAATTTTATGTGAAAAAAAAGGAATTGTTTTCCCCTTCAATACCGTATTTTTTATGTAACTACCCATATATTATATTTAAACAAGACTACCTATTTGGTTTAGGAGCTAGAAATCTGTGACTGACGAACAAACAGGATTGCAACTACAATGTACTATTGGGTCCCCAATGGTGCCTATTTATTGTGGTTGGCTCTCAAAAAAATAGCAGATTGTAGCAGATTCGTCAGACTTAAAAAATACTTACTAACTTTCTTGATTTTTATACATCATGTTTTTAGTTACGAGTAGTTTAATTTAGAGTCAACCTTATCGTAATTAGATTTTTTATCGTGACAGTAAATTTTATCTTTAAATTTACTTTCTACTTAAAACAGCGTCTGAGAATAGCAAGATTGCTTTCAATTGTAGACATGCTTAGAAAGATATTTCATTTCACAAATTGTTTTGCAATTATTTTAAATGTCTATTATTATTTACGTAAGTTTTTTAAATATCGTAATTATTTAAAATTTTAAAGTTAGCTCATTGCATTTCTTAGTTTTAAAGCGCTTCTCTTAACGTTTGTGCTAAACGTTTTTATTAAAATTTATCTATACAAATAATAAAATTAAAGTGGATGTCTGTAATTTCAAAATAAATGCCAAAATTGATGTGAAACTACTACTTCTACTTTTGTATTTTATAGATAAAAAATATTTATACAAAATTATTAATTATTTTTGACCGAGTTTAGTACTGATGGGTTCACCATTCAATACAGTGTTTCACCACTAGATGTCACTGTTCAGAAATGAAACGAGCTATGGTTACGTTCTCACAATATGGATATAGTCTAATAGTAAGCTTTACTATGTGCTGTAAAAAAAGTTACATAGGCTGTGATAATAATATACAATTTTTGAGTCCCTGCAACAAAAATGTCAGTCAGGGTTATAAAAAAAATATGATTATCACTTTCCAAAATTGATGTGAAACTACTACTTCTACTTTTGTATTTTATAGATAAAAAATATTTATACAAAATTATTAATTATCATTATCATAATGATAATTATGGTACAGTCAGCGTCAATCAAAAGTATTTGCACAATGTTTAATTGTTTAATCATAAATTACTGTTATTAGATTTTTTGCGTGCACGAGACAGAAAAGAAGCATTACCAAAGCATTAGCAAGCCTTGGTAAGTAACACCTTTGACCACATTGTGTGGTGAATTGTGGTCAAAAATAAGCCTAATTTTAGGCAAAATCTCTAACAACGGTAATTTATGATTAAATTAGAGAAAAGAAGCTTTAACAATCTTTTGACAAAAAAAGGTTACCCCCTAACTTGCTACATCTAAGCCTTTGTATTTTATAACCAACAGATAATAAAACTGTCCAAGGCTTAACTTTCGAAGAACTCAAGAAAAAATTCAGTCTTCTGGATCCGTACGCATTGCCAAACACACAAAATCTTGAAGATTTGGAAAATATGTATCATTGTAATTGTCCCAGAGTTTACTGGCCAGTTTGCGCCACAGATAATATAACTTATGTCAATGCATGTATTATGAATTGTTTAAAAAAAGGATTGAGAAGAATGGGACCTTGTATAATTTACAGAAGAAGTGACATAGCATCTATTGATCTGGTTGTGCCCAATATGTGGAAATATCCACCTAATTATGATTTTTATAATACTACGATTGCTCATATGAATTATACTCATTTAGTACCTTCTATAGAATTAGATTTAACAACATAGAATACCATGACATTTTATTTAAATAAACTTATGATCATAGTATTAATACGTGAACCAAAATCTTTGTAAATTATTTTTTAAATTACTCGGACGGAGGAGTATGAATTTTGGGACAGTTAATGTTTATAATATAGAGAAGGAGTGCAAAAAGCTAGTAATAATAATAATTACAGCCTATATCCGCCCACTGCTGAGCGCAGGCCTCCTTTCACGAATAATGGTGAAAGGGGAATGGGCAAATACTCCACCACGCGTGCCCACTGCGGATTGGTGGAGGTAGGCTAGTGGTCAACCTACTGACAGAAAGCTAGTAGTTTTAAATAATATGCATTAAAAATAAATTAAATTAATAAAAAAAAAACATTACACACACTACCATGCGTTTGACACACATACACATGTCACCACTGTCAGTCGTAACATCTCTAAGGTTTGTCGACACTCTTGTTTAATTATGGTCAAATTTTGACCAAGGGCGACCACTAGTAAATATAAATAAACTAATAAATGAAAGTTTGTGTGGGTATATGTGTATATTATATGTTACCACTCAGCTCCGGCTGAACGGATTTGAAATATAGCACATATAGTTAAAAAATATCCTGGAGTAACATATATGATACCTTTTTATCCCGAAAAAATATTAAATCCGTCGAAAACGCGGGGCAGAAGTTAGTAACAATATATCCATTTTTAACATAAATCTGGATAGCCGAGGATGGTCACAAGCCTCTCTGCCTATTAGGTATGGAGGCCTAGGCATTCGTGAAATTTCTAGTATATCCTTGCCAGCTTTTCTGTCTTCGGTACATAGCACAGAGAACCTCATTAGGCGCATTATTTCATTATCTATCCCAAACGTTGAGGTATCTTGTTTGACCGAGGCCAGAATTGCTTGGCAATTGGCCTGCCGGAATGTGGATCTGCCCAAGGTCCCTTCCTCGCAGCGGCTCTGGGATGGTCCCCTCTGTGAGCTGGTACGGAATACTTTATTAGAAACGTCAACCAGTTCCGCAGATAAGGCCCGTCTCATTACTGTAAGTGCTTGGGAATCAGGACTATGGTTGCAGGCTCACCCATCCTCTCATACAGGCACACTTTGGACTCCAACACTTTTAGAACATCAGTATGTTTACGTCTGGGAATACCAGTTTACGCACCACATCGCTGTCAGTGTGGCACTGCTGTCGACCAACTCGGTCACCACGGACTATCATGTGTCAAAAGCGTTGGCAGATTTGCCAGACACGCCAGTCTCAACGATATCATCCGCCGGGCCCTTACCAGCGCCAACGTAACAGCAATTTTAGAACCAAATGGCCTGTTTCGTGACGATGGTAAGAGACCCGACGGAATGACACTTATCCCTTGGAAGTTGGGACGGCCTTTGGTATGGGATGCCACGTGTGTCGATACTTTGGCACCGTCTCATCTTCCAGAAACAATAAATAAGGCTGGCGGCGCTGCGTTATCAGCAGAGAACCTCAAGCGGCGTAAATATAGTAACATAGATACAAGCTATATATTTGAGCTGTTTGGGGTTGAAACTCTGGGTCCGTGGGGGTCGAGAGCTCACCATCTTTTTCGCGAAATATCCAAACGCCTGGTCGAAGCAACTTGTGACCAGAATGCTGGCTTATATCTTGGTCAGAGAATCAGCATTGCCATCCAACGTGGCAATGCCGCCAGCATTCTGGGTACGCTGCCTTCTGATAGCGACTTTTTTAATTTAGACTATTTTATTTAAGTTTCTTACTTTTAGTTTAGTAAGTTGGTCTTGAATTGTATATTATATTTTTGGTATGTAAATTATTATTTTTATAATATCTGTGACATAACACTTATTTTTGTTGTAAATAAAAATATATTAAATTAAAAAATATCGAACTAAGTTTTTTTTTATTTTTTTTATTTATTACAGAAACAAACGGTCATACAAAAATTAAAGAGAACAGCTTAGTTTAGAACATAATAAGACCTATAGTTTCATTAATTTTTATATAAATGATTATTGAAGTTAACGATAAATTTATTGATTCTTCTTAATTCAGATATAAAGAGAGGTAGAGCATAGCGATATGTCGTTCAGAGAGCAGCTCGACTGGGGCAGTACCTCTATCTTACAGAATACCGCAGCTAAATAACTTATAGTTGTGATCCTGCGAGTGATATCCCTGGTGTTGCAAGCGTTCATAGGCTACGGTAACCGCTTACCATCAGGCGGGCCGTATGCTTGTTTGCCGACATTATGCCGGTATAAAAAAAAACAAAAGATATAAATTGGAATCTTAATAATATTGTAGAAGTGTAATTGAATTTATCCGTCTGTCTGGTAGAGTACTTCGCTCGTACGTCCTTGTTCAATCATAGTATATTCGCAGTAAAAAGGTTTCGACTACACTCTCTCTCTCTCACTCATCAAGAAGAAAAACCAGAAAGGAAAGTTTATTCAGGATTTTTAGATCTGATAGATAGTAAACTAAAACCCAATCATTATTACTTATTTATTTGGAACAATAAGAAATATTAGTATATAAAAAATTTACATGGCCCAAGTCTAACTGTTGATACTTTTACTTTATCTTTAACTTTTCTAAATTTATTGGCGCAAGCCATCTTACACTCATTCGTATATGTAACATTGTCATCACCACACACTGGTATATAG
This sequence comes from Tetheella fluctuosa, assembly GCA_951216915.1. Lineage (NCBI taxonomy): Eukaryota > Metazoa > Arthropoda > Insecta > Lepidoptera > Drepanidae > Tetheella > Tetheella fluctuosa. The sequence continues at coordinate 3,565,400 of OX578237.1, forward strand.
ATTCTAGGACATGCATCACAATTTTCGCCTAAATCTATTTTATCCAGATCTGGTACGTCAACTGCAAACATATTGTAGAATTCTAAAAACGGTGGCTGTGTTCTTGAAGCTTCGGATATTAATACTATTGTGACTAAAACGCTTATTGAAAACACTGAAAAAAAAAAAGAGAAATTATTAAAAAAGTATGGGCTTTAAATATATTGTGCACGTAAAAAATATACCTAATAACCGTAATCTAGCCTTGCTGAGTTTCTTGTCGATTATTAATATAAGTAACAATACTATAATAATAATACTGTTTTTTATATTTTTAAATGTATTTTTAGGGTTCCGTAGCCAAATGGCAAAAAACGGAACCTTTATAGATTCGACATGTCTGTCTGTCTGTCTGTCCGTCTGTCTGTCCGCCCGTATGTCACAGCCACTTTTTTCCGAAACTATAAGAGCTATACTGTTGAAACTTGGTAAGTAGATGTATTCTGTGAACCGCATTAAGATTTTCACACAAAAATAGAAAAAAAACAATAAACTTAGGGGGTTCCCCATGCTTATAACTGAAACTCAATTTTTTTTTTTCATCCAACCCATAAGTTTGGGGTGTCTATGGATAGGTCTTTAAAATAATATTGAGGTTTCTAACATCATTTTTAGGATTCCGTAGCCAAATGGCAAAAAACGGAACCCATATAGATTCGTCATGTCTGTCTGTCTGTCTGTCCGTCTGTCTGTCCGTCCGTATGTCACAGCCACTTTTTTCCGAAACTATAAGAGCTCTACTGTTGAAACTTGGTAAGTAGATGTAATCTGTGAACCGCATTAAGATTTTCGCACAAAAATAGAAAAAAAAACAATAAATTTAGGGGGTTCCCCATACTTAGAACTGAAACACATTTTTTTTTTCATCCAAAATCCATTATTGGCACCAACCTCAAATAAGGTAAATAAATAAAATTGTGCATTTCCCTTGATGGACGAAGAAAGAGACTTCGCTCCGAGCCGCCGCACAGTACAGACGTACCCCGTACGGTCTATTGTGCTCCGCCCGCCACCCCGACTCGATTCTCGGAAGCGCTCTGGTATTTATACCTGGCCTTTCGCAGAACCGACCTTATCAGTTTGTTGACTCGGAACTTTTCAGTTTAGAGTCTCCAAACGAATATTTGTTCTTACGACATCGCGCCCTCAAAACCACAGATATTTACTTGTGGTGAACCAGTGGATACCTAACGGTGATAACTAAGCTGGTTCGAGCGTGACCCGGGCGCTCGCGGTTTCCCTTAAGGAAAACGCTAACCCGGACGGGACTGGACCAGTTGGCCTTGGGGGCTTCCCTAGCCAACCCCAGTTGTCGTTAGGCAGGGACGTAGGAACCCGCTGCACAATAAGATTGGCAGCGGGAGTCAAGCTTAGGGCACACCCTAGGGCCTACTCACCTCCCGACCTATCCCGGTCGGGAGTGTAACACACACCCCCGGGCCCATCCACCCGGGGCGAGATAGTAGGTTAGATTAGGGCGATCGCCTGAGGTTTCTTGTGGTTTCTTTTACTCAGGAACGCCCCGCGTCCGAAACCACGTTAGTTTGCCGAAGTAGAATAGCTCCCTCTGGCTGGCCATCATGGCCAGCCAGAACGACCACCTACCCCTGACGCTGGACGAGATCCTCCAGGACAACGAGTCCTGGGATTTCCTCGTCGAGCGTTACGGGACAACTTTTTTACCTCCCCGACCCGCTCCCACTTCACGGTCATCCTCAAGGATGTCCGTGATATCCGCGGAATTCTCCCCCGCGGAATCACCCGCGGAACACTCCCCGCCTCCCTCTCCCGCGGAATCAACCGCGGATCACCCCGCCCCTCCCTCTCCCGCGGAACCCTCCGCCCCGCCCTCTCCCGCGGAACCCTCCGCCCCGCCCTCTCCTGCGGAATCCGAACCGTCCTCTCCGCCTGCGCCTGCCGCGACGACCGGCCAGTCGTCCTCTTCCTCCTCTTCGGAGGGAGAGTTCACGACGGTCGTCGGTGGCAAGCGCAAGAGGAAAAAGAAGGCGAAAGCCACTAAAGCCGAGGTAGCTGCCAAAGCTGCCAAGGCTTCCGCCCCTTCCCCTTGCCCATCACCCAAGCCCCGCCCACTCATGGACACTATTGTGCCCACACCCCCGCCGCTAATGGACGTGCCCATGGCTCCTCCCCCGGAGGAACAAGGCCGCCCAGAGGCGCGCATATCCCAGCCCCAGACCCAATCCCAGACCCAATCCCAAGTCCCGATGAGGAAGGACTCTCCGCCCCCCCTGTTTGTTCAGGATAAGACCAGATGGACCGAAGTGTCCGGATGGTTTACTCCGAACAAGATTCAATATACCTCTGCCCGCTCCACCGAGCACGGCATCAAGGTAACCGTGCCCACTTCACAGGACCACCGGGCCCTGACCAAACTCCTTAAAGAGCGTAAGGTGGCTTTCCACACTTACACTCTCCCTGAGGAGAAAGCCCTCCGGGTGGTGATCCGCGGCATCCCCCGCGAAATCCCCACCTCAGAAGTCGAAGCCTCCCTTAAGGAGCACGACCTCCCAATACAGTCAGTGCACCGGATGCACAAAGGACGCGGCCACGAGCCGTATAACATGGTGATTGTGGCACTGGACCAAGGCAAGGCCGGCAAAGCCATATACAGAGTAAAATCTGTGTGCGGCTTGAGCGACGGCTTCACCGTCGAGGGCGTCCGAAAGGGCGGCTACCCCTCCCAGTGCCACAACTGTCAGTTGTACGGCCATTCCGCCCGCAATTGTTTTGCTCCCCCCCGGTGCGTGAAGTGCCTCACACCTCACGCCACCAAAGACTGTGACCGCCCAAAGGTCATAGATGAAAACACCCCGCCACCTGGTTGCGTTCTCTGCAACCAGACCGGGCACACCGCGAACTACCGCGGGTGCTCGAAGGCTCCCCGCCCTTCGCGCCATTCAACGCGCAAAGCCCCCATTTCCAACCCGGCGCAGACCGATCTGCGCCCTCAAAGGCACTCCCAATGGGCCCGCCTTAACTCTAATTCTCCTAAAGAGTACCCTCCTCTCCCTAGGGAAGCGTTTGCTCTCTCCGAGCAAACCACGACCCAGCCACCACCTCCTCCTCCCAAGGTTTCCGCTTGGCAGCCGAAACCCACCGCAGCGCCTTCAGCGCCCGCCCCGCCGTCACCGCCAACCCAAACCACCCGCCGCGCAAACCCGTCACCAAAACGGGACCAAAACCCTCCGTCGAGTGTGGATGCGGATTTCGCACTCGTGGAGCGCTTCATCGAGTTCATAAACTTCGATGAAATTAGGGAGCTCGCCGATATTATTAAACAGAGCGAGGGCAACGGTCGTGCCCTTGCATCTGCAGCGCTGCGATTTAACAAAATCGCTTGCCAACTCGATCACTTTCGCGTAAATCCATAATGGATATTACACCCACGCGCGGTAGAATCAAACCCCGATCCCTCAAGTTAGGAACCTTCAATGCCAACGGCATTATAGGTAAACGAGATGAGATCGCAGAATTCCTGCGAGAGCATCAACTCGATATCCTTTTGGTACAGGAAACATTTCTAAAGCCCTTTCATAGGGACCCTAAAATTGCGAATTATCAGATAATTCGCAATGACAGACCCAACGCCGCAAAAGGCGGCACCCTCATTTATTATAAAAGATCCCTTCACTGCTCCCCTATGGACGCACCATCCCTAGAGTACATTGAGGCTTCAATCTGTAGGCTCGGTATGACTGGACACTCATCCATTATACTAGTCTCGGCATATTGCTCCCATTCTCATAACCTACCCGACTTAGGAACGTCACTCAAACGTGACTTAGAATCCCTTTTCAATTTGGGTAGCTCAGTCATTCTGGCGGGCGACCTAAACGCGAAACACACCCTCTGGAATTGCGTCGCAAACAATACCAGAGGGCGTATTCTTGAATCCCTCCTCGGGCCACTCAACGTGGACCTGATCGCCCCATACGAACCGACTCACTTCCCGGACATAGTGACTCACAGACCCGACATACTCGACGTGGCGCTGCTGCGTAATGTAAACTTACGTTTGCATGACTTAGCAGTGCTACACGAGCTCCAATCGGACCACCGGCCTGTAATCCTAGAGTTTACACCGCGCGTAGGTCCCCCAGATTCAGGTCAACCCTCTCGCACCAAGGTCGTGACGGACTGGGACAAATTAGGCGAAAGCCTCAAGGCGACCTCGTCCGTCCATCTAGACCGTATCCCCGACAGCCTAGTCACCGCCGACGACGCTGTAGGCGCTATCGACTCACTCACAAGTCACGTGCAATCGTTAGTTAGCGATTGCTCTCGGACAGTACCAGCGGAGGATGACCGACGCTGGCACTTGCCCGACGACATACGGGACTTGCTGAGGGAGAAGAAAGTCGCCATTCGCGCCTACGATAGAGCTCCCTCAGAGCAAAATCGTGTCCAATTACGAGCTCTCGAACGTGCCGTCAAGGCACGCATCGCAGAGTTTCGCGAGAATAGCTGGGGCCAGACCCTCAGCGAAATCAAGCCCTCCCACCTAGCCTTTTGGCAACTGTCTCGTGCCCTCACAAAGGACACAGTAGTTCCAATGCCTCCTCTAAAGCGACCCAATCTTCCTCCCGCCTTTGAAGACGTGGAAAAGACCGAATGCCTCGCCGAAAGTCTGGAGGCTCAATGTACGCCCAGTTCTCTCCCTATTGACCCGCGTCATTTGGAGAAAGTTACAGCCGAAGTAGAACGGAGGACCGCTCTTCCGTTACCTCCTCCCGCTCCCCCGACTGACGACGTCGCCAACGACGTCAACACAAATGACGACCCACTTCCACCCGCGACCCATGACGAGGTGAAAGCGATCATCGGGAAGTTACACCCTCGTAAGGCCCCGGGCTCGGACAAGATCACCAACAGAGTGATCAAACTCTTCCCAGCCTCCCTTATCATGTTATTGACGGCCATCTTCAATGCCGCCCTCTCAAACAATATTTTCCCACACCAGTGGAAAGAAGCCCACGTGATTGGGATCCACAAGCCCGGCAAACCCAAGTCCGAGCCCTCCAGTTATCGTCCCATAAGTCTGCTCAACGTACTGGGCAAGATTTATGAGAGAATCATTTATGTCCGCCTTAAAGCATTTGCCGATGCTAACAAACTCCTCCCAGACGAGCAATTTGGGTTCCGACCCAAACACTCGTGTGTTCACCAAGTCCATAGAATTGTTGAACACATCTCCACAAGTTACCAGAGAGGTCACATGACAGGCGCCCTTTTCTTCGATGTCGCAAAGGCATTCGACAAGGTGTGGCACACAGGCTTGATCTACAAGCTTTACACCCTAGGTGTGCCACCGAGACTCGTGACCATCTTACGAGACTTTCTGTCGAATCGCCTCTTTCGATATCGGGTCGAAGGCGTCCTGTCCTCACCACACCCCATTAGTGCCGGTGTCCCGCAGGGCTCGGTACTATCTCCCTTGCTATTCACGCTCTACACGAGCGACATCCCTAGAGTCAGGAATACGCAGTTCGCTCTCTTTGCAGACGACACTGCCGTATATTGCTCAGGCAAAAGCCCGCCCGCGATCTCTAAGAAACTCCAGACCGCAGCCAACGCCCTAGGCGCTTGGTTCCGGAAATGGAGAATAGAGATCAACCCCTCCAAAAGTCAGGCGGTTCTCTTTTTTAGAACCGACCGAAAAAGACGTCCCCCCATCCCCGATCCAGTCACACTATTCGGCGAGCCGATCCCCTGGGAGAGGCAAGCCAAATATCTCGGTGTGACCCTCGATGATCGCCTATCCTTCGCTGCACACATAAGGGCGGTTCGCGCGCGCGCCGCCTTTGTGGCAGGACGACTCCACTGCATGATCAACGCCCGGTCTAAACTTGCCCTAAAAAGCAAGGTTAGACTCTATACCGCGTGTATCCGTCCAGTCATGACGTATGCGAGCACCGTGTTCGCTCACGCTGCTCCCACACATCTCAACACCCTTCAGGTGATTCAAAACCGTTTCATGCGCAAAGCCACGGGCGCCCCGTGGTACATGCGCAATGAAAACCTCCACCTTGACTTAGGCCTCCCTACAATCAAACAATTTATAAAACGCGCCTCGCGCCGATATTTTGATACCGCAGAGCACCACGCGAATCCCTTGATAGTCAACACTATCACATACACCCCGTCCCTTATTTCCCGCATCCGTAGGCCTAGGCACGCCCTCAGCGAACCAGACGATGCCACCACTTTAGCTCAAATCGAGGCTGACGAAGCCCGAAAACAAATACAAATGCGCAACCGACAACCAAGATTTCGTCCTCGCCGGCGAGGACCGTCGCGACGTCCCTCTCAGTCTCGTCCCGTTTAAGCGGCCCGAGCTGCATATTAGCAATCCGACCGATCCCCAAATAATTATAATTGTTTGCATGCTAAGTCCTCCCTCATTCCCCAGGCAACGTCCTGAGCCGAGGTCGAGCCCCACAGGGGGCACCCTCAGGCTACCGTTGCCCTAAATTTATTTAGTTTTAAGTAGCGGTTGAGAGCCCTCAGCGCTCACCGCAAAAGTCCGCGTAACGGTGGAAGAAGGTCCCCTGGACCCACCACCTTCCTGTTCCAGTCAAAAAAAAAAAAAAAAAAAAAAAAAAAAATTGATGGACGAAGTTTGTACGGAACCCTCGGTGCGCGAGTCCGACTCGCACTTGGCCGGTTTTTTTTTTATAACTTATATTTAAAAATGTAATTTATAGGAGTGTATATTAACAAATGGAATAATAATAGTAATTGTGTCAACTCTCACACACACAAACATTTCTGGTATAAATAGTGCTAATCAATTATATCCTGATCCTATTACTTACATAAGGTTTATTATCGATTAACACAATTCTATAGTTGAGACTTGACTCACATTTGGCTTTTTGAGTTTTATTCGACGATATCCAAAATTTTGTATGAAGCCGGCTGACTGAAATATCTTCTTTAAAAATTATACCTAAAATACTTACCGATTTCATTATATTTCTTGAGATTTATTGCTTTCATTTTATTACAGTTCCTTCAAGAGGCAAGGCCAAATTGCTATTGAACAATTAGATTTTTAATTGCAAGATTTTATGATATCTCTCTTAATGACATCATAATTATATTCAGTAATTAACTTTTAGTATTCGACAATGTTGAATGTTTCCCATTTTTTATGATATTAAGACGATAATAATTTCAAGATTCATGATAATATATTATGTCTCTTATACGTATGAATACTTAGTTCGATATTGTATGTCCTTATTCAATATCTTGACACCGAATTGTTTCTATACCATACGGCATTCTGAATGCATTAGGTGGTGCGACTATAAGCACACCAATGCGCATTTTATTAAGTTGGAAAACGTTGAAATACAATAAGGTACAAGGTTATAAGTTATTATTAAGGTAGAAAGTTGGTATAGTGATGTCAAAGTCAAAGTCAAAGCCATTTATTCAGTTTAGGCCCTAGGAGGGCACTTATGAAGGTCGAATTTACTGCAGCTACCACCGATTCGGAAATCAGCCTTCAACTGAGAAGAACCGGCAAGAAACTCAGCAAGGTTACATTTTTTATATATATATATATATATTTTTTTTATAATCTGACTATTGGCTATATTTTTTTCAATAACAGCATAATGTACAATACAGATGCAAAAAGAGAGGCCACGGCAACAAAGTGGGCAATATAATAGGCACAAACATTTTATCAACTAGCTTTTCCGCGCGGTTCCACCCGCGTTCCCTTCCCGGGATAAAATATAACCCATGTTACTCAGGGATAATGTAGCTTTCTAATGGTGATTTTTTGAAATCGGTCCAGTAGTTTGGTCCGGTTTGAGTTTATTCGGTACATACAAAAATAAAAATCTTTCCTCTTTATAATATTAGGAATATTAGTATAGATACATTCACTGCACGCACATTATGGATTGATGTGAACACAATAACGCATAGTCAGAGTGTAGGATACACTACAAAGTATTAAAAAAATTCGCTGTGTGGCAAATATTCTGCATTAAATGAATATCCCAACTTAATATTATAAATGCGAATATGAGTTTGTTTGTTTGTTACCTTTTCAAGCCTAAGCCGCCGAACCGATCGCAATGAAATTTAGTACGCAGATAGCCTATGGTATGGAGGACATGGGCTACTTTTTTTCTCGGGAACGCGGGTGAAACCGCGGGGCGGAAGCTAGTGTCAAAATAAGTTAAACAGTGCTCTCAAATTTAATTTTGACCTTTATGAAACCAGTATCTTCTGTCTCGCGTTCCCGAGAGATTTTATGTTTCCCGGGATAAAACGTACCCTATATTTTAATCAAGGGTATGATCTATGTAGGTATGTGCCAAGTTTCAACCAAATCCATTGTGCCGTTTATGCATTCACTAGCTTTCGCCCCGCGGTTTCACCCGCGTTCCCCAGGGATCTTATGTTTTCCCGGGATAAAAAGTAGCCTATGTTTTTTTCCATACCATATACTATCTGCATACCAAATTTCTTCGATCAGTTCAGCGGTTTAATCGTGAAAAGGTAACAAGCAAACACACAAACTCACTTTCGAATTTATAATATTAGTTAGGATTGAGTCACAAACATACAAACTTTCACATTTCTAACATTAGTAGGATAATGGTTGATGCGTATAAAAACTAAAACTTACGGCCGTTTATTTTGCCGCTCGTCGCGTCTTTGTACATATTATCATAAGCGTAAGCGATCGCCTAAGCGTTCGCTTCTAGCTCCACCAGATGGAATTTAATAGAATTCAATATGATACACATTCATCTTGGAAAATACCGAGGTAAACACATTTGTTGGACGTATTTATTAGATTCAGAATATACAATAAATAATAAAAAGTTCATGTATTCAATCGACAGTGAATGTTTTGCTCGTGCGTTCACAATTTTATTTTAATCATCATTGGAGTGTGTACGAATAATCTATTAAATTTAGTTTATTAGTTTTTTAACCGACTTCTATACTCATTCAAAAGCGAGCTATAATACTTATAACATAAGGTAAATATTTAGTTTTATCTTAAAATGCTACATGTTATATATTTCAATTTCTAAAGATGATCAGAGAAAGTTTTGTAACTGTACTGTACTTCACATTCACACTAAAGACGACCATGAAAACAACCTATAAAGGTAACAAAAGAATCGAGATTCTGAGTATTACGACAAATCTCTTTAGATATCGTGCTGGAACAAACTGGGGCAAATAAATGGGCCATCCCAACTATCAGCCATCTTTCCATACAATTCTTTGAATGTTTTTATTGTGGAACATCGTCACAAAAATATGGTGTCTGGAATACAAAGGTGTTTTATTTTAGATTTAATCCAAGTAAAATTGTGTTACATTTATTAGATCCGAGGCAGACATACTAACTATAATATTATAAATGCGAAAGTGAGTTTGTTTGTTACCTTTTCTTCACGCCTAAACCACTAAACCGATCGCGATGAAATTTGGTATGCAGATAGCCTCTGGTATGGAGAAAAACATAGGCTACTTTTTATCCCGGGAAAACATAAGATCCCTGGGGACCGTGGGTGAAACCGCGGGGCAAAAGCTAGTATAAAATATTTTGCAATCAAATAAATACCGTAGAATACTTCTGTCATATAGTTAAAGCATTTTATCTCTAAGTTAATTATTTCCAGTTATAATTAATTAAACATTATTTAGTCAATTTTAGGAACGTATTTATTCACAAAGTAAACATTTAGTGCATCACGAGATGCTTCAGAATAATGTCGAACGTTGATGGGGAGATAAATAATATAGGTATGCTATGGTATTATTTCTTTATTAATTAATTATTTTTTTAATCCTAGAGATGTCCACTACTGAACATAGGTCATCCACAATGAACGGTCTTGTCCAAGTCTATTAGTTATATATGCTAGCGGCTCCCAGAGGTTTTTACCTGAGTCTCTACCGGGTATGGAATTAGTTATTGTTTGTTAGTGAATTTCATTGGTTTTGACTCCCATTTTTGGAATTCTATTATAATTATAGACTGAGGAAACTAAACTAGTAAATTAAGCTATCCCTTGCAAATAGAAGCTAAATAAGAACTGTATTTTCCATTAAGACGATCGTTAATATGAGAATTAAAGATTCATTCAGCAATAAACTTCCAGGTCAGTTCATCCGATGGGAGATGTCGCTCCCTCTGCACTTATTGGAATTATATATATATATCTTTTTTGAGATACCAACTTATATCAAAATCAAGAACTTTGTTTGTTAATAATATTCTTAAACTTTCAAAACTGTGTAACTTTCTGAGATTTCACAGTTTCTAACAACAAAAGAGTATTCCTCATTTTGCAGGCGTCACTTTTACAAATTACCTTTTTGCCAACAAAAACTTGTTGTAATGTTTCCTAATGAATTATTCATCATTCACTTGAAGTGTTCAAGCCTTTCCTTGGCTCTTAGTTTATTTGGAATAGAATAAACAAATATTTAAATTTTATAGCTTTGTTTGTACAATTATTTATTTTGTTTTGGAACTCAAATAATATACATTATTTATTTTTAAGTTACCTCGACTACATTACACGTACACTTAAAAACACATAAATTAAAATAAAAGCAATTTAAATTAAAATAAACATAGGCATAAAACATACTCGTTATAGATGAAAATATATTTTAAGACTTTTTTGCATTAGGCAGTAAAGAAAATTATAATAATATAAGAGCGATATGTCACTCAAAGAACAGCTCGACTGGGGAAGTACCACCACCTTACAGAATACCGCAGCCAAATAACTTATTGTTGTGTTCCTGCGCGTGAGTAAGGTCGCCAGAGCTCATCGGGGAGGGGGGAAGGGTCGGCAACGCGTGAGTGATACCCCTGGTGTTGCAAGCGTTCATAGGCTACGGTAACCGCTTACCATCAGGGGGCCGTATGCTTATTTGCCGACAATGTTGTATAAAAAGCACCGGTTCCGGCTGGACTTGAGAGCCAGTACCCTTCCAGATTTTGTGTGCTTTCTACTTTTGGCTACCTCACAATGAGATTGTGGTTAAATACTGCTTGTCTATTTAAAGTAAAAATAAAATATTCATAACCCTACAGATGAAGGGTCAAGAGTGGTAACCACTAGCTGGGATGTTCCTCACGGGGCGGTAGGAACCACCTCATCCCGTGACTATTCCATTGACTGTAGCCGCAAACTGTCCCCGACTGTTCAATACCATCCATTATGAGAGGCCATTATCTAACAGTGGATGCTTCGAAACTGAAATTACAATAATCAATGATAGTCATATAAAATGCACCACTTCTTAGAATGGAGTAATTAGAAACGTATTTTAAGAAATTAGACCTAAAGTCAATTTTTATTATTTATTATTTCAATTTAGGTTAAATTAGAATTATCTGAATCGAAACGGAACACTAAAAATAAATAGATAGATAACACTTTATTGTTACACCATACATAAAAGGAGTAGAAACACAAAGAATAACTTAACATACAGTGAATGTGTTACAATGGGCGGCCTTATCACTAAAAGTGATCTCTACCAGGCAAGCTTTGGATGGAGAGGAGTTAAAAAACTGTATAAGACGGGGGTGTACAGAACTGAAAATAGATAAATAATATAAACTGTCAACAAACATATATACTTGCTGCTAAATATAATCAATATATAATACATATACTATGGCCGTGGGGGTCAGGAGCCCATCGAATGTTTTGCGATATATCTAAGCGACTGATCGACGTTTCTCGTGACCAGAGGGCTGGTGAATACCTCGGCCAGAGGATTAGCATCGCCATACAGCGTGGCAATGCCGCTAGCGTTCAGGGCACACTACCAACTGGCAGCGATTTAGATCAGCTTTTCTTTTTGTAAATAGTTTTAAATTAAGATGTGTATTTTTTGTTCTTGTTTTTATTGTAAAATACATATACTTACTTACTTATATTAATAAAATTGTGGAATCATAAATTCCACCGAGATTTTTTACGGTGATTGATATATTTGTTTGTAATGTATATAGTAAAAAAAAATCCAGAGAAAAATAAAAATTTCAGAAAATCCCATTCAACATAACGAGTAACAAACAAACATAATAAATTCCCTTTGTAAACGAAATTTGCATTATTTATCGTTTGTATGGAAGTTTTGTTCTTTATTGATATTATAACAACGTAACGTAACTTACAGCCAATAAGTTTTAACGAAATGTCTGTAAAGTTTCCAAGTGGAACCGAACTTTTTTGTATCAAAGTAAGTTTCATTTATTCGAGTAAAAACATTACAATTTAATTTCTATTTTTTATGTCAGATGCTGATAGGCGTTCTAAAAGTTTTGTTTATCCCGGGAAGGAAACATAAGATCCCACGGGAATGCGGGTGAAACCGCGGGGTGGAAGCTAGTAATACATATAATATAATTTTATTGTCAAATTATGCCGCTAAGTAAGTTTATACCCGTGGGTTTGCATAATTGGTGGCTTGTGTTGTGAATTTTTGTGGGAGTGCATTTGGTAGCTTTCGACCCAAAACTTATAGGATACTTCCAGATGAACTATAATTGTCAATTTTACAAGCAAGCATAGCAAGGTATTACAGCACAAGTAAAGGGAAAATTCCGAAAAATAAAAAAAGTTGAAAATTAAGGTAAATTCTGATACTTACAAGTTTTCGCGAAAATCTAAATTTGCCCATATCTTTTTATCGTGTTGACTCAGGAACTTAATTTATACTTTTATAATTTTATACACCTAATAGGGACTATTTGACCTCAGTATCTGATATAAATTTCAACTTGCTAGGTCCACCCGTTCCTGAGAAAATTGGTGGTGACACACGGACAGACGGACAAGAAAGTGATCTTATAAGGGTTCCCTTTTTTACCTTTTGAGGTACGGAACCCTTAAAATCACATGAAAGGCGCAAAAGTTTCACGAAGAATGCCCCACCTCACATTAATTTTGTTGAATTTCTAGCTAAATGATATGAATGCATTTAAGAATTTCATCTTAAGTAATTAATATTTTAATAGGCTATTAACAATTTCATATTTAACTTCTAAAATCTTAATTGTTCTTCTCAATTAATTAAAGGTCTTAGATCAACGTTAGTATATCAAGATTGTATGTATTTCATTGAAATTATATAAATGAGCTGTGCATATATAATTATTTTCTCATGTAAGTAAGCCGCAAGTAAGAAAAGTAGCAATACTAATACATTATAATGATGATATAGATATATTATTACCATATTTATGTAACCACAGCATGGTGGTAGGGTACTTTGTAGTACCCGCCTGGCTGGGTACCCTTATGTTGAAAATCGTCGCCAAACACCTATTTGGTGTGATCCGACTGCTGGATTTGAGAACCAGTTATCTTGTAGGCTTTGAGTGCTTACCACCTTCCGTCACATCATCACTTACCATGGCGAGATTGTGGTCAACACAAGCCTGTAAAGCAAGGGGCAGATTTAATTTCTAATGTAACCTTTCGATATCTTGCCATATCTCCTATTTAATATTAAAAAGGAAACCTTACTTCATCATCATCATCTCAGCCGCAAGACGTCCACTGTTGGACATAGGCCTCCCCTAATGATCTCCAATAGGACTGGTCTTGGGCGGCCTGCATCCAGCGTTTTCCGACGACAGGTCGGTACAAGGTCGTCTGTCCACCTTGTAAGCGGACGTCCTACGCTGCGCTTGCCGGTCCGTGGTCTCCACTCCAGAACTCTTCGGCCCCATCGGCTATCCGTTCTGCGCACTATGTGGCCTGCCCATTGCCACTTCAACTTGCCAATCCGCTGGGCTATGTCGGTGACCCTAGTTCGTCTACGGATCTCCTCATTCCTGATTCGTTCGCGTAGAGAAACCCCGAGCATAGCCCTCTCCATGGCTCGTTGAGCGACTTTGAGCTGCTTTATGAGGTCCACAGTGAGAGACCACGTCTCTGTGCCATATCTAAATCTTACTAGTGATCTTATATCCCTAATTATATAATATTCCCAATTACCTTAGGTTGCCTGGAAGAATTCGCTTCACCGATAAAGCCGCCTGAATTGTTTGCACTTTTTTCGTTTATTATTTATTTGTTGATTTTCTATCGTTATTATGGTGTAAGTGTAAGTATATGGTATTTTTAAAGGTTTATTTTACAGCAATACTAGTTCTAATGATTTTACAAGTCCAATCGAAACAAAAACCATCACCAGCTAACACTGTTCAAAATTGGTACATAAAAGAAGTTGATGATGATTTGCCATTGATACATGAAATAAAAAACTGTGAATGTCCGAGGATCTATGAACCAGTGTGTGGGAGTGATGGCCAGACATACACAAATGTGTGTTGGATGAATTGTGTCAATTTAAAAACAAAAAAAACCATCACGCTTGAGAGTATGGGATTTTGTATAACGTATTTAGAGCCTTACGATTATTGATTAATTATTGTATGTTTTGTGAGTAATTGGCTGATTTATTTGGGTTTTATATAATAGTTAATAAAATATTTTACATTATGTTATGTTTCATTAGATTCCAACGCAAAAAATGGCTGTTATAATTTTGAAGAAATTGTTTATCTACATCTACGTAATAATTCCGTGGCATCGTTGACGAGCCGGTTGGCGTGGTTGGTAATATATATCAAGGCACAGGTCGTGGGTTCGATTCCCACTCAGGACAGGCATTTATGTGCATGAACATGTATGTTTGATCCAGCTCCAAAACTTTTACTCAGTCTTTCACTGTGTTAGCTGTTCGCCTATGGAATTCTCTACCTCAAGTCATTAGACAAGCTCAGACCATTGAATCCTTTAAGTCTTAAATATTCTCCTACTATCACTTTCTTTGATGTTTATATTTTCTTTTATTTATTGACAATATTAGGTGTAGTATATTTGTTTATTTTATATATTATATTGTAATAGTATATTTAGTATGTTTTGTAGGTAGTAGAACTCGTAGTGCAGAGTTCGCCCGGGGAAGTACTACCGCCATATCTACTGTGTTTCAGTTAGGAGGGTATGGGAGCCGGTGAAATTACAGGCACAGGAGACTTAACAACTTCATGTCTCAAGGTTGGCAACGCGTGAGTGATACCCTTGGCAGGGAAAATATAATATTGTATTTTCTTTGTCCGTGGTATTATGAGCGTCTATAGGCTACGGTAACCGTTTACTATCAGGTGGGCCGTAAGCTTGTTTGCCACCTAGGTAGTGTATAAAAAAGAAAAGTATAGTATAGTATAGTTTATGCATAATTTGTAGGTAGATGCTCCACCTGCCACTATTTTATTTATTTCCTGTTACCCAAAGGTTGCCTGGAAAAGATTGCTTAAGCGATAAGGCTGCCTAAAATGTAAATATTGTATTCGAAATTGTATTTTCATTCTTTATTTTATATGTCCTTACTTCTAGTGAATACAAAAAAGAATATTTCATTCATTTCATTCATTCATAATATTGATCCGAAGCGGTTTAATCGGAATGATTATGTTTGATAACTCAAATGGTTGCAGGACAAAGCCACCCACTACCAACTCAGGGTAGTATCTTTTTCAAATTCCTATGTCTCTTCATTAGGTTGATGTAAGAAGATTGTATTTGGGACAGTGACATTTTTTTTTATAATTCAAAATTAATAAAAAAAAATAAGTAGGCTTGTGTATGACCTAAATCTCACCATGGCCGGAGGAGTTAACACACACAGCCTAGAAGTACTTCCTTAGTAGTTTGGCGGCAAATCTTCGCCTTGAATTGATAGCAACATGGTATGGTTGCCTCACGATATTTTCTTTCGAAAGATCACGTTTATTGAATAAATTAGAACCTACGAATACCGCAGCATCTGACGTCATTACTGCTAAGCTATCATCGCTCTGATTGCAATGGAACTCGGTGAATTGCAGTTCGCAAAGCCGCGATGGTAAGTGACAAAAAAAAGAAAATAAAAGAGGTATTGCAATGCACGCCAGGAAATAGTAAAAAAATCGGATTAGTTACACCATTTAAAAGTCATGAACGAATGAAGCGATTTGATCTTGAGTTGGATTTTTCTCCGCTCCGAATAGCAGAATAGGCCGCGGGGAACAGCTAGTTGATTTATAAAAATGAAATTAAAATTTCTTATCGTCAATGAAATTTTAATAGTTTCTTATTAAATATAACATTGGGAGTCAATCATAGAAAAGTTAATTATGCTAATAAATTAAAGAATAAATAAAGCTAATTGACTACATTATGTGCCATTAATATTTTATTATGTCTAATAGCGTTCTGTAATTACCTAAATGGCTTAATTTAATACCTGACAGTTGTTTTGTACAGTACCAACAATTATTGTCGTTGAAAATTAAGCTTTGTAATAACATGTTTAAAATTTGTGAGTACATTTTTGAACTAAACAAATTGTATTCCAGGCATAAGAATATATCTTTCTTCCTCCTTATATTTTCTTTTCAATTGGCCCTAGTATCTTAAATTATAAAATGAAAAAGTAAGTCTTTTACCCTGAGTGTAAAGAATTGAAGTAGTAAACGCTTAGGTAGGTACTATCGCGTTTACGTTTACAAAAAAATTGTATAGGGGAAATCAGTTCCATGAGTATTCTGCAAGAGGCACTGCGCTAATTCCTAAAGAGAAATAACGTAAACGCTAACCGCTTTCCGATGTGTAGAGTAGTGTGCAGAAGCCTTTAATCATGAAATCTTTGCTTAGAAATATGTAACTAAGTAGGTACTAAGTCTCTCCCAATAAATTTCAAGAGTAGTACCCGCCTGGCTGCTGCAGTCGAGAGCCAGTTCTTTCTAGACTTTGGATGCTTACCACCTTCGGCCACATAATCACTTACCACGGTGAGATTGTGGTAAAACACAAACATATACAAAGTAAAAAATAGCTGACTTATTTCCACAACAAGTTTAGTTTTCATTGAGATCAGAAGGTCTTGGGAACTGATGTCTCAGGGTCGTTAAAATATTATATCAAATCTTATAAGTAATAGCAATGTACTTTTTTTTTTCAGATGAAATCTTCCTCATTTTACTTTTTTTAGATCAATATTTAAGCCAGCGACATAACCCTGGATGGAAAAGTCTGCCAGATCTAGCGATAGTTCAACCATGTCATAAATGTCCGGATGTCTATTTCCCAGTTTGTTCATCACAAAATATATCATACATAAATGTATGCCAGTTTAAATGCCTGCAAATACCTGATGCTAAAGTTCTAAGAAGAGGTGTTTGTATAAACTTTTAAAAGTAATAATTTCTCCATTAAAGTTATTACAAATATTGTTTTATTGGTCTATAAACCTTTCTGAGCAATGGCAACCTTCTGAAATGGCTTGAGGGTCACACAATTCGTAATTTCTTGATGCCTATTTGAAAGAAAATGTTTTAACAAACAAGTTCATACATGAATTACTTGACGAAGGACTAGATTTTAATTCTCCTTCTTATGAGTAACTTAGTAAATAAATGGATTGCAAACTTAAGCAGACCAGCCCCCACAAGCAGCACCTATTCACAAGTATGACGCATGTGACAGTCATCGCCCTCCTCTCACATATTATAGGGAAGTGAGCGACCCGCCACACGACGTTGCCGCAAGCAAAGACCCCAAATTGTGACCTCGAATTCCAGACACTTCATTCACGGCAATGATGCTGCTGTCCAGAAAGAGCGTTTAGAGTCTAGCTTATTACATCCATAGGCAATTGATACATTTTTGCCACGTTTGGTGTTGAAATGAAACACTGAGACCGTGGTCTGGATATCCATTTTTGATGACAGAGCATTTTTGTATGTAGTTGATATTAAAATTTCATGTTTGACCTATATTTATTTATTTACATATTTACAATTAAAGTAAAAAATACAAACTATGATATATAGAAAACATCCTCAAAGCCCTCGCTGCTGTCGATAGGCAAATATCAAGTTCTATATCTCCCAATATTAAGTGCCGGATCTTGTCATTCACTATCGTTTCACTAAAATCTTATGGCTCAGCTCCCCTTAGCTGCAATTAAAAACCGTGTATTTATTCTCGAATTATGGGCATATTAACGGACAGACAGACAGAGAGAGGTTGTGTTTCATAAGGATATAAAAGAGATAGCCTACCATCATCTGTATACCAATTTATATCAGTGTAATCAACGCTTTCAAATACTATGAGAAACAGAACTTTGCTTATTGAATATAATATAATCCAGTGAGTAGAATCTAACCACATTTAATTACATTCCGACATTAACGCAACCTGGTTTCATAATAAAGCAAACATACGCCGCGTTCAGGTTTACAAGTTATGAGCTATTTTGAATGCCTCCTAATGATTTTAAGGCGATAATAGGTCAGGGGTAGTGACGTCGAATGCCATGAAGGTCGTAGGTTCGAATCTTACAATGAGCTCGAGGTTTTGGTGAAGAAAATATATCACGGTGGTTAGTACTTACCTGATTGGCTACCACTCTCAAGTTGAAAATCTCAAAGGGTGTGATCCGGCAGCTGCGCCTGACAGCTAGTTCCATCTAGACTTTGTTTGCTTACCACATTCGGCCACATCATCACTTACCATGTAGAGATTGTGGTCAAAACACAAATCTATAAGTACGTGGTAGACAAAAAACATTACCAGCAACATTAAATATTTTATAAAACTCACATTAATAAAATATTGTACGAAAAAATTTCAGTTTTTGATGACGTTTCAACCGTCGTATTATTTACATAGAATTAATTATTTTATTCATTACATTAAAAAGTGGTATAAGTGAACAAATTAATTATACTTTAAATACGTCAAATGCCAAGTTTAACTTAATCTCTCCTGTACATTGGAGGGTTAGCTAAACCCTTTGAGAGTAAATTCACCGCGACAAATAGAGATCACTACGGAAACCTTTCCCGACTGTGAATTGTGATTACATGACCCGTTAAAGGGCCTGAAACAATAATAAATATCTCTTGCAGATTTAGGATTTACTCTAATTTGTCTTTGTCGTACATAATGCATTCTGTCATACAAAACGTCGGTGGTCGATTTTCAAGGGGTCAATGGACTATGAAATGTTCGTAATTCTCGCCAGTAACAGATTTCTTGTATCATAGACATATAATACGTCGTTTGTGGCGTCTGTTTGTTGACTTGGAATTCGAATTTGACTTATCACCACATGCCACAACCACACACAGGTCAAGGCACTTTATGAAATAGAACACATGAAATTTACGTTTAATTTTTTTTTAATATAGCGAATAATAAAATAAATCGGCCAAGTGTGAGTTGGACTCGCGCACAAAGGGTTTCGTACCATTATCTATAAAAACGGCAAAAAAATCATGTCTGTTGTATGGGAGCCCCCCTTAAATATTTGTTATATATATATATATTTTTTAAGTGAATATATAACTAAATATTCTGTGAATATTTCAAGCGTCTACCTGTTGCCGTTATCAATGTTAAGCAAAAACGAGCAAAAGAATCACCTTTGTTGTATGGGCACAGAGGAAGTATGGACCAGAGACAAAGCTTCATACAACCGCGCGAATCGGTTGCACTACTTCAAGCACGCGGATCATGTGTGCGTGACCACTGGCCGCTTGTCGCGTACGCGGCGAGACTGGAAAAAACCGGTTTACGGTGGCACAGCCAGTTGACAATCTCAGGGTCAGTGCGACGCACGTTGCTTGTTTTGATAGTTGCAAGTTTGAATATTTGTGTACTTAATGTAAAAACGTGGTATTTTATTATTAATAATGGTTGTTTACTGTACTGTGTGTTTAAATAATACCAGAAAAAATAAAAATGCATCATACTTGAACTATCCCAAGGAGTACAATAGGTAAGTAAATATTTGATTATTACTTTTTCAAGTAGGTACTTTTATTTTATTGTATGATCCTTTTTGAAGTGAAACTTCTATACTGGGTGATTTTGTTATCACTGACAATACTTGCAAGGGTGGAAGTATTCATCAAAATGAACAACTTTTATAATGGGACTAGCTGTGAAATCATGAAAAAATTATCAGCTGTTCCATACAAAAATTCAATACCTACTCGACCAAAATGTATGAAGCAACCGTATTATTTTACGCGATATCAGAGTTAGCCCTATAATAAAAGTTGTTCACATTGATGAGTACTTCCACCCCTGCAAGTATTGCCAGTGATAACAAAATCACCCTGTATAGACGGGATGTGATGGATGTGACGTCACCAGTCTCTTATATACGAGTGTTTTAATTCATACGTGAGCTACATTATTTAATTATTGCAATTTCGTAATGAAGATTAAAGTAAAGATTCTCTATTCAGCCATTACAAGGATTTGAATGATGGTAAAGTTTTTACGGGTTTTTTAAATTATACCTCCTGATAATTTTATTGCATTTGTTGAATTGCTCGAGCAAAAGTTCCGCGAATATTTCGATCTTGAATTAAATATTGGCAACGAAATACTTAAACGTATTAAAGATTGTAAATTTGATACAACTATATGTTAGATTGAGAATTTGCCACACTATTAAGAGAAACAATAAATTATTAAAAAACAAAAAAATTAAAAAGATAATTATTTATTAGAGTAAATAATTTGTAAAGTATTATACCTACTATCATACTGAATAATAAAACTAACAAATGTTTTGTTTAATTTGTCTTAACCTATTGTTTCCCGTTTTACCCTTTGGGTACGGAACCCTAAAAAGCAACTGTGAGTTTCACATTTCTATATACGCATCGAATGTCAGACAGCCACTAAATAAATTAATCAGGCTGTATACTTTGTACCTAGGTTGCCTATCTAAGGTGTTTTTCAGATCTGTAATCTTTAACGTAATAATAAAGTAAATTATTAACGCATATTGCGTCAGACAACGCCCTGAAGATACAAAATTAAAACAATGTAAGTTACCATGAAGAAAATTAAACAAAGTAATTTACATAAACAACAAACAAAATTTTACTAAATCTTAGTTTTGGAGTTGTTGTAAATTGGCGTAAACTTCACAATGAATGTAATAGACTTTCCAACTGGATAATACAATTATTTTGCAACGCTTTTGCAACTTAATTACGAAGTTTGTATTAATAAACAACACTGTTACTGACACAATTGTCTAGCCTTTGACTTTATTCTACTTGTATATACATAGTATTTATTTACTTGTATCGTATTGTGGACACGATATGAGTAAAAGAGATAAAATACATCTCAAAAGAAAAGGAGAGAATATATGATATAAACCTAATTAATCAACGTTTATAATATTATTGATATAATACGTGCATTCTTAGTTAACCGGTCCGAAGTTAGGCTTTCCGAAACATTCGCGCATTGTACTTACAGTCGCTAAAGGTAAAGTAAAAGGTATGCTATAAACTTTATTTTTAACCGACTTCAAAAAAGGAGGAGGTTCTCTATTCGGATGTTTTTATTTTTTTATATGTTCTCTGTCATAAATCCGTCATGTATCTATAGACAAATTTTCTAAATTATTTTTTTGTTCGAAAGGGTATACTCTCGAGGTCTTGTTCTATTATTTTTTTTTATGGTCTGATCATAGATTTCGAAGATATGTTGGAATCCTCAGCCAAAAGGAGCACGAATATCGCGATTGAAATATCTTATTCAATTATTGTCGACAATTATTATTGATATGCATATCCTCGTTCAATGACAAATGTTGATCATTTTGTAAAATATCTATCTACTGGTTTCATAATTTTAAATCATTCTAGCTTCCGCCTCGCGGTTTCACCCGTGTTCCCGAGGATCTTATGTTTAAAAAGTATATAGGTATTTTATAAAATTTAGGTATGCTATTTCAGACTATAATCTAGCTCTATTTTCCAAATTTCATCCAAATCCGTCAGCCGTTCTGGCGTGATTGAGTAACAAAACAACAAACTTTCGCGTTTATAATATTAGTAGGATAATGAAGAAAATAGGATTAAAGACTATGATGTGGCCTGCGCCTCAGATTGCTCTATAGTACGGAGCCCCAATTGTGTGAACGCGACTCGCTCTTGGCCAGTTTTTTTTTCCTTTTTTAGGGTTCCGTACCTTATGAGGTTACCGTCTCTCGGTAACCTAAGGATAATAATATAAAAATAAGGTAACCGAAGGATTTTCTCAGGAACGAGTGGACCTAGCAAGTTGAAATTTATACCAGCTCCTGAAGTCTATAGTCCCTATTAGGTGTATAAAAATCAAGGTCCTGAGTCAATACTATAAAAAGATATGGGCAAATTTAAATTTTCGCAAAAACTTGTAAGTACCAAAATTTACCTTAATTTTCATTTGTATTATGGGGACACCTTTAATTTTCAACTTTTTTTTATTTTTTGGAATTTTACCTTTACTTGTGCTGAGCTAAGACCTTGCTTTTAACCAAAATTGACAATTCTAGATCAACCGCAAGTACCCTATAGGTTTTGGGTCGCAAACCTATATGGTAGTTTTGCCGTTTTGCCTTCTGGCTAATGTTATTGTTTTTTTCTACTGTTTTTGTGATGCCAGCTTTTGTTAAAAGAAATTCAAGGCATAAAGAAATTCCGCAACGCAACAGCTAGTATACTTAACGTACCTACAATATAAAATCGATATCGTTTTTACAAGCAAATTTCGCCAATACAAATCATGGTGGGAAAAAAAGTTGCTCCATAAAAACTTGACAAAGTTTTTCTTCAACTAAGACCTTTAACGATACAACTTTCACCAAGTTTTATTAAGTGGAAACTCTTGGTGATCTGTATAATTAATGACAATACTACGCATGGCCCCGATCACAATTTTATTTTACACTAGTTTCAACCCCTCGGTTTTACCGGCGATTCCTAGCGTTTTAAGGCGATGATAGCTCAGTGGTAGTGACGTCAGACGCCGCGGTGAAGGTCGTGGGTTCGAATCCTACAATGAGCATGAGCTTTCGGTGAAGGAAAACATCGTGAGGAAACCATAGCACTGTGGTAGGGTACTTTGTAGTACCCACCTGGCTGACTACCACCCTCAAGTTAAAAATCTGTCGCCAAACACCTATTGGTGTGTTCCGGCAGCTGCGCACGAGAGCCAGTTCCTTCTAGGCTTTGTGTGCGTACCACCTTCGGCCACATCATCACTTACCATAGTGAGATTGTGGTCAAACACAAGCCTATACAAAGTAAAAAAAATAAATAATAATAATAATGTTATACGCCAATAAATTAACGCCACTATTTGATTTCAGGGTATGAACTATCTGTGTGCTGATTGTATATAAATCCCTTCATCCTATACGATGTGATTGAATAACAAACATCCATCCTAACATACGTACAGACATAACACATAAACATAGGCAAATAGAAACTTTTGTATTATTTAATATTAGTAGAAAAAGTAGTCATGAAATGGACCTAATTAGCGTTGTAATTTAACTCTAACAGAGATGGAGGTTTACAATCAGCCTAGTATTTTTTTGTTTGAACCAACCACACAACCTCACCATGATATGTGATGATGTGACCGAAGGTGGTAAGCACACAAAGCCTAGAAGTAACCGGCTCTCAAATGTTCAGATGCTTGGCGAAAGATTTTATACTTGGTCGGTAGCCAGCGAGGCGGGTACAACAAAGTAACCTACCACCGTTCAAAGGTTTGCTCATGAGTTTTGGTTCTTAAGTTCAATCCTAATATAATTATCATTCAACAAGAACTGTATTTAGTTAGGTAATACTTTGGTGTCGGTGCTTCTCGGTTCGGATGAGATCTTGGCAGTTAAATTTCTAAACCCCGTAAAACCTCAGACTGATATATTTATTGAAATCTTTAAAGCCGGTAGTTATTCAAGAAACCGATGGCATACAAGCATTTTTTTCTTTTATAGGTATATGATATGATATTAACTAAATGAGAATTAAATGAAAATGAGTATATAGTATAAGTATTCAACAACTTCCCACTTGGAAATATC
This sequence comes from Tetheella fluctuosa, assembly GCA_951216915.1. NCBI lineage: Eukaryota > Metazoa > Arthropoda > Insecta > Lepidoptera > Drepanidae > Tetheella > Tetheella fluctuosa. Next base: position 3,589,430 of record OX578237.1, read on the forward strand.
AACTTCACTCTCAAAGCTCATTTTCTACATAGACCAAACTCTAACTTTAACAACTGCATAACATTAAGGCTGCGCGTCCGTCTAATCAACATTGGAGCGCACAAAGCGTAAGTATACATTGTATTGATACCTTCTTTCATTAGATTGGCAATGTCTTCATTTTATTTATTTAAGAGGTACACCAACAGCATACATATAAAAACATTTTACAAACAAGATACATGGTTCATATTTATGCCTATTGTATACACAGCATTCGTAGAAGACGCTGACAACTACTAATACAGTTTATTTAAATTAAAATGAAAATGTAATTATAAAATTTAAGATTAGAAATAAGCAAGAGCTAATTAATTAGTTAATTCAATTTGATAAGAACTGCCGATTACATCATCCGCAATGAAAACTGAATAGAATTTCCATAGTGCGAGAGCACATCAGTCCAGTACTGGTTCAACTGACATAAAATGTCGATACGAAATCAATAACTAGTGGATGCACTCCATCGGTAAGTCGTAAATGCCGACGCGACGCTCCGTACGTTCAGTACGCTCCGATGCCGACCAAATGGACGTGCAGCTTAAGCTGCGTTAAAATAATGGTTGTGAATATTATATTCAAATTCGAACATAAAAAGTCTTATACGTTCTTGTAGTACGAAATTAGAGGTTTTTAAAATTGAAAGACAGAGAGAGATAGAGTGAGACATTTTCGCATGTATCTTCTCTGGGTCACTTAGTAATTTACTTTGTGACTCAGATACAAAACTAGATTAACTGAAACTGCCTGCTTCATTATCTGCTTATGTATTTTTTGTTAAATCGAATTTCTAATCAATACAAAAATATTTCCATTACATACTCATTGTAAATATTTAAACCATTTAGGTTTTGATCAATCATTTAACTTTAATTTCAATGCAGTAAAATATATGAGTTTGTGGTACTTACTTATATTATTCACTAACTGTTAAAACAGCATTTAGTTTGCGCAGCCGGCTCCAAGTGGTTTTATAAAGAGGAATATCATTAGACCGTTCTTTCGTTTCTCTAACAAAATTGCATAATGCGTTTTTAACTGTATTTCAAGTACCTACGTTCATTTAATTGCGAAAAGTTTTAAAGATTTTTTATGTTTATTTTATTATGTTCTAGCTTCCGCCCCGCGTTTTTACCCGCCCCGAGGAATGTTATGTTTTCCCGGGATAAAAAGTACTTTATATATTATGCCAGGGTATGATCTATCTATGTGCAAAGTTTCATCCAAATCCATTCAACTGTTTATGCGTGATTGAGTCACAAACATGCAAAATTTATAATATTAGTAAGCCCCACGGTTTTACCCGCGTTCCCGAGGGATATTATGTTTTCCCGGGATAAAAAGTAGCCTCTGTGCTATTCTAGACTATAATCTATATTTGTGCCAAATTTCATTAAGATCCCTTCAGCCGTTCTGGCGTGAAAGAGTAACAAACAACCATATATACATACAAACATTCGCGTTTATAATATTAGTAAAGATTTTTGGATTTCATAATAGTGTTATAGTTTTTATTGAATCAAGGCAGATAACGAAAAATTATGTGTGTGTTGCTATAATACAATAAAAAATCAATAAAACAATAGTTTTGGTTCTTTAAGTAGATTTCAATACTATTTAACTAAACATTATCTTCAACATTAACTTATTCCTATTTTAAAATGGTATACAATTCCCCTGATGAACAACAGTAATGTTATTCCCAGTATTATCGCAGTCCATCTGGCAGAGGTTATAATAAGACTTTGTATTACTGGCGCACACTGGATCGTAGATCTTCGAACATACACAACTTTTGGCGTATGTTGCTTCGGTAATTGTAACTGTAGTAAGTTCGGTTCTAGAAAAAAAATATATCGAAAAAGGTTTCATAATGAAATTTAAATCACATTTTTCAATGACCAGATAATTTGAAATTAGAACAATTTTTGTATGAACATCAGAGGTATAGATTAATCTAAGGTTTATCCAGCGATTGAAAAATCTACCCTAAATGGTAAACATGTTAACTGCAATTACAAACTGTAAACAACATTCTATTCATTCTATGCTCATAAATTTATTAGGATATACTGGCTCGCAACGATAGCTATAAAAATAAACTAGGGGATTATAATCCTGAGACGTTCTCAAACACGGCCATGATCCCAAATAAAGTGGAACTTAAGTACCTCATTAAAATATATAATTAATAATAATACTGTAGTCTTCTAATCATAAAAAATATTTGTGATCCGTTTTGTGCATATTTTTTTGGATGTAGGTTGTATTTTCGCTGTCCAGACACTTGGATATCGAAAAGGTTCCGACTGAAAATCAGTTCTGAGAGTCTACTCCAAAAAATGATACACGATCGTCCGATCATTGTTTTCAAATATTAACCAATAGAATTGCACGTAGTTTACAGCTTGTCAGTTCTGATGATGAACAATCGTGTATCGTTTTTCAGAATAGACGCTCTGAGGTATGTACTGACCACATGCCTTGGAGTAAAGCTGAGTCGTAATACTTTTCGACATCACTTAATATTACAGATGTGACTTATGTGATAGACTTATTTTTTGTGTATTTTATAATAATAATCTTAAAATAGAGGAATGCAGGTGAAACTACGAGGCAGAAAGCTTGCAATATTAATGAAAGTGGATAGTTTTGTTTGTCTATTGACTTGTTTTCACGGCCTAATTACCAGACAGATTTCGATGCAAATTGGCTATGGGATAAGTTAGACTCCGGAGATGTAGAAAGGATATTTTTTACCCTAAGTAGGTGGGTAAATGCAAGTGGAATGTTACTTTCCCATACGCCCATTACATTTTCTCCCATGCAAAATACTACCAAAATCCCACTTCCAATTGCCGCTAAATTTATCCGTTTGAACGCAAGTGTCCGTCAATAAATCTCATTTAACCCTATCCTGAAAAGTGACAACAAAGATACCAACCCTTCTCTCAGTGCTTTGTCATTCGGCTTCTCGACTATTGAGCCCATGAAGGGGGTTAGTTTCGGCTTTTGATCTCTTTTTAGGGCAAGAGCTGTGATGAGCGCAGTGTCTGTAAATTGGTTGTCAAAAAAAAGTGTTTAGGTGGGTTTTTTTATCACGAATTTCTTGACACGACTTCACTATTAATCTTACTTCCTACTTATACTACTAATATTGTTGCAAATTAAAAGGATCAACATATCATCTCTTTTGGCCTTAGCTGAAAATCAGCGCTTCAGTGTCCCACTCTGCAGCATAAATTTGACCACAAACAGGTCGTAATCATTTGTTATGTGCGTATTTACCGACTACATCACCATTTACCATGATGAGATTAAATAAATATTCTGGGACATTATTCCTCACACACGGCCATCTGACTCCAAACTAAGCAGAGCTTGTACTATGGAAGCCAGATAACTGATATACTACATATACTAATTTTCTTTTGTAAATACATACTTATACAGATAATTACACCCAGACTCAGGATCAACAGACATGTTCATGCACACATATGTCTGTCCTGAGTGGGAATCGAACCCACAACCTGCGGCGTGATAGATAGGGTATCTTACCAACCACACCAACCGGCCTGTCAAACACAAGCCTATACATAGTAAACAAAAAACTTTATAAGGAAAATTTCTAAATTAATATTTAAAATTCTAAAATACTATTTCTTAAATTGGCCCCCGTATGCTTTAGGCTTTGATTTTGTGTGATTCTAAATAAATAATTATTTAACAAAAATATAAAAATATTATACTTACGTAAACAAAATAGAACCAACCACGCCATATCTTACTTTACATGGAAATGGCCTGAAATCTGATATCATTTAATTACTTCATAACACAGTCGAATTGATTTCGTGAAATCAAATCAGAAATAAAATAGTATACTTAACCAGATTGAATCAAGCAAATCAATTCAATTAGTCTCTTTATTGACCTGGTTTCTTTGGAATTCTAATTACATTATTCGTTTTATATATTATACAGTATGTAGCAGAAAGGTGAACTAATATTGAAGGCATGTATATTGAGTAGAAAATATCCTGTAAAAGTATTCAATAGAAATTCGTAATGATTTTGGGATATTTACAAATTGAAATAATAATTTCACTAATATTATAAACGCTAATGTTTGTATACGTTAGACACGTTTGTTACGACTTAACTCCACGACGGCTGAACGGAATTGTGTGAAATTTTGCACCCAGATGCAATATGTCTTGGATTTAGACTTAGGTTACTTTAACCCGGGAAAAGATAAGATCTCTACGGAACACGAATGAAACTGCGGGGCGAAAGCTAGTACATTTATACATTTTGGCCCATCTGTTTGCGACTGATTACTAAGGCATGAAACCAAATGGACCTTGACTTCAGCCACAAATATGTCAGATAGAAGATATACCTAGGAGCGAATAAGAAAAACTTTAATGTTGTTTTACTCCAAAACTGTTGAGTTACGGACTCTTATACCTTGGCATTATTGTTTCACCTGTTTGTTAACGCTGTACAGAGATATAAAATCATTTGACGTGCCGGTTGGCGTGGTTGGTAAGATACCTATCACGCCGCAGGTCGTGGGTTCGATTCCCATTCAGGACAAACATTTGTGTGCATGAACATGTCTGTTTGTCTTGAGTCTGGGTGTAATTATCTATATATGTATGTATTTACAAAAGAAAAGTAGTATATGTAGTATATCAGTTATCTGGCTTCCATAGTACAAGCTCTGCTTAGTTTGGGGTCAGATGGCCGTGTGTGAGGAATAATGTCCCAGAATATTTTATATTATTTAATATTTTTTACATGCTTATAGTTAAATATATACCTATATTTTCTAAGTTGTTTTGTATTATTAGAATAATGGGGATATTTTTTTGCAAGTGAAGCCTTGCATTATGCCTATTTAAGAGGATCTTAGATATATGTATTCCATAAGCATTCCACAATTGACAATTATTCATTCATCATACATTAACAACGTAGTACCTAACGTAGTTAATGAATATTTCTGATCGACAGTCGGCTCTACCGATGGAATCTAACTTGTTACAAGTGTCTCAGAGCTGTGAAAACCTTTACAAAATCCATGCGATGTTTTACGAGTTATAAGCACTCTAACGAACAAACAGAGAGAGATATTGCATTTTATACACCTGCATTCCCGGTATAAAAAAAACATCGACAAAATTATTGAATAACGAAAAATCGGTTGACTTGCTTTGCTCCAATCTCCCACAATAACTCAGAAGCAAGATCCAGAAACCAAATTAATAAAATAACAAGTCGATGGCAACTTACTGGATGGAAATTGCTTTCCATGAAAATATCTGGATAGGTTTGTCCCTTTGGGTAACATCTCCCCTCAAATACCAACATAGATATAAGAGATAGAACAATTTGAGTGAGATACAGCCGTTTCTCAGTACGAGTATTTCATGACATACCAGTAACATTTATCACCCGATCCCGTGAAAGAAAAAATGCTCTTACCTGAAAGAATTCTTTTACGTGAGATAGTGATACCATGTAGATAATAATATGTTTTTTTTTACGAGAATAAATCTTGAGTTCACTTGTTTATTGATGGATAACAATGAATCTTTAATTTGATATTCCATGCAGCCATCTAAGTCCTAACGATCAGATTATAATGATATTCGGTAGTGTCAACTGTAAATTTTATCGGTATCTTATCGATTTTTCTCGCAAACTTAACGATTTCTCATAATGTTTGCGAAAACTGCGACCATGACAGCCCGGTATCTAGGCTTGCATTTGTCGTGAACATCGTCATGGCAACCAATGTTTTTCGTTATTATTTAGCGATCGGTAGTTTGCGATGACATTTCATGTATGTCGAGACTGCAGGGAGATATTAGTATGGTGTTAGGTATTAGACGATTTATTATCTGTGATTAGTATCTACTTATATGACTATAACTTATGGCTCATAGTCAGCTATTTGATAAGGAACTCTATTACGTAGATAAGACATGAAAAGGTTTGAGTTAGGTTGGAACTGATGACGTCATAATCTAGTTTTACTTTGAATTTTGCGTTTTAAACTAAGACTTCTATTTGACCGATTTGTATGTAATGTAAGATAAAATTAAGTTTTGTTTTTTTAAGTTGTATGGATTTATTATACAACTGATAATGTATCCACTGAAATTTAAAAAATAAAAATAAATACAGGACGGGACAAACCATGACAAGGAACTAGTAAACTTTATTAGATACCAAAACATTCGTCTATTTTCCAGAAAAAAATATCAAACACAAGGCAAGCATATACCTACAACAAATCCCCAAACAAAGCCTAGAATTCTGGTGAATACGCTATCCCGCACTATCTAGTACAGATATGGCAACACTGCCTAAGAGTGAATAAAGCTGTGTACATTCATCTCAATCCATTCAACGCGGGCATCTGAAGCCTGATCGATCGCGAAATGTGAGAGAGACGATTTATAATAAAAACGTTCAGGCCTTTGGTACAGTGACACATAACTTTGTAGACTGTGCAACATAGACAAGATTTTAACGCTTTTAAATTTTACTAACTTTCCCGAGGAGCTTTAATTTTTACAGGATAATGCTGTGGCCGAAGGTGATAAGTATACGGAGCCTAAAAGAAAATTAGCTGGCCAGTGCAGTTGCCGGTAAACACTGGTAGATATGCTTGATATCAGAATCTACTTGTGGGTAGTACCTAATCAGTTGTTATGGTCTCCACACTATATTTACCTTCACCGAAAGCTCAAACATGGCCTTGCATAGTTGCTATCACGTTACTACTGTAGCGACGTCTATCAACACAAAAATAGGTAAGTGGCGCCACAAGATTCTATATCGCGCTATCAAAGTTACCTGAGCACTCGACATATGCACGAGTTTCAACAACATCCACCAGTTGGCCCGCAGTCCCCTGGCACGGTGACCTAGTCTGGCGGAAGATCTTCCCTTTTCAATGCAGAAGTCTACCATCTTGCTCCACCATACAACAACATTCATATACACATAAATGTATAATAAATCCATCGAGAGGAAATAAAAAAATATTGAAATTATTTATTGAATTAAAATTATTGTAATCAATTAAATGATGATTTGATTTACATCGCCATAATTACTAAAACCGACATGAAATTAAAATTGCACAAACCATTAAATTAACAATTTCCAAAAATAATATTATTATAATATATTTTAAATTACAGTTTAATATTTTCAACCGAAGAAAGAGATGTAATTCTAATGGTATTAAACATAAAATAATAATTTAATATCTGTTTAGTAGAAATAATAGTCAAGATAGTTTTTTTCATGTTTTACATAGAGGTTCACATACTCACGAATAAACGACAAACAAAGATAAAAACTGGCAACGAGGTAGTTCATAACTCGGAAGTAAAAGATATTTTTATTCCAAAAACGTGGGCAAAACTGCAAGGGATAGCTAGTTTATTATGTTGTGAAACAGAAAACAGTCTATTGGTGATCGACTCTATACTTGAAGAAAAACTTTAACGAACAAAGGATAAAGTTCATAAGGACTTTTTCTTAGTTGGCGATTCTATAAGTTTCCTCAATAGAAAAGTATTTCAGTAGACTATGTGTCGTTAGGTTTATTTCTTTATAACTAAGTATTATAAAATAAATAAGTCAAATAAGCTTTTGAAGATACATATTATATATAAATTAATATTTATCTTCTAATTTGTATAAATCTTTTTGTTGTATTCGTAATTGTTAGGAAAAGGTTTGTATGAATGAATTTTTTTGGAAAACTGGGAAATTTGAATGGTATTTTTTGTATGAAAATCTCAATAAAAATAATGTGACATTAATTTTGACTTTCTTTGAATTTTTGGATAAATGAAATCTTTGGATTAGATCCTTTAAAAGCAGCATTTTAAGGCACAAACTATGTCTTTTATCTGTGAATATATTATCTATGTATTCTGTAAGTATGTTGACTAATCTTTTTGTTTGTATGTCACACGTACACGTGCAAGCGGACCTTGATGCAAACGGTATTTTTCCTCGCTGCAATCTATTTAAAAGATTTATTGTGCCCGGCTTAAAAATATTTCTCAAGTCTTTATTTTCTTACTACTACAACTCTACAATGAAGCAAAAAATATTTCTTTTACCTATATAATAGAGAGTAATTAATCAATCACAGTGTATTATCCTACACAACTATAGAAGCAGTATGGTTTCAGGGACGCCATGTCGACATGGCAAATATAGTGTATGTAAGTATATGTTTAAATTAAAATAATGTAGTGCATTAGAACACAGGTTAATTATAGATAATGTTATAAAGAGACTACATAAATTGTGTCGCCAAACTAATGGTATGTACTGGCAACTGCTCTTTCTGAGCTCTTGTACTTTTTACCATCATAACTTACCACCGTGAGTTTGTGGTCTGGTCTACAATATGGAAAACACTGCATATTTAATAACGAAATTATCAATCGAAAACTTTATGAAACTGTATTTTATTTCAACGACACAGGAGTCGAGAAATCTTTACTTATTTGAAAAAAAATATATATAATATTTTTTTTTTACTTTGCTGCCTTTCTTGCCGGTTTTTCTCATTTGAAGGCCGACTTCCGAACCGGTGATAACTTCAGCATAGACGTTCACTCGTGCTCTTCTGAGGTCTAAAGTGGATAAATGGATTTGACTTTGACTTTCAAAAATATGCGAGATCCTGAATTTATTGATGATTGACTATTGCTAGAATAATGCCTACTACTTATATAATTATGCTACTTAAATGCTAATTAAATAGCAGTTGACGTATATTGTCTCTAAGCTGTCAGATCTTTACGTTCAATATTGAACTTATTCATCAATACCTCGTTCAAAATATGTTGCACTTTGTGAGTTGTTTCATGAAACAAACTTGCTACGTCCACCCGCAAAGGCTAAACTTACGCAAACTGAATTTTAATGAGTTAAAATATTATTTTTCGCTTCTGCATCGGAAATTTGTTAAGTTGTTCATAAGTTTTCTTGCGATGATATTTTTAACCGCAAATATTACTTTGTGTGGTAGTAAAATTGTAAATCTCTTCCATATTTTAGTAGTATTCAATATTCCTTACATAGCTGCAGTGTAAAGATTTAGCTTGAAAATGGGTACAACCTGGCTGGCTACCCCCTCAAGATGTAAATCAATCGCCAAGCACCCATCGGTGTATTTCGGCAACTGCACTTGGGAGCCAATTGTGAGTTTAATATGCACCATCGTCTATAATAATCACTTACCATAGTGAGATCGTGGCCAAACAGAAGTTTATACAATGTTCAAATTGTAATAAAACAACGTTTAGGTATAGATTCAAAGTTTAATGCCTGTAGGTAGAGACTCTACGTCTCTACCTCTATGTGCTTGTTGTCCAACAATATCCCGGGATAAAAAGTAGCCTATGTCGCTCTCCAGTCCATAAATTAGCAATTTCTATGCAAAATATTATGTTGCGTGAAAGAGGGACTAACCGATATACTAACAAAGACAAACACACTATCGCATTTATAATATTAAATACTAGTTTTTCGCCCGCGGCTTCGCTCACACAGAATTTATAACATTCTAATAATATAAAGTAAATTCCAAAAATCACTTTTTTTGCAACATCTGATTTCAATTAAACAAAGCCTATATTCTGCTCCAAGGTAATCTCTATCTCTTTGTAAAAACTACATTACTTTATTCTTTTTTAATTCACAGATTATTGGTATATTTATAACAAAAATACATTGAAGAACTTGCTGTCTTTACTTGCGAACAAGTTAGTGTATTTTAACCGACTTCAAAAAAGGAGGAGGTTCTCAATTCGGAATTCAGAATCGGAATCTTTTTTTATGTATGTTCCCCGATTACTCGAAGACGCCTGAACCGATTTGGAAAAATATTTTTTGTACCTGAAAAGTATTTTCCAGGTGGTCCCAAAAACAATCGAGAGCAACCCTCAAATTTTATAGGGACGCATAATGAGCTTTATACAGGGTGATTTTTTATCACTACTTGCAGGGGTGGAAGTACTCATCAATGTGAACAACTTTTACTATGGGGCTAACTCTGATATCGCGTAAAATAAAACGGTTGCTTAATACATTTTGGTCGAGTAGGTATTGAACATTTGTATGGATCAGCTGATATTTTTTTCATGATTTTACAGTTAGTCCCATAATAGAAATTGTTCATTTTGATGAGTACTTCCACCCCTGCAAGTATTGCGAGTGACAAAAAATCACCCAGTATATTTTCTAAAACTATTCAAGTATTTGCGTCTAATACTCATCATCTCATGCTGCTGAGCTACCTCCTTAACTATTAAGAGTTAGTGAATATTTTTAAAATATTATAAGCTCGTATAGACCGCTACTTATGTTCCTTTGAGTTAGTCAGGTGAGCTGATAATGGAAGGTACAACTCCTTGTTAGTTCCTAACTATTAAGGGATAATTCTTAAAGTACCGTATAGACCCCTAGTTTTTATTCTATCTGATTATTTAGGTGATTGCAAATTTAAATTATTGTCGACAAGTGACAAATCTTGATAAGTATTCAATATTCAATACACAAGAAACTAAACTTTTAACAAAAACCAAGTTCTAACATTGTTATTTTATACTTATTAGTGCAAACCCTCTTTGACGTCGGTTTTGGTTTTTGTAGAATGTTAATGCTCTAAGAATTCTATAAAAAAATTCAAAGTTTACCAGTAACACCGCAAAACTGGGAATAAAGAAGTCTTATAAATACTTATAATATTTGTTAGGAAAAATAACATTAATAAACGAGACTAGTGAATGAGCAATACATCATGATGTTTATATTTCACAACTACTAAACGACCGATCAAAACTTTCCTAGACAATATTCCACAGAATTTTCATATTGTGTTAAATACAATATTTGTTTAAAGAACCTGACTGTTTATACAGCTACAAATGTGTACAATGTAAATACAACCACAATTACTGACTGGCAGCCTCCAGCAATAATAAATCAAAACTATATTAATATTATAGTACCTTTATGTGAACATGACACGTAAACAAAGTTGTTTAGATAAACTAAAATATTCAGCGGTGAAGGAATATTTTATGACGTAATAGACGCTTTGTGTGGGATTTCAAACCGTTGATTTTAAAACGGTAATTTCTACAATTTATATGCAAAGAGTTATTCGATAAACCTATGTCACACTTAACACGGAAATATTGCTTACCATGCCGAGAAAAAAAATGAGGCAGTCAAACCTTTTTAGATTGAAATCTACATACAATCTTCGAAATTCAAAAATTCAAGAATAAGTGTCTGAGACGTGTCTTATTTTGCAATAAATAAATGATTAACTCACTGGAAGTACCAAAGTGTTGAAGTAATAGAATGTGTTTTAAATACACTTCTTTGATCTTTGCTTCAATATTACAAAACTAAACTGACAAGAACTCAACTAAATTCATACCCTAACTTTATCAGCGCTAAAGTTAGATGACTTAGGTACCTGAAAACGATTGTTAACGATCGATGTTGCCATTCCCGAGGTCTTGTAAAACTTCAAGCATCTTTAGACCACCGCAAAAAAGGTGCAGTAAAACATGAAGTTTTAAAATAAGTAGTGCAGACAGTCTGAGTTGCCGAAACTATGTCGAAATTGCTCGGTGCACTTTTATGTAAAAAAAAGTCCTGGAAACACGCCAACTGGAGACAGCAAATAGTAAAGTTTGGTTAGGATGGTAAATGTGGAAAGATCTTATATAGTGGGTTCCCACCACGGTGGTAACGGATAGGACTAAGGACGCACACAACCATTTGACATGCAATAACCGAATAAAAATCACATATATTACTACCCAGATCTACAATGTCACCCATGGGCATGTGACCGCCCGTATTTTTCTGAATATTTATAACAAATTATCGAAAATTAACTTTGAAAGGGGTGGTCTGGTCTAACTTTAATATTTTTGTTACTTTACTTGTTTATTTAAATAAATACAGATTTTTTTATTAGAAAAAAATGTCTTCGACTCCTTTTTTTTCATAATTGATATTTTCTATAAAAATTGTTAGTTCATACGATAAAATAACTCATAAGATTTTAGAAATAATAAACAGAATCCAAATAGAGTCAATAACATCGGAGATATGGCAAAAAATGCAATGCGAGGTCACAAAAGCTACAAAAAAAAAAATTATAGCATGAAAAATATTAAAGATAGACCTTTCAAAGTTAATTTTTGATAATTTGTTAAAAATATTCAGAAAAATACGGGCGGTCACATGCCCATGGGCGACATTGTATACAAAAGATGAGAATTTAAATTAAAAAGAAATACAATATTACGTTCTTGAGATTTTTGTAACAGCAGCTCTTCAATTAAACCGTAATTTTCGAATAGATACAAGGTGGACTCTTTCGAGAAATTTAATGTTCCTTTGACTTTGAAAGTATTATTTCTAAAGTCACTTTATCAATCAGCTTGCAATGATTACGACAATAATCCCCAGTGAAGTCTACTACGTGAAGACATTTTAAAATTTTCGTGACATTGACCAGCGATTTGTGAAATTATAGCTATTATTATGATTTATGGTGAGTGGAAAATAAAGAAAGGAAAGAAGAATATTGAAATACAATATTTCTTAGACAAGGTTTATCACCTGTCTCGTGTAAATCACTTCATTATTCAGAGAAACCAGTCACATTGGAGACAAAATCACTCTGTATAGGCACAGAGTGATTTTGTTATCACTGGCAATACTTGTAGGGGTGGAAGTACTCATCAATGTGAACAACTTTTATTATAGGGCTAACTCTGATATCGCGTAAAATAATATGGTTGCTTCATACATTTTGGTCGAGTAGGTATTGAACTTTTGTATGGAACAGCTGATAATTTTTTCATGATTTCACAGTTAGTCCCATAATAAAAGTTGTTCATATTGATGAGTACTTCCACCCTTGCAAGTATTGCCAGTGATAACAAAATCACCCAGTATATAATTATAGCGACCCGCCCCGGCTTCGCACGGGTAGCAGAGCATATTACGCCAATTTTTTTGATAAGCATAAATAAATTATATAACCATAGCTTCCGCCCCGCGGTTTCACCCGCGTTCCCCAGGGATCTTATGTTTTCCCGGGATAAAACGTAGTCTATGTTCTTCTCCATACCATAAGCTATAGCGCCATCTATTGAATACTTACTCAATCCAGTCAACAGATATCGCCATCTGTTAGAATCGTTTGGAGCTAACAGATAATTATGACAGTCAAGTAATAGACAAATAATTTGCAATAAAATAATATTGCGACTATAAATTGAGATGTAAGCTATCCTATGTTTCAATTTGGATCAAATTGCACACGGTGTGCAAATCAAATTTAAAATCGGTTCAGTAGTTTAGGAGTCCATCGTGGACAAACAAAGATAACACAATGAGCTTCTCGAATCGCTTGCAACCTGATCCGGCTGACTCCCAGCAACTCTGTCCAGGGGGTCTAATATCGCAAAATTTGCAGCTTCATACATACTTTATATCTGAATTAAAAATGGTAAGTACTTAGCAACAGATTTTCAACTTGAGAGTGTTTGCCAGCCAGACAGGTATTTCTTCTCTACTCTACCACCGCGCTATGGTTTCCTCACGATGTTTTCTTTCAGCAAAAGCTCAAGCTCATTGCAGGGGTTGAACCCATAACTTTAGATGTCACTACTGAGCTATCATCACCTTTATCTTTATTATAATCGTTTTAATTCAATTCCGATATTTATGACGGGCCGGTTGGCGTGGTTGGTAAGATACCCTATCTATCACTCCGCAGGTCGTGGGTTCGATTCCCACTCAGGACAAAAAATTGTGTGCATGAACATGTCTGTTTGTCCTGTGTCTGGATGTAATTATCTATATATGTATGTATTTACAAAAGAAAAAGTAGTATATGTAGTTTATCAGTTATCTGGCTTCCATAGTACAAGCTCTGCTTAGTTTGGGGTCAGATAGCCGTGTGTGAGGAATTATGTCCCAGAATATTTATGTCCCAGAATATTTATTTATGAAGTATGCGAAGTTGCAAATGTGGCCAAATTAATCGCTCAATTGTCGGTCTTCCTTCTCGACTTTGTTATGCTAAGTAAACATTATTTAATTTTATAAGTAAATTCTCAAATTTTTCACGAAAATCAGAAATATTTACAAGGATTGCTAACAAAGATAATATAATGGGTATTCTGGAACTGTTAACCAGTGGCTTATTACGTAAAATGTTGGTAGTTATGATAATCGTTGCAATATTGTCATAAAATTGCGTATTAATTTATTTTTTATTTTTAGTAAGTAGTCCTTTAGCTGGGACATCGGTTTATGATTTTTTTTTTTTCACAAAACAAATACAATGCAGTTTTATAAATGTCAATTCTAGGTCAACCGGAAGTACCCTATAGGTTTTGGGTCGAAAACCTATATGGTAGTTCCCGTTGACCTAGAATCACGAAATTTGGCAAAAAGCAAGGTCTTTACAGTACAAAACAAAAATAATTAAAGGGTGTCCCCATACATACATAGTTGACGCCAAATAAGATAATCCTCTGAGTTGTATGGGCGCTCATATAATTTAGATGACTAGCTTAATTGTACGGAACTCTCGGTGCGCAAGTCCCACTCGCACTTGGCCGGTTTTTTTTTTATCAAATCGGTTCGGTATGAGACGGAAGACGAAGATACAGACTAACTTTTGCATTAATGAATAAGGACACTTGGTATTTCGTGTCAACTGCGCAGCAAATACTAACGAATAAATGAATTTATAGGTATAGTGTGGTTAAAATATTGAACTTATTTTTCCTTTGTATGGGCCTGTGTTTGACCACAATCACTTAACATAATTTTTAAACCCAAGAAACAAGATAATAATATTTAGATGATTGGCAATTGTACAACTATTGTTTCTGTTTATTTACTTAATAGCCCGCTTGTTTTTCCTTGGTTGTACCAGAGCCGTAAAACTATTTGCAACTGTCTTTACAAAAACTTCACTATCGTATTGTTTCTGGAGATAGTCGCTTGGATTTTGGCTGAGGCTTATCTTTTGTTTAACTTGATAAAACAGTCGGAATATTTGTTTTTATTATATACTAGCGTCAACCTCACTGTTTTAGCGCCCATTCGGGATGAAAAATACCTATCCTATATCCTATTCCAGGACCTAAAGTATATAACTCATGCAAAAATCCCATCAGCACATAGATAAAGATAGAGACAAAATGTTCGCATTTTTAATATTAGTAAGAATAATAGGATAGGAAGTAGGACATGTAATGATAACTATCATACTTATCATCAGGTGGACAGCCTGTCTCACTTCTGACATAAAAATAAAATTAATAAAAAAAATAATGCCATGGCAAAAGTCATTTGTACCTATACTAAATTGTGCTTTAGCTATCGGTGAAGGAAAACATCATGAGGAAACCATGTCTCGGAGGTTACTATCTTCAACCACAATATCACTTTTCATGGTGAGATTCTGTCCATCACTATCTGTACATATTAAAAAACAAAATCCCCTCGCCACGTCTGTCTCTCTGAACGCGATAAACTTAAAAACTACTGAACGTATTTTCATACAGTTTTACCAATGGACAGATTGATTAATGACGAAGGTTTAAATATGTAATATATGTATACAAGGTTTTGTGTAAATCGACTGAAACATTACGATGATTATCGAAGATGTCGGAAAAGTCATATGGGCTGGCTGCTTTACTGTCGTGCGCCAGTAGCGTGTAAATCAATCGAGTGATATAATTATGCTTGCTTCTGCCCCGCTGTTTCCCACCCGTTCCCGAGGATCTCATGTTTTCCCGGGATAAAAAGCCTATAGCCTTCTTCGATAAATGGACTATCCAACACAAAAATATTTTTACAATTGCAAATCGTAGTTCCTGAGATTAGCGCGTTCAAACAAACTCTTCAGCTTTATAATATTATAGAATAGATGTAGACGTATATGGTCTGCTGGCTGCCGGAGTGGGTCGCTAGTTTTAATAAAATATAAAGAAATACCCAGCTTTGTTAACATGCCTGAAGATTTGAATAACGAGATATTTTTCTCCAATTTTTATTTCAAATCTTTTAAGTCTATAACAATTTATTGCCATTGAATTCTTAAACGAAAATAACAATATTTTATTGAGTTGAAAATTACTTTTAATAACGATCAAAATATTAAAAAGAAAAAAAACGTTTTTATTCGTGATGTTTCATTACAGATCTTTCAACCCTATAAAAAATTGGAGCTATTATACTGGAGCTTTTTCTTCATGAATAAAGCTTGCTTTGATCCCGGGTAAGGCGTTTTATCATTGGTTAAACATTCACCTATTATCGGGGATTTGAAGACCATTTACTTAATGCATCTCTGCTTTGACTGTCGATATTTGGAATTTTAAGTGAGGGCTTTTATTCCAATTTGTGACTTGAATTTTTAACCTTTAAAGGCTTTTCAAACCTGGTATTTTAAAAAATAAGTTTGATTAATACTTTTTTTTATAATAATGAATTTTAAAAGTGAAATTACTTTGGGCACGACTTGAGTATAATCTCAAGGTTGAATGAGTTATATGTAACGGAAATATAACATTTTGTTGCTATGGGACTTATCCATAGTTTTACGACTTTCGCTTGAGAAATCGCTTGAATAAGAGGGAAAGCACAAAAACCTCTTTTGTTGTATACCATCACTATGAAATATACCTATCGGGGATTTAGATTGACAATCAGCAATATCAAAACTCGTCTTTGAAAAAAAACTGGTAAAATTCAACCCAGCATACATCATTTATATTAATGTAAAATAATGGCCAAATTACAATCAAAGATTCCATGGATGCCTGCGGGTTTAACACTTCTGTATTTAGATGATTATTGTATTAGTAATAAGGTATACATTTGCATGTAAAATGGGCGAGTGCGTCCGTGAACAGCGCATTGGCAAATCACTATAGATAAATAGCATATACACAGTCAGTTCTCGTGAACTAATGACTTGCAATTACTATACTTTATAATTTCATATTCAAATTAGTATTCTAGATAACAAAACCTATGTAAAATCTCACGCACCAAATATTTACAAAGGCGCACAAGCAGTTAAAGGTTAACAACCTATCAAAAGTTATGAAAATATTAATTAAAAGTTGCCGTACCTACTCTAAAATGTTTGAGACTCGTAAACGACAGCAATAGCTCTGTTAACGATTCCGTTTCACTCTTTCTTTTCCTTTTCAGTACATTTTTGGGTTTACTTCATAATGGATGTTTATCGTGTTCCAAAGAGATTTCATTTTTTTATAAAACTTTTCATTCTCTATTTAAATGCAAAACTGTTCTTGACTGCAGGATAATATACACAAGCTATTTAAAAGATGTGTTAGTTACACCGTTTATAACTCAAGAACGGCTGGACCGATTTTTATGATCTTTGATTTGTTGGATTTGTCTCTGCTCCGAATAGCAGAATAATTATTAAAACATCAGTTTTTTTTATCGAAAACGTGGGGAACAGCTAGTTAGTTAAAGACTTAATCTGTGATTTGTCATGAATAACTACATAATAGAATAAGAAAATCATATTTTCGTTACACCTTAAACCACAAGAAATACAATAAAAAGCTAAATATTTTCAGTAAAAAAATCGTTTGTACGTTCGTGCAACAAGGTTCGTAGTAGATTCAGCTTCATATTCGTAGTAACAGAAAAAAAACACTGTAGCGCCGACAGCTGAAACAATGTCCCAATTTGATTAAATCCTCTCAACAAAGTTAAATTAATCAAACATCTGCAATACTTTGGTGCGAAACAGGGGAGATAGGGGTAACAGGGCACTTGGCATCTGTACTTAATTTTTTTTCCTCCATTGTGCTCTTTCCTAAATCAATTTGGGTTTGACAGACACTTCCAAAAAAAATTGATTGGAATTTTATTCAATTGATTTATCTTAGTATATTTTTCTATTTTAATTTGATTTAATTGATTTCATTTTCAGTCTTTGGTTTACAAAAGTACAGGGTCTATTTAGCTCGAGGTCAATTGGTCAATTGGTCGAATGTGAGTTGACCCAAAATATATTTTTTAAATTTTACTTTAGATTTGAAGTCAAAGCCATTTATTCAGTTCAGGCGCTAGAAGGGCACTTATGAACGTCAAAACTACTGAAGTTACCACCGTTTCGGAAGTCACCTTCAACTGAGAAGAACCGGCAAGAAACTCAGCAAGGTTACATTTTTTATATATTTTGTTTTTTTTTTGGACAGTCTGACAATGTTGGCTTTTTTTTCATTATATAATATGTTTAACCATTTTTAAAGAAAAGAGTTTGTAGTTTTTCATCAGGAGAGATTATTATTTTTTAACACATCAGATTTAACTCAGTAATCAGGCACCAAAGTAGTTTCAATGTCTCAATAGTTAGTGAGCGTATCTCAGTCTCTCAAACAAAATACTAATCCAGGATAATAGAGATTTAAATGAAAAAAAAATACAAATATCCCTTGCCTGGTTCAGAATCATAAATTCAATTATGTCAATATGTTTCCAATAATTCCCTTTCCACCCAAACATTTTGAAGCGGAACGCAAGCACTGCCTAGATGCGCTTTTAATTCTTACAAATTGTTCAAAAGACAGCCGTTTTACTTCCGCATTGCGGTATTACGAAAGAGGGATTTATATACATACAACATTTTATCACACGGATTCACCCGAATTTTAAAATTAATTATATAAAAAGTTACATTGAACTAAGAAGATAACTATCACAACTAAATACAGGCTGAATATTTTCAGATTTCATAATATCAAAACCTAAGTGGTTCGGTATGCCAAAACCTGATGGCGAAGGTGGGTTCGAATCCTACAATGAGCTTGAGCTTTCGGTTAAGGAAAACATCATGAGAAAACCGTAGCACGATGGTGTTATGGTTTCTATGATGGGTGAAGGTGCTTTGTAGTAGCCGCCTAGCCAACAACATATTGCTAATGCACATAGGTCGTGACCTAGTCACCCAGTGCCTACCGTCGTAACCACTTACCATCAAGTGGATCGCCTGCCTGCTTGTCTACTCTCCGACGTAAAAAAATACGTGTGGCACTCGGGGACTGCCGCGGTAAAGCTATTGCATAGCATTTTTTATCAACTTATGCAATTATTATTTATTTATTTTTTATTTAGGCAGTTTTTTTTCTTTTTTTTTTTCTTTGATATTTTTCAAGTTTTTTCTTTGATATTATTAGATACCTAATACACCTATATACTTTTTACTGTTCTCACAAACAGCATAGTGTGTGTAGGAGGTTTTTGCGTTACGGAATTTTTTCGTTACGAAATTTCTTGATTCGGTCGCCGCGCTGAAAGCCCGAAGCCCGCGATAAAAGCTATACAATAGCTTAATAAAACTTTGTGTTACCACAGTCTACGTAACTCTTACAGTCGGCCAACGGACACGTCTTGACAGAGCAATCGTGTGGGGCTTGCGGGGTGAGAGGGGGGCGGTAGCGACCCCAAGCTGCCATATACTCGCTTGGGACACAATGCAGCAATGGTGAATGCCTATACAAAGCGGCATTTCGCGTGACTTCAAACGCATATTATTATCACAGTCTATGTAACTCTTTCTTACAGTCAGCCCACAGACACGACTAGACAGAGCAATCGTGCGGGGCTTGCAGGGTGAGAGAGGGGCGGTAGCGAGCCCAAGATGCCATACACCCGCTTGGGACATAATGGAGCAATTAGGAATGCTATACAAAGCGGCATTTCGCGTGACTTCAAACGCGATAGAGCACTGTATGTAATTACGCTGTGTTGTTATATTATACATTGAATAAATACATGAACAAATGAGATGGTACCTTTGTATGTAGGTACCTATATTTTTGCAAGTTAGAATAGACTTGTGTTTAAATGCGTCGCCTCGTGTTTTGCAAAGTATTTACCCAAATTTAATTAATATACATCCACAATATAGATATATTATACTTATGTGACTACCTGTTTTATGCGACTAATTGTTTCTAATTCAAAAGTCTCTTAAAATATTTAC
Source organism: Tetheella fluctuosa (assembly GCA_951216915.1). Lineage (NCBI taxonomy): Eukaryota > Metazoa > Arthropoda > Insecta > Lepidoptera > Drepanidae > Tetheella > Tetheella fluctuosa. The sequence goes on from OX578237.1 coordinate 3,609,609, forward strand.
TGATATATTGAGATTGTGGTTTAACACAGCCTATATTGGTTTACATTGTAAAAAAAATATCTGAAGCAGGGTTTCGTTGAATAGGTCTAGAAAATTGACAATCAGGTTTCTTTGAATTTTTTTCGATAACATTTACGAAATAATAGGTTCTGATGGCTATGTCGATCAGACCAATAACCTGGTGAAGCTCGAGTTAAAGAGTTCCATTAGTTAAAATCACTATCAAAATACAATGAATGAAATACTATGACTCGGCTATATTGGCTGTAGACTATATTTTATTACGATTTTTTTTTCAATATGGCTATTTTTACAGTTTGGCTGTTTTTGCAAAATGCGTTATAAGCATCTAATAATAATGTTAGGAACGTGTAGGTAATGCTGAATTAGCAAATCGGAGGTCACGATTGGAGCCCCGCCAAGTCAAGCGAAAGGCCGTTACCGGTAACCCTTTTCTAGAAGAGACTCGCACACATAAACATTTTATATCTCTGTTACATCAACAAGTCAAAGCCTGATTACGATTGAAATGTGTAATTAAAATTTAATTTTATTAAAAACTTGGCAATCACGAACCATGAGGATATACTGTACCTGCTGTCAACTTACATCTTACTGTATAGCAGATAAATAAATTATTAAAATTTTAATCAAATTTATTTGTAATCCAAGTGCACCTTGAAGCCACGTGCCATGCGTTCGATTCCCAAGTTTATTATTTACTAGCTTCCGCCCCGCGGTTTCACCTGCGTTCCCAAGGATATTTTAATTTCCCGGGATAAAAATTTGTTATGTATAATATGTAATATGTATGTATGTAGTAGGATTTTATGTAGTCCGAGATTGGTAATTGCTGGAGGAACGGCACAATGTTCACTTTATTGTTTAGAGAAAGGGAGTACAGCATGGGGTTCTTCAAGAAAGGTGTGAAGAGATTTTTGCAGGGTCGGCAACGTGCGAGTGATGCCCCTGGTGTTGCAAGCGTCAATAGGCTACGGTAACCACTTACCATCAGGCGGGCCGTATGCTTGTTTGCCGCATATACCTCTGCCTATTGCTTTAGCTATAATGGACGTGAAGTATAAAATCAGGTTCTTTAGTAGTTACTCTTAGGATATCATTTCATTGTGGTAAGTAACAATTTGGACAAAGTTCAAAGGTGGTATGCATAAGCCTAGAAGGAAACATACTTTCAGGTCAAATTACCTTTTTAAGTATCATATAATCTGCCATGTTAAAAACAGAATAAACATAGCCTAAGTATACTCTTTGAGAACTGAATCCAAAATAATAGCGTTTCCAAAACTTTGAGGACATCTATTTTACCATCCAGGCCTCATGAGCGATATAAAGATTAAAATCTGCTAATCCCCATCCCTTTTAACGCAGATTAAGTTATGAAAAACGCTCAGGTCGCCAACCTTTACGTAGAAAGTGGAAAATTAAACTGAATTTTAATAATCTTGAAAGAAATTATGTTTTAATGACGTCAAAGTATCCTATAGTAGGAAATTACTTAATTTTGTCTCGAGTTTAAAAGGTTGTTAGGGTAATAGAGTAAATGATTCCAGACGCTTTATAAATTTAACTACATATTTTTTCAGAACTTAAATTATTTTTAATGAAATATAAAATGAACGGCATATAAATTCAAAAGGGCTTCACCCTTTACATATTATAAAACTGATACATTTCTATATTTATGATTAATAGAAGCTGTACCTACCACAGGCTGTACATTTAATATAAATATATTCGGCTAATATACTTTTCAAACGAGTAACGATGTGAGAGCAAACATGCGTTTCTTTGATTCAGTTGTATGTAAAGAAAATGAAATATTTTTAATTCGGTTAAAATATATAACAGTTGTCTAATAATCAAGACACGATTGAAATAATTTCGCTCGAAGAAAAGAAATCGCAAAGCTACTATAATAAATAGTATTTTGAGAAGAAAAATATATCACAATTATATGATACTATTTTTCTTGTAATATATTAATAAAATATTGTAGCCATACTATAATCTATCACCACGATTTTATTATGTTTTTTATTTCTTCACTTTAACACAAATTCAAAATACGTGAGGCCGCGAGTCCACACATTTAGTAGGTTAACCCGCTCAGTCACGCTAAAACGCCTTTACGCTTAAACCCGATTAAAGCCTTTAAGGCTTTAGAAGGCTAAAGAATAATATTATCTATATAGGATATAAAAGAGCTGACTGACTGACATATCAACGCACAGCCCAAATCTCTAGGGCTAGGACCGTGGAAATTTTCATTAGGATTTCTTTGACACTGTAGGTGAGCACTAAGAAAGGATGTTTGGAAATTCAACTCATAAGGGGGTAAAATAAAGGTTCGCGCGTGAAACTGCGAGGCGGAAGGCTAGTAAGTATACTTCATAATACCACAAAAATACACAATGCCGATGGGAAAGGTTCACAACAAGCTGGCAGTTTCCTCTTTAGATGAAAAAAATATATATTAGGTATACTCGGTCTGACCTCCGATTATATACTGATATACTATTTTTCCTTGTAAGTCGTACAAATGATATACATACATACAAAATAATTAAATTCATACATCACAATTAAATTAAAAACAATTTAAAAATTAACTTAACAGATTACAAATACAAATAATATCCAATAGATATGAAGCATAAAAGGGAACTAGTTCTCATTTCTTTCTGTCAGAATACGCCAGTATGTATGTAAGTACGTAAGTACTTGGCGACAGATTATTACAAAGAACCCTACCACAGCGCTATGATTTCAACACGATGCTTTCCTTCACCGAAAGCTTAATAGTAGAATTTGCACCTTCGCGATCTTCACCATAAGTTTACACCTATTGTATACACATTTTGTCACCTATAAGGAGATGAGTAAAATGTCAACACTAAGAAATAAAACGAACCCAAAGCGTGTGAACCGTGAACATAGCAAAGGTTTAAGTTACATTAAATGGTTAGTTTAGTAGAGTACCTTCGGAGGATGGTCCTAATGTGTAGAGGTTCCTAGCAAAGCCACCGCAGGGGTCAAATGACATGACTTGCTGTACTTTAAATTGTGTCGTTTTAAGTGATAAGAGGATGTCGATTCTATTTCAGGTTGTCTTGTCCTAAATGTTTCACTTCAATTTCAATATAGAATTTATAGCTGACACTGAATAACAGAAAATTAGAAGTGAATTGAAGAAAAATCTAATTGTATAATGTAGATATCTTCTTCTTGATGTGGCTCTCCACTACTGGAGGTTCGCCATCAGCTCAGCGAATCTAGACCTGTCTTGCGCCAAGCGGAAAAGTTGTTCAACGCTGGCAATTTTCGTCTACTCCCGGATGTTCCGCAACCACGACTTTTTTCTTCTGCCAACGCGTCGCTTTCCCATTACTTTCCCCATCATTATGAGCTGGAGTTGCTGGTATCTCTCATGTCTTAATACGTGACTGAGATACCCAACCTTTCTGCGTTTGATAATAGAATGAATGTAGGTATAGGATTGTGTATGTGTGTTAAGAATATGCTTAACAATACGGAGGACACAAACACTATCACTCCTACGCTGCTAGGCCTCACCAGCACCGGGCGGCCGGCGACGCAACTGCGGGTCGCCAAAGCGTCACTCACGATTTTGGAACCCATCGGTGACGGACTCTTTTGTTTTGTATTGGCTGAACAATAAACCACCCTATTTTAATACAGTCCACTTATTATTTTAACTAAGATTTTTATATCCACCGGACCCTAACAATGTGGGTTTTACATTCTCGTCAAATTTACGACGGTTAGTATAATCTTTAAATAGAACACGAATCAATTGAAATAACATAATGTTACCTGAGTAGGTACCTACTTAAAATTGGGAATTTATTGACAGCAGAAATGGACTACTGTATCACACTTAACATTATAAAGGCGAAAGTTTGTGAGTGTGTGGGTTTGTATGTTTGTTACTTCTTCACACTTAAATGCCTAGCCAATTTTGATGAAATTTGGTATGGAAGTAGCTGACACCCTGGATTAATACATAGGCTACTTTTTATCCGGGAAAAACATAAGATCCCTCGGGAAAGCGGGTGAAACCGCGGGGCGGAAGCTAGTTAAAAATAAAAATTAAGTTGTATGTGCAACAAAACTGAACATTTTATGACATGGACGTTATCTTACTATTCAAGTGCGTCATCTGAATGTTTTTTGCCTTTTGACATAAAAAAAATAACTAAATAATCATTTCAAATAATCAAAAGCCTATTGATTGTACCATCAGAAAAAAGGTTGGACATAACAGGCGTCCATAGCTCGTCCACTTTAGAAATAACCCGAGCCGGGTTCGGGTCGTTGTTTAGCGATTTATTTACACAATGATTGTCAATTTTCGGTATAGGTACATGTTTCGTCCCAAAGGAACATGCTTCTAATTTAGAAGTGTTCACTTAGACGCTGTCGTATTAGATTTGGTTAAAAGCCTCTTTGGAAATAGGCTGAAGATAGCGCAGGGTCATGTAAGATGTTAGTGCTAGACCAAATGGGACAAAACGGTCCATTCTAACATTATTTACTTCAAACACTACATTAATAATTAATCATTCATTTAGTTATTTCATTAATTTCACACTTTACATAAATTATTGTAACCGAGGAAGGTTTGTAATTTTCCTGAAATGTGTTTCTGTAAACTTACGACTATTACTTTGCGCCTCTTATGAAAATAAGATAAATTTAGAAATTACCTTTATTTTTTTAAAGGTACCAATCTGTTAAAATATAAGCTTGTTAATATATATATTTTTAATATCTAACTTCTACCTGAAAAAGCATCGTTCATTGTTCAAGGAAATATCATCTCCAAAATTCCATAATTTAATAAAAACTTAATCAAGTCAAAAAGTAATTTTAGGAAAATTACTAAAAAATATTCATTAAATCCAATTTGATCTCCTTCAGCGTAGTTACCTCATTTGCACATTAATCATTGGATATATTAATAATGGCGGGCCCCATTTCACATTTTTAATTTTCAAATATTATTTGACGGATGATTGATATTAAAATTTTTAGCGGAGGATAAAAATCCTAGACAACTTAAGATTGTAGAATGTTTTATTTAAATAGCAATTTTTTGACAACAGTGTAACAAAGATTATAAAAATTTACAGAGGAGCAGTTTAGAATCCAGATATGGACATTTGACATAAACTTTTCTTCCTCCACCTTATTCTTTATTCGAGAACTTCAAGTTTTCCGGCTGCTATAATTTAGAGCCAATTTTCTTCTAGGCTTTGTGTGCTTTGTCTTCTAGGCGTTTTATCACTTTCGGTCTGATCATTCCTTTCCACGGATTGTGGAAATCCCTGGTGCCTTGGTGATAGCAAGATGCTAAGAATATGAAGAAACAGAAGGGTTTGCTCATATACGCGATGTGAGCGTGCCTACTCTCGCAACATTTAGGAGAAATGGTAGTTGGCTTCTCTGAAATTCTCATCGAGGATTGAATCTGCTAACATTCTTCGGAGTGCGCGTCAAGAGCGACTAAAGCTACTCCGGCACTATTCTGTACAAAATGGTAGTGAATAAATTCAAAAGCTAAAACAACTTCCTTTTTAAATATAATAGTATGTTAATTACTAACAGGTACAATCATGAATAAAAATCCTATCAACTATAACGAACCTTTTCATAACTAAGCGCCAAATTCACACCCAATTTCTATTCAGTATTAAAACATGTATTCGTGGTTATATAGCGTCCGTAGAGCTTAAAAGTTTTGTTTAATGACCAAGTTTGGTTCATGTAAGCTTAAATGAGTTAAATAGAAAGCTTCATTTTAGCTTTATAATGTGTTGTTACATAAATATAAACATGGTTAATGGAGTTAGTTAGTTATGAACTGAAATAGGCAAGTGAAATGACAGGCCTTTTAAAGTGCTGATAAGCAATGCGGACGATATGCTCAATATTATAATGTTGGTAGAAACCAACTATGGATAAATAATAAATATACTGGTATATTCTTCACACGCGGCCATCTGGGGGACTAAAAAGGAAGCTCGAGCAATATTGCTAATGCTATTCATTTTTCCGAATTTACGGCAGATTAATCAATACCAAATCTTTTAATTTATTAAACTGTATACATGTGACTATTTGTAGTGACTTTTTTACATATAACATATTGAAATAAGTAGGAACTACCGAGAATTCGAAAAATGGATTGCCTTAGCAATATTGCTTGAGCGGCCTTTTTAGAGGGCCTGATCCCTAACTAAGCAAAGCATGTACCTACTATAGTGACCAGATAACTATTAAACTACATAGTTATACTACTTGTTATGATACATTGACAAGACTTCTGAGTGTGGTTTGATCTGTCAAACAGATAACGCAAATATTCATGTAGAATTGGAATCAAACCCAAGACCGGTGGCGTTAGCCATCCAATGAGGCAAGTATCACTATTAATAAATTAGCATTAATTTTAAATGTACTACATTTTATACCCGATCAAAAGTTTTATTTGCTGTGCCTAATTGTAGAACAAATTACTCTAGAAATCGATTTATTGTAAGAGCTTGCAGAAGATATAATAAACAATATCACCACATCGACTTATTTAATGAATTAATAAACAGATACAAGAAGCACATACATAATGTTACGTATGATGAGTAGATTACTTAATTATTTTTGTAATCTCTTGTTACCTTTTGGCTACTCTAACTATATTCATTTTTTTCATTTTTGTTTATTATTTGTCTCTGTTGCCATTCTATGGGTTTAAACTTAGTTTGTTGAACCGTTCTTTTTCGTTATCTGCGTAAATGTTAGTATATATTTGTGGAAACTGTATTGGCTTATGTATTATCTTTATGTATAAGTTATAATTGTATTATTTATAAGCTGTTTGTTTCCCTTAATAAATAAATAAATAATCATGTATAAGTAATACAAAATATCAGATGTTGAAGAAGAAAAAAGTTTCGATCAAACTTGTCAAAAAACTAAAGTATAATTTTATTTGTATTGTAGTACTTGCCACTGCATTGCAGTATTTCAGTTTATTTTATTAAAGTTGAGCGCAAACTCAACATTTCATGAATGCATTTCGATAATACAATGGAGTATTGTATTTAAAAATTATTAACTTTGTATTGAGACGGGCGTTGTAAGACCAGTTGATACAACATTGGCCTTAATCCAGAACTTGTAACGAAGTATTGTTTACTGGACAAAACTTTTTACATTTAAGAAGGTAGGTACCATATTAGAATTAATTTATAAAAGGATTTTTAGGACGTCTTTTAATATGAAAAAGATTTAAATATACACTACATAGGATTCCATAAATTCAAAGGTATATTAATACGATATTGCAAATAAATTTACAACATCCACAACTTTCCACAAAGCCGGAGTATCGCGACAAATCCTTGAAAATCCACAAGTCTGTCCGTTTCATAGATTTATTTATAAAAGTGACTTTTGAGACCGTATTTTCAGATTCTACACACGGGAGTGAAGTCCAAATGTTTGCAGTTGCTGTGATATGCATGATAGAGGCGTCGCTTGTAAGAATAAAATATGACAGTTTGTGGAGCTTTGAAATTATTTTAGGACACCAGCCTACATTCTCTATATTATAAGATTAGATATCATCGCGTATTGTATTAACATTTTTAGCCTAGGCTTAAGAAGATAACTGACTTACTTAAGTTTCTGTGTCCTCTAGATGGGGTCCACAGTGCTTTGTCATCCCATTTGGTCTTGAGTTTCATGCTTTATTGTCCTCTCAATGACATTCGCTTCTGCAATGATAGCACCCACCTCTTTTCCTGATTCTTCCAGTTTGATAAAAGGCTTAAGAATTATCTGCTGTCATCCACTAAACACAGACAACCTATCAAAACCTTTCTGCCAGCGCTTTCTTTCATTAACTTCAAGTCAAACCGAATGATTTAATTATCCTTCTTCTTCGGCCATTACTTATCTTTACACCAGTTCTTTACAGAGTGTAGTTTTTTACTCAATCTTAATATTTTTTTCGATCTTTTCGTCGAGTATTAGTATCTATTCTCAATATATCATAATTTTATTATGATACGACCATAATATCACTATTTTAATTTAAGTGGTGATGTGGCCGAATGTTGTAAGCACACAAACTGTGGATGTTCAATCAAATCACGTAATAATGACATATTTGGATGAACCAGTAAAGTATTTTAAAATTTTAATGGGTAGGTATAGCACATGAAATATTCAGTATTTTACATAAACAAGCGATACCACGAGCTTCACTCGCAAATAAAACATAAGCCGCCATAAGACTAGTATTCACGCCCGACCGCGATCAAATATTCATAAGTTGCGGTGTCAAGAGCGACGTCGAGCCACGTGTTTTTAAAAATAATACACATTTTTTTCAATATTAATATTATTATGGATGTTTTATTCTTTTTTATTAGAATTGATATAAACGATTTGGAATAAAACTCACTCCAAATAGAGCCATGTCCTTTATTCAAAAGTTTGGTTTTAAAATCATAATCATCATTATAATCAGTCTATAGGCTTTCATCAATATTTTTGAACTTTTAGCCTTTTGCCGCCTCCACTTGCTTTTCTTTGCACATCTACGTTTCTCTGCGCTTACGGTGCATTCTCTATGAGTACCTACTCGTCTACCCCCATGGGGAGCTTATGGTTTGAATAAAGAAGTGGGCCTCTCCTTGGGTTTCTCATGCTGACCAATTTTTACTATGGGACCATCTCTAAAAAAAAAGTTTGTTATCCTGCAAGTTCTCTCGTAGTTAATTGTTGTTCTAATCCATTTTTTCAACTTCAATAGAATCATGTATTATTAAAAGAAAATATTGTGTAGGTGTTGATGTATCACCAGACTTTCTTTGAATCGCGTGATGTGAATTCTAACTTATTGACTAAGAAAATACAGTCTAGAATGCAATATTTAAAACCAGTGTTTGGTTTGTGATGATCAAAGCATAGAAAAATCATCTCTACTACTTCAAACATAACGCTACTTTTTGATTACAAAAGCATCCATCCAGATAATTTAAAAATACTTTTTTTAAATAAAATTATAAGCCAGAAATATTAAACCATAATTTCACCTCACGTACCTATTTCGGTTCATGACAAAACACAAAGGGCGGCCTGCACTCTATTGTACCTATTGTAACTGCCCTTAAGGTCATCCCTTTGTTATAAGGACATTAAGAAAGAAGGAACTCGGGGCCCTACATTGAGGGTAATTGCAAAGAAATTTGAAGGAAAAAATATATGAATTCCAGTGACGGAAATTCTCTTGGGATTTTTAGGGGCGAGATAGTTTGATGTACCTACCTAATGTATGTAGCTTTTATTGTAAGGGCATTAAAGGCTATATTAAGAATGTGTCTGGATTGTATGTTATTAATTGACCAGTAAGACTTTCAGATTCGTAACGAGAACGAAAACTTATTGTATGTCAAGTCAAGAATAGTTTTTGTTGTAATAAAATAAGCCATATAATTATCAGGTAGAGACGTTGAAAATCCTAAAATGATCTTGAGCTTTCGGTGAAGGAAACATCGTGAGGAATCTATAACAGAGTGCACTTTATAATACCCTGGCTGGCTACTCTCAAGTTGAAGATCTGTCGTAAAGGACTACCGGTGTGTTTCAGCAGATGCACTTGAGAGCCAGTTCCTTTTTAGGGTTCCGTAGCCAAATGGCAAAAAATGGAACCCTTATAGATTCGTCATGTCTGTCTGTCTGTCTGTCTGTCCGTCCGTATGTCACAGCCACTTTTTTCCGAAACTATAAGAGCTATACTGTTGAAACTTGGTAAGTAGATGTATGTAAAAAGAACATTACAGACATAATAAATAAATGTGGCTAAACAGAGTTATACTCGTACATACATACAAAACCTCACATTATTACTCCTTACACACACACACACACACACACACACATAATTTGTTCATAATACAAATAGGTATTCTGCACTTTGGGCACACTTTGGTCCTTTAAACTATAAGTCAAAGCATAATATTGTAAATCTTTAATTGGCTGTAAGTCTTATATTTAATAAGTACATTGTATCTACTTTTGAGAGCTGTGGATTTTGTAATAAATAAATAAATAAATTCTGTGAACCGCATTAAGATTTTTACACAAAAATAGAAAAAAAACAATAAATTTTGGGGGTTCCCCATACTTAGAACTGCAATTGAAAAATTTTTTTTTCGTCAAACCCATAGTGTGGGGTATCTATGGATAGGTCTTCAAAAATGATATTGAGGTTTCTAGTATCACTTTTTTCTAAACTGAATAGTTTTTGCGAGAGACACTTCCAAAGTGGTAAAATGTTGGTCCCCCCCCTGTAACTTCTAAAATAAGAGAATGATAAAACTAAAAAAAATATGTGATGTACATTACCATGCAAACTTCCACCGAAAATTGGTTTTTTTTTTTTTTTTTTGGACTGGAACAGGAAGGTGGTGGGTCCAGGGGACCTTCTTCCACCGTTACGCGGACTTTTGCGGTGAGCGCTGAGGGCTCTCAACCGCTACTTAAAACTAAAAACTAAAACTAAATAATTTTGGGCAACGGTAGCCTGAGGGTGCCCCCTGTGGGGCTCGACCTCGGCTCAGGACGTTGCCTGGGGAATGAGGGAGGATTTAGCATGCAAACAATTATAATTATTTGGGGATCGGTCGGATTGCTAATATGCAGCTCGGGCCGCTTAAACGGGACGAGACTGAGAGGGACGTCGCGACGGTCCTCGCCGGCGAGGACGAAATCTTGGTTGTCGGTTGCGCATTTGTATTTGTTTTCGGGCTTCGTCAGCCTCGATTTGAGCTAAAGTGGTGGCATCGTCTGGTTCGCTGAGGGCGTGCCTAGGCCTACGGATGCGGGAAATAAGGGACGGGGTGTATGTGATAGTGTTGACTATCAAGGGATTCGCGTGGTGCTCTGCGGTATCAAAATATCGGCGCGAGGCGCGTTTTATAAATTGTTTGATTGTAGGGAGGCCTAAGTCAAGGTGGAGGTTTTCATTGCGCATGTACCACGGGGCGCCCGTGGCTTTGCGCATGAAACGGTTTTGAATCACCTGAAGGGTGTTGAGATGTGTGGGAGCAGCGTGAGCGAACACGGTGCTCGCATACGTCATGACTGGACGGATACACGCGGTATAGAGTCTAACCTTGCTTTTTAGGGCAAGTTTAGACCGGGCGTTGATCATGCAGTGGAGTCGTCCTGCCACAAAGGCGGCGCGCGCGCGAACCGCCCTTATGTGTGCAGCGAAGGATAGGCGATCATCGAGGGTCACACCGAGATATTTGGCTTGCCTCTCCCAAGGGATCGGCTCGCCGAATAGTGTGACTGGATCGGGGATGGGGGGACGTCTTTTTCGGTCGGTTCTAAAAAAGAGAACCGCCTGACTTTTGGAGGGGTTGATCTCTATTCTCCATTTCCGGAACCAAGCGCCTAGGGCGTTGGCTGCGGTCTGGAGTTTCTTAGAGATCGCGGGCGGGCTTTTGCCTGAGCAATATACGGCAGTGTCGTCTGCAAAGAGAGCGAACTGCGTATTCCTGACTCTAGGGATGTCGCTCGTGTAGAGCGTGAATAGCAAGGGAGATAGTACCGAGCCCTGCGGGACACCGGCACTAATGGGGTGTGGTGAGGACAGGACGCCTTCGACCCGATATCGAAAGAGGCGATTCGACAGAAAGTCTCGTAAGATGGTCACGAGTCTCGGTGGCACACCTAGGGTGTAAAGCTTGTAGATCAAGCCTGTGTGCCACACCTTGTCGAATGCCTTTGCGACATCGAAGAAAAGGGCGCCTGTCATGTGACCTCTCTGGTAACTTGTGGAGATGTGTTCAACAATTCTATGGACTTGGTGAACACACGAGTGTTTGGGTCGGAACCCAAATTGCTCGTCTGGGAGGAGTTTGTTAGCATCGGCAAATGCTTTAAGGCGGACATAAATGATTCTCTCATAAATCTTGCCCAGTACGTTGAGCAGACTTATGGGACGATAACTGGAGGGCTCGGACTTGGGTTTGCCGGGCTTGTGGATCCCAATCACGTGGGCTTCTTTCCACTGGTGTGGGAAAATATTGTTTGAGAGGGCGGCATTGAAGATGGCCGTCAATAACATGATAAGGGAGGCTGGGAAGAGTTTGATCACTCTGTTGGTGATCTTGTCCGAGCCCGGGGCCTTACGAGGGTGTAACTTCCCGATGATCGCTTTCACCTCGTCATGGGTCGCGGGTGGAAGTGGGTCGTCATTTGTGTTGACGCCGTTGGCGACGTCGTCAGTCGGGGGAGCGGGAGGAGGTAACGGAAGAGCGGTCCTCCGTTCTACTTCGGCTGTAACTTTCTCCAAATGACGCGGGTCAATAGGGAGAGAACTGGGCGTACATTGAGCCTCCAGACTTTCGGCGAGGCATTCGGTCTTTTCCACGTCTTCAAAGGCGGGAGGAAGATTGGGTCGCTTTAAAGGAGGCATTGGAACTACTGTGTCCTTTGTGAGGGCACGAGACAGTTGCCAAAAGGCTAGGTGGGAGGGCTTGATTTCGCTGAGGGTCTGGCCCCAGCTATTCTCGCGAAACTCTGCGATGCGTGCCTTGACGGCACGTTCGAGAGCTCGTAATTGGACACGATTTTGCTCTGAGGGAGCTCTATCGTAGGCGCGAATGGCGACTTTCTTCTCCCTCAGCAAGTCCCGTATGTCGTCGGGCAAGTGCCAGCGTCGGTCATCCTCCGCTGGTACTGTCCGAGAGCAATCGCTAACTAACGATTGCACGTGACTTGTGAGTGAGTCGATAGCGCCTACAGCGTCGTCGGCGGTGACTAGGCTGTCAGGGATACGGTCTAGATGGACGGACGAGGTCGCCTTGAGGCTTTCGCCTAATTTGTCCCAGTCCGTCACGACCTTGGTGCGAGAGGGTTGACCTGAATCTGGGGGACCTACGCGCGGTGTAAACTCTAGGATTACAGGCCGGTGGTCCGATTGGAGCTCGTGTAGCACTGCTAAGTCATGCAAACGTAAGTTTACATTACGCAGCAGCGCCACGTCGAGTATGTCGGGTCTGTGAGTCACTATGTCCGGGAAGTGAGTCGGTTCGTATGGGGCGATCAGGTCCACGTTGAGTGGCCCGAGGAGGGATTCAAGAATACGCCCTCTGGTATTGTTTGCGACGCAATTCCAGAGGGTGTGTTTCGCGTTTAGGTCGCCCGCCAGAATGACTGAGCTACCTAAATTGAAAAGGGATTCTAAGTCACGTTTGAGTGACATTCCTAAGTCGGGTAGGTTGTGAGAATGGGAGCAATATGCCGAGACTAGTATAATGGATGAGTGTCCAGTCATACCGAGCCTACAGATTGAAGCCTCAATGTACTCTAGGGATGGTGCGTCCATAGGGGAGCAGTGAAGGGATCTTTTATAATATATGAGGGTGCCGCCTTTTGCGGCGTTGGGTCTGTCATTGCGAATTATCTGATAATTCGCAATTTTAGGGTCCCTATGAAAGGGCTTAAGAAATGTTTCCTGTACCAAAAGGATATCGAGTTGATGCTCTCGCAGGAATTCTGCGATCTCATCTCGTTTACCTATAATGCCGTTGGCATTGAAGGTTCCTAACTTGAGGGATCGGGGTTTGATTCTACTGCGCGTGGGTGTAATATCCATTATGGATTTACGCGAAAGTGATCGAGTTGGCAAGCGATTTTGTTAAATCGCAGCGCTGCAGATGCAAGGGCACGACCGTTGCCCTCGCTCTGTTTAATAATATCGGCGAGCTCCCTAATTTCATCGAAGTTTATGAAATCGATGAAGCGCTCCACGAGTGCGAAATCCGCATCCACACTCGACGGAGGGTTTTGGTCCCGTTTTGGTGACGGGTTTGCGCGGCGGGTGGTTTGGGTTGGCGGTGACGGCGGGGCGGGCGCTGAAGGTGCTGCGGTGGGTTTCGGCTGCCAAGCGGAAACCTTGGGAGGAGGAGGTGGTGGCTGGGTCGTGGTTTGCTCGGAGAGAGCAAACGCTTCCCTTGGGAGAGGAGGATACTCCTTAGGAGAGTTGGAGTTAAGGCGGGCCCATTGGGAGTGCCTTTGAGGGCGCAGATCGGTCTGCGCCGGGTTGGAAATGGGGGCTTTGCGCGTTGAATGGCGCGAAGGGCGGGGAGCCTTCGAGCACCCGCGGTAGTTCGCGGTGTGCCCGGTCTGGTTGCAGAGAACGCAACCAGGTGGCGGGGTGTTTTCATCTATGACCTTTGGACGGTCACAGTCTTTGGTGGCGTGAGGTGTGAGGCACTTCACGCATCGGGGGGGAGCAAAACAATTGCGGGCGGAATGGCCGTACAACTGACAGTTGTGGCACTGGGAGGGGTAGCCGCCCTTTCGGACGCCCTCGACGGTGAAGCCGTCGCTCAAGCCGCACACAGATTTTACTCTGTATATGGCCTTGCCGGCCTTGCCTTGGTCCAGTGCCACAATCACCATGTTATATGGCTCGTGGCCACGTCCTTTGTGCATCCGGTGCACTGACTGAATCGGGAGGTCGTGCTCCTTAAGGGAGGCTTCGACTTCTGAGGTGGGGATTTCGCGGGGGATGCCGCGGATCACCACCCGGAGGGCTTTCTCCTCAGGGAGAGTGTAAGTGTGGAAAGCCACCTTACGCTCTTTAAGGAGTTTGGTCAGGGCCCGGTGGTCCTGTGAAGTGGGCACGGTTACCTTGATGCCGTGCTCGGTGGAGCGGGCAGAGGTATATTGGATCTTGTTAGGAGTAAACCATCCGGACACTTCGGTCCATCTGGTCTTATCCTGAACAAACAGGGGAGGCGGAGAGTCCTTCCTCATCGGGACTTGGGATTGGGTCTGGGATTGGGTCTGGGACTGGGATATGCGCGCCTCTGGGCGGCCTTGTTCCTCCGGGGGAGGAGCCATGGGCACGTCCATTAGCGGCGGGGGTGTGGGCACAACAGTGTCCATGAGTGGGGAAAATTGGTTAGAACGAGATCTAATAAGTAGTTTTTTTTAACACGTCATAAATCGTAAACCGCAATTTACCTTTCATTCAATCAACTCAAATATAAAAAACTGGCAAAAAGCAAGGTCTTAAGCACAAATAAAGGAAAAATTCTAAAAAATTAAAAAAGTTAAAAATTAAAGGTGTCCCCATACATACATAGTTACGCCAATTAATAAAGACCTCTGAGTTGTATGGGCGCTCATACAATTTAGAGGTCTAGCTTAATTGGCACCAACCTCAAATACAGTAAATAAATAAAATTATGCATTTCCCGTGATGGACGAACGATGGACGGTGCGCGAGTCCGACTCGCACTTGGCCGGTTTTTGTGTTTTTACTTTTGGCCATTTAATTACACAATTATCATGGTATTATTTAAGACACCCAAAAAAAGGTTTTCCTAAAAACCACATAATTTATTTTTAAACTTGGAATAAAAACCAAAGTAGGTAATAAAATAACAAATTTATTATAACCTAATATCGCGTTACTCAGTGTCTCCATTTTAAATCCGAGCTTATTTTTTATTTTCAATACCCGGGCGTCTTCAACGCGGACAATTAATTAGAAATTTTATTTATTACTTCAAGCTGCGTAGAGAATTTATCACGCCCTCTAGTTCTTTACCGACTTCGAAAGTATAAGTAATAAACTAATATATTTTTAACTGATTTTTGAAATAAATAAAAACATAAAAAATAATAATAATTCTACACGTTATGTTATACAATATATATATAATCAATGGTTTATTTAATCAATGTCGTACGATTCTATCAACGTAGCCTATTTACTAGTGCTAAAGAGAAATCGATGACTGCGTATCACACCGTACCGTGAACCTGCCGTAAAACTGCCCGCTACAACTATAAATTTCTTCCTTCGTTGCCATGATAATAGGAATAACTATCATCAATAAAATATTATATAAAAATATCTATAAATCATTTATTTTGTAAGTACCTCATCACAGCTTTGTAGCGTACAAAAACATACAACAGAATGTCCTTTTTAGAGGTTTTCAATTTATATTATTAATAGCTTGTGCTCCACAGTTTCTGTCCCGCGTTAATATTCAGATGGTTAGTGAGAAAATCCAAAAGTTATTCATGTTTTTTTTATCAAACAGGACTGGGTTGCGTCACGGTGTCACATGCAGTCAGTCCCACGGACCGTAATATACGCAAGGCAAGATTGTAGATAAGTGTGAACAGAGCCTATTTTTCTCACATTTACCCAAGCGGGGCCCCCCACCCATCCTTTTCCTATATTTATTACACGAACCTTTCTTTTTGCGACTTGATTTAAACGTTCCCTCTTTGGTTCTATCTTAATTGGCAAAGTTCCCCCGGGAAGCTATTCTGAATCCTGTTTTCGAGACTTTTTCGACGGCTATCGTTTAAATTTAAACGACGACGACCATGTGTTTGAAGAAATTAAATTGGATCTATTTTCCTGTTGTTTTGTTTTCCTTTTCTTTATAAAAAAAAGGTGAACGTACTATGGTGGAGAACATTGTGGTCCACCATCTGGTAATAGGATTTTTATATAGACCAAAATAACACATATTCTGTAAAAACTCTCTACTACGGTTAAAGATATACACAGCTCTGTAACAGACAGGTAGTTACAGCGTGGGTTTAGTAATAAGGTCCCGTTTGTGCCCTTTGGATGAGGAAACCTAAAAATAAAACAAAATAATTATGCACTATGTTTACTTACTCTTGCATTACAAAACTCTTAATTATAATTATTTATTACATCTCCTTATACTATATAAACTAAGTAATATCACATATCATCAGCGACATTTTAAAATATCGATAATAAAAAAAAAACATTCTTAATGAAATCAATTTTTTAAATTGTTCATAGATTATTTGGCAATTTTATTTGATCACAATTCTAAAAAAATAGACTGCGCTTAATATTTTGGTGAGGAACGGAATAAAATGAAAATATTAAATCAAAACAAAAATATTGATAACAATATCTCAATACATTAAGCTACAGTCATTCATGACAAAAAAATTACACCAGAATGTTTAAAATATTAATATTTTGTAAAACAAATGTATATTGGTAAAAAATTGCTGAACCAAATTCAAAGGTTTCAAATAATTATCAACCAAGGTATTACGAAATTCTATCACTAGGTAATGGACCGACGATTGAACAAAAAAATTACTATAAAATTACCAAAATTTATGAAATATCATTTCAAATTGCAGCCATTTTATCAGAACATGCATAATTATTTAATGTAAGTACTGCCCAATAAATAGTTTCAACTAGACTGCATCAGCTTACAGCATGGAATAAATAAATAATCCGTAAGTACAAAATCGTATTTGATGATAGTTAAATCTCATTGTAATCCATATAATCCAATTCTAATATAATTATAATTTTACATATATTCTACGTTCCAAATATAAATTTTAATATCCATATATTACAAAGTAGGAGAACTCCAGATGCGTTAATTTTAGTCGCGAATGAGGTCGTGTTATTTAATACGACTACTGGCCACCAATGAGCTATAGAAATGAACGAATTATCGTTTGTAGGTTTCTCTGTAGTTTCCAATTCCACCATATTATCTGGCATATAATTACCACACGTTGGGAAATTACGTGGTAAGGGCGCCATATCTTTATGTTCACCAACCTTAAAAACTAGAGCCATACCTACTTCTACATGGAACTCTATATGACAATGGAACAGCCAATAACCTGGATTATCTGCTTTGAACCTTAGTACAGTATAACCTCCATCTGGTACAGTAACAGTGTCTTTAATTGGTGCATTCTTCAGATTTCTCTTCAAAAGACCAGCTTCATCGTAAGCCTTGACTTCTTCGATAGTAGTCTCACTACCAAGTCTTCTAAGACCAACTACTCTGAAACTGTGACCGTGTAGATGGAAAGGATGATTGGCATCAAAGGTTACTCCTTCATCGACGATGATTATTTCGACTACAGAGTTTAACTTAACAGATAACACGTGTGAGCATTCACAGAAGCCTTCTTTGCAAGTGTCACTGATGCTGGAAGCATTGCAGAAATTGCTGGACGCAGGTTTTGCGATCATCAGAGGGCTGGTGGGCATCTTCATAGTAATGTGGTTTAGCTGAGGCGTGTACAGACGATTGCTTGGGTTAGGAACTGAAAAGAAATTAGATAAACTTAAGAAATGGTATTGATTTTTTAAATTAAGTTTAAATCTTGTAGTTTATGTTTTTGAAAGTATCTTTAAATCGTATTAATTTAAATATCGAATCAAACTACCAATATAAGAAAACTCTTCTTACTAAGTAATTAAACTTGTAAAAAAGTTATTGTAAATCCAATGGATACATTATTCAAATCTCAGACACAACCTATTTAAATTCATGTCTTACGCTGTAACAAACTTGCTTCAAACGTTTTAAAAAATAACTAAGCAATTTTACAAATCAAATTAATGTTTCAACTTTCTCACACTAAGAAGATTAATGAATACGAATTACCTATGATACTAATTACATTTCTCTTTTGAATGCAATTGCATTCTTACTTACTCAGGGATTTTAATTAAAGTTTTTAATTTGTAATACTTGGGTATCTTGCGCCAGCAACAAAAGTCTAGGTTATGTACAATTTACCTTGAAATGTATTTTAAAATCGTGTTTCGTTTAGAAAATACCGTTTACGGAATACTAGCTGTCCCCGCCGTTTTACCCACGTAACTAGGAAAAAAAAGCCAATTTCATCGCGATCGGTTCAGCGGTTTAGGTGTGAATAAGTAACAGACAGAGACTTGCTTTCGAATACTAGTATGAACTTAAGCATCTACCCAAATAATTAATGCCTCATTTCTCTCTCTTTCTCTCACGCCACTCTTTTCCACTCTACTTTTGGACAAGATTATCTAACAATCATTGGTCTCTCCTATATCCTAGACCTCACTATCAGCATTGAAAATTCATAATAATAATAATTACAGCCTATATCTGCTCACTGCTGAGCACAGGCCTCCTTTCACGAATAATGGTAAATGACGGATCATGTTGTTACAACCACAGGTACATCACTATGTCAGCCATACATGGAAAGTCTTTCATTAATGAGTTTGCGAAAGTGAATAACTTTTAAATTTCCATAAAATAAGAATTAGACTAGAATTACACCATACTCCTTTAATCCTTACACGTGTAACGTTTACACCTTCACGCCGCTCTATGTTCCTAGTAACTATTATTTAACATACCTTGGTAATATCCATAATACGGTGACCTATGGAAGTGGGAGTTGTTCTTCGGATAGAAGTCATAGGCCACGTAGAACTGGTAATCTGCCACTTCCTTAAGACTGTCGTCGTAACCAGCTAAGGATCTCATTTCTGCTACGCTGATGGTTTCATCTTCTTCTTCGCCTTTGTTCAGTGCGTTTAGTTGCTGCAAAGATATATGAAATATTTTTTTTAATTATAATGTAGCCGAAGGTTGTATACACACAAAGTCTTTAAGTGGCTCAAGTGTAACTTGCAAAATGGACAGAAGTGCTTGGCGAGAGATTTTCAACTTTAGAGTGGTAGCTAGCTATGGTGGTACTAAAAATTAGTACCAATAATGTAGCCGAAGGTTGTATACACACAAAGTCTTTAAGTGGCTCAAGTGTAACTTGCAAAATGGACAGAAGTGCTTGGCGAGAGATTTTCAACTTTAGAGTGGTAGCTAGCTATGGTGGTACTAAAAATTAGTACCACCGCGCAATGATTTGATAAAACTTTATAATAAATATTATAATAATAAAAAAACCGGCCAAGTGCGAGTCGGACTCGCGCACGAAGGGTTACGTACCATTATCTATAGAAACGGCAAAAAAATCACGTTTGTTGTATGGGAGCTCCCCTTAAATATTTATTTTATTTTGTTTTTAGTATTTGTTGTTATAGCGGCAACAGAAATACATAATTTGTGAAAATTTCAACTAGCTATCGCGGTTCTTGAGATACAGCCTGATGATAGACAGACGGACGGCCGGACAGACGGACGGACGGCCGGACAGACGGACGGACAGACAGCAAAGTCTTAGTAATAGGGTCCCGTTTTTACCCTTTGGGTACAGAACCCTAAAAAAATTCAGATATGCGCATAGTGAAGACTCGAAAATGTCCCGTCGTGAACGTGAACACATAATACTAAGTATGGGTTTAAATATAATTAAACAATTTAAAAAAGTTGTATACTTATGTATTGTACCTATATTTGTTGAACCTATAGTTAAAGTTTTGCTTAATTTGGGATATTATTAATTTATTTAGTACCTGAATATAATAACAACAAATTAAATATCTAAACAGCTATATACCAAATGGTCCAGCGCTTAATATATCAAGTAGCCGGAACATTTACTTTAGGCAGTAAATTATTCTAATCTTCGTATGTAAAGCCCGTCGCTGATAGTGTCTGGCCCTACGCCAGGGCCCACTACGGTATTATAGCCAATGGGATAATTTCCCCGCATCTACACGCCATTTGATTTTGCGACCTACAGCTGCTGTAGTTGATAATGGTTTCGACTCGTGTACGTAAGTACATAATAATATGTATTTATATTTTTACATATAATTTTTTCTATTAATCCTTTGATTATTTATATGTCTAGATGGATAGTCAAACAATAGAAATAAAGCAAACTGGCCAACATTTTATGCTGGTGTGCGTGAAGTTTACGTCTTACGCTTGCGCTTCGCCATACTATCTGTCATCGTGTATGTGATTTATGAGCCATAAGTTGGACGCTATTTTATTAGACACGTTCACAGTTTAAACTGTCTATCTAGACATATAAATAATCGAAGGATAAATTGTATTTTTAAATCAAGCAAGGTATCGCGATTTCAGAGTTGGTTCCACAGTTAAAGTCTAACATAACATAGATTCCATCTGAAAATAGCCATCCTTATAGCATACACTCCCGTTTTTTGTGTTTTTTTACAAATAGCTTGCTAAAGATTGTAGAACAGTAAGTTTGAATTTCTTTTACTATGATGTTACTTGGATGTTTTTTTGTGACTCAATCATGGTTAAACGGCTTAACAGATTTGGATGAAAGGCACACAGATTTCTTTCCAATTCTCGGAGAAATATTAGATTCCTTGGATACGCGAGTAAAACTGCGGGACGGGAGCTAGTCTACCTATATATCAAAGCTTTCATCTATACTTATATAAGGTCCTAATAAATGAAGTACGGTCCTTTTAAGGAATGATAGTATAGGACATAAGTATTCCGAAAATGATAAAATAAAAATATTCAAAAAAAAAAACCTGAAATTGTACTTCATAAATAAAAGTAATAAATAAATAAAATAAAAGTAATGTACCTATTTTTAAATGCTTTTTTATTTTAAAAAATTAATAATAAATTTTACTTACACCTGATTATGCTGTTAATGGTTTTAATTAGTGCTTAGTAGTGATGAAGTACATTCAGGTTTTTTTTTTCATTAAAATTACGACCGAATATTTTTATTTTATCATTTTCGGAATACCTATGACCTATACTATCATCCCTCAAAAGGACCATACTTCATTTATTAGGACCTTGTATAATTAGAGATTTTTTGATTGTTTGTTTGATTGTTTTAAGGCGCTCTAGAACTACTAGTTAGATTTGAAAAAATATTTTTGCATTTGATAGCTGAATTCTTGAGGAACGTTATAGGCTACTTTTTATCCTGGGAATACGGGTGAAACCGCAGGGAACAGCTAGTAATTCATAATTGAATATCAAACACCTGTAATCTGCCAATCTATCCAATGAGACGTTTTAAGAAAAACTATGGTCATTTAATTCATCAACTTTGACATTTCCAGAACAATGCTAAGCTAATTTTCTATGGCTATTCAGCACATTTTACCTGATTCGTGGAAACCAGAGTAACTCTGTTATTGAAGTTAAGCCGGTTACCCTTCTTTAGATGGCGAATATGACTGAAGGCAGAAGCGGGTTTCTTGACGGAATTTGTATAGGTACTGATTTTTGAAATGAGAATGAAATACTTCTTTTTAACACTGAACGTGATGAGACGGCACGCATCCTGAAAAGTTTAGATGTAAAAAGGTTGGTTTGGCAAAAGAAATATGCTTGACATATATCATAATATGTTACACTCTTTTGCTATTTGGATGTAAAGTACCTATGGATTGGAGGTGACACGAAAATGACTCCGGTAATTAATTAATTGTACTCGAAGTCTTTTTTAGTTGGTGTCGCTCTCGCTCCCGCTCATCAACGAGTCATTACCCAACTGTGCCGTGCTAATGTACTAAGTTAGCATTATAAATAATAAAGTTTACCTTATTAAGCAGTTTGTTTTATTTCCTTCGGGCGGGTATACGTGACCGTGGTGACAGTTAAATAATGGAAGCCTTAAAATATTTGTGTAATTATAAAATACAATGTTTATTTATTCCTTAACATATATAAGTAGCTACTGCGGTTTTATTTATGTGGTAATCTAAGAAATTTTTGAGCAAAGTTATGAACAAATTAGTTTAGTTGTAAAGATGAAACATTTAGACATACTATAGCATATTATTGATAGTACCTAGATGATCGAGCTTTGCTCGGTATTGTTTTTTTGAAAAATTTTTGCACGATAAATACCTAAAACTTATATTAGGTCAAATAAACAGATAACAGAGTTACGAGTACCTAAGTACTTTCAGTTTCTAAAAGCGAACAATGAACAATTATACTTTCGTTAAAATTATACCTGTCACTATCAATGACGCATAATATGACAAAGATGGCGATATTTTTGATCACTGATAATTACTTTTGATTATATAATATTATAAAGCTGAAGAGTTCGTTTGTTTGTTTTTTTGAACGCGCTAATCTCAGGAACTACTGAGAAATTGAAAAATTCTTTTAGTGTTGGATAGCCCATTCATCGAGGAAGGCTATATGCTTTCATATCGGAAAAACATAAGATCTTTCGGGAACGCGAGTGAAACCGCGAGGTGGAAGCTAGTAATTTCATAAACTAGCGGTTAGATTGTAATAAATAATAATAATTTTTTAATAAATTTATTTTGTAATAAACAAAAAAAAATCAAATGACTTACAAGTAAGATTATTTTTACATTAGATTATTATTAATTATTTAGAATATGAGAAAATATATTTGGCAACAAATATTTCAGTAAATATTCTGTCATCACTAATAACCACAAGGAAAACCTTGCGATCCCTTAAAAGGTCAGCGGGACCCTTTATAAGAAACCCTTTCCAATACGATGCATACATATTTTAAATATTGAAAATATACTGTAAACATACTATCATACACAGATAAACTAGAACTACCAGCTATTTTACGCATTTTTAGGGTTCCGTTAAAAAAACAGAGGATTATTTTTGGTTGAGTACCAATAAAGACATTATCTAAAAATGTTTCATTTGGAAAATAATAAAAATAAAAAATATTCAGTCGTTTCGTATAGGTAGCGTAACTAAAGACGTATCTAGGCACGATTCATGGATCTTACTAGTGAAGTTGATTTTGTTTTGAAATCGATTACTTGTAGCCCAGAATTGGTACCTAAATCTAGATGGCAATGTACTTGAAGGTGTCAGCATTTGATGGTATTTACATCCCTACGAGGAGAAGGGTCACGATGGGATAGAAATATCATTGGTGACATACGAGTCCCAACACTGACTACCTTTTTTTTTTTTACACCGGTCTTTTTCGTTAGAAAATAATTATCAAATTATAAGGAATCCTCAGTGAAAACGTTCAAAGCATACTTAACGGCTATTTTATGATCACCAGGGGTATTATAGGGGTATACCCGAACGCATATAGTGCCTCGTGTACTGAACCAATATTCTTTTATAGGCCTCGAATATGACCTCAAAAGATAGTGGGTTTCAGCGTTGAATATGTTAACTTCATTGGCATATGTTATGTTAAACTATGCGTTGATAGAATTCCGGTAACATTACGAAAAGTTATGAGAAATTATTTTGGGACTAGGGAAATAATGGCATCATGTTTATAATAGTCTTATCTGTATGTCCGGTAGTGAGATAGTGATGGTTAGTTAGTTTGTTTAATACGTATTCGATAAAAATAGGAGTTAGAACAAGAAAAAGAATAATGCATACCTAACTTTTTGTCGGTCACTGATCACCGTTCTTTCATCATCCGTAGGCTTAAATATATTTAACAAGCTAATCCCCTCTTCGCAATCCGACGAATGGTATAGGAGCGCATAAGTTTCAAACAAACAGACAGACAAATATAAATTTTATATAATTCAGATAAATGATTTAAATAAAAAATAATATCTATATACAGAGCATAAAGCATAGCTATTTAAAACAAAATTAACCCTAAAGTTTCTGATACTTTAATTTAAATAATAATAAAAAATAATAATTTTAAAACACGGTATTACCACAGTCTATGTAACTCTTACAGTCGGCCAACGGACACGTCTAGACAGAGCAATCGTTCGGGGCTTGCGGGGTGAGAGAGGAGCGGTAGCAATTACGAATGCCTATAAAAAGCATTATGCGTGACTTCAAACGCGATAGACCACTGTATGTAATTACGCTGTGGTATTACTATGGTGTTTCGTAGCATCTACTTGGCTTACCATAATCGTGATGAAATTCTATCACCAAGCACCTACGTTTGATTTCCAATCACACTTACCACTTTCGGCCTCATTCTCTTTTATTATGGTAAAATACAATGTTATGCGCGTGAGTAAGGTCGCCAGAGCTCATCGGGGACGGAGGAAGGGTCGGCAACGCGCGAGTGATGCGTCTGGTGTTGCAAGCGTTCATAGGCTACGGTAACCGCTTACCATCAGGCGGGCCGTATGCTTGTTAGCCGACAATGTGGTATTAAAAAAAAATACATGTCTTCATTATAAACACTCACCAATCCTTCATTATGCAGTTCCTCCCAGGTTGGGTCACCTGAAGGCTCATTTTCCATAGCTCCCTCGTAGTGTAAAACCGCCACTTGCTTAGCTTTTGTGAAACTGTGTGGTAAATTTTAGCAAATTAGCTCTTGAAAGTTATTCTAACATAATAGACTTGGATGAATCTTCTGCTTCTTTATTATGTACATATGGACTTGTTATCTAAAAAATAACATGTCCTAACTGACTGACCAGATTTGATAACTCCTAGCTGGAACTGCTGAAGCTAATTACATGAAATTAGGATAGTAGGCTCCTTTTGCATTTTCCTCCCCAAAATGATAAATGAGGAAATGTAAGTTTGTACAGGAATTCCGTAATTTCGTAGATAAAACCACAAAAAAATCTAATTTATTACTTGTAAATTGAGAATGACGTAGGTATTTCAGAGTTGTTTGTTCATTGTTTAAATTAGATCCCTCGGGAACAGGGTAAGCTGAGAGCGAAATATAGTTAATTTGTACTTGGTAAATCTTACTATACCCTATTTTTTTTTTCTGCATCAAACTCATAGTATTGCATTGACGAATGATATGCTCAAAAATTTGGTTGGCATTTTTAAGCTTAGTTTTGGATATTTTTCATCATGCAGATAGAAAAAAAGTGGACTACAACGTAGGGCTTTCAAGATAATGTAGCTTTTGCCTCACAGTTTTGCCTGGCATAAAACTCTGCCAACTATTCCTGTACAAAATATGGAATCGAACCTTTACTCCATTTCTACGTGAAGGAAGGGCAAACAAACCCACAAATTTATTTATTGTACATATAGTTGGGATAAAAAGAAATGAAATATTATAACATACCTTTCGTCACAGTCCATAAGACCACGGAATCTGATCCAATAATTGTCTATTTCATTATTAGCCTCCACAATGAAATCGTAACGCTCCCCCGCGTAAGTTACAAGGGATGTTGCTGTAACAAACGAAAGATGTTTTTTTAATTGTCGTTGTCTCTTTTACTTTGTAAGAGCGGAAGAAACTTTTCTTTTCATTACAAACAACATATTCAATTATTAATTTTATAAGTCACTTGCTGTCCCCGTGGTTTCACTTGCGTAGCGGTTTAAAAAATAGATAAGAACTTATTCTCAGACCTATCCGATATGTACACAAAATTTCATAAAAATCGGTCGAGCCGTTTCGGATTAGTAAGTATGGCTACTAACATTGTGACACGAGAATTTTATATATAAGACTAGCTGTCCCCCGCGGTTTCACTCGTGTAGCGGTTTAAAAAATAGATAGTAGCCGATTCTCAGACTTACTGAATATGTATAAAAAATTTCATAAGTATCGGTCAAGCCGTTTCGGAGGAGTATGGGAACGAACATTGTGACACGAGAATTTTATATATTAGATAAGATTTCGTTTTTGTTGTATTTTTTTTTATTATCATAGGGAGATAAAAATTTTCTATTCATTTAAATTAAAATATATAGCTTATATTAAACGGTATAGTAACTAAAGTGACAATGGGAAGGACACTTCATACGAAGAGCTGATGACTGCCTAAAAATAATGACTCAACCCCCGAAGCAGTTCCAGCCGGTTGATGGATCTGAGAGAAAATATTCCTAATAAGGTATCAATATCCAATGTAGTTCAATTAATAAACGAGATAAAAAAACTAACCAAAATTAAAATCTATATCCACATTGGCCCAATTTCCTTGGAATAGGTATCCATGTAAATTGGGCCAAAGTTCAGAAAGCTGCCGTATCTAGAGCTTACTAATTGAATAAAACGGAGCTACAAATATACCAATCTGATTCTATCCGATACTCAATAATTGGAGTCAAAAATTTTCGAATACCTCCAGTGGTTACTTTGGCGATAGATAGAACAATTTTCAACAGTAAATCAACTAGAGAACCATATAAATGTATCAAGCTCTAGAAATCAATTAAACTTTACACGGCCTCTAGTTTATTAGTGTAGGATCTACAGGATATTGTCCATTCCTTTTAAATTAATTCTTCTGTCAGTCATTTAAGAAGAAGAAGATGAAGAGAATAGTGATAGCCTCAGAATCCTGTGTCATTTTTGAAAATAAAAATTCCTATAATAATAATAAATTTGGGTTATAATCACTGTATAGTGAATTTAGTGTAGTTAGTTATGGCATGTTATTGCCACGTGAAATGCGGAAATTCTAAGTTCGAAGAAAATTCTTGTTAGTAGTTGTAATAAACTTTCGAGTAATCAATCTCGGAATTTGTTTTTTCGTACAAGAACAATATTTTCATACTGTTTATATGTCTACTATGTCCAAACTTTAGTCGTTCCTGTATTTAACAACAGAGTCGGATTATGCAGAATGGCCGTGTTGAATGTCGAGAATTAACTAGAGCTGGTATTACAAGGAGATCACGATTTACAACTCTACAATGCCGTATTAGCTTACAATTAATTTTCTAGTAAGTTACAACAATACTTAGAGCTTTCTTATATTATTGTAAAATAAGAAATAGAACGCGATGTATGTAAAAATAAATATTTTGAATAAACTTAATTTTATTTTCGATTTTCAATCTTTAAACGTTGTCAGGTCAAGCGATTAAATTGTTTATCAATTATATACTGGGTGATTTTGTTATCACTCATCAAAATGAACAACTTTTATAATGGGACTACCTGTGAAATCATGAAAAAATTATCAGCTGTTCCATACAAAAGTTCAATACCTACTCGACCAAAATGTATGAAGCAACCGTATTATTTTACGCGATATCAGAGTTAGCCCTATAATAAAAGTTGTTCACATTGATGAGTACTTCCACCCCTGCAAGTATTGCCAGTGATAACAAAATCACCCTGTATATATATACAATAGGTATTGTAGCTTCCAGGAAATATTATTATACTAGCTTTATTATTATACCGCGGGGCGAACCCCGCGGTTTCACCCGCGTTCCCCGGAGAACTTACGTTTTCGCGGGATAAAAAGTAGCCTATATACTTCTCCGTACCATAGGCTATCTGCATACCATCGCATTTCATCGCGATCGGTTCAAGCATAAAAGGTAACAAACAAACTCACTTTCGCATTTATAATATTATGTTAGGATATTTTTTAGTTTTGTTGTAAATATCCTGTAGGTACATATACATACCTGTAATAAAATAATATAATTTAATAGCCGGTAATGTGAAAAATTTATTCAAATACAATATTAGCTTCATTAAAATCAGAAACTTTATCGTATACTTTCTTACATAACTTCTGTTTTCGGATAGCCACACAAAACATTCGACCTAAAATTAATTAACTAAAAAAGCATGTGGAAAATAGACAAAATAAATCTATTTCTTGTTACATTAAATAATGCCTAAGTTAATATATTTGTTAAAACTTTTGAGTGCTCGGTCGGCTTGACCCTCCGTCTAGTTTTACCAACTACATTTATATTCAAAACCTATACAAATAATCAATTTTCTAACAAAAAGGTTCGCTTATGGTAACAAAGGGTTTAACAAATAAACAGTTTCTTGTTTGCAACCTTTGTTAAGGTTTTTTGTTAAAGGATTTAGTTCATAAATCAACCAATATGTTTCGTTAGAAATCTTTTTATAATACTATATTTTCAAGGCTTTTTACTTGTGTGTCGTGATTCGTTAACATGACCAAATATCGCGTTTTTATGTCCACGTGAACTCACTCCTAGAAACCATTAAAAAAATTAACGTTATAAATCGTAATCCTGTAAAATTTATGAATCGTCACAATGTGAATGTGATGTAACACTGTAACAATAGAAAACTATTGTCTCATAGTGTTTATCTTAGTTATATATATACCTAGTACCTCTATAATATACATATATACCTCGTGTGGCGGGTCGCTCACTTCCCTATAATATGTGCGAGGAGGGCGATGGCTGCCACATGCGTCATACTTGTGAACAGGTGCTGCTTGTGGGGGCTGGTCTGCTTAAGTTTGCAATCCATTTGTTTACTAAGTTACTCATAATTTTGATATATTCTTTTTCCTTACTGTCATATAACACACACATATTGTCAGTGAGACTAGATAAATAATTTGATGTAATGAATCTGAGTTGGTTTTGAAAAGAGTAATTGCTGCGTTTTTTGCTGGCTCTTCTCAGTAAAAGCAACCTTCCGAACCGTGCGTTAGAGTCAGACTATTCATAAGTGCTTGTGAAGGCCTATTTGAATAAAAAATATTTTCATTTTTCATTTTTTCATTTTTAGTATAATATAAATAGACTACAAAAATTCCATAATGGTCTTAAAGTAAATGCAATTACTAGTTTCATCGCTCAAACTCTTAAAAACAGTTTTTCAATAGATAAGTCGTTTTATCGAAAGCTTTCACCCAACTGCCGATTGAGTTTTGAATTCCATAGTCCAGTTTGCTTTCAACTTTCGGTTCACTTTTTCTGTATGGATTTTTCCCGTTTGTTTGTATAAATATTGAAGCTTAAACCATTTTATATTATTTACAACGTTTTTTTTGTTATTTATTTTTTTATTTATTTATTTAACTATTATATTTATTTAATACTAGCCTCCGCTTTGATTGAGTATTGATTTCTTCAAGGTCTCCACAACATACAATTAATGTCATCTATATATAAAAGATAAAATAAACATAGATCAGATTGATTGACAATTTTATAAAGTTACTAATTAAATTATTATACAATTTACTTGTTTATTTTTAAAGAGAGCCTTTGTATTCAAAAGGATAGTTTTAAAGTTTTTTTTTTTTTAGTGAATACGTCTGTTTTGTTGCCATAACAAAACAGACGAATGAAAAAAGATAAAAGAAGGAACGATCGAGACAAACAGTTGTTCGTGGCATAATTTTGTAGACCGGTACAAAAACTACATAATAATATTATTTCATCACAATTACGACGTGAGATGCCTGTGGTACGGGAAAGAACAGTCCCGATTGAGCTTCCCATTTTTTGCAGTCGCGTGTCATCTGATTTTATAAAAGACTATTGTTTTTTTTTTATTTCATATAATTTTTTTTTATATCTTCCAATGGAAGAGAGTACCTACCGACAATTTTTAACCGACTTCAAAAAAGGAGGAGGTTCTCAATTCGACTGTATGTTTTTTTTGTACGCGATCACTCCGCCAATTATGAATCGATTTTGATGATTCTTTTTTCGTTTGGTAGATCAACTTCAGAAATGGTCCCATATAAATTTTATTATAATCTGATCATGGACTTTGAAGATATGACGGAATTCCTCAACGAAAAGGAGTAGGAATATCGCGATTGAAATATCTTATTCAATATTATCGTCAATTATTATGGATAGGCATATCCTCGATCAGAGACAAATCTTGAATACACATAAAAAACTAAAAATGGAAAAATAAAATTAACATTTAACAAAAAAGTAAAACCAACATCAAAACGGTTTGCACTAAAAAGTATAAAATAACGATATTAGAACTAGTTTTGAAATCAGCGAAAGAATTTGAGATTCTGGAACACGTGCTTCTCTTTCCCTGACTTCAAAACTAGTTCTAATATCGTTATTTTATACTTTTTAGTGCAAACCGTTTTGATGTTGGTTTTACTTTTTTGTTAAATGTTATTATTAGAATATTTTTATTAATTTCATCTAAGACTTTTCTTAATATAAGTACTAAAACTATAAAAAAGCACTATCGTTTTTGTTCGATTTCACAGTGGGACTAGTTGCCCAAAAACCGCCTGGGGTAACTAGACTCATGGGACTAGATAAATTTGGACTTTGTTTCCAAAGGACCCATTGTTATCCACATACATCAGAATCGTCGTCACAGCACCTTCGTGAGGATCAAACTTAATTTTATGGGAAAACCACAAAAGTTTCCCAACCACGGAACCCTACAACTGCCTACAACCAACACTCAATAAACGAAGTAAAATATTTCCCCTTTTACTAATAGATCATTAAAGGTTCAAAGGCTTCGAATTTTGGGTAGTTTCCCGAAATTTTAACTGGGAAAAGCTTGTAAAAGTTGCCCTCTCGTTTAAAGACATTGACTATTAATTTCGTTTGAATATATACTCATTCCATAGGGTTCATTGACCGCTCAAGCTGAATTAAATTGAAATTGCGCAAAACTGTGCAAGCAATATGATAGGTGAGTTGACCGTTTGGTGTTGGAGGATGGACTATTTGGGTCCCAGAGCCAATGGAGTTAGGAGTTAGGCTAGTAGGTAAATAAGTATTGATATTATATTGCATGTAACATGGCACATACATAGACTAAACTAGACTACGGGAAAACATCCTTCGGGCACGAGGGTGAAACCGCGGGGTAGAAGCTAGTAATACCAGTCTTTGGTGCGCTTGATTTTAGCAGCAAATTCAATCACAGTTCTAATCCCTCACAGAGCGATGTGTAACTGTGATAGCTAGACGTAGCTCGGTTGCCTTTAAAATGCCATACACTCAAGCCTTGAAATGTAACTCAACTTTGTCCCAACTTACGGCAGATATAAATAGTAAATCTTTTAATTAATTAAATTGTATATATATTGACTATTTGTAGTGACTGTTTTACATAAAACATAAGTAGGATAGTTGTGTTCCTGCGCGTGAGTAAGGTCGCCAGAGCTCATCGGGGTGGGGGGAAGGGTCGGTAACGCGCCAGTGATACCCCTGGTGTTGCAAGCGTTCATAGGCATGGTAACCGCTTACTTTCAGGCGGGCCGTATGCTTGTTTGCCGACAATGTGGTATAAAAAAAGGATCTGCCAAGAATTTTAAAAGTGATTTGCATTAGCAATATTGCTTGAACGGCCTTTTTAGGGGGCCTGTTGTAATTATATCTGAAAATATAGCCATCAAGCTACAGTTGTAAATATGCGAAATTTCAAGTGATCACAGTATTTATTGATAGCGCCTGGGCAGCTCTTTTAAAAAGAAAAAATCAGAACTGATTTTTACGCTGCACGAAAATATTCCAGCGAAATATTGTTCCTAGTTATGTTTTGTAATATTAACACAAATAGATGAAGTTAAGAGTAGCTACTGACTGTGATTATTTGTTATCTGGAAACTCTTTATAATTTAGATGACATGAGAGTCGTAAAATAATGCATTCATTGAATACAATTTATTTCGCATTTCGACTTATACTTTTTTTTTACTATGTATAGGCCTGTCTTTGACCATAATGTCATGAATCAATGACCACTATAAGTGATGATGAGGCCGAAGGTGGTAAGCACACAAAGCCTGAAATGATTTGATTTGAGAGTTGAGTAGGCGTCTCTGTATGATAATTGAAATAATCCTAATCTTTCCAAATAGAAAACCTAATATAAATAACTTAAAGATGTACGGTAACACATGTTTTGATCGCATCCCTGTAGAAACCAGGTCAAAATTAGATCAGAAGGGTGTAAAAGGTGTACTTGTGGGATATACTGATACTGGATATAGAGTTTTGGTCAATGAAAAGATAGTAATATGCCACGTAACTTTTATAAATAAAGAAGACTGTGAAAGATGTGGAAGATAAAGTAGAAGAAAATATAAAGAGAGCCAAAATTGAGGAGGTGAGTATACAGACTCGACCTAAAAGAGACAGGAGATTACCAGAAAAGTTTAAGGATCATTTTGTATATGTAAATGTTTGTGATGCCTTAACACCAGATACTTATGAAGAAGCAATAAAATCCCCAGAGTCGAAAAAATGGAAAAAGGCAATGGACGAAGAAATTAACAGCTTAGAGCTAAATAAAACATGGGAACTTGTGGAAGAACCAATGAATAAGAAAATAATAAATGTGAAATGGATTTATAGGATTAAATCAAATGGAAAATATAAAGCACGTGTTGTAGCTAGAGGTTTTCAGCAAATGTACGAAGAAAATGAAGAAATTTACTCACCTGTTGCAAGAATGACTACAATGGAAGCTTTGTTGTCTATAGCAACTGTTCAAGGATGGAACATAGAGCATGTGGACTTTGAAATCGTATTCCTCAACGGAAATATTAACCCGGTGAAGTAAATGGAAACTTGAAATACAGAAATTTAATTGGGGCTTCGGGAGACCGACGGGCTGGGAGCTTTTTCCGCCAACGCATAAGCTTGGCCATCCAAAAAGGGAACGCTGCCAGCCTGTTGGGAACCTTGCCTATCGACAGCAGCGAGGGCTTTGAGGATGTTTTCTATATATCATAGTTTGTATTTTATACATTGATTGTAAATATTTGATGTAAATAAAGCTAAAATATTATTGGAGCTAATAGCTTCGGGTACATGGGCTACATTTTATCTCGGGAACGCGGGTGAAACCGCGGGGGACAGTTAGTTGTGTTATAAAGCAGAAAAAATACTATGAAAACATTACATATTAAAATAACTTACTATAATTATGTACATAAAGTTCATTACTCCGAATAACACATGATTTATAAATGTTAATTCTCATAGATACAAAGTACCAACTACAAAGTGAACGAGGCGTCGAAAAGAAATTCAATTTACCATCGAAGTAAGTATGTACATACCAACCACACTCAGAGGTTCTACAAAATTTTACTTATATTAACACAAGCTGTCCCCGTCAATTTCACCTACGTTCCCGAGAAAAAATGACAGCCTATGTCCCTCTCCATACCATAGGCTATGTGACTATCAAATTTCATCGCGATCGGTTTAGCGGTTTAGGCGTGAAAAGGTAACAAACAAACTCACATTCGCATTTATACTATTAAGTTCGGAAGTTACGATTAATTCTATTTTTAGCTTAGCTTAGATTTACAACTTGCTACATAATGTAATGTATTGTTTAAATTTCTTTTTTTTTATTCGCGCCAGATTTTTTATTTAATTTAATTATCTAGGAGACTAACGATATCCAAATAACCTGCTTAACATTACTGTAATCTTATAAATATTATATACCTAACCATGCAAAAGTTTGTGTGAATGTTTTGTGTTTATTTCACGCCATAATGACTATACCGGTTCGGATGTAACTTGGTGTAAAGATAGATCTTAACCTGGAAATAGAAAGAAAATGATTTCGATTAATATAGAGCCTTTGGGTAACCTCCTACCCTAAATGAAACCTCCGAGTGTAATATGTCCTTGTAGCGAATCTGAACGTATTATTAGAAACGAAAGTATCAGACTGGAATATTCGTAGAAAATTTTTATGCAAACAATTCCGCACATATTTTTCTATTGAAATTGAAAACATACTAAGTTTTCTTGGAAAATACACTTATCGTATTTTCTTTTTCTAACTACTTTTCAGTCTATTTCAGGAATATTTGGATTATATTTCTTATTCAATTATTTTGATATCAAATAATAATTATTATCTAACGCCTTTCTTTATAATTTAAAGTTATTATACTCTTTATCTCTACATATAAACTTAAGTTAAAATGTACAGAATTGAATGCTTAGCGAATAACTGATAAAAATAACTCGTGTACACAAGGGGCAATATATTGGCAACTGTGAGGTACTAAGTACCAGTCTGTACTGGGTATATTGAGACTGGGGACCAAACACTAATGAATTCTTAATACTCTCATTACACTCTCTGTGGGAATACGACTGTGGCAAAGTATAATTAGAAGCAGTAATGCAATAGAAAACTAAATATAAAGTATATTTAATTCAGTATTCACCTTCATATTAAATTAAATTGTAATATACAGACTTATCACCAACAATTAAAATTAAAATCAGAGCTACGTAAAAATATCATTACAATAATCTGTTTATTTAATGGCATTTAGCACTGCTGAATTTGGATTGTAAAAATATTAATTAAAAAAAATATTTGGTAGTATATATATTTTTTTATGAATATGGGAGATTTTATCCTCATTTCACGTGAACGTAATAAAAAACAAATTGACATGATTTATACCGAGAAAAAAAGGAGGGAAAGTATTTAGGGTATAAGATATCGTGGGCGGAATACTATTGCATATTTTTAAAAGACAAAACGTCATTACTCTACTGTCCATTAATTAACATTCGTTCCTTAGTTTCGGTTATATAGAGGGTTTGTTTTGTTTGTGTGTTGGGATCTTTTGATAACAAGTTAAGCTCCTTGTGATAAGATTACATTTCCACGCAATTTTCCTTTTGTATTAGAGTTCTATTTTGTATAATAAAACATACAATAATAAGAGTAAAACTTTATTATTAAAATTCTGGAACATTGCCTCACATATGGCAACCTGATCCCAAGCCAAACAGAGTTTGTACTATATTATGAACTGCTATATTACACTTCTTTTTTTCTTCTTCCTCGTCGCCATTTCTTGTTATACAGGGCTGGTTTTTTTTAGATTGAGTCTACAAGCAGCTCTATTTTGAGTGCCTTTTTCGCTTAATGACACTGTTTTTTTTTTCATAAATATCCTGCGACATGTTCTGGGTGAGAATCAACCAAGGGATCTATATCGAAAAACCATAGAAAATAGTATGTATGATCATCGTTTCGAATAATAAATCAATGGGACTTTATTTTTCATTTATTTAAATTTTGCTGCAATACTATCTATTAAAGAGAATGTATGTATGTATGTTCCTTATAGACTCCGAAACCGCTGAACCGATCGCGATGAAATTTTCAGACAATCTTCATATTAGCCCCGCGTGTAATCCTGTAAGGTTCGGCGATCGGAGCACTCGGGACCGTGGGTGAAACCGCGGGGCGGAAGCTAGTCTTATATATAAAACAAAGTTGGGCTAGTTACACCATTTATTACTGACGAACGGATGGACCGATTTTTATGATTTTTGATTTGTTGGATTTTGTCTCCACTCCGTATAGCAAAATAGGCTAATTTTTAAATCGGGAACGCGGTTGAAACCGCGGGGAACATCCAGGTAATGACGGCTATCTACGCAAGTAAAATGCTCGTAACAGATATGCTCATAATGCTCAAATACGCGATGAAACAACGTATCGTATCTTTCATTTTGCTTTAATCTTATTTAAAAACTATCAAATCCCATCACATACCACGACTTACGTGATCTCCATTCTAGAACTACGTACCTAACGTTTTTAAGATCGAATTTGATCATGTCTGCTACGATTTTTCCAATAAAAGTTCGCATTTACGAAATTGAAAAAGTTGGTCAACGGTGCAAAGTCGGGAGTGAAACGGGACGATCAAACAGTTCGACTAAAAGAGGCTTTAGTTTATTGCACTGAGTTGCAATATTAACAGTCACATGAAAACCTAAGAGAATCTGTCGTTTTTAATGTCTAGTAGGTGTACTAAAATCTCCAGCACTAGTATTTTTTATATTTTAAAACATTCACAGATAATATAAAAAAAACCCCGTTGAATAGAACAAGAATCAAAACTAAGTCAATAACGCCATAGGACCATGTTCCAAATTTAATCTTGAGTCAAAATTTGACTTACTTAATTTTTTATTGCCGTACATACATACCTAGAGACATAATTCCAGCATAGACTTTAACACTACCCAAATAAACATGTTTTGATTGATGATGCATTGCAGTGTTCACCCTAGGGATAGGTGATATGACAGTGACGTTATGAAAGCCTGTCGCAATAAGTACATAGGCTCTAAAGCCTGCCGACACAATCACAGTGTCAGTCGCTCAGGTTTTAGCTGCATCAATTTGTAGGAGCGAGTATAGAGTGCATAAAAAATGTGCTAGAAAAACGTAGACCAGGCGTTTTTTTCAACCGGTCACGTTTTATCTAATATAAATTACTCTCCCTATACTACTATACCCTAGTGGGTATAGTACCGTACTATCATAATATCCCTACTAATATAAATGCGAAAGTGTGTTTGCTGATTTAAGTATTGGTTTGTTCTTTTTTGGAACAACGAATCGTTGTGATTTTTTGCATATAGAGTTTATGGGTTGGAGAGTGAATTTGGCTATCTTTTATACCGTGAACGCGGGTGAAACCGAGGTGAAGTACAGGATAAATCCTTACTTTCTTACTAACATTATAAAAGTGAATTTAGTTTGTTTCTTTTTTAATCATATTTGTTTGTTCATCATATTTTTAATAGAATTCGGTAATAGCCCCGAGGGTAGTACCGCCGTTAAATACCGTGAGTTCAACCCCTACAAAAAGCTAGAATTGTCAGTAAAGGTCGTGAGAAAATTATTGCACGGTACCACCGTGCAATAAATGGTAGCCAGGCGGGTACTTTGTAGTACCCGCCTGGCTACCATCGAGACGAAAAGTGGTCGTCAAGCTCATACCAGGGTGTGTTACCGTATGCAATTGAGAGCCAGTTGCCTTCTTAGAATTTTTAATAGCAATTTATTGGTAATCCCCAGGAACCTGTTGCTAGTGTCCAGAGGTGACAATGGCCATCATAAGATGGACCATAAGCATGCTTTTCAGTCTACTGGCATAAAAAAAATATATTTAAGCTACGCCCCCGAGATTGTTGACGATTGCTTAAACCTTTTATAATATATCCTACTGTATCATTATGCAAGCTTTTATTTTACACCAGTGAACTGAATTTTATACCATATATTAACTAGCTGTACCCCGCGGTTTCACTCGCGCAGCGGTTTAAAAAATAGATGTTAGCCGATTCTCAGATCTACCCGATATGCACACAAAATTTAATTAAAATCGGTCCAGCCGTTTCGGAGGAGTATGGTAACATTGTGAAACGAGAATTTTATATATAAGACTAGCTGTCCCCCGCGGTTTCACTCGCGCAGCGGCTTAAAAAATAGATAGTAGCCGATTCTCAGACTTACTGAATATGCATAAAA
This sequence comes from Tetheella fluctuosa, assembly GCA_951216915.1. NCBI lineage: Eukaryota > Metazoa > Arthropoda > Insecta > Lepidoptera > Drepanidae > Tetheella > Tetheella fluctuosa. The sequence continues at coordinate 3,647,415 of OX578237.1, forward strand.
AAATTCATAAGAATCGGTCGAGCCGTTTCGGAGGAGTTCAACCACGCACCCCGTGACACGAGAATTTTACATATTAGAAAATTTAAAAACATTTCTAAAGTGTAAATACCCTGGAGAATTAGAAATGGAAACATTTTAAAGTAACATAATTTACTTTACTTATCTAAACTGGTTGGAGAAAATTAAAATGGCGTATAGCAAACATTCATCCGGGTAACTGAAACTGATATTAGTATTAAAATCAACGTAACATTTTGCACGGAAAAGGAAACGTTTGCCGTTTAGTTGGCCGGTCTTTTAGAAATTTGAATAAAATGTGTAGAAGTGATATTCTCGCTTAATATTATCTCAACAAATGACAATGCTAAAATATGATAGTTTTTCAACTTGTATAGAATGTATAGAAGATCTGTTGTGAATCTTACAGGCTAGAATAACAATATATTATGAAGGCAAGCATATTACATCCTTGTCTGAAGTATGCTTATTTTAAAAGAATAACAGTTTTTATAAAAATGAATAACAGTATTTCATATAGGGATACAGTAATCTTTGTAATACTAAATATTACGACAATGAGCTGAGCTTTTGGTGAAGGAAAACATCGTGAGGAAACCATAGCACGGTGGTAGGGTACTTTGTAGTACCCGTCTGGCTGGCTACCACCCTCAAGTTGAAAATCTGTCGCCAAACACCTATTGGCGTGTTCCGACAGCTGCACTTGAGAGCCAGTTCCTTCTAGGCTTTATGTTACCACCTTCGGCCACATCATCACTTACAATGGTGAGATTGTAGTCAAACACAAGCCTATACAAAGTAAAAAAAAAAGCATGGTGGTACGGTAATTTGTAGAACCCGCCTAGCTAGCTAGCTACAACCCTCAAGTTGAAAATCTGTCATCAAACATGCAACCTACTGGTGTCTTCTGGCACCTGTACATCAAAGCCAAATCCTTCTAGACTTAGTGTGCTTACTACCATCGGCCACATCATCACTTACCATAGTGATTATGGTCAAACACCATGCTTATACAAAGTAAAATAATATGACCCGTGTAGATAGTAAAAGGTAGTTCTAGACATTTACTTATCTATGGCCGGTTCGGTACTCCACTCATCCCCTTTTCAAATTTACATATTCAAATGTGCAGGAAGGATCAAAGAGCTACTGAATCCGTTACCGGACAGACGTTTACTCAAAATGTTAGCTGGTATGTTAGATGCTTGGAAATTGGAGAATGGGAATAAAATTGCATTAAAGTCGCTTTGTTTCTGCAGTGGACTTTCAAGACAGAATCATTGACAGGAATTTGTGGGTGTACATCAATTCGTTTAGCCCAAAGATGTGCATTGTTGGACTAGCTCGTCGCTCCACCCGGTAGAAGACTGTCTTGCTATAGAATAGATGCACTTTGCGGTACATTGTCACAAACTCACCACTAATAAAGTTTTTAAATATTTAACACAAGATTTATAGTCCAGTGTGCCAAAGATAAAGCCAAGCAAAGTACCTCTCAGTGAGAAATCGACTACTTACGTACCTACACATTATAAATTACTGTATGTATTATACAAGGGTATACTGTAATCTAACATGTAAGTAAAACACCACCACTCAGGTCTACCAATTTCTATTAGGGTGGTACCTACTACTACTTGACTCGTGAATGGGACGCGCGTCCCAAAACTACATATACACAAAATACAATTTACATAATATCAGAGAGATAATAGTAAAATATTGTTGCCTCTATTTTATCCACCATATTGATTACACTTGTTTCCTTTTTCGAAACCAGGTCAGGTCGCTCGGGAATTAGTACAACCTAAACCACTTATATTCCAATCCTAAATCTATCTGGAGATAATAAAATACCTGTTTCTGAAATTACAGGGAATAGCTCTATTATCTTCTGGGATAATTCTAATAGAGCGCAGTTTCACGGACGCACACGCCCATATGATACAATGTATTGTTAATCGCATAAAAATCCTAATCGAAAGTTTTTAAGCGTCTTCTGTTTTGAGACACACGTCCTGATATTCAGATCTGTATGACATTAGCAATAATGTTTAAATTTGCGTATGAAATGCATGCCCTGCAGCACGAGATTGTTGCTTTATTGGCCTCACAGCAATACTTGATTGATTGATTTTCTTTCGTGTTTCAATCGCAGTGTATTTAAGTATAATTTATGCTTTAATTTAATTATTATTAGGAGTATCGATACTGTGCCCATGGTTCTCGTAGAAACCGCTTTTACGGTAAATCCCAAAAGATTGTATTTTTCTCTAAAACCTTATTCACATTAAGTTAAGTTTATTAATGAGTTATATAATATTATATTTTATTTATATTATTATCATGTATCTTATGCGTTCATAAAATTAATCATCAAAAGTTTGTTCTTAGTTATAGATGTATAAATATGTATGTTCGTTACGGACAATAGAATGAAAAACAGTTTATTATCTAAAAGTTAACTACACTTTTTGCCATTACATTGTATCAACAATAAAACTAGTGTTGTAATAGTAATTTATCGATCATTCAAAAGTGTAATGAAAATGTATAGATATTTTACATGAATTCTACATGGTTTTGTATTTATTATCTAGCGCCCAAAATTATTCTGGAATCTATATGCCTGGTTTTATTTAGATTTATTAATTTTGTCAGAATATTCGGTGTAACCGAATGACACCACATCAACTACCTTTACTTTAGAATATTACCAATTCACATTAACGTACACAGGATGTAACCAGCCTTTCGCTAGCGAATGGGGTGAATCCAATTGATTCCAACCTGATTTGTTTGATTACCACATACGCAATGCATTGGTACCGTGGTAAAACGCAGGTAGCGAACTGCAGTGCAGCGAGTCGTTGCCCGCCTTCCCCACGTAGTTCGTTAGAGTATTTCAACATCCATTTCTGATTTTTTGATTTTAGCTGTTTTATTCACATAAATAATACATATAAATAAAGGAATAGTAACTCGATACCAAATCCATCGACTTAAGTACATCACTTTTGCAAGCATCATTAATTTTCGCATACAATTTAAAGTATAATAGTAGTTACAGACGTACCTGTAGTCGTTAGGTGAAATAGCTGAAACTTTATGAAAATCACGGTACATGTATTAGACTACTGAAATTAATGTAAATTTGAGCGAATGTAAAATGGTTCTTTGTGCTCTAGGTAATTCGGTTTAATTTTGGAAGGACCATTTTTCAGTGACATTTTTAAAAAATTCTGGCTATAAAAAAATGTATAAAACCTACCTGACAGTTTAAATTATGGGCTGATTAAAAGACAGGTGGACATAATTACCTAAATAGCTTTGGAATACCTACCGCAAGGCCAGATACTTTAATTAGGGTTCCTTTAACAATGTTGTTAATCTATTCCATAGGACCTTTTTCATATTTTTCTTAAAAAAAAATGCATCGGTAAATAAATATTATTTTTATATTTGCCTTTTGAATGAGAGTAATCAAAAGTTTGCATCAACTCGACAACTCATCGAGAAGAGTCACGAATCATCCTGTTTTGCATTTCATAACGAGATGACGAGGGTTTCAATTAAGTAACTGTGTTCCGTAATTTTTTTTGGGTCCCGTAGTCACTAAAAACCATCATAATAATGTTCTGGGTGTCCATCATGAAGCTGTCCGTCAGTTTCACGCATTAAACATCACAAGTTGGTTTGAATATACCAATAATATATTCACATTTATTTCATTATTTATATTCACCATCATCGTCATCACCATCACTTTATTTTTATTTTTTTTCTTTTATGTTAAGAAATATTGGTATCATTGGCATTAACCATAACATTAACCATTTTTTTTATTGAACTTAAAGTTACTATTAGCTAAAAAGTAAAATGCCAAGAAAGCCTCTTTGTTTTATATAGACTTTGTGTTCTTACCACCTTCAGCCACATCAACACTTAAAATGGTATTATTGTGTTAAACACGCCTATACACTAAGTATATAAAAAATATATATTAGGTACTACCTGCCCCTCGCGGTTTCACCCGCGTTCCCGAGCAAAAAAGTAGCCCATGTCTTCTCCATACCATAGGCTATCTGCGTACCAAATTTCACCGCGATCGGTTCAGCGGTTTAGGCGTGAAAAGGTAACAATCAAACAAACAAACTCACATTCTCATTTATAATTTAAGTTAGGAAGTTAGGATTAGGATATTATGAGCTATAGATAGGTAGTAGTGACGTAATTCAAATCGCCACATATAATCTTTGAAAAATTGCTACAGAATCAAAACCTTTTCCATTTCAGTCACGGTCTTGACAAATATATTTCTCTGTTAATGAGGACTCGCGAGTTTTATTCGTTTTTACTGAAGGAACAAATTCGAAATGTAAACTCAATTGCTCCTAAACTTCAACTACTGTAGTTTGTTATATAAATATTTGTATATCCTTAATACAAGAATACTTTTTATCCAGGAAAATCATATGATCCGGTGTCAAAGAGATGGTATGGATGGGTTTATATCGCGGTTTCACCTGCAAAGCCCTATTTTAGGTTGAATTTTCAAAAATCCTTCCATAGTGCTCGCTCACCTACAGTGTCAAAGAAATTCACATGCAAATTTTCACGGTCCTAGCCCCAGGAGTTTGGGCTGTACGTTGATAATATTATGAGTCAGTCAGCGAGATAAAACTGTAAAGCTAGCGTGTATATACATCTATCTATCTATACTAATATTATAATATATATATAAGCTGAAGAGTTTGTTTGTTTGAACGCGCTAATCTCAGGAACTACAAGTTTGAATTGAAAAAAATCTTTTAGTATTGGATAGCCCATTTATCGAGAAAGGCTATAGGCTAATTTTTATCCCGATAAAACATACGATCCTTCGGGAACGTGGGTGAAACCGCGGGGCGGAAGCTAGTTGAATATATTTACCAAAAACTGATTAGGGTAAAGTACCTAACAGAATGCAAGGGATCATTTTTTCTATATTTTTGTCACTCATCTTCAAAATCACTAAACGGAGTAACATCGGCATTATTGTACCGAAAAAGTCTGAGGTGAAAAAATTATTTATGAAGTCTGCGTGAGCGAAGCCATTGGCGAAACGCTTGTTTGTAATAAATCTAATACGTTTACCCTTTTTATGCTTATTTTAGCCATTTTGAAAACATAATAAATAATTAAATACTAATTAAACTTATTTTACCGACGTACATATGAATTTCAATTAATTCAGAAATTATTTCTGTCGGAATTAAAATAAGAAATTTTAATACCGAAGTAGATATTAAATCATGTAGGTTTTATTTTACTTAAAGCTATTTATTATGCTCTTTAATAAATTGGTGTATAGTTTTTACGAACGAAAGGTAAACGTATATAATGTTTTTATAAAAGTAGGTACTTGTACTTACATAAAATAAATTTCTAAAGACTTATCGAAAAAATACTTAAATGTACAAAGAAACAAAAGAAGCACTTTGACGATTAGAGCAATAATAAAACCTATCTATCTTTCATCAGACTTTGAAAAATCTAAAAACAAGATGGCTACAATGAAATTGTATTAGGAATAGAAAGCAGTTGCTAAATTAATCAGGCGGCTTTACACTCGGAGAGTTTATTGATGAAGTGCTACATTAAATATATATATATAAACTCCATCTTTAACACAAATAAACGCAAATAAATTAGCACGCTTATAGCATAAGTAACATAATGAAATAAAATAATAATTAAACAAAATTAAACATTTTGAAAAAACCCCCGACACGGTTGTATAAATGTTGTAATCGAAAAATATATAATTCGCCATTTTGTGTTGGCGTCCATCTTGCATTTGAAATTTATCATAGTGTATTTTACTAGATTTTCATGAAACATAGCTAAAAACACTCCCGACTCCCGACAGACAAACAGACACAAACATAAAATAAACATAAAATATTAAATCAGTGTATAAAATACAAAAATAATTTCAGAAATATCACGAAGTAACAAAAATATTAAATCTACATACAAGCCATGTCTAAATGAACACCTCACAAGTCAGTACACTCGCCCAGTCTAAATAAACCTAATGAGGAAAAAAATACCAACGAACACGGAACAAAGACATCTTGGAAATTTGAATTTAAATGGACACGAAAATGAAAATAAAGCGAAAGCGCCGTGAACTTCTGTTCGTCAGACAGAACGGTAGATTCATTCGAATTCATTATAAATTTAGAAATTGCCCCATTGTCTTGATTTGCCCCTTAATTGTTTAGGAGAAGTTATAAATTGAACCTGACGTACCAGAAACCGTTGAATGCAAGTAGTTTTAGATCAATACGTATCTACCCAACAGAGAGGCTCGAGCCGCCTCAAGCCGATACCCAAACTGTAGTATCTTGTGTGAACTAGAGAAATCTCACGTCCCCAGCAACGTCCTGAGCTGAACTTGCAGCCACACCTGGGAAACCCTCAGCCAATCTCTGCTTTGCTGATTTACCCGATTGAGAGCCAATGAGCCTTCAGCCTTTATTTTTTCAGCGAATGACTGTGAAAGCCATCTTCAGCCAACACC